>BSBN01000017.1:0-1214338 GCA_027924645.1 Cunninghamia lanceolata | reverse complement strand
CATCTCCACTTCCTCCTGAACCCCTTGCACCTGGGCTCCCAAAGACACTAACCCTAGTCCCTACTACTGTCACCACCTACTGCTGACCTGTCAGCCTAATTTGCTACCTTGTAGATCTAATCTGCTGACTTGTAGGCCTCACCTGCTGACCTGTAGGCCTCACCTACTGACCTGTGGGCCTAGGAGGTGGTCCTGTTGCCCTCTGTCCCAACTGCATTGGCACTCTACCAAATGGCACTAATCCTCTCTGTGCATGATGTTGTGGTGGTCCCCTCGGCATTGGCATAAGTCCTCTATATAGTGGCCTTCTCTGTGGCAGTGCCTATCTAACCCTCCCCCTCTGATCTTTGCCACCCTGTCTGCTGCTAACTCTGCCTCTCCCACGAGCTCTCCTCACCAAGCTGCCTGCTCCCCCATAAGAGTCATCGTCATCATCATCATCCTCGACCTCCTCCACAGTCATGTCTAGCTCTGCCTCCAGATCTGTAAGTCAGATAGGCTGCCATATAGCCCACCATCTATCATAATCAAGTGCAGTCCCTACATCCACAATGTCACTCTACCAGTCCCACTGATGTGGCTATAATGCATCAAAATATTTAATAGCTTCTTGCAGTGCTATCTATGGAGGCCATCTCCTATCCCTATGTGTCCATCCAAATATGGCCATCACCTATGGTATGTCTTGACGTAGGCCAAACTATCTCATCACATGAGAAGGAATATATCTGTCAATAGTCTGATCCCCTTGCCCCATAATAAACCGTGTCTGAATGGCATAGGGTAGCTAATCATCCTCATCTGGCCACCTCTCGCATCCGATGTATGGCCTCCATACCACCCATGTCACATCATCTAGTAGCCTCCTCCAATATCTTAGCATACCTGTATATGAATAATGTAGCGGCCCTCGGTATCTGAACACATAAGCCTCAAAAATTTGTCAGTGTAATACACCCATAGGATGTGTGATTAGAATATGCTCATAAGCCCAAATGTGTAGAAGTGTAACTCCCACTGATAATGCACTATCCAAATGATACACAATTGTGTGCATCTCGTGATACAGTTGTGCAAGTATACAGGGGTCCCAAGAAAATACAGTCCCGTGCACCATCTCCTCTATAACCTCCCCCCAACCAACTCAAAATCCCTGCCCTCTCCTATCAGGCATCACCACTCCCTAGATCAAGGCATAGAGAAAGAGAACCCAGCTCTGCTCCCCAGCTACAAGAGTCTGATGATAACTCATGGCTCGATCCTCATCCACCAGTACAATCGCCCCTGGCGTAAAAGCCCTCTCTAATGCCGGTCCTCCTCTTCCCACATCATAAATCACTCGTCTCCCATGTATCAAAACCTTCAGGATCTAATACATGTCCTCTAGGGTGATAGTAATCTCACCTACCGGCAACAAAAATGAGCATGTCTCTAGCCTAAATCTCTCAATCAACGCTATCATCAAGACCCTGTGTTTCCATAACACAGGCATCTCTGCAGGTGTCCATAACCCTAACGTACTGAATCACACCTTTGTAGGCACATCAAACTCTATTCATAGTGCCATCACCTTAGGCACTCTCCACTCCCATGATGCCACAATGCTCCCATCAATCTGCATTTCATCACAAAATTCCCCTAAGCCTTAATCTCAGAAAAAGGCGCAAACAAATCACCAAATCACATTGAAATTACATTTAGCACTACCCCCTTGCCAAATGGTGCCACAATTTCCTAAAAATCACACTATTATTTCAAAAAGCGCTGTTCTTCCCCTCATTTCACGCCATTCCATGAATAGGTGCTAATCTACCCAAAAATTGTGCTTATTTGCAAAATTATGCTGCCCTTACCCTAGCTTTGCACCAAATTTCTAATTGGTGCTAACATGCCCTAAATTAGTGCTAATATAAAAATTAGTGCTATTAACCCTAAACATAGTGCCAGTTCCCAAAAATGCGCCATTTTATAAAATGGCACTACCCAAACAAATAGCACTATTTCTAGAAATAGTGCTATTTCTAAAAATAGCGCTAGCTTCCTTTCAAATAGTGCCACAATACAAAATGGTGCTACCTCACCTAAAATTTGCACTAGCCATGTCTAAAATGGCGCTAATTGCCCTAATCTACCCATTTTCCCGACACAAATCAACCTATAAAAGCATGAAAATTAAAAATTCCAAGATAGGATAGATGACTCACCTGCTCACCAACCTCTTCCAACCACATGTATGTCCACACTCGCTCTACCAAGTGAGAGTATCGAGGGTAGAATGGTGTGTTGCCGCCTCCTGCCATCTCTCTTGCTCTCTCTTTCTCTATTGGCTATGTGTATAAATGAATCACCTTTGGGCCCACTTTTTACTATTTATAGCTAGCCATGTCATCCCCATTCTATCTTTTTCTTCCCTAAGGAGCATATTAACTCCTTTTTCACCCGTTCTTCTTCCTACTAACTTGTTTTTCTATCCTCTTCTCGTTTTTCACCTCTATTTTGTCCTTTTTGAGAGTTCACCCAAAAAAAATTATTTTTTGCCTGATCTCTTGAGGGGGCATCCCTCACCCATTTTATTCCTCCATGTAGCTGGGGCAAATTTTTCTTTGACCTGACGCCACTCCCTTGCAGGTCCTGATGCCACGTCAAAGAGGGGCAAGTGTAGACACCTAAAAATGTCTTCATCATCAAATCGACCCCCGACATCCCTAAGCATACCAATTTCCCTCCTAATTAATTAATTAAATTTTTATTTAATTAATTATCCCTTCATCACCTAATTTTTCATCATTTTACTCCCTACACTTGGATTAATTTAATTAATTCAATAGTTCAACCTTACCTAATTAATTAAATAAATATGCAATATTTATTTGGTTAATTTGCCCCTTCTCACTAAACCCAATTAATTAGTTAAATCATGTTTAACTATTTAATTCAGCCTATTAATTAACCTATCCCTACCCTAGGTGATTAAATAGTCATTATTTAATTACCTACCCTAACCTACATCATCCTAGACTTAGGATTAATTAAGTAAATCCTTATTTAATTAATCTTATCTTCCCATTAATGCATTTGCTAATTTATTCCAGCCATATTAATTAGGTTAATCACCTCAATTAATTTGGTCAAACCCTCATTAACACTTCTCCCCACAACCTATGAATAAAAAATTGACTTCCATGCCAAATAAAACAATTTTTAATACACATTTGTCATAATCTTCATTAAATACCTCTTACACCCCTTACACATGTCAAAACTCATTAATATCCACTCTTCCCCAAATGAATTTTAAATTCATTTTACTCTTCCCCATGTGAATTTTCAATTCACAAATAATTCATCTCACCCAACCTCATTTATGGACCCCTCTTCCCAAGATGAATTAAAAATTTATCTTTATTCTCACCCCTTCATTTCTCAAGATTAAATATAGGCCCTCCAGATCATCTTCATCCTCCACCATTGATCTCTCAAATCAATCTCTACCCTTGGATCAAATCTCTCCAAAAATCTTATAAATACACCATCTCTCAAGCCATTTTTCATCCACAATTTGAGTAGTGTTATTATGCTAAAATCTTGAACTAGTCTAAGTGTGAGTTGCATAGTTTGAGGGAATTTCACATCTCATTTGAGCATCTAGGGTATATCTAGGAGCATTGGGTGCAAGCTCCTCCACCCTTCTTGGATTAGATCTTCACATTGAGGTATAAATCTTTGTTTTGAATGCATTTGATTTATGTTTTTACCTTGATTTAGATTCACTAATCATAGTGGCCATGCAACAAGGGTCTCAACAAACACCACTACCAACTTCATCAACCCTTCATATCATTAACCCACACAATGTCATGCAACCCCAACCATCACAAAACGTTAACACAACCTATGTCCCTCCACCACAACATTCTTCTACACTCAATCTTAATCAACCCCAACCATCACAAAACCCATCTACCTATGTCTCTCCACCACAATGATCCTCTACACTAAACTTTTTCAACACATATCTCAATCAACCACAACCATCACAAAACCCATCTACCTATGTTCCTCCACCACAACGATCTTCCACTCTCAACCTAACCCACACCTATCTCAACCCTAAAAACTCCCAAAACCAAAGCTATGTTCCACCACCGCAACCAAACCCAACAAACTTTATCTTTACTCCACCAAATTTTTTCTTCACACCACCTCCACAATACCAACAACAAAACTCTTATCTACAACCATCACAAAGCCTACATTCTTACCTAGCACCACCCCCACCTCCCCAAAATCAAAACACCCAAATCCAACCCAATCCAAACCCAACATACAACACATACGACCCTATCCAATCATACGACCCTTATAACACCAATACCCATGGCTTCAACTACAATCTTCCATATGGGAAACAACAACCACCTCTAGTACAACAGGAGATGTTTCCAACCCCTCCCACAACTATGGAGCTAAAACTTGTGGAGGTTCAACAATAACTCTCTGATCTTACATTTGGCCACACCAAGAAGACCTTCTCTTAGGAAGAAGTTTGTCCTTATCCATTTGATTTGTCATTACCCATGATCCCTTTTTCTCACAATTTCACTATTCCCAAATTTGATAAATACAAAGGAAAAGGAGACCCAAAAGACCATCTTAGAGAATTTTATCTCGCTTGCTTCGAGGTCTCACATAATGACACATATCTTATGCACCTTTTTCCTCGTAATCTTGGAGGTCAAGCTATAGATTGGTTCTTGCACCTACCCACGGGTATTAAATCTTTTAACGAGCTTGCGAAGAAATTTGCCACCCATTTCTCTTACAACATAGAACATGAGATCTCCATGACTGACTTATGCAATAATAAACAGAAAAATGGGGAAACTTTCATCTCCTTCCTTCAAAGATGGAAACAAATGGCTGGCAAATTCCCATTCAAGATCCCTAAAAAGTAGCTTGTTAATATATTTGTGTAGAACCTTAACCAAGAATTGGCTTTCCATTTGCAAATCCTTAGTGCTACAACCTTCGAAGAAATTAACTACAAGGGCATCAACATTGAAAAAGCCCTCATCGCTAAAAGCGTGGTCAAAATCTTCAAACACAATAAAGACAATGCTCCTCAGCAACAACCAAATGATAAGCGCAAGTTTTGGAACAAAAATAAAAACGTGGTCAATGATGGTGTGGTGTATTGCAAACATGTCCAAACACTACAAAGACCCCTTCATCTTTCAAAACCAAGTCAACCTCTTCCTCAACAAAACCAACAACAACAAAGACAACCAAACCAAAACCAAGAACAATGACAATAAGAGTGACCTCAACAAGATTACCCTACACAACGTCAATTCACTCCCTTGGGAGAGCCTATAGAGTCTATTTTATAGAAAATTATAAATAATGGACTCGTCACCTTACCAGATGCTCCCCCATATGGTGAACCTATTTACAAAACCACACGGTACAGAGAAAATGAATATTATCAGTACCATAGGACCAAAGGACACTGGACCACATCATGCATGAAACTCAAGCACATGATCCAAAACCTTATTGACGGAAAACAAATCACTTTTGATGATGAACTTCCAACTCAAAACACTAATAAAGACCTCAACATGTACAAGGAGCCATTCCCTAATCATGGTCAAGGTCAAAATCCTAACAAAGGTAAAAGTGTTAACAAAGCTTCAACTTCTTATGACTCTAATGTGGGTTGTTTTGAAGAGAGTCGGGTGTCTACCCTCATAATCAAAGGCAAGTCTATGGATTGTGCAGTTACAACTTGTCGTGGTCATGTCACCCTTCATGGTCCTACACCAAGTCTCCCACCTCAATCTGATTAAAATTTGGTAGAACATCTAAGGAAAACCCTTGCACAAATCTCTATCTTGGACCTTCTACGGTCATCACCCGCACATACAGCTGTGCTCAAAAAAGCCTTACAAGAGTCTTCGGTTCCTACCAACATAGCGGTCACAGATTTCCAAGCTATAATAGGTAACATTGCCTCACCTTACAATGTGGTCTTTTCTGAAAAGGACCTCCCATCCCATGATCCATGTCATAATGATGCCCTTCACATTGAAGTTTTCATCCATAAACGAAAGATCAAACACATACTCATAGATGGTGGTGCTGGTCTCAATATCTATTCTCTCAAGTTATTTAAATAGTTGGGATACTCTAAGGATTGAGTTAACATTGATCAAAGCATTACAATCAAGGGGTATGATGATGTTGAGTGCCATTTAGAAGGTGTTATCCACTTGCCTATACAAGTAGGCCCTGTCATGCTAGAAACTAGGTACCAAGTCCTTAACATTGAGCTACCTTATAACATTATCTTAGGATACCCATGGATCCATGCCATGAAAGTTGTTCCCTCCACATACCATCAGTCTCTCAAGTTCCCATTCAATGGTACGGAGATCACTATCCCTGGAGATCCTAATCCCTTCAAATTCTGTCATGTCTTGTAAGGTAGTTATAAAAATTGCAACCAAGTGCCCAATAATGACAAAGCCCATGAATCCCCATTGTATGTCGATTCTAAAAATCTGACAAAAGCCTTTGCAATTGAACCCAATCCTCATCTTATTCCTGAAATCAAAGCTCACATCTGTGATATAGGCTTTGGTGAATATGATATCTCAAAATCTTGTTGTGTAGGGCAGATGTCCTTATCCCCTAAATCTTACAGCCAACCACCCATAACCAAAGCAACTAAGAAAGAAACTATCCCTCCTTTAGCATCTCTAACCCAATTCCAAGAGGGAAAATTATTGGTAGAGGAAACTATTGAAGGCATCTCTTCTTAGCTCTACAAGGAGAAAGAACTAGTCACCTTTCTAGTCAAACAATATGGCAATGGCCTACGAATTGTGAAAAACATGGGCTACAAAGGCAAAGGTGGTCTAGGGAAAATAAATCAAGGTGAAATGGAACCCATTATTGTGAAGAAGAAACTAGACAAGAAGGGGTTAGGATTTGGTAGGAAGGTACTGTTGGCAAGAGACACTATATGGATTCATGGTTGTTGTCATTGATGGCAACAAAGGTCATTCCACATATCCGCAAGTCATGATATATCTCTACCGGAAGTCAGATTGAAGATTGTTGTGGTCCGGTGAACAAGAACAGAGCATGTGGCAAGGTCCGACAGATTGGTCCGGATCTCTCAGAGGAAGTGTCTTGGTGCAATGCGGATCTGGGGAAGTCAAGAGGACTATCTTGAGTAGTATATTCCAAGGATTTAGCCTCCGGAGATGGACAAGGAAAAAGATATGAATAGTTGAGTACCGGATTCCTGAGAGACAGTGAAAACAGAGGAAGAACTGACTGACTGAGTATCAAACTACTTTCCGGATGTGTTACAGATGATGATAAAGGTTGCGGAGGCATGAATCATGTTTGGCCGACATAATTGATGATATCTACAAGTATATGCTTGATCCGCATTGCTTGGTGAGCAAGGATTCAGCCGACAGAACTAAGTTTGTAAGAAACTAGACTGTTCCGGATGCCGACTAGAAAGATGATGAAAGTACTTGTGCGGATATATATAGAGGATGGATTTAGTGGTAAAAGGTGTGAATGTATGTGAGGATATGCGAATAAGTCCAGAGTAGAGCAGAAGTAACAAGAAAGATCCGGTATGTGAAAGGACAGCAGACTAAAGAACAGAGGAAAGATGAAGTGCAGCAGATCAGTATACTGAACCTAACCGGAACTGAACTCCAGCATATGCAGATGCTTCCAATCAGTTCAAGACTGTGATTCTAATCACTTTGTAAGACAGTGTGTCTTCTTGTAGGCAGTGAGCCTCTTGTGAGCAGTGTGCTCGGGCAGTGAGCCCTAATTGGCAAGTGCCATTTTTGTAATTTCCTATTCTTCTAACAGAGAATAATTCTTGGGTTAATCACCCCGTGGTTTTCTCCCTTAACAGGGTTTCCACGTCAAAAATACTGTGTCATGTGTTTCTTATTTCATGGTTTATGTTTTGTGTTTGATTTTATGCTGCTTCAATTAAAAGGAAAGTTTAATAAGGGAAATAATTAGATAACTGATTCACCCCCCCCCTCTCAGTTATCAACAATTGGTATCAGAGCCAAGTTCCTCCTAATAGAGCCTAACAGCTTGAGGAAGATCTGGGATTTCAAATGGATGCATATGGTTTAAAGGAGCAACTCAAGACTGCCCTTGAGGATCTTGAACAGTCAAATTCTGAAGTCAGTGAATTAAGAGAAAGACTCAAACAGGCTGATGAATTCATGAGGGAATTAAAAGACAAATTAAGTCTCTCTATGAAAAAGAGAAAGGAGCTGCTCCAACAGTTGGCAAGACAAAGTGAAGAAAGCAATACAAATGAAGAATTGACTGAGCAAACCAAGTTATGTGAAAAGTTATCAAAAGAAGTCATTATGTTAAGACATGAAATGGAATCAGGAACTATAAAGTTCACTCAAGAGATTGAAGAAAAAAGAAAGGCTGAAGACAATCTAAGACAATCTCTTAAGGAAAAATCAGAAGAATGCCACCAGATGGACAGGATTATCAGACATCTTGAATCTGATCTTGAAGATGCCAAAGATAATGAAGAAAAACTTGAGGATCAAATTACCTCTCTCAAAAGAGATCTTCAAACAGCAAATGAATATAAAGAGAAATTCAAGATAAGTTCTGCTCAACTTGAAGTTCTTCTTGGAAGTCAAAAGAGGACTGATGACAAGTATGGTTTGGGATATGAGAAAGGAGAAAGCTCCGGATCCGGTCAGAGGAATCTTGGATCAGAAAATCCAAGGAGCAGGCCTAGAAGACCTCCGGTAAGACAGCCAAATGCTCAAAAATATCCATCCTTCAATGGACACTGCCACAGCTGCAACCATTTTGGTCACAAAGCTAATCAGTGCAGAATGAGAATGAATCAGATTAATTCATCCTTCTCCGGACAGTGCTTCAAATGCAAAAGGTATGGACACAAATCCCATGAATGCAGAATTATGCAAGTAAACAAATCATTCAAAGGTAGATGCTTTACATGCAATAGAATAGGTCATATGGCTAATCAATGCAGATCAAGGGGATATCAGTTAAATATGCAAAGAAATGTTATTTGCCAAATCTGCAATAGGTCCGGTCATAATGCTAAAGTCTGCAGAAACAAGAATCAGGACAAAAGAGGTCCGGTGTATAATCAAAATCAAGACAAGGGTAAACAAAAGATGAATGCGGATGAAGTTAGGAATCAGATGAGCAAGATTTGGGTGAAGAAAAGCTCAGAGAATATAGAGGTTGGATCCGCACCAGATTCTGGTGCTGATATTTCTTCCGGAAATTAAAAAGTGAGCTCAGGCTCAGGGGGAGACTCAAAGAAGATTCTGTTCCCCCAGCCAAACAAGTTGTGCCGGATGTGGCACAAGATGCGGATTAAAGGGTTTGTAGATATAAGTCCTGAGATGCTTCAGTCAAGTTTTCAGAGGTCCGCATGGAGTTATGAAGAAGCTGTGTTCGATTAAGTTAGACCTGTTCAGGGAGGTGCTCCGGTATGATAAAGGATTACAAAAAGGTCCGGAGAGATCCGGAAGTGCACGATCTTGTCTTGCGGATTGGACAGAGTGTTTGGGATGTTCTTGTAATATGTTACCTAGATTTATTCATGATTTAAAGATTCGGATGATATTCAGTGATCAGCACTAATCCGGGATACTCCAAGCTGTCCAGACATGGTAAACCGGAATAATGCAGGTGAAGCATTTATTGCAGACAGATATTAGGGTTTGCGGAGCAATATAAGGGATTTCTCAAAAGTTATCTGCACATTCTACACTTGAGAAGAAGCGAATAGTGGAGCTCTGCAAACAAGGTTCATCAAGCACACCAAGGATCTCCTGCCGAAGCTATTGCATAAAGAAATCAATCCAACCACTCCGTGCAAACCGAAGGCGCATAAGGTATTCTTCGTTTTTCATTGCCTCACTGCAAATCTTTGAAGAATGGCTACTCCAAACATAGTTAAGATCTCTGATAGACCTCGCCCCTCATTCAAGAAACATCCCTACAAATCGTTGGAGGTAGATCCACTAGGAGCCTTCTCTAGTGTTCCCCACGGAGTCTTACATACTGAAGATATTAGGGTTTACATACACGCAAACATTGAGGAATTTGGGGAATTCAAATTAAGAGACCTCTATCACAAACAACTGATAGATAATGCTTTTGAGCTCAAACCAGAGTATAAGGGTATCCAGAAGAAACAGTTTGAGCAATTCATTCATTTCCCTAGCTTTGAAGAAGATGAATGGGTCCGGTATGTACTGAGCAGGATGCATGACAACTTCCTTTGGCTAGATAGACCCTGTAAGATCACAAAAGAAGCAATTAGAGCAGTAACTGGTCTATACTCTTCCGGGGGGGTACCTATCCTCAAATCTGTCAAGAACAACGTTGTAACTGAGGCCACCGGATCAAAATATGATAAGAGGGCAATGACCATTGAAGATATTTCGGATCCGGATATCAAATATGCATCAATGATAATAGGATACAAGATCTATCACTCCAGCAGGGAGAATTCTGTATCCGGAACTGCAATATACACAGCATATGAAATGCTAAGAAAGAATGCAGATTATGATCTTTGTGAACTACTACTAAGCCAATTGATGGAAAATGTACAGAAAATCAAGAAAGACAAGAAGAACTCCTTTAAGTATGGTACTCTCATTGTATGTCTATTCTTTTACTTCATGAATGAGCTACCCGGAACAAGTGGATGGGTATGGCAGAATGACAAACCTGTTGCAGTCCAGATAAGAGACTATTTGCATGGACTTGGGGATGCAAAAGCGAGAAATACAGCTCTATGGGGATACTTCAAAAACTTTCAGAGCATGATGCAAGCAAGAGAGAGAATTCCCCAGTCACTCATTGAGAAATACAAGGACTCAGTATGTTTTATGGTTGACACTGATCAGTGCCTAATGGAGGCAGTGGAGCCAAGGACTGTCTGGATCATGCCCATGGGGTATGAAGTTGATGAACAGATAGTAGAGCTGCATGTTCAACACATGCTAAGTCAGCCCAAAGATCCTAAGGCAGAAAGGTTTGGAACCTTTGAGGAGCTGAGCGTGAAATTACATGTAGAACTCAGGGAACCTGAGATTAAAAGAAAAGTGAGAAAAGAAGTAGAGCACATTGCTCAAGGCCTAGGCATCTCAAAAGAGGCACTTGATGCCAGCCGGGAAAAGAGGAGAAAGGCTGAGGAAGAAGAGAAAAGCAAAGAAAGTGCTCCGGTTGAAACCCCCACCCGGACCAGATCATCAAAGAGATCTGCACCTTCCACAACCAAAAGCTCAAAACCGGAAGTCCAGGCATCCGGTAAAAGATCCAAGACAAAAGCATCAAGGGCTTATGAAAGCCAAAAGGATGAAGAGGAGACAGAATCAGATGAAGGAGTAAGAGAAGTAAAGAAACAGAAAAAGAAAGGATCCGGTAAGCCCTCCACAGGCCAAGACAAGGAGGAAATGGCAGAGGTAACTGTTGAAAAGCCCACTCTGTCACTAGAGAGCATAATCAAGTCGGTCACGGTGGATGGAAACCTTCAACCAATGACTGAATCCTATGATGACTTCAGTGAGGCAGACCAAAAGACTCTGCAGGAAGCCACAGTTAAATATCTGAACACATACAATAAGGCTTTCATTGAGATCATATCTCTCATTCCTAAAAGCCTAGAGAAGGAAATGGAAGTAAGAAAAAATAATGCTCATGCCAAAGATCTTGAGATCCGGGAGCAGATAGCTATTCAGCTATATCCTCAAATTGATCCCAAGACAATGAACATGATCTTCAAGGACTGCAGAGATGAGTTCAGAAGTAAAGCCAGGATGAATCAGCTCATGCTTGGTGAGACTGACAAAGTGGCACAAGAGACAGAAGAGATCCTCCGGAAGGCCTTCAAAAGGTTCAATCTTCCTGTTGTAGAGGACTTAGGTGCAGAAACAGCTGCTGATTTGGAATCTTCTGTTCCGGAAGAAGTGAGCCATGAACAGACAAGTGAGGACTTGGGACCCTCTGCTCCAGAAGAAGTGGCCCATGAACAAGCAAGCATCTCTCCTCCGGTGTCCCCTACAGTCTCCGGATCCAAAGAAGAAGAGCAATTGCAGGAGAAGGAAGCAGTGGTGACAGACAAAGAGGTTGACAGTTCTAAGACTGCAGAAGAAAAGAAACATCTGTCTCCGGCAAGAGACACTGCACAAACTGTTCAACAATTTTTGAGCAAAGAAACTCTAGAGATTGATGAACCGGAGCTTCTAAAAGGTCCATTTGATTTTGACTCTCTCTCTCCGGTACAAACAATGAAGATAGCTTCATTTGCAAATGCCAAGGCAAATGAAAAGCTCCTGAAGTCTCATATGGAAGACTGTGAGTTGATAGAGGCTGCTTCCGGAGTACTTGTAAAGATCATGCCATCAATCCAAATAGATCCGACTGCCTCCACTTCCGGTAATCTAAAAACCTTAGTCAGCAGTATTGATACACATTTTAATTCTCTAGAAAAATCAGCTGAAGACAAGGTCCGGAAGGAATTTTTGGATAAGAGATTTTCTGAAATATTAGAATTAATCTCTAAGGATAGGAAGATTGTAAGCATTGGAATAAAGAGTTTAGAAAATGCTCTTAAGGATGGCGGTGACATCTACAAATTTTGTATATCTTGGTCAAAGGCAACAGCAGCAATTGACAAGAAAATAAAAGAGGAACAGGACAAGCTTCAAAGCTTATCTCAAAATTTTGATCCTCTCTCTTCCTCTATAATAAATCAAGAATGTCAGACTATTGCAGTCTTGAATGAAATAAAGAATCTTGAGAAGGAGAGGAAGAACATTATCAACCGGATGAAGGATTATAGTCCCTAAGTTGGAAACCATGCATGAGGCCATCAGTGATGCCCAGACCACCGCCCATACAAAAGATCCGACAGATCTCAGGCGGGCAGAAGCTTTTGCATTTTTGTTGAGTGGTCACATTTCAATCTTGGACAGAATGAAGCTAAGTTGGGCTACTGAAATGGTTCAACTGCAGACATCCTTTGCAGACATTCTGCAGTATATGTGAGTATGTAAATATGCGGCTATATATAGAAAATTTTTGAAAATTTTGGTGTGCGGACCCCACCCTTTGCCATTGATGTCAAAGGGGGAGTGAGGAGCAGTGAAAAATGAGGAATCCAACTCAGGGGGAGTTCCGGAAATTGTATATAAAGACAGAGCATCAGCAGAGGGGGAGCATAGTGTAAACACTTAGTCATTTTTCACTAAGTGTTGCCATCAATGCCAAAGGGGGAGATTGTTGGCAAGAGACACTATATGGATTCATGGTTGTTGTCATTGATGGCAACAAAGGTCATTCCACATATCCGCAAGTCATGATATATCTCTACCGGAAGTCAGATTGAAGATTGTTGTGGTCCGGTGAACAAGAACAGAGCATGTGGCAAGGTCCGACAGATTGGTCCGGATCTCTCAGAGGAAGTGTCTTGGTGCAATGCGGATCTGGGGAAGTCAAGAGGACTATCTTGAGTAGTATATTCCAAGGATTTAGCCTCCGGAGATGGACAAGGAAAAAGATATGAATAGTTGAGTACCGGATTCCTGAGAGACAGTGAAAACAGAGGAAGAACTGACTGACTGAGTATCAAACTACTTTCCGGATGTGTTACAGATGATGATAAAGGTTGCGGAGGCATGAATCATGTTTGGCCGACATAATTGATGATATCTACAAGTATATGCTTGATCCGCATTGCTTGGTGAGCAAGGATTCAGCCGACAGAACTAAGTTTGTAAGAAACTAGACTGTTCCGGATGCCGACTAGAAAGATGATGAAAGTACTTGTGCGGATATATATAGAGGATGGATTTAGTGGTAAAAGGTGTGAATGTATGTGAGGATATGCGAACAAGTCCAGAGTAGAGCAGAAGTAACAAGAAAGATCCGGTATGTGAAAGGACAGCAGACTAAAGAACAGAGGAAAGATGAAGTGCAGCAGATCAGTATACTGAACCTAACCGGAACTGAACTCCAGCATATGCAGATGCTTCCAATCAGTTCAAGACTGTGATTCTAATCACTTTGTAAGACAGTGTGTCTTCTTGTAGGCAGTGAGCCTCTTGTGAGCAGTGTGCTCGGGCAGTGAGCCCTAATTGGCAAGTGCCATTTTTGTAATTTCCTATTCTTCTAACAGAGAATAATTCTTGGGTTAATCACCCCGTGGTTTTCTCCCTTAACAGGGTTTCCACGTCAAAAATACTGTGTCATGTGTTTCTTATTTCATGGTTTATGTTTTGTGTTTGATTTTATGCTGCTTCAATTAAAAGGAAAGTTTAATAAGGGAAATAATTAGATAACTGATTCACCCCCCCCCTCTCAGTTATCAACAGGTACCATGCGCCTTGGACATCGAGGGTATTCTCAACGAGGTGGCACAAACTTCTCTCGCAGATTCAATGTCTAAAGAGGATATCATTGATGACTCTTACCTCCATATGACTGACCTATTCACTAAATCCTCTGTATTTATGCTATCATCCGTATCCTTAACATCCACCACCAACACCCAGATTGTAACACTTGTCTACCCTAAACTTATCGATTAGGACCAACAAGGGGCCCCCATTCTAGATGTATTTCAAAATGACGAAGCTATTGTAGAGTTCATGGAACTTCGGGATGGTATCCCTCTTGGCAATCACAAAGCTAGTTTTGTAATGGAACTAGAGAAAACTACTTATTTTAGTGAGAATGCCAAATCCTCTAGTCACAAAAAGTAAAAATAAAGAAAGATCTCTAGGTGAAAACCACACTATGGCACCTCTCGATCACAAAATAGTAAAAACAAAGGATGTATCCAAAGGTGAAAACCCAATTGTGGCACCTAAGGATGGAGGATTTGACCTTCCCCTACCATCTAAGTATCAAGAGAAATCAACTCTCCTAGTGGAAGATTCTACAGAGATAAATCTTGGCACAGAGAAAAATCTAAACACAACATTCCTTGCAGCATCACTATCAGAACAAGAGCACAAGAATCTTAACAACTTATTCTTCCAATGAACCATCATCTTTGCATGGACCTATGCTAATATGCCAGGGTTGGACCCTTCACTAGTAGTTCACTATCTCACAGTTGATCCAAAAGTTAAACCAGTCAAGCAAAAGGTAAGAAAGATGCATCCACAAATCACTCTCTTGGTGCAAGTTGAAATACAGAAACTATTAGATGTAAAGTTTATCAAGCCTATTGATTATCCAGAATGGGTCTCAAACATTGTACCTATGTCTAAACCAAATTGGGGCATCCACATTTGTTCCAACTTTAGAGATCTTGACAAAGCATGTCCCAAAGATGACTTCCCACTGCCAAACATTGATCTCATAGTAGACTTGACTGCTGGTTATGAAATGCTTTCTCTAATGGATGGATTTTTTGGATACAATCATATAATGATAGTAGAAGAAGATCAACATAAAACAACTTTCACTTGTCCTTGGGGTAACTATTGTTGGTGTATCATGCCATTTGGTCCTAAAAACATAGGTGTAACCTAATGAAGAGTAATGACAATGATATTCCATGATCTCTTTCATCACATCATGGAGGATTATGTGGATGATATACTAGCAAAGTCTTCTAGGGCAGATCACATAAAGGTTCTAGGGAAAGTCTTTGATAGACTCAAAAAATATCAAGTACGACTCAATCCAAAGAAGTGTGTCTTCAGGGTAACCTCAGGAAAACTATTGGGATACATTGTATCTCATAGAGGCATTGAAGTAGATCCAGCAAAAGTCAAGGCTATAGTAGAGATGCCTCCACCAAAGAATCTGAAAGCACTAAGGAGCCTTCAAGGAAGGTTACAATCCATTAGGCGATTTATCTCACAGCTAGCAGATAAATGTCAACCATTTCAACACTTTCTCTGAAAGGATGTCTCATTTCGATGGGATGATAAGTGTCAAGCAACATTTGATCAGCTCAAAGAATATCTAGCTACACCTCCTGTCTTGGTACCACCAGTCGCTAATAGGCCTTTGATCTTGTACATCTCAACTACAACCGCAGCCCTAAGGGCTCTTCTAGCACAACATGATGAGTTAGGAAAAGAGCATGCAATCTATTATATCAGTCAAACCTTGGTGGGTTATGAACTCAATTATTCACCAATGGAAAGAGCTTGTTCAACCTTAGTGTTTGCTTCCCAAAAGTTGTAGCATTACATGCTAAACCAACACACAAATCTAATAGCCAAATTTGATCCATTAAAGTATCTCCTAGCAAAAGAAGCTCTCACAGGAAAACTAGCTAAATGGGTCATGATCCTTAGTGAGTTTGACATTGAGTATGTGGATTGTAAGGCAATCAAGGGACAAGCCCTAGCAGATCAACTAGCAAAAGCACCCATGACAGATGTACATCCTATGGTATCTAAATTTTTGGATAAGAATCTCTTCACTATTTCTATCTTAGTAATGTGGAAATTATATTTTGATGGTTCCCACACACAGCATGGATCAGGGGCTGGCATCCTATTTATCACACCTAAAAATGACTATATCCCAAAGTCATATCAGCTAGCATTTCCTTGCACTAACAACATAGCCGAGTATGAAGCACTCCTCATAGGTCTCAATACAGCAGTTCAATGGGACATCATAGAACTACAGGTATATAGAGACTCACAACTAGTCATTTGATAAGTCACTGATGAGTACCAAACAAAAGATGAAAAGTTGGTCCCCTACAAGCAACTAGTGGATGCCTACAAACCACACTTTTCTAGTATCACTTTTGAGCAGATTCCAAGAGAGCATAACAAAGCTACAGACTCTATGGCCTCTGTGGGGTCACTTATAGACATGCCTACAAACACACAGAAATGTGAGTTCTTGATCGAGCAATTGTTGATACCAGTTGTCGATGTTCCAACTACTAAAATCATTTGCAAACTTGTTGGTCCCAATTCCCCATGGTATGAAGATATCTATGAATATCTTAAACACGATACCTTTCTCTTTGAGCTATTTGTAACCCAATGCAAAACCTTTATCCATTGATCCTCCCATTACACTATTCTGGGTGATACACTATATCAATAGAGTCTCAATGGTATCCTCTTACGATGTCTTAACGCGGAAGAAGCCGATGCCACCTTACAAGACATACACGAAGGTGTCTATGGTGCACATTCTACCGGTCCTAATCTCGCTAAGAAGATACTCAGAATAGGTTATTACTGCCCTATTATAGAACAAGATGTTTTACAGTTTGCTAAGAAGTGTCTACAATGCCAGTAGCATGGAGATTTGATTCACGCACCAGCTCATGAACTACAACCTGTGACAACTCCATGGCCTTTTTCACAATGGGGTCTCAACCTCATAGGACAATTCCACCCATCCTCATCCAATGGCCGCAAATTTATCATTACCTCCACTGAATATTTCACGAAGTGGGTCAAAGCCATTCCCATGACATCTATCACTAGAAAACAAATAGCCAAGTTTACCCTTAACTACCTGATTTGCCAGTATGGTATCCCCCAAGCCATTGTTACTGATAATGGGAGACCATTCAAGAATCAAGATGTTTGTACCTTGTGCACCCAATATAATATCTAGTATAGCTTTTCCACTCCCTACTATCTGCAAAGTAACGGCCAAGCGAAGGCTTCCAACAAAACCATTCTCAAAATCCTCAAGAAAATGGTCAATGAAGCTGGTTGTGATTGGCACTTGCAACTCAATCTTGCCCTATGGGCTTACCGTACTAGTATCAGAACACCAACTAGGGCCACACCCTATGCCTTGGTCTATGGCTCTGAAGCCATTCTACCTATAGAGGTCAAGATCCCATCCCTCAAAGTATCCATGCAACACCTGATTGATGGAGAGGAGTATCATACTTCTAGATTAGTTGAGCTAGAACTACTAGATGAGAGGTGCCTTGCTGTGCTTACTCATCTCCATGTCTATCAAAAATTCCTCCAGCGTAATCATAACAAGAAGATCAAAGAAAGACGGTTTCAAGTTGGTGATCTTGTCTTAAAAGAAAATCAGAGAAATCAATCAGATCGAGAAAAGAAAGGCAAGTTTGAGCCTAATTGGTTAGGACCCTTTGTTATCACAGCAACATATGGATCAAGAGCTTATACTTTAGCAACACCCGAAGGCATTCCTCTAAATGAGCCACTCAATAGTGTTCATCTCAAGAAGTTCTTTGCCTGATCCTCAGAGTATCCATGTCAAAATAATAATAATAATAATAATCCATCCTATGGTGAAAACCTGGTAAACAGGGACCTTGGATAAGTACCATAGTAAAATCCTAGCAAACATGCACTATGTGTAGAGTCAGTATCCATCATCTATTGAGTTCATTCCATGTCTCTTTCATAATAAATGTCATCCATCCATCCATAATAAAACCATTGACCTTGTTTGTATTTCCATCTCCCTATCTAGTATAGCTTGGAAATTAGTCAATGTCACTCATTCTATGTCTTCCTATCACCCATCATTACCCTATGTCTATCAACCATAACAAAACCTCTACCAGAATGGGGGCACCTCTTTCCTTAATCTAGGTTTAGGAATGTATCCTTGTTCGTGGTTCACAAACACTTCAAACACTTCCAACACTTCAAAAACACAAACACTTCAAACACTTCATCCTTCAAAGAAAAGCACAAACAAGAACAACAACACTTCAAAACCAACACAAAAACAAATACACGTCAACACAAACACACCAAACCAAACCAATCAACCATATCAACTGTCTCATACAAATTGTCACACACTCAAAACCAAACCAGGCATCTTTTACGACATGTTTCATTTCCTAAAACTAGACATTATCCTTTCAACATATAACACCCATTAATAGACACATCATTCCTACAATAAGGCTGTTATCTACCCAACACTATCCTACATCATCAAACACAAACCAGAACTACATATCATTTTATCTCAATCTTAAGGTACCTTGATCCCATGGATATGGGTATGTAGGCAGTCTGGAATACGAAGGAAGTTTCCAGTACTTAGGTACATAAGATGACATCATTTCACCTCTCCAAGCTCAATCACTTTGACCCACTCATCACTCTACCCAGAACTACATATTTATCATTTTCATCTTTCATCGTAATGTGCCTTGATCCTGTGGAGACAAGGTATGTAGGTAGTCTAGAATACAAAGGAAGTATCCAGTACTCAGGCACATGCGATTCATCATTCTTCACCCATTTCAATCCATTGACATGTCATCTTTCTAGTCTCCCGTTTATCACAATCCATTCACCTCAACTTGACTAACTCAAGCAGCAAAACAACAAACAAACTCATCCCTTCAAAGCAAAAGTCCTTAACAAACCTGATGCAAAGGGAAACCAGTTAGAGCATAAATACAGGTTGAAGAATCCTTTGAAGCCCACAAAATAGCCATTATAGTGTGGATCGGCCAGATCAGGTAGAAGTCACACCGAAGCAATCCCCCTCTTACCTATCGGCAAGACACTATTCTATCGGCGAGCTCCTTGAATCTTCTGCCGACGCCACGGGTTACGCCGATAGTCTTACCATTGGCAAGACTTTCACTATCAGAAACACACAAATCTTTATACCGATACCTTTGGTCAACCTGACGAACCTTCAAACTGCATTCATCGGTGTGCCTAACATTGTCGGCAGGACCTTAATCTTTTCTCCCGATGACTCTCGTTACTCCGATGCATTCACTTTGTATATTCCTTACCTAACCTTCCATACTTGTCGCTGTGACATATAACATCGGTAACACATTTTCCTCATCCCCCGATAACACATCTCTCACCGATGAGCCTTCCATCGGCGAGACTTCCTAGTTCTCATCCCGATCGGCTTGACATAAATCATCGGCCACTTCATAAATTCCTTCGCCGATAAGTCTCCTCTCCCCGATGGTTAGAACCATCGGCTAGACCGATACTGTCGGCCTAACTTTTAGTGAGTCTCCCGATGTGGTTACTCTTGTCGATGCATTAACGAGACTTCGTTGTCGGTCAGATACATTTCTTTGGTCAGACCTGAGGCTCTTCCACTGACACTCCTTCTCACCCTGATGCCTTAGGTCAAGGCAATCATCGGTGAGACTTTCACCGTCGGGCCAGCCGATTTTAGTTCCTTCGATGACGATTCTTTTGCCGATGACTTCGGCCATACAATACTTGACCTCCTACCACCGGTAACTCCTTTGTATCTACCCCAATGTACATTAATAATGTACATTCGCTCATACATACAATCATGAAATGCAATTGTTGGATACACATATATTGTTTGCAACATACAAATGACAGATACCCACAAATTATATCTTCATACAAACATAGTATATGCACAAACTGCTCTGACATACAACGAACGTATACACATGGAATGCTAATTCCTACTCTACACATTGTAACCGAACAGAACACACAGAAACACTAAAACTACATAACAGAAATAAATCTAATTACATGGAGGTCATTCCACTGGTTTCGAAGAAACCCACCAGTGGAATGACTCCAAATCGATGCTCTGTAATTAGACCAGGAACAAAACTATTTTCTATTCCTTCCAGAGATTATACATACAAAAATTGTTTTCTTTTCTCTTTCTGTTCGTTCACTTCTCTCCTTCTACACGAACAGAGACCAACTGTATAAAGACTCTCAATTGACAGTTACACATGGTGGAAAACGAACCACCACTGCCAATCAGTTACACTCCTTGTTCGGTTACAAGCTTTTAAGCTGTTTCTTGACATACATGTCATTATGCGGCTAACTAAGACTCAAATTGGCCTAAGGCCTTACAACATAACATTTTGGACATCACATAAAATGTAGGGAATCTTCTAGATTCTTCAGGTTTTGAGGTGCTCCTGCACCATACTCCCAGACTTGAAAATTTTCCATGTCCCATGGAAATGCTCAGTGAAAAGCCTGCAATATCTTTTGACTTTCTTGATGTCTGCAATGCTAACTAGATGCCTCTGCTGCTTCCTCTTCATCCTCAACTGTGCCTTCTATCAATGGCTGCCTCTGAAATGTAACAACTGAAATCCACTCCTTCATGCTACACCAACACCTCTGTCCCTCACCTGGGAGTCCTTTCTCGCCTCTCTCCCCAGGACTTTTGGCGACACCAACTGGACCTCCTTCTCAGGCCCATGACAGATCTCTCATCTGCCTACTGTAGCGAGTGAATCTGCACCTGCAACTGGAAGTCAGCAAAATTCCTTTCTAGCACTCTTTCTTTCAGCTTCTTGCTTCTTCTTCTGCCTATTCAGTGACAGAATCAATACAACATCTCCTCCCAGAGCTTTTGCTAGCTCTGATACCAATCTGATGCAGAGTGCCAGCAGAAGCGGATGAAGATTTGACTATATCTTCCCTATCGGCAAGAGATCCTCCAGTGTTTCGCTGAAGTCAAGGATGTCTTTGCTATCAGAAAGACATGAACTATCGGCCGCTCCTTATTCTTTTATCCCGATGGCCAAGTTCTCACCGATACTGTCGGGTACATCAGCTAGACCGATACTATCGGTATAACTTTCTTTTAGTTATCTGATATACAAACTCTTACCGATGTGCATTGCGTTGAACTTAATCGTCGGTAAGACCTCTTGCTTCGGCCAGACTTCTACTTAAACTCCCGATAATGACTCTCACACCGATATGTCTTCTACTATCGGCATGACCTTCGCTCATCGGTGGGACTTCCAAGTCTTCTCCCGACGGTGCTTCCTCACACCGATACTCTTTATCGGCGACACTCCGAAGATGTCTCACCGATCGGTGAAACCTTGTACCGTCGGCTAAGTGTATTTTCCTTAGTCTGATTTCGTTTCTCTCGCTGATGCGAACAACGATGGTATGTGTCTCCGACACTATACCAATCTTCGATAAGACGGAGAGTATTTCACACCGATGGATCTCCAATTGTTCTGAGGCGCCGAACTCGGATTCCCTTCGACAGAACAATGGAATTTGGCTGATTCATATATCAACCCTCGATCACTTGTAGCAATCTGATCCCACAGCCAAACTATCCAATTTCACTCCGATTTCCTGAATAGCCACATGACGATGTCTAGTCAAACTTGACTGAGTTCGCTGGCTTCCTGGGTAAGAATTCAACAACAACAAATGTGAAAAGTCTTTCCCCCATCACACTAATACTATACAGGGCTTCAGTGGACAGAGGAAAGGGCCTCCATGTATGAATCAAAACCCTACTCCTAGGTTACAAACCAGCCACTGTGGAACTGTGGGTTTTACACCGCCTGCACACTATAGAGTCACTATGGATTGACAGATAGCATCCGGTTAGGGTTCCATTTACAAAATCAGGATAAAGATATCAAATCACTAAGAACAACCACGAAAATCAACACAGATCATACCTAGAACTCTCTTTATTCAGTTATCAAGAAGAACTAGTTGTAATACACACTTCTCTCTCTCCCCGTGTGACATACAACCTGCCTCTAAAGAAGATGTAGAGACAGCAGTTATCCCCTCCAACCGTGCAAACTGATTTTCAAATCAGTTAGCCGTTGGTTTACCCTTCATACAAGCAAAACTACATGTGTGCCTTGCACAATTACATTCATGGGACCAAATTGACCCTTATTACAAAATGAAATGGCTTAAGAACCTTATGAGACAACAAAAGAAAAGATGACCCTGCACTACAGAGAATGTGCTCCTGCACCAAAACCTAAAGCAAATAAACTTACTTACAGAGCCATATGTTGTCCTACATATCGATTGCCAACATTAGCTAAATCAATCTCAACCAAGCAACAGATCAACACACGTGTCTTATTTAGGATGTTTCATGATTGAAACTAGACTCGACATCTTATACGACATGTTGCATTTCCTAGAACTAGACATTGTCTTTTCAATAGATAACACCCTTTAACGGATACATCATTCCTACAATAAGGCTATTATCTATCCCAACCAGTCCAATCTATCCTAAGCAACCTCTTTGGCAAGAGAATATGTTGGTTGTATGTTTACTTTGTAAGTCAGTTAAATTGTTTTTTGGTTTATCTTTTTGTTCCTTTCCCATTACTTATTCAATACTACCTTGATTTATCTATATCTTGGTATGTTGCGATGCAGTACAGATTGGGGGCATAGTCATTGTTTTTGTGTGCCATGTTTGAGGAATGATCTTTAGTATCCTTTTTTAGCATCATATTTATCTTGTATGAGTGTTACAACCTAGCATCTTACATATTAATATTCCTCTTGCATTTATGTATTGAAGTTCATTTTATGTTGAAGACTATGGCGCATTCACATATCCAACAAGGTTATATTATGTCTAAGGGATCTAATTTCAAACCGCTTGCTTGCAAAGTCAAAGCCCATGCACTCAGATATCACAACACGTTGGTATTTTATACCTTGGTGGCCAACTATCCATGTGCTATATCAAAAATAAGGATTGCTCTTTATAAATATTTGTGAAACCATTGTAACAAGCTCATCCATTTAACCATCCATTTATCCATGTCAATATATAGTTTTTCAAGAAAGGATCGATCAATAGTCTTTCTCTCATATTCTCTTCTCCACTTTCTTCTATCCAACCTCTTCCTTCTCCAACATAATCTTCTAGTCAAGCGTCAACCCAATTCTTCTATCGCTTCCATGTCTTTCCTCTTGAGGGGGCATCCTATGCCAGCTACACTAGGGCAACTAGCTACACTAGGGCATCAAAATTGTATCATGTCTTCAACAATCATTTTCTTTGAGGCAACACTATAAACTGCATTGCATCAAAGAGGGGCAAAATGTAGACACCCTAAAATGACCATTTCATCACATCACTGGCATTTTAATCAAATCTGTCAAATCACTTGCATTTTAACATTAATTAAATAATCCAATTATTTAATTAATTTCATCAAAATCATCATATTCTTCCAAAACTCCAAAATTCAACATTAATTGAATAAATCCTCCTTATTTAATTAATTTCATCAAAATCAACTTGTTTCTTCCAAAATTAAATAATTTCAATTATTTAATTAAATCATTATCTTCTTTCAATCTTCAAATCCATGTCAATTGAATAAATTAATTATTTAATTAATTTATCATCAAAATCCTCTTATCTATAATTGAATAATTTTAATTATTTAATTAAATCAATTGGTCTTCCAAATTTAAATAAATCATGCAAATTTATTTAAATGATCTCAATCTCTAAAAATAAAATATAATCAAATATTTTATTTATTCCTCTAATCTTGCACAAATAATTAAATAAATTTATTTATTTAATTTTCTTTTTATCTTCCAATTCCTCTAAAAATAAATCTTGTTCATCATGCACACAAAATTAAATAATTTATTATTTAATTTATCTCAAATCATGCAAAAATCAAATCACAAGTTGAGTTAATTGACTTAATCAATCTTATTTTTATCAACAACTCTTAAATTAGAAAAAAAAAGCATTATAATTTATGAAATCAAATCCTATCTTTATCAAAAAGTAATTAACTCCAACAAAAATAGCTTTTTGTGTGACACATGTTAGGTGCACATTCATCATGTACTCTAGATTTATCTCATTCATTGATTTCATGGAATTATTTCATCCATTGATCGATCATGTATGAAATCTATATAAACCCCCTTATCTCCATAACAAAACCTCTTCGATCGATGATCTCTCTTCGATCATTTGTTCTCAGGCATCCTTTACAGTACATTGAGCATTCATTGTATTGTTGAGCACCCTTGAGCACTTTGAGCACAAATACAACCTATATCCGCTTATTGCAAATATGGTTTCACAATTTATGAAGCAATCCACATTCGACCAAGAGATCCAAACAGTCTAGGTGATAGCTTCTTTGTTTTAATTCGATTTACTCATTGATATTGGTTATTTCTTAGATAGATCTTTTGATGTTATGGGTAATTGAGTTGTTATTATCATGACTTTTTGATCTTATCATTCAACTTCTCAATTTTTCCTATACACATCTTATTGTTCCAAGAATTTATTTGCTTCATCTCCTTTTTCTATGGAAAGATATTTTGGATCAAATTCCTTATTAACAACAGAGACAGATGGTCTTTATGTAGACACCTTCTCAAAGAATAGAACTTTCTTATGCACTTCCTCTTGTTCGGCCTACTTGAGAGGGCTAGATGATTTTTCATTGGTTACCTTAGGAAGTTCCTCAATAGGTAATCCTTGTTCTTGGACAACTAATTCTTCTTCCTATAACTTACCAACAACTTATGTCATTGTTTCTTTAGGGATAGTCTTACGTACTTCTTGAGTAAATTAAATGTTTCTTTTTGTAGTCTCTTGTGCCTCTAACTCCTCACACACTGTTACAAGTATGGGCCTAACCGGTGTTGTCATTGATGTCAACATACTCCTGTTGCATTGATGTCAAGGATTGGATGAGATGTGTACTGAGGATATTGAGAAAATTAGTCCTATCAGAAACAGAGAAGAACAGTGAAGACAGTGAAGCTCTATGAAGTGAAGATCCTAGCTAAGATGGAGATCAGGGAATGCACATCAAAGGTTTTGTAGATATGTGTCTAAAGATGATCCAGTCAAGATTTGAGAGGTATGCATGAAGATTTGAAGAAGTTATAGCCACTTGAGTGAAATTGGTTCTTGCAGGTGTTCAGAGGTGACCGAGTGACACAAATAGGTTTGGTAAGATCTAGAAATGCAATATCATGTTCTGCGGATTTGATGGAGTGTTTAGGAAGCCAATGTGAATTGAAAACTCAATTGTTTCATGGTCTAGAGGTCCGCAAGCATTCATTCTAATGTGACAGTGATGACATAATGTGTTCTTGAGGTTTCAGATGAAGATGAGGATGATTTCAATAGACAGAAGTGGTATGGATATTCTTGGTGATTTAGGAAAGCTTGTGGAAGTCTCTAGATTGTGTCCAGTTCATATTGGTGATCTGCATTGAAGATTGAGCTCGTAATTGAAGATTTACTTCTGGATGATGAAGTTCTTCACAATCATGGCCGACTGGATGGTTTGCACATCTTGCGGATGATCTTGAAGGAGTTCTATGAAGCATGGCATGTTCATCAAAGAAGATTGAAGTCCCAGATATATGTGGCTGACTATGTGGTGATTCACATGAAGTCTTGTGTAATAAGACAAGTTGCATTTGTGTATTTTGCTCTGTAATAAAAATGTATGTATTGTGCCGACTTTGATGATGATCCCAAAGTTGAGGTCTTGTATAAATAAGAGTTGTAAAGTCATTTCAAAGAAAGGATGGAAAGATGAGAGTGTGGTAGAGAGGAGAAAAGTGAAAGGCAGAGCAGAAGTGTTGAGATTAAATGGAACTAACTCAAGCATGGTGAAGATGCTATTCTTCAGTTTAAGTATGTGATATTTATTATTTTGTAGACAGTGTGCTTGGGTAGTGAGCCCTAATTGGCATGTGCCATTTTGTTCCTTTTATTCTTTTAATAGAGAATACAATCTTGGGTTAGTCACCCCGTGGTTTTTCCCTTAACTAAGTTTTCCACATTAAAATCTTGGTGTCATATGTGTTAATATGTTTCTACTCTTGAATTATTGCATGGTGTTTCCATGATTGATTTATTATTATGCTACTGAATTATAAGAAGGATTTAAGTGGTTAATAAAAGGAAAGTTTTGAGACAACTGATTTACCCCCCTCTTAGTTGTCTATCTTGAAACTAACAATTGGTATCAGAGCTAAGTTCCTCTAAAAGAGCTTAACCACTTGAGGAGATCTAGGATGTCTTCATACAAGAAGGATAGTCTGAGGTTTGATGGAACCAATTACACTCTTTGGAAATGCTACATGGAATGGCACTTGCAATGTATGGGAATGCAATATTGGACCATAATTTCAAAGAAGTATGTTCCTCCAAAGAATGGTCTGACAACTGTAGATGAAATCAAAGATGCTGAAGACAATCTCAGGCTAAAGAAGCTTTATTAAGTGCCTTATCTGATTCAGAGATGACAAATGTTATAGATCTAAAAACTGCATATGAGATTTGGGAAAAATTGCAACTTCTGTATGAAGGAGACAAATATGTTAAATGTGCCAAGCTACAGAGTCTTAAAGGAAAATTTGAAAACCTAAAGATGAATGAAGATGAGAATATCACTACATTTATGCCAAAAGTAAATGAGCTTGTATGTGGCATTAGGTGTGCTGGTGGAATCTTGGATGAAGATGAGATTATTGCCAAAGTTCTTAGATCTCTACCTCCTACTTACAAATACAAGGTTGCTGCTATTGAAGAATTTAGATCTTTTTCAAACATCACAAGAGATCAATTGGTTGGAAAATTAGCTGCATTTAAATTGGCCAAGTTTGGAGATGCACCCCCAAGACTAAGTCTGCATTCAAAGCTAGTGCCTCTGTAAAAGGCAAACAAAAGTTTGATCCAGGAGAGAACTCCTCAAAGGAATTATCATGGTATGAAAAAGCAAGAAAAGATCTAGAAGAAGATGAAGCAGAAGCTGCTCAAATTGAAGTCCTTATTGCAAAAAGACTACCAAGAGGATCTGGTAAGTATGAAGGAAAATTGCCCTTCAAATGTTTCAACTACAACAAGATCAATCATTTTGCCTCAAAGTGTCCAGAAAAATTTTCAAGGGCAAATCCAAACAAATCAAGATTCCAAAAGAAATGTTACTATGTTCATTAAGATGATGATGATGGAGTAATAGATGATGAATCAGAGACAGGGAACAAATCCAGAAGTGACTGGGTGTTTATTGCCATCAAGGAAGAAGATCCAATGCCCTCTGAATCTGCCAATCATAAAATGATAGAAATAGCTCTAGTTGCCCAAGTTGAAGAAAAGGATGATTGGGTTATTGACAGTGGATGCTCCCACCATATGACTGGTGACAAATAAGTTCATAGATTTGGAAAGATATGGAGTAGTTGTGAAATTTGGTGATAATTCTACTGGCAGAATCAGAGGTAGATGAACTATTTCTTTTGATGGAAAGAACAAAACTAGTGATTACTGTATGTTGAAGGTATGAAGCACAATCTTCTCAGTGTTGGACAGTTGGTGGACAAAGGCTCTGATCTCTGATTCAAAAATGGAAAATGTAGGATCTTTGAAAGTTCTGGAATAAAGATTGCATCCGGTACTCAAACAAAAGGTAACATCTTCCACTTGGTTGGTACTGGCAAAAGTTGTTTATTTGTTCAACTTGATTAGAGTTGGTTGTGGCATAGGAGAATGTGTCATGTGAATTTTGATAATATCATCAAGATAAACAACACTCAGGCTATAAGAGATCTTCCAAGATTGGTGAAACCTACTAATAGCTTGTGCAAAGAATGTTAGTTGGGTAAGCAGAGCAGAGTCACATTCAAAAGTAAGGAACAATCTTCTACCAAATTGTTGGACTTAGTACATACTGATCTATGTGGACCAGCAAGAATCAGGAGTTTGCAAGGTGATAGATACTTCATGTTATTAATTGATGACCACTCCTGGATGATGTGGGTGACTTTTCTAAAAGAAAAATATGAGACTCTTGAGAAATTCAAAATATTCAAGGCTATGGTGGAGAATGAAACCAGATTAAACTTAAAATGTCTTAGGTCTGATAGAGGTGGAGAATTCACATCCAGAGAGTTCATAGAATTCTGTGAGAAACATGGGATAAAAAGATAGTTATCTACTCCAAGGACTCCACAATAGAATGGAGTAGTGGAGAGAAAGAACCGAACCATCCAGGAAGCATCTAGAACCATGATGATGGAAGAAAATGTTCCTCCGATCTACTAGAGAGAAACTGTAAGCATTGCTGTCTATACTCTTAATAGAGTTCAAATCAAAAGCAATACTGGTAAGACTCCCTATGAACTCTGGTTTGGCATCACTCCTACTGTGAAGTATTTCAGAGTCTTTGGTAGAAAATGTTACATTAAAAGAGATGAAGACCTTGGAAAATTTGATGCTAGAAGTGATGAAGGAATATTCTTGGGTTATTCTACTCAAAGCAAAGCATACCAATGTTATAACAAGAGATTAAGAAAGATTCTTGAAAGTACAAATGTGAAGGTTGATGAATGCATTGAAAAACCCTCAAGGTTTTATGAATATGAAGAAGATGATCAAAATGATGCTTTGGTTCAAGCCCCTTCTGAAATTTAGATCTAAACTGATCCGGATAATCCTAAAATTTAGGAAGAAGAGACAAGTTTAAATGAACCTATCCAAGAAATAGAAGTACAAGAAGTTCCCAAAACTCCCAGGAATGTAAGATTGAATCATTCTGAAGATCAGATCATAGGTGATAAAAGCAAAGGTGTTCAAACAAGAAGAAAGATTGCTCAAGACTTAGAAAAGTACTGTCTGATCTCAAAGATTGAACCAAAAATAGTAAGTGAGGCATGCAATGATGAAAGCTGGACTAAAGCAATGGAGGAAGAGTTGATGTAGATTGAGAAAAATCACACTTGGGATATTGTTCCTGGACCTAGAAACAAAAATGTGATTGGAACCAAATGGGTCTTCCAGAATAAACAGAATGAAGATGGTGAAGTAGTGAGAAATAAAGCTAGATTAGTCTGCAAGGGTTATTCTCAAGTTGAAGGAGTTGATTTTGAAGAAACTTTAACTCCAGTGGCAAGGATTGAAATAGTCAGATTATTTCTTGCCTTTGCTACCTTCAAGGATTTCAAAGTATATCAGATGGATGTCAAGTCTGCCTTCTTAAATAGTGACTTGGAAGAAGAGGTATACATTGAGCAACCAGATGGATTTCAATTATTTGATCAGGGTGATATGGTCTGCAAGTTGAAGAAAGCTCTATATGGACTCAAACAATCCCCAAGAGCCTGGTATGAAAGATTAGATAAACATCTTTTGAAGATTGGTTTCAACAAAGGTACTACTGATAGTAACGTGTACTTCAAAATTGATCATGAAAATATCTTAATTGTTGAAGTGTTTGTTGATGATATCATTATTGGAGGAAGGGATAGTATATGTAAGACTTTTGCAAATCAAATGAAAAGTGAATTTGAGATGTCTATGTTTGGGGAAATGAATTTCTTCTTGGGTCTACAAATCACTCAAACAAAGAAAGGAATCTTCATTTCTCAGACCAAGTATGTGAAAGAATTGTTAAAGAAATTTAGGATGGAAGACTCAAAACCAATGAATACTCCCATAGCAACTGGATGTAAACTAAGAAAAGATGATGACTCTCCTAAGTCTGATTAGAAAAAGTATAGGTCAATGATTGGAGGACTATTGTATCTTACTCAAACTAGACTTGACATTATGAATGTTGTTGGTCTTGTTGCCGAATTCCAAACTGATCCTACAGAATCAAGAGGATGACATGGCAATCAAGAGGATTCTCAGATATCTAAAAGGAACAATTGAGTATGGTTTATGGTATCCTAGGGATCATGATTTCTCTCTTCATGCATATACAGATGTAGATTGGATAGGAGATGTGGATGACCGGAAGAGTACTAGTGGCAGTGCATTCTTTTTAGGGAGAAGATTGGTTTCTTGGCTGAGAAAGAAATAAGAGGCAATATCTCTATCCATTGCAGAAGCAGAATATATTGCAACAACAGGTAGTTGCACTCAAGTATTATGGATGAAGCAAATGCTAAAAGATATCAGAGTGGAGTATGAGGAACCTATCACAATCTTCTATGATAACTCAAGTGCAATAAACATTTCAAAAAATCCGGTGTTGCATTCAAAGACAAAACATATATCCATCAAGTTTCACTTCTTGAGAGAGAAGGTGAACAAGAATGAAGTTAGATTGGAGTTTGTACCCTCTAAGGATCAGATTGCAGACATCTTTACTAAACCTCTACCTAAGGACTCTTTTGAGTATCTTAGGGAGAAGTTAGGGGTTATCACCCCTCCAGTTCTTAATTAATGTGTACTGATGTGCATCAGTCTAGTGGATCTCACAGTCATATCTTATGATCTAGATTGATGATAGGAAGCTGCTACTCAGGGGGAGCAGCTTGTATGATTCTGATTGATGCAAGTATGTGCCCTTTGCCATTGATGTCAAAGGGGGAGAAAAGACATGTGAAAAACAAAAGTGGTTGCTGATCAAAGGGGGAGCAGTAAAGGAAGAGAAGACATATGAATGACTGTTGTTGATAGAAGCTATGTCAGTTAGTGAGGAGAATTTCTTGTCTTGATGGTTAAAATAGTTTTTCACATCATATGTTGCCATCAATGACAAAGGGGAAGATTGTTGCAAGTATGGGCCTAACCGGTGTTGTCATTGATGTCAACATACTCTTGTTGCATTGATGTCAAGGATTGGATGAGCTGTGTGTTGAGGATATTGAGAAAATTAGTCCTATCAGAAATAGAGAAGAATAGTGAAGATAGTGAATCTCTATGAAGTGAAGATTATAGCTAAGATGGAGATCAGGGAATGCGCATCAAAGGGTTTGTAGATATGTGTCTGAAGATGATCTAGTCAAGATTTGAGAGGTCTGCATGAAGATTTGAAGAAGTTATAGCCACTTGAGTGAAACCAGTTTTGGCAGGTGTTCAAAGGTGACAGAGTGACAAAAATAGGTCCGATAAGATCTAAAAATGCAATATCATGTTCTACAGATTTGATGGAGTGTTTAGGAAGCCAATGTGAATTGACAACTCAATTGGTTTGTGGTCTGGAGGTCCGCAAGCATTCATTCTAATGTGACAGTGATGATAGAATGTGTTCTTGAGGTTTTAGATAAAGATGAGGATGATTTCAGTAGACAAAAGTGGTATGGATGTTCTTGGTGATTCAGAAAAGCTTGTGGGGGTCTCTAGATTGTGTCCAGTTCATGTTGGTGATCTGCATTGAAGATTGAGCTTGTAATTGAAGATTTACTTCTGGATTATGAAGTTCTTCATAATCATGGCCAACCAGATGGTTTACACATCTTATGGATGATCTTGAAGGTGTTCTATGAAGCATGGTGTGTTCCTCAAATAAGATTGAAGTCCCGAATATATGTGGTCGATTGTGTGGTGATTCACATGAAGTCTTGTGTAATAAGACAAGTTGTATTTGTGTATTTTTCTCTGTAATAAAAAAAGTATGTATTGTGCCGACTTTGATGATTATCCCAAAGTTGAGGTCTTGTATAAATAAGAGTTGTAAAGTCATTTCAAAGAAAGGATGGCAAGATGAGAGTGTGGTAGAGAGGAGAAGAGAGAAAGGCAAAGAAGAAGTGTTGAGCTTAAATGGAACTGACTCAAGCATGGTGAAGATGCTATTCTTCAGTTTAAGTATGTGATATTTATTATTTTGTAGACAGTGTGTCTCCTGTAGGCAGTGGGCCTCTTATGAGTAGTGTGCTCGGGTAGTGAGCCCTAATTGGCATGTGCCATTTTGTTCCTTTTATTCTTTTAAAAGAAAATACAATCTTGGGTTAGTCACCCCGTGGTTTTTCCCTTAACCGGGTTTTCCACGTTAAAATCTTGGTGTCATATGTGTTAATATGTTTCTACTCTTGAATTTTTGCATTGTGTTTCCATGATTGATTTATTATTATGTTGCTGAATTATAAGAAGGATTTAAGTGGTTAATAAAAGGAAAGTTTTGAGACAACTGGTTCACCCCCCCTCTCAGTTGTCTATCTTGAAACTAACACACACTTTATAGATATTCTCCAAGGATGGAGGTACTAGATGCTTGGGAGGTGAATGAAAGGGAATATCTAAACCAATGCTATCCTTATTAACTTTAGAGAGGACTATCTTGATTACACTAGTGACAGTCTCCTAAGAACTTAGAGATTGAGTGAGTTGGGAATAAGAAGAACAGGGACCAGTTATGGGGATATAATGGATGGTAGTAATGATGGGAAGGGATTGAACAAAAGGAGAAGTAGAAGATATGGTAGTTGTAGTTGGAAGGATGGGCAATTGGACTTGCTACACATATAGAAATGATAATGGTAATGAACTTAAGGGAAGTGGAATGAAAGAGGAAGATGGAAATGTAAGTGCAAATGAAGACAATATAGGAATGGAAGAGGTGGGGAGAGTCATGGGAATGGTATAATTTGTGGTCAAGAGATGGAAGGGATAATTAAAGAAGATGTGGGAAGTGAAGTGGAAAGCAGTTGGGAAGAAGAAAAAAGAATGATAGTGGAAGAAGGAAGAGGTGAAATGGTAATGGTGGGTAAGTGCATGGAAATGGGATAAAAAAGGGGGTCAAAAGTGGCCTTTTTTCCTTAAATCAACTAAACCTAAACTTGGATGAGTAATTTGAGATGCATGCACTCAAAATTTGAAGATATGAAAAGAACAAGCATTGTGCTACTCTGAATCTAGTTTCTAAACTACTAAAGTTGTAAAAAAAATAGTTAAGATTAAGTAGGTGAAATATTACATGCACACAAAAGTGTTCCTATTTTTCTCACTAAAATACAATATAGTGTCTAGTGTGTGCCCCCCTAATTTTTTGTTGCATTTAGTATTTTTAAAAACTAGTGGGTAGAAATATAGTTAAGAGTGAGTACTAGAAGTTGTGCTTTTTTTTGTAATTTTTTATTTGAATATTTTTTTTTTGTGATTTCTCAAAGTGGATGCATCCTAAAAATTGCATCATTGAGCATGCACGTCGCATAACTTGCACAAAAATAATTGAAAATGTAATTTTTTTAATGTATAAAGAATGAAGCATAGAACAATCCTATATAATTTTTTTAAAATTTTAATAAGTGGATCAAAAGTTATAAAGAAAAATTAATAAATATGTGATTGAAGACTATGAGGACACTTTTTAAAGAAAATAAAAATAAAAATCTTAACTTATTCAAAATTAAAAAAAAAATGGTTAGAAAGCTAAGAACTAGCTCATCATTTTGGTGGTGGTTTCATCAAATTTTGTTATAAAATGAATAAATCTAACTACGTTGAAGTTCAAAAATGTTATTGACTATGTAAAACACATCTCTAGGAGGTATCATAGAGGTCCAATCCTTAGGTTCGGTTGCCTAAGCCAATTCCAAGCCTAAAAAGGTGGGATAACAATTTGAAAAAGGCAAAACGTGAGTGCATTTTGTGGAACATAAAATGTTTATGCAAAATATGCTTTTTGTTTAGAATTAAAAGAAGATGAAAGAAGATTACGTTAGATTCTAGTAAAGCTTGTGTTTGCTTGAAACTTCAAAAATAAAGTCATGTGAAATCTAGAACTAAAAGGATTGGGTAAATTCAAACACATTAGGTTTTCACATCTATAGATAACCTCAAGCGTATTCATCAAGTAAATTATGTAGTTAAAAATGTAGGCAATCCTTAAATAAATCTCACATCTTTTGGGACCCCTTAGAGAATTAATTGGCTAACTTTGGAACTAAAGTGACCAAGTGAGAACAAATTCATAAAGTCCTTGCATCCTTGGGTTACTTTGGGAGCCATTGATAAGTAAAGCTTGAACCCAATGGAACTGAGTACATTCAAATTCACAAATTACATAGGTCCATGGGAGTCATTAGTAAGTCTGAGACATTTGGAGAGGCCAACCAACTAGATTTGTGTACATGTCCTTACTAGGGAAAAATGTCCAAGGATAGAGTCATAAAATTTTAATGTATCCATTTAACCTTTGACCTTGATTGAAAGATGATCGATGTGTGCCATTAATTTCCAAGGGAATTAAGTGTTTGAGAGCCCTAAATCCTTCAAAGATGAAACAAATGATTAGCTCCTTTAAATGTTTTATGGCTCTTGTTAAGATATGATCAACTTGTCAAGTGTTTTAGGTGATTAAAACTAATACAAGAAAATATTTTTTGGTTTGATTTTTGGTAGCCCATTTGGGGTGTTACATACAACAAGTTGAGACAGATCTACAATAGTAATCAATTTTCAACCAATTCACTTCCATGAGTTAGGTTCACTTCTACAGGTGGGATGTCCCACAATATTGTGTCCCACTTCTGGGACATTTTGATTTTTTCCTGAAATCACATATTTTTTAGAAAAATTAATGATTTAAGCCTTAAGGGGTTCCATCTAAAGGGTTTAATTAAAACAAGTTAGATAAACCCCCCTTAGATCAAACCCTCCTAGTCTTAAATTAAACCCTCGATGGAGTCTCCTCTGCACCTATCAAAATGCTAATAAAAACCAACTTTGCTTCACCTTTTGGGGGGCTCAAATTAAGTCACTTATAAATTATATTTTTTTAATTATGTAGCCCTTTGTATACACTTTCTAAAGAGTATAATTTTGAATAATTTAAAATTTAATTATTAAATTTATTTTCTATTTTCTAGGGAACATAAGTTTTTCACTGAACAATAAGGTCTCTATTCCACACAAGTGGAAAATTAAAAAATAGAGAAAAAAATCTAAAAAGTATCTATACCCTAGGTATTGATGTCCTTGTTTTAATAAAAAAAAGAAAATTAAATTTTTATACATACAAAACAAGTTATGCGTTATGACATAAACCTGTGTCCAAATTATAATTAATCTCACTTCAAAAATTAATTAAAAAAATATGCAAGAAAAAATTATGAAAAAATATCCATGCCCTACATATTGGTGTTACAAATCTATATTTTAAAAATTAAAATTTTATCCTTTCTATAAAAAAAGTTATGCATTACGACATAAACACCACTTTTAAAAAATGTTGTTTACTATAAAAACAAGTTATTAAAATTATGTAAAAAAATTCACAATTTATTTCTAAATTTTTTTAAAAATTTATATTTAGAATCTACACATAAAATCTCACAAATCACTAGTTCTCATCATCTTTGAATTCTTAATGGTTTAGCTGCTATAGGTGTCAAAAGTGAATATTTAGTTAAAAATGTTGATTTCAATGTCCTAGTTTGGACAAAAAGTGGGACACAGTATTGTGGGTTGACCCAGATGTGAAGTTCAAATTTATAGCCATGGATCTAAACTTGAGCAAGATACGATCAATTTAGATAATCTTAGGAGGCATTCGTTTGATAATAGCCTGATTTATTGCACATCATCAAATCAATTCTTGACATCTTCATCAATATATTCATCTGTTTAAATTTTTAACTAAGTATCATATTTAAGGTCGAGTAAAAGGTGACCTCATCTCAATTGATCTTTACCCATACCCAACTATAGTAGATCTAGTAGAGACAAATTTTGACCCCAACTTCTCCACCACTTGTAATGAATCAATATTTAGATAAAGACCCGGAAGGAACTAGAGTGGAGACACTAGCTAGGAGGTACAAGGATGTGATCAATGAAAGGATAAGAGGTTGTCAAGCACCTATGGTTTTCTATGAGGAGGTGGTTGAGAATCTATGGTTTAGGATCGTGGCACCATCTTTTCCAAAAGGACCCAAACTTCTCTTAGTAAGGCACAATAAATAGTGGAATTGAACTCATAATATGGAGGGGATCTCCCTCAACTAGAGAAGCCCTAATATCTATAAGGGTGTAGAGCTGCCCTCTCTATAATAAGAGAAGTTCACAAAGGGGTAAAAACCTTTAGTGTGAGGAAGCTAAGGTACTGAAACAACTTCCTACACTAATCTTGAGAGGAGGATAATGCAAAACTTTACACATCTTTAACAATTACAAAAACTTAAACATAAATAAACATAGATATCATGCATACCACAACACAGTGATTTATGTGGGGAAAACCCTTTCGAGAGAAAAACCCCACACTCCAAAAGTTGCCCTATATATTATTCAGAAATCACAAAGATTACAATATATTTGCAAAGAAAGCTTCTCACAAGAGTATCACCACCAGAGATCCAGAGACAACATGACCACTATCATATTCTTAAAATACATCACGGTACCACAGCTGTAATACAACACCCTCATAAAATAGGGTTACCTTCTAGGGCAGGACAAACCAACAAAATATCTACCATCAGATCTAAAACCTAATAATGAACGGTCCGAATTTACAATATAGATCATTAATTTAATGTATGTCATCCATTTAATAGTTTTTGTTAACAAAAAAAAAAGTTACCACGCATCCCACTCCACCCCATACTCCCATTGTATATTACACAGGTATCAATGTAACTAGGAAATTTATATAAATATATAAATATATATATATATATATATATATCATATCAACAATAAGCCTTATATAATTGCAAGGTTAAAACACATTTTCCCAACAAATCTCCCACTTGTCAAACACCTTGCAAGAACAACGAGAGGGATTTGGTGGTGTCTACATAAGCAATTAGGTTTTAAGCATTTAAATATGTAGGCCCCTTCCCAAAAATTCTAGAAAATTCCAACATTTTCGGCCTCTGCAGTTGTAAAAAATAAAAAAAATCAGTTTGTATGCAGTATCTTTGTATATACAAAGGTGTTTGTATATACATGCAGGTCGGATGTGCATTGGCGGGTTAGAAACCTTTATCGCCCTTTGAAAAATTGAGTTAGATGCATTTCTAAGTGCATGTTGGGCTCTAAATGTGCATATACAAAGGGGGAATCTTTCACAGATTCCTAGGAATATTCCCGCTTTGTATATCGGGTTGTATGTAATGGTGCATTGAAAAGTATACAAGGGCACAGATGCATTTACTACAGTGCTGGAGATACAAGCGAAAAATATACATTGCTGGCATATTCCAGGAAAGATTCGTTGTTTGTATGCAGAGGAAATATACAATGGCAGAATATACATAGAAGATTCCTTGTTTGTATGCAAAGGCCGATATACATTTGGTGGGGTCCGCCTCACATGCAAAGGGCTTTGTATCTCATATACAAAGGAGAATGTATATGTGATATACATTCAAAATATACAATCGAATATACAAGGAGGAAATATGCATTCCGGACGCGAAGGAGGAATAAAATGCAGTGAATAAATATTTCAGGTTTGTAGGTTGTATAAGGTGCTTGTATATGCTGATATACAAGCTGATATGTAGTGAAAGAGATACAAGCCGGACTTCAAAGGGAGGTACATTTTGATGCATAATGGTTTGAAGTCTGCAGCGTGCATGCATGTGGTGTTTGTACATGCTGATATACAAAGGGTTAAGATACAAGCCAGATCTGAACCGGTTCTCAAATTGTTCTAATAAAGTTTGGGGTTTGACTTGTATATAAGGTGCTTGTATATGCTTTTGCATGAATAGGGCAAAATGGCAAAATGAAGAAAGGAAAAGTCAGCGATAGGAGCATGAAGTGCCTATGTGGCATGTTTTCACTGGTTGGCAACTTTTCAAGGTATTTTGGAGCCATTTATCTCGGCGATGGAATCAAAATCGACGGCTATCTTTCAATTTCGCTGCGACGAAGGTTTTCTTTGTATGTAGCTACATTTTTTTAAGTGGGAAAACTTCAGATGTGTCTGCTGCTGCATTCTAGAAGAGGCTACGGGTAGCTGAAGCATTAATGGTAGAAATGCAGTGGTATGGGTCGATGATGGAGGGATCAACCACCTTTTTAAGATGCAAGTCTTTGAGTGGCGGCTCAGCTCCTGAGCCCACCTACTCTCTTCCTCTGCTTCTCGGCTGCATTCAATTTTGAGCGCCATTTCTCATGATGCATTGTATCTGGCAATTTTTTATTAGCTTTGTAATTAATTTTGCTGAGTTTACGGTTTTGGCTATAAAAAGCAAACTGTGTTACTCTTTTGTTGTTGTTGAACACTTGGGCAATTTTGGGGGAAAGATAACGAAATACAGAGCATTTCCTTACTGTTCCATCTCATTTTGGAGTTTATGTATTGCATCTGTGATGTATCTTGCACACATGTTTAGTTTCAGTGTCAATTTTATATGAAAAAAGCTTCTTGCATGTGTTTTCCTGTCTGTCTCCACTTGTTGTATGTATTTTCTTCTTTTGAATCTGGTTGTTAAGGGTTTCTCAGATTCTAAGATATAGTTTTGTTGTATATCATGCTTGATCTCTAAGTTCCTTTCAAGGAGAGGATTAAATTGTTTTAGGTTAAGGTATGGAGAAGATTGTATGTCAGCTGGGATATCTGTAAGTATGGACAGTCAAATACTTATCCTTGGGTGATGTTTGTAAGGCAAGCATTAGTCATAACCCCTTGAAACTCGAATGCTAGTTGCAAGCCATTCTTATGTATATGTCTATTTGACTCCTTGTCCTGAGATAGGCATGGGTCTAATCTTGTGAAGTAGTTATGATCCAAAACCCCTGTCTTGCATCCAAATCATCATATCCACCTTTTCATAACTTCCAGCTGTTAGTTTTAGGAGTAGGATTAGGAACCCCTGCATACTCTAATCCTTAACCAAACACATATGTCCAAGAATGTTGCCAACCTTGTGATTTGTCATAGAAATCTTGGTCCCAAAATGAGAGTATTCTGCCTGTCATTAGAAAGCTAAATCTTTATGTCATTTGGAGAGTAAATGTTACATCTTTATCAAATAGGGACACCCCCCTTGGTGTGGCAGAACTAGAAGTGAAGGGGAGGCAACTCACACAACCTCCTGTTTCTATTGGCCGGATCTGCCTATGCATAGGAACTGGCAAACCCTTTGCCGATCCAAGAAAATAACCAATAGAATTGGTGACTCTGCTGGGGATGATTTGATGAAAACAAAATTTATTTTTATCCATTCGAGTCACCAACAAAATTGGTGACTCCGATGGGGAGAGAGAGAGAGTCAAGCGATTTGAAGGCTGGAAAATCTAGTTTCCAGTGAAGTTGTTGTAGCAGGATCTAAAAATGACCATGTGGTGCTTTGCTGGCATGGTGAATCCAGAAAATACATGTGCCTTGTTGATTTTCTGTCCTCTCTGTGAGAGGTGGTGACTCTGTTGATTGAACCTATTAGTGCTGCAACATATTTCCAGGTATTCCATCCTTTTAAAATGATGAGTTTAGAACAGCAAACCTGGGTGTGCTTTCAAAGAAGGCCATTTGTTATTGATAGATATAGAGCCCTAAATTTCACAGGGATAGGTGGTTACCCAAATGCTATTCCAAATAAAATTAGAAGATGTTTGCCAAAATATAGTGGATCAAATTCTAAATCGGCAAACAAACACCTGTAAAATTTTTGTAATTTAATAGAATATTATGAGGTAGAGGATGAAGATGTTGTAATGAGACTCTTTGTTCAATCATTAGAAGATGATGCTAGGGTTTGTTTTTCAGACCTGCCTGTACTTTTAGTTTCTTCATGGAAAGATTTAGAAATTGCATTTCTAGAGCAGTTTGGTGAAAGATTTGATTTAGCCTCATTGATAATACACTTCATGAATATTCAAAAGGAAGATGAGGAGCTAGTTCCAGCCTTTAATCTAAGGTTTATTAAGTTGCTTAAGAAAATCCCTGAATACATGAGACCGAATAATGCATTGTGCTTAGCAATTTATTTGGTTGCATTTGACGAAGAAATGAGCTATTTATTGAGAGATAAAGAACTAGCCACACTTCACTAGGCTTACTAATTTGCTATGGATATTGAAAACAATGAGAAATATGGAATGTCAGTGGGTTTCATGGCTGCAAGCTGTAAAAATAGTTATCAAAGTGAATATATTTCTGCTGTCCCGGTATGTTCATTGATAAATGATTGTGTAGAGGGAAATATATTTTAGAATAATGTGTGCAGCCATGATGTGATACATGAAGAAAATGTTGTAGAAAATGTAGGCACATCCTATAATGGTGAAAACAAAGATTGTTATCAGCCTCTAGAAGACAAGCCTGTAGACACAAGATGCCTTCCAATTGATCAAATGAAAGACATACATGAGGTTGTGTCTTGCAGCAGTATGCATATCCCAGTAATGCTTGATTATTTGTATAAAATGGATATGCAAAGCTTCACTCTGAATGTAAAAGATACTGCTTCAAGGAATGACAGTGAATATGATAATGATTGTCAGCATTCAGATGCATATGTGAGCCTTTCAAATGATGAAATATATATGGATGCTAAATATGAGTGTTTCCTTGAAGATTCTGACCACCTTCACAGTGCAGAGGTTGAAAAATTTGACTTTGATTATCAAGGCATTGGTGAAGAGGAAAAATAGGGTCATTATTCAAAGGTGAATGGATAGATTGCAGATGTGTATGCTCATACAGTTGGGGATAGTGCTAGTTGCAGGGGTGACTATGAAGCTTTCAGTGTAGGGCTGCATTCTGAGTTATTTCTGCCTTCTTTTGAGACATTCTAGGTGGACATTGATGATGGGATTACTGAGCATAGTAATGATGAATATCTACATGTCTATAAAGATAAATTTGATTATGAGATGTTGTTTGTGCCTGAATATTGTTTGTTTGATACAGAGGAGCTTCTATTTTTTGAAGAAGGGCAAAATTTTGATATGGATACATCTGTTTCATGTGAGTTTGTCATTCTTCCAAGCAACATTAGTGACTCATATGATGATGACAGTCTACTACTAAAAATGGTAGATGCTAATGAATTTTGCTGTAGACTTGTTGAAGGAGAAAGGAGCAACAGCACAAATAATTGTAATACTGGCTGCTGTAAATAGTTAAAAGTTTTTAGGCTTCATTTGAGGAAATCAAGACAAAATAGAGTATTTGACAAAGGAAAATTCTAGTTTTTCCTTTTTGGTTGCCTAGGGCCGCACAGTAAATTTTAATAAATGTGTTTTGTGATGCAGGTTAGTACAGTTTTGACTCTGTGCCCAATGGATAAGGCCTAATCTATGAAACTAGAGATTCTGAGGTTCTCGCCATGCTTGCAAGAGGCATGCATCCCCAGACAGAGCCATTGGTGGTGCCTGCATAAGCAATCAGGTTTTAAGCATTTAAATATGCAGGCCCCTTCCCAAAAAATCTAGAAAATTCCAACATTTTCGGCCTCTACAGTTGTAAAAAATAAAAAAATTAGTTTGTATGTAGTATCTTTGTATAGACAAAGGTCTTTGTAAATACATGTAGGTTGAATGTACATTGGCGAGTTAGAAACCTCAATCGCCCTTTGAAAAATTGAGTTAGATGCATTTCTGAGTGCATGTCAGGCTCTAAATGTGCATATACAAAGGGGGAATCTTTCGTAGATTCCTGGGAATATTCCCGCTTTGTATATCAGGTTGTATGTAATGGTGCATTGAAAAGTATACAAGGGCGCAAATGCATTTACTATAGTGCTGGAGATACAAAGGAAAAATATACATTGCAGGCATATTCTAGGAAAGATTCACAATTTATATGCAGAGGAAATATACAATGGCAGAATATACATAGAAGATTCCTTGTTTGTATGCAAAGGCTGATATACATTTGGTGGCGTCCGCCTCACATGCAAAGGGATTTGTATCTCATATACAAAGGAGAATGTATATGTGATATACATTTGAAATATAAAATCGAATATATAGGGAGGAAATATGCATTCCGGACCTGAAGGAGGAATAAAATGCAGTGAATAAATATTTCAGGTCCGTAGGTTGTATAAGGCGCTTGTATATGCTGATATACAAGTTGATATACAGTGAAAGAGATACAAGCTAGACTTCAAAGGGAGGTACATTCTGATGCATAATGGTTTGAAGTCCACGGCATGCATGTATGTGGTGTTTGTACATGCTGATATACAAAGGGTTAAGATACAAGCCGGATCTGAACCGGTTCTCAAATTGTTCTAATAATGTTTGGGGTCTGACTTGTATATAAGGTGCTTGTATATGCTTTTGCATGAATAAGGAGAAATGGCAAAATGAAGAAAGGAAAAGTCAGCTATAGGAGCATGAAGTGCCTACGTGGCATGTTTTCACTGGTTGGCGACTTTTCAAGGTATTTTGGAGCCATTTATCTTAGTGATGGAATCAACATCGATGGCTATCTTTCAATTTTGCTGCAGCGAAGGTTTTCTTTGTATGCGGCTACATTTTTTTAAGCGGGAAAACTTCAGATGTGTCTGCTGCTACATTCCAGAAGAGGCTATAGGTAGCTGAAGTATTAATGGCAGAAATGCAGCGGTATGGGTCGATGATGAACGGGTCAACCACCTTTTTTAAGATGCAAGTCTTTGAGCAGCGGCTCAAATCCTGAGCCCACCTACTCTCTTCCTCTGCTTCCTAGCTGCATTCAATTTTGAGTGCCATTTCTCACGATGCATTGTATCTGGCGATTTTTGATTAGCCTTGTAATTAATTTTGCTGAGTTCACAGTTTTGGCTATAAAAAGCAAACTGTGTTACTCTTTTGTTATTGTTGAAGACTTGGGTAGTTTTGGGGGAAAGATAACGAAATACAGAGCATTTCCTTGCTGTTCCATCTCATTTTGGAGTTTATGTATTGCATCTGTGATGTATCTTGCACACATGTTTAGTTTCAGTGTCAATTTTATATGAAAAATGCTTCTTGCATGTGTTTTGCTGTCTGTCTCCACTTGTTGTCTGTATTTTCTTCTTTTGAATCTGGTTGCTAAGGGTTTCTCAGATTCTAGGATATAGTTTTTCTATATCACATGCTTGATCTCTAACTTCCTTTCAAGGAGAGGATTAAATTGTTTTAGGTTAAGGTATGGAGAAGATTATATGTCAGCTGGGATATCTGTAAGTATGGACAGTCAAATACTTATCCTTTGGTGATGTTTGTAAGGCAAGCATCAGTCCTAACCCCTTGAAACTCAAATGCTAGTTGCAAGCCATTCTTATGTATATGTCTATTTGACTCCTTGCCCTGAGATAGGCATGGGTCTGATCTTGTGAAGTAGTTATGATCCAAAACCCCTATCTTGCATCCAAATCATCATATCCACCTTTTCATAACTTCCACCTATTAGTTGTAGGAGTAGGATTAGGAACCCCTGCATACTCTCATCCTTAACCAGACACATATGTCCAAGAATGTTGCCAACCTTGTGATTTGTCACAGAAATCTTGGTCCCAAAATGAGAGTATTCTGCCTGTCATTAGAAAGCTAAATCTTTATGTCATTTGGAGAGTAAATGTTACATCTTTATCAAATAAGGACACCCCCCTTGGTGCGGTAGAACCAGAAGTGAAGGGGAGGCAGCTCATGCAACCTCTCATTTCTGTTGGCCAGATCTGCCTGTGCATAGGAACTGGCAAACCCTCTACTGATCCGGGAAAATAACCAACAGAATTGGCGACTCTGCTGGGGACGATTTGATGAAAATAGAATTTATTTTTATCCATCTGAGTTACCAACAGAATTGGCAACTCCACTGGGGAGAGACAGAGTCAAGCGATTTGAAGGCTAGAAAATCTAGTTTCTAGTGAAGTTGTTGCAGCATGATCTAAAAATGACCATGTGGTGCTCTACTGGCGTGGTGAATCCAGAAAATACACATGCCTTGTTGATTTTTTGTCCTCTTTGTGAGAGGTGGCAACTCTGTTGATTGAACCTATTAGTGCTGCAACATATTTCCAGGTATTCCATCTTTTTAAAATGATGAGTTTAGAATAGCAAACCTGGGTGTGCTTTCAAAGAAGGCCATTTGTTATTGATAGATATAGAGCCCTAAATTTCACAGGAATAGGTGGTTACCCAAATGATATTAGAAGATGTTTGCCAAAATATAGTGGATCAGATTCTGAATCGGCAAACAAACAACTGCAAAAATTTTGTAATTTAATAGAAGATTATGAGGTAGAGGATGAAGATGTTGTAATGAGACTCTTTGTTCAATCATTAGAAGATGATGCTAGGGTTTGGTTTTCAAACCTGCCTGTACTTTTAGTTTCTTCATGGAAAGATTTAGAAATTGCATTCCTAGAGCAGTTTGGTGAAAGATTTGATTTAGCCTCATTGATAATACACTTCATGAATATTCAAAAGAAGATGAGGAGCTAGTTCCAGCCTTTAATCTAAGGTTTATTAAGTTGCTTAAGTAAATCCCTGAATACATGAGACCAAATAATGCATTGTGGTTAGCAATTTATTTGGCTATATTTGATGAAGAAATGAGCTATTTATTGAGAGATAAAGAACCAACCACACTTCACCAGGCTTACCAATTTGCTATGGATATTGAAAACAATGAGAAATATGGAATGTCAGTGGGTTTCATGGCTGCAAGTTGTAAAAATAGTTATCAAAGTGAATATATTTCTGCTGTCCCGATATGTTCATTAATAAATGATTGTGTAAAGGGAAATATATTTCAGAACAATGTGTGCAACCATGATGTGATACATGAAGAAAATGTTGTAGAAAATGTAGGCACATCCTATAATGATGAAAACAAAGATTATTATCAGCCTCTAGAAGACAAGCCTGCAGACACAAGATGCCCTCCAATTGATCAAATGAAAGACATACATGAGGTTGTGTCCTGCAGCAGTATGCATATCCCAGTTATGCCTGATTATTTGTATAAAATGGATGTGCAAAGCTTCACTCTGGATGTAAAAGATGTTGCTTCAAGGAATGACAGTGAATATGATAATGATTGTTAGCATTCAGATGCATATGTGAGCCTTTCAGATGATGAAATATATATGGATGCTAAATATGAGTGTTTCCTTGAAGATTTTGACCACCTTCATAGTGCAGAGGTTGAAAATTTTGATTTTGATTATCAAGGCATTGGTGAAGAGGAAAAATAGGGTCACTATTTAGAGGTGAATGGACAGATTGCAGATGTGTGTGCTCATATAGTTTGGGATAGTGCTGGTTACAGGGGTGACTATGAAGCTTTTAGTGTAGGGATGCATTCTGAGTTATTTCTGCCTTTTTTCGAGACATTCCAAGTGGACATTGATGATGGGATTGCTAAGCATAGTAATGATGAATATCTGCATGTCTATAAAGATAAATTTGATTATGAGATGTTGTTTGTGCCTGAATATTGTTTGTTTGATACAAAGGAGCTTCTATTTTTTGAAGAAGGGCAAAACTTTGATATGGATTCATTTGTTTCATGTGAGTCTGTCATTCTTCCAAGCAACATCAGTGACTCATATGATGATGACAGTCTACTACTAAAAATGGTAGATGCTTATGAATTTTGTTGTAGACTTGTTGAAGGAGAAAGGAGCAACAACACAAATAATTGCAATACTGGCTGCTGCAAACAATTAAAAGTTTTTAGGCTTAATTTGAAGAAATCAAGACAAAATAGAGTATTTGACAAAGGAAAATTCTAGTTTTTCCTTTTTGGTGGCCCAGGGCCACCAAGTAAATTTTAATAAATGTGTTTTGTGATGCAGGTTAGTACAGTTTTGACTCTGTGCCCAATGGATAAGGCCTAATCTGCGAAACCAAAGATTCTAAGGTTCTCGCCATGCCTGCAAGAGGCATGCATCCCTAGACAGAGCCACTGGTGGTGCCTGCATAAGCAATCAGGTTTTAAGCATTTAAATATGCAGGCCCCTTCCCAAAAAATCTAGAAAATTCCAACATTTTAGGCCTCTGTAGTTGTAAAAAATAAAAAAATTAGTTTGTATGTAGTATCTTTGTATATACAAAGGTGTTTTTATATACATGTAGGTCGAATGTGCATCGGTGGGTTAGAAACCTCTATCGCCCTTTGAAAAATTGAGTTAGATGCATTTCTGAGTGCATGTCGAGCTCTAAATGTGCATATACAAAGAGGGAATCTTTCGTAGATTCCTGGGAATATTCCTGCTTTGTATATCAGGTTGTATGTAATGGTGCATTGAAGAGTATACAAGGGCAGATGCATTTACTACAGTGCTGGAGATACAAGCGAAAAATATACATTGCAGGCATATTCCAGGAAAGATTCACTGTTTGTATGTAGAGGAAATATACAATGGCAGAATATACATAGAAGATTCCTTGTTTGTATACAAAGGCTGATATACATTTGGTGGGGTCCGCCTCACATGCAAAGGGATTTGTATCTCATATACAAAGGAGAATGTATATGTGATATACATTCGAAATATACAATCGAATATACAAGGAGGAAATATGCATTCCCGACTCGAAGGAGGAATAAAATGCAGTGAATAAATATTTCAGGTCCGTAGGTTGTATAAGGCGCTTGTATATGCTGATATACAAGCCGATATGCAGTGAAAGAGATACAAGACGGACTTCAAAGGGAGGTACATTCTGATGCATAATGGTTTGAAGTCCGCGGTGTGCATGTATGTGGTGTTTGTACATGCCGATATACAAAGGGTTAAGATACAAGCCGGATTTGAACCGGTTCTCAAATTGTTCTAATAAAGTTTGGGGTCTGACTTGTATATAAGTTGCTTGTATATGCTTTTGCATGAACAGGGTGAAATGGTAAAATGAAGAAAGGAAAAGTCAAGCATAGTAGCATGAAGTGCCTACATGGCATGTTTTCACTGGTTGGCAACTTTTCAAGGTATTTTGGAGCTGTTTATCTCAGCAGTGGAATCAAAATCGACGGCTATCTTTCAATTTCACTGCGGTGAAGGTTTTCTTTGTATGCGGCCACATTTTTTTTAAGCAGGAAAACTTCAGATGTGTCCGCTGCTACATTCCAGAAGAGGCTACAGGTAGCTGAAGCATTAATGGCAGAAATGCAGCGGAATGGGTCAATGATGGGCAGGTCAACCACCTTTTTTAAGATGCAAGTCTTTGAGCGGTGACTCAGATCTCGAGCCCACCTGCTCTCTTCCTCTGCTTCCTAGCTGCATTCAATTTTGAGTGTCATTTCTCACAATGCATTGTATCTGGTGATTTTTTATTAGACTTGTAATTAATTTTGCTGAGTTCATGGTTTTGGCTATAAAAAGTAAACTGTGTTACTCTTTTGTTGTTGTTGAAGACTTGGGCAATTTTGGGGGAAAGATAACGAAATACAGAGCATTTCCTTGCTATTCCATCTCATTTTGGAGTTTATGTATTGCATCTGTGATGTATCTTGCACACATGTTCAGTTTTAGTGTCAATTTTATATGAAAAATGCTTCTTGCATGTGTTTTGCTATCTGTCTCCACTTGTTGTATGCATTTTCTTCTTTTGAATCTGGTTGCTAAGGGTTTCTCAAATTCTAGGATATAATTTTGCTGTATCACATGCTTGATCTCTAACTTCCTTTCAAGGAGAGGATTAAATTATTTTAGGTTAAGGTATGGAGAAGATTGTATGTTAGCTGGGATATCTGTAAGTAAGGATAGTCAAATACTTATCCTTGGGTGATGTTTGTAAGGCAAGCATCAGTCCTAACCCCTTGAAACTTGAATACTAGTTGCAAGCCATTCTTATGTATATGTCTATTTGACTCCTTGCCTTGAGATAGGCACTGGTCTAATCTTGTGAAGTAGTTATGATCCAAAACCCCTGTCTTGCATCCAAATCATCATATCCACCTTTTCATAACTTCCACCTGTTAGTTGTAGGAGTAGGATTAGGAACCCCTGCATACTCTCATCCTTAACCAGACACATATGTCCAAGAATGTTGCCAACCTTGTGATTTGTCACACAAATCTTGGTCCCAAAATGACAGTATTCTGCCTGTCATTAGAAAGCTAAATCTTTATGTCATTTGGAGAGTAAATGTTACATCTTTATCAAATAGGGACACCCCCTTGGTGCGGTAGAACCAGAAGTGAAGGGGAGGCAGCTCACGCAACCTCCCATTTCTATTGGCCGGATCTGCCTATGCATAGGAACTGGCAAACCCTCTGCTAATCTAGGAAAATAACCAATAGGAGTAAACATTGTCTCTTCATTGCTAGGGGCCAAAAGGCCCATAGTCTTTGAACACCATCTAAACTTTTATGTGCTCATAGGCTTAGTTAAAGAATCAACAACATTCATCAAATTCTCTACCTTAACCAGCTTCACCCTGACATCTTTGACCATATCTCTAACAAAATGATACTGTACATCAATGTGCTTGGTCCTGGCATGAAATGTCAAGTTCTTAGCTAGACAAATCACACTATGACTATCGCAATAAATTGTCACTGCACCTTGTTTTATTCTAATATTTGAACATAGTCACTTAATCCAAATGGCTTCTTTGCAAGCACGAGTAGATTCCATATACTTAGCTTTAGCTGTGGACAAAGCAACCACAGCCTGTCGCTTACTCATCCAACTAATTGCACCACCAAATAAAGTAAACACATAAGCACTAGTGGATCATCTACTATCAATATCACCTACCCAGTCTAAATCCACATAACCATGAATATCAAGGGAAATATCATCTCCATTGAAATTACTATGATAACACAAGGAATACTCTGAGGTACCGTGCAAATATTTGAAGACTCTTTTAACTGCATCCCAATGAACTCTACCAGGATTAGACATACATCTGGAAAGAACTCCCACTGCTTGGGCAATGTTTGGTCTAGTACAAAGCATAGCATACATCAAACTTCCAATTGCACTCTCGTAAGGCACTATGTTCATCTCTTCCATCTCTGATGGAGATGTTGGACAATCTAAAATAGATAACTTTGTTCCAACTGAAAAGAGAACACACAATGGTCTACAGTCTTGCATGTAAAACCTTTGGAAAATTGAATTGACATACTTACTTTGGCCAAGACATAGCTTTATGTTCATTCTATCTCTTCTAATTTCATCCCAATAATGTGTCTCGCTGCACCAAGGTCTTTCATTTCAAATTTAGCAGCAAGTTGAGATTTTAGTTCTAAAATCATACCTTTCCCTTTACCAATAAATAACATATCATCAGCATATAATGCAATAAATAGGAAATGATCACCATCAGTTTTATAATAAACACAATGATCTGATTTAGAATGCTCAAATCCCAAACTCAACACATATGTATCAAATTTCTAGTACCACATCCTAGGACTCTATTTTAGGCCATACAAAGATTTCTTCAATTTGCAAACCAAATTACCTTTACCTTTCACCATGTAGTGCTCTAGCTGCGTCATTTAAATATCCTCCTCCAAGTCGCCACGAAGGAAAGTAGTTTTCACATCCATTTGCTCAACCTCTAAATTATAAGTAGCAGCAATAGAAAGCAAAAATCTAATGGATGACATTTTTGCAACGGTAGAAAATATCTCATCATAATCAACACCCTCAACTTGAGAGTAACCTTTCGCAACCAACCTTGCTTTGTACTTCTCAATACCTCCATTTGAACCAATATTTTTCTTGAACACCCATTTGCAACCAATAGGGTTTTGTCCTTTAGGCAATGGTACAAGATCCCACATATCATTATTTTTCAAAGATGTCATTTCTTCATCCATAATAATCTTCTAGGATTCTGTATCATTCATACCTAATGCCTCTTCTACAGATTTGGGTTCATCCATGTTAGTATTCAAAGAAAAAATACATCTCCGATCATAAGGTGAATACCTTTTAGGTGGTTGTCTATGCCTTGTAGCCCTATGAATGAGCTGAGTTGGAGGTTCTTTCTCCTCTTCTAAAGATTCATAGATAGATGAGCTCTCCTCAACTTCTTGTCTATCCTATTGATAACTGAGAGGGGGGGGGTGAATCAGTTATCCTAATTATTTCTTCTTTCTGAACTTTCTTATTAATCAATGCAACATTAATTCAAACAAGCAAACATTACCATGAAATGGAAAAACACATGACACAATATTTTTGACATGGAAACCCTGTTAAGGGAGAAAACCACGGGGTGATTAACCCAAAGATTATTCTCTGTTAGAAGAATAAGGAATTACAAAATGGCACTTGCCAATTAGGGCTCACTGCCCGAGCACACTGCTCACAAAGGAGGCACACTGCCTACAAGGAGACACACTGTCTACAAAAGAATGTTATACAATACTTGAACTAATTGGAAGCATCCACATATGCTGGATTTCAGTTCCAGTTAGGCTCAGTACACTGATCTACTACACTTCATCTTTCCTCTTCTCTTATGTTGCTTTCCTTTCACATATCAGACCTTCCTTACTGCTTCTGCTCTGCTCTGCTTTTATTCACATAACACATATCACCACAACACATCTCACAACTAAATCTATCCCATATATATATCCACATAAGTGATTTCATTCTTTTCCTAGTCGGCACCTAGAACAATTAATCTTTTCACAAACTCTGTTCTGTTGGCTAAATCCTTGCACATCAAGTAATGCGGAGCAAGCATATACTTGTAGAAATCATTAATCATGTCGACCAAACATAATTCATGTCTTCATAACCTTTACCACCATCAGAAACACATCTGAAAAATAGTCTGATGTTCTATCAGTCAGTTCTTCCTCTGTTCACACTGTCACTTAGGAATCCGGTACTCAACTATTCATATCTTTTTCCTCATCTATCACCGGAGGCTAAATCCTTGGAATATACCACTCAAGGTAGTCCTCTTGACTTCCCCAAATCCACACTACACCAAGATACTTCCTCTGAGAGATCCAGACCTATATGTCAGACCTTGCCACATGCTCTGTTCTTATTTAGCGGACCACAACTTTCTTCACTCTGACTTCCGGTAGAGACACACCATGTCCTGCGGATGTGTGGGATGAACTTTGTTGCCATCAATGACAACAATCATGAATCCATATAGTGTCTCTTGCCAACATATCCATGGACCTCAATTCAACTTTCTCAGGTGTAGAAGGAAATTGAATCACATCTTCCTGTTTACTTTGTTCTAGCTGCAATGTAACATAAGAAGGCTTAGTTTCTCTAAAAATAACACTTCTACTATATATTACCTTCTGTGCAACAGGATCCCAAAGCTTGTATCCTTTCACACCATAACTTATTCGATGAAGATAGATTTCACAGCCTTGTTCTCCAACTTTGTTTGCTTCTCCTTTGGCACATGTGCATATGCCTCACAACCAAAAACTCTAAGATGTCTTAATGAAGGCTTGTGACCTGACCATGCCTCTATAGGCATCTTATCAACAAGAGCTGATGTAGGAGACCTGTTAATCAGGTAACAGGTAGTGGCAATAGCTTCAGCCAAAAACCTTTGTTCTAGACTAGCACCACTCAACATACTCCTAGCCTTCTCCAACAATGTCCTATTCATTCTTTCTGCAACTCCATTCTGTTGTGGGGAATACGGATTTTTATTTTATCTATGAATACCACAATCTTTACAAAATCTATCAAAATCATTAGAGAAAAATTCACTGCCATTATCAATCTTCAAACATTTTATTTTCTTTCTAGTCTGCAACTTAACCATTGCTTTAGATTCTTTAAATCAATTGAAAACTTTAGATTTATTGAAATATGGTGAGCACATATAGATTACACCATTGCATATGAATAACAAAAGCATATAATAATATATTGATGATTTCTTGATTGTTTTACATTAGATCACAATAGCTTTTTAAAGCCTTACAAATTCCCATGAACCAACTAACAACTTATTTACGGGAATTTAACTTCCCAAGAACTAAATTATTTATCTACTCACTAACATTTATTTATTTAATAAATTAACATCTATATGTTATTGTGATGAGTGCTTCTGGATTTGACTATGTTCAATATTTTTCCCTCATCAAATCCAGAAGCACTCATCGCAATGATATGGACTGTGGAAAATTAATGATTTCTATCTATATGTTAATTTATTTATACATTATTTACCTAATCTAAACTATTAACTATGTAAACCTTATTATTCTAACACCCCCCTTAAGGTTTACATGTAATAAAACCAACAATCGCCCCTTATTACATTATCTCGAACAAAGGATTGAACACTGCAAGGACTGAACACAACATCACTTCTAGAGACTTTGATGAATTGAGACTTACTCAACTAGCCACCAATTCTCCTCGCTCACCTATGAAACACCAGACTGACACCATCGATCTCTTGACTGTAGAACCTACAAAACACTTGTGAATCAAGACACACTCAACTATTCACAAGCTGATCACCAACCTTGACTATGAATCGAGACTCACTCAACTATTCATAGTACAAAACACCAACCTCCACTATGAATCAAGATTCTCTCAACTATTCACAGTACAAATTCCAAAAAACTATAGATCAAGACTAACTCCAAAATCCACAATAACACATCTTCATATGTGGATCAAGACCAACTCCAAAATCCATAACCAAATACTGTCATTCACTATTAAGAACTGCCAAGCTCTATCAAGTACTACCAAGCCCCCCCTCACTCCATGAAGGGACACAAACTTTAAAGGTGCTTCTCATGCAATGAGTCATCCCTGAGTGAGAAGCTAACTTAGGATGATAAAGGATCCTCCTACCTTCAATTTGTTGTGTTTAGTTTTTATAATTTTCTCCTTTTAACTTCGTCATTGTCTTCTACATCTGCCTCGTAACCTTGTTTTAGTTTTCTCTTTTCATGTCACATGCGACATTTGGCATCAAATATAATGTAATCCAACATTCCTCGTTCTACTAGATAATTGAAGTTCAAAGGCCCTGTTTCTTTAAGAATTGCTTGTAGTACAAAATAAAATCCATATGAAGACATTTTGGGACTGATAATTCACTTTTATGTTTTACAATGAAACACTTATAACTCCTTTATTTCAAAAACACTTATAGATTCAAACCACCTGTAATCACCTTATAACTTCAAAAGGAGAAGAATAATCTATCAAAACACATTAACCTTATCACTCCAAAAACTTGCACAAAAATCTTGCCTCCAAAATTTAACATTTAAAGTGTAACCAAAAATAGTATCTATTGTTTTCAATAGCTACATAGATAATTATTAAGTGGCTTTTCAATTTGAACAAATGCATTACCCAAATTATCACCACAATATATAAACCGTACCAACAAAATTTTCAAGTGACAAATCCCAAGAGGAAAATACTAACCGTACCAATCACAAAACTGTTTGCTTGGACATACTGTTGATCTTTCAAATATCTCTTTCATGAATCAATGTCTTTGCATTCTTTATACCAAATGTAGTGGCTTAATTGATTAGTATTAGAGTTAACAAAAGTGGTAGCTTCATTAATTTTACAAACAACTTTTCACTATACCTTGCCTCTAATTTTGCACTCAGTATTTACAGAATGGAGAATATCTTAAATCGTTGTGCCTTAGGATTCTTCTTTTCATATTAATCTTCAATACTACATAACTTTTCAATCTGCATAGATTTTTTGTTCCAACACTTTTTATGAGTAATAAATTAAATCCAATATAAATGCCTTTGTAGAAAATTCTAACCACTATCAATGCCTCAGTAATTGCAACATAGCAACCAAAGAATAAAAGTTGCATGTCATTGTAGAATACTGTCTAAAATAGTTATTCATTAGACATCTCTTTTCCTCTCTACATTGGTTGCTTCACAATGAGAGCTTATGAGTGAATAGATTATAAACCATAAAATGAAATCTTCAAAAATTTCCAGCGTAGAAAAATTCTCTCATATGATCAACAGATATATGTATTCATCCTCTACACATAGCAATGAAACATTAAACCAAAAAAATCCAACGCCTTAATCATGCAGTCTTTCAAATACCTGATGCCATCTGAATGACCATGGATCACCTCTAAAAATTGTATGCTTCTCTCTCACATTTTACATCAAAACCCTAATTTATCCATAGTAAAAGTCATCCTGCAACTGCCAACAAATATCAAATGCAAAGATTTGATTTTTCAGATTGACGAACTCGCTCAACAATCTTTTTCTTCACAACCCATTGTCAAAATGCTTTGATACCATATTGAAATATGGTGAGCACGTACAGATTACACCATTGTACATGAATAATAAAATCATATAATAATATATTGATTATTTCTTGATTGTTTTACATTACTCACAATGGCTTTTTAAAGCCTTATAAATTCTGGTGAACCAACTAACAAATTATTTACGGGAATGTAACTTCCCAAGAACTAACTTATTTATCTACTTACTAACATTTGTTTATTTATTTAATAAATTAACATCTATATGTTAATTTATTTATATATTGTTTACCTAATCTAAACTATTAAAGTTCATATGGAAAGATGCACTCGAGTCAATTAACCATGCATCATTACCTGCATGAGTTGCCAAAGCTGAAATGAATGCATCACCATCTTCCTTAGACTCAGAATCATAATCAAATTATCTCTTCTTTTTCTTCTTCTTTCCTTCTTTGTATTCCTTACGAATATTTCTAGGCTTACTGCAGTTCCAACAAACAACTTTGGACTTTCCAGGAGATTTGGATCTCCCCTTGGACTTGGATTTATCACGCTTATCATTCTTCTTTCCTTTTTCCTTAGGTCTTCCATGAACATTTAGGGCCTCCATCTCTTTAGAAAGAAAAGAACCCACCACATCTTCAGTCTTCAATATAATAGAAGTACTCCCAATAGCCATAACAAGAGAATCCCACAAATTAAGCAAAGAACAAAGCAATATCTGATATTTCTCCTCCTCATCCATTTTGACACCAACTGATGCCAATTGAGTCACCAACATATTGAATGCTTCCAGGTGGTCTATAATTCATCTACCCTCTTCCATTCTTAAGGAATACAATTTCTTCCTCAAGAAAATATTGTTCACTAAATATTTGGCTTGATACATCTCACCAAGCTTCTTCCATAATTTCTGTGTTGAGGGCTCTTCATGGACAGTGATTAAAACAGAGTCTACCAAACACAATCTGATTAGACCCTTGGCTTTACAGTCCATAACATCATATTGAGCAGCCAAAGTAGGATCTATAGGCCTTGAAACCTTCTTAACAATAGCATCCCATAGATCTCGATCTATCAACAGATCCTCCATCTTCAACTTCCACATTTCAAAATTATCTCCAAAAAAATTATCCACCTCTATTCTCCTTGATGAACTTGCCATCTAAAAATTCTTGCAACAAGATCACAAAGTGTCTTCTTCACAAGCTCCCACTCAAATATGGATTAGTTCAAAAAACCCAATAAACCACAATTGAAACCAATGGTGATCAAGCTTTGACACCAATTGTAAGGAAGCTAAGGTAGCAAAACAACTTCTTGCACTAATCTTGAGAGGAGCATAATGCAAAACTTTACAGATCTTTAACAATTACAAAAACTTAAACAAAAATAAACATATATATCATGCATACCACAACATAGTGATTTATGTGGGGAAACCCTTTCAGGAGAAAAACCCCACACTCCAAAAGCCACCCAATATATTATTCATAAATCACAAAGATTACAATATACTTGTAGAGAAAGCTTCTCACAGGAGTATCACCACCAGAGATCCAGAGAGAACACAACCACTATTAGAGTCTCAGAATACATCACGATACAACAACCATAATACAACACCCTCATAAAATAGGGTTACCTTCTAGGGCAAGACAATCCAACAAAATATCTACCATCAGATCTAAAACCTAATAATGAATGGTTCAGATTTACAATATATCATTAATTTAATGTATGTCAGCCATTTAATAGTTTTTGTTAACAAAAAATGTTAACGCGCATCCCACTCCACCCCATGCTCCAATTGTATATTACACCTATCGGTGTAACTAGGAAATATATATAAATATATATATCCTATCAACAATAAGCCTTATATAATTGCAAGGTTGAGACACATTTTCCCAACATTTAGGAAAGTAATAGAAACCTTGACCCATAGGAAAGAATGCTAGAGAGAGGAATGCGAATCAAGAATGTTGTGCTCCCTTAGCTATTTTAGATGGAGTAATGATCAATTTAGAGTTAAAGAGGCCTAAAGGGGCTAGAGATTCTAAAGATCATAGTGAGAGTAAAGAATCCACCTATCTATAGTAGGTGGAAATATAGAGGTAGGGGCATTGATTACACCTTGGTCAAAAACTTAAATAAAATGATTAAACCATTCTCTCAAATATCAAGTAGGATATCCAAAGTGTCAAAGTTCCTATCCTCACCATCTTCTCATTCACATAGTCATCACCAATGAGATAGGAGACCAAGATGAGTATGATAATGGATAAAAGGAGAAACCTTCTAGATACTTTGTAGTCCACAAATATTATGGAAGTATACTCATGGTGTACTCCTTGTATCCAAGCTCATGACCCTTCTCATTGTCCTAAAGGGGTCCAATTCCATGATGAAGCATATGAGAGTGGAAATTCTATTTTGGAAGAGGATGAAAAAGGTGACCTATCCAAACTATGGTATAATCATTAGGATGATGACACTTGGATTTGTGTTATAGATGAAAAAGAGGAATTTCCCCTATATTTATAGAGTTAGTTGAATTGATCTAGCCTATTTCAAGGCTTATCTATCTTCAAAAGAAATACATACGACACAGAAATCCTAGGGCTAAATCTAGTCTAGAAGATCTCACAATTCTTAATGAGATGATTACTTATGTACACTCCACTTATGAGTCTAAGCATAGGAAAGTTGGAAAATACTCAAATGGATAGACTAGAATAAGATCAACCCTCACCCAGTGATAATGTTCCTATTTAATGGTCATGGATATTGGCAAGAACTTATTGAATCTATTGTTTGGGCCCATAATAAATTGAAAGTTTCTCTCTATCTACTACCTAGAGCCTTGAGTATTGTCCAAGGATGTTCTATAGGAGTATTTTGTTACCTTCTAGGTGGAACTGCCACAACATGGCCATTCTTCCTAGCAATAATTGTTATATTAGGATAATGGATAGGAGGATTTGAAAAGCATTTTCACATCAAGATTTTCAAATTTTGGCCAATGCTTGGTTCAAGACACAACTACTCATCATATTTGGTTTGGTATTGCTATTACACATGACTTTGAGAGTCACATGTGATGATATTATCAAAGAACACCTTTATCAAAAGGCTTTTGCTTCTCACTTTGGTTATTTATCTATAATCATTCTATGGACCTTTGGTAATTTATTCCATATATCTTAGCTAGGTAATTTCAAGTCATATGATAAAAAATCCATCATTAGGGTCATCCCATCACAAACTACAAAGACACTACCTCTTGAATCGACAATGAGGTGAGACTCTTAGAGAAAGACCTAGAAGAATCTTGTACATAATGAGATGCTCCCCATATAACATATCAACATGAATGAGCTGAAGCATGCCAAGGGGTACTAGAAAGATTCCTTGAGGAAAGAGCCAATAGGGCTACTCAACCCTCACTTACTAAACAAAACCCACCTCATGATGGAGAAATATAAAACATAGGAGATGATTCCTTAAGAGTTCTCATGGCCACCATGGTCCAATAGATCAGGATCCTGTTGGTCATGATGTTAGTCATTCGCAAACATAGAATAAAAGTTACACAACAACCTTTACTCATCTTGAAAGATACGATGAATTCAAAGAATTCATGATCCCAAGTCTCCGTTGATTAGGTCTTAATCTACTGACGTTACTCAGTGGTTGATGTGTGTTGCTGTTTTCCATTCAGGGGCCTTACGTGTTTCTGCACTGTTCATCATCATCGTCTTCAAATATCCTGCTCTGGATGTTCGCTCTGCATAAGCCTCCAACAATTCTACCTCTGCACTGTAAATTTAGTCAAATAATGTGCATACAGGCTGATATTTGCATGATTTCTATCATTATTTATGATTCTTTGCATGATATTTCCAATACTACATGCATTTAACTCAAATATGCTAATGATCTTCAGTTACCTACGGGATTTCAGCATATTTCACTGTTTCTGCTTGTTATTTATCATGATTTGCAGTTATGGTGATGAATTAATGAAATTAAAAAAAAGGAAAAGGGTTAGAGAGTGAGATTCCTAAAATTACTGGACTTAGATCACTGATTCACATACAAGCTCCCATACTTGCAATGAAAAGAAGGAAAACTAGAAATCATACTTCACCAGGACATTCCACAAATCCGCATGATCTAGTGCAAAGCTTCAAAGGAAAGTTGACAACAACATGTAATGAAATGAAAGCGCTTCCAGTTGAACACAGCATTCACCAGTACATATCCAGAAATCAACAAGAAGATTACGTAAAATTTACCATCAGGATGTAATCTGGAACTTCATATTCATTCAGTATGCTCAAGAACAGGTACATTTACAGTGATCTGAAGAAAGAACCTTGACATTTCAACAATTCTATCCTCATTAGTCTCAGTAATCCGATCTCCTAATCTATTCTACAGTAATTGACTTTTTGCGCCAGATGCGTCTGTGTATTCTAATGTATTTCTTTTTTTTTAATGCTTCAGGCTCTGGCCTTTATATAGAGAAAATGCCAGAAACGGTTACAATGATCCAAGGATCAGGATCGCCTCATAGCAATTAGCGATCCAGATGAAAAGCACATGTTTCGCCAGTTGGCAAATGCACAGCTGGCACATAATATTCCAGTATCTTCAACTTGATTCGGTCTCCAGCTGACGAACAGCATATTTGACAATACCCTCTTCATTTCTGGCTCATGCTGACTCCATGCGCAACCTTGTAATCATCAGCTTCAGCAGCAGCTCTAACCGCATCATGACTTCAATGTTCAGCTTCAGCAGCATCATCATTTCTTCCTGCAAGTAAACAGACAAACATTAAGTTCATCATCATGATGATAAACAACAGGAAGTAAAACGCTTAATTAAACAAACCCCCAAAAATGCGCAGCAACAGGCAATCGGGTCTTCAAAATTTCATCGCTTCATGCTTTCCCGCCCATTTTCATGTGTATCGGGTTCGAAATATGATCATGATGACCTCAAATTATAGAAGGAAATAATCGCCCTTCAACCATCCTTTGAAACCGGTTCGCATGCCCTGCATGTATGTTTCGGGTCATCATCATCATGTTCGCACTGGGTGCGAACACATATGATCAGGTTGACAAATTTACCTTAGGCCGACGACAACAGTTATACCGACGCCAAACATCATGAGGATGACCAACTATATGCCTTCTGTCTGTCCGCAGGATATTTGAAATATGATGATCCTCCTTTCCTAATGCTCTGATGAAAAGCACATCAGGATGTTCACTTCTGCATACTGGGAAAGAAAGACATCGTCATCATCATCATGATATTGACAAACAGGAGGACCCGGAAAATGATCCTGCCGTTGGGGAAAATCATGATGACGTCATCGTCATCATCAGGCTTCAATAAAATGCAAAGGGATGATGTCACCGTCATGTTTCGTTAAGAGCAGGAGATAAATGGAATATCGGGTCACCTCCAAGGAAGATGACCGCGTGGATGAATTGCAATATGACCCTTTTCGGCCAAGGCTATCCGCTCGAAAGATCAGGATGATGAACATCATCATCATCATGTCCGCACTGGGTAATCCAAAATATGATCCTGCCTTGAAAGATCCTGATGATGATGATCACCAGGATATCCGTGGCTTGTGTTAATCTTCGAAGATGACGTTATCGTCATCATCATATTGGCGAACAGGATCATACCCTGGAAAATATCCTGCCGAAGGAGAAGGTGATGATGACGTCATCGTCATCATCATATCCGCAAAAGTTTATGCATCTCGGCAGGAGGATATTGCGAAATGTCGGGTAGAGAAAGATCATGATGATGATGATCTTGTTAACAAGGCAGGAATGAAATAACACCCTCCGCTTCGGAAGATAAGGTGATCATCATGATCACGCAAAAGGAGATCAGGAGGATGTTTTGGAATGCGATCCTGCCTTGAAAGATCCTGATGATGATGATCACCAGGACTTGGTCGTGCGCGCGCAAATTATGCAGATGGCGGGTTTCTTAAGCAAGGTGATGATGATTATCAGCATGATACTACAATATGCTCGCGACGTTGGAATATCATGATGCTCGCGATGTGAGAATATCATGATGAAGATGATGTTAGAATATCATGATGCTCGCTAGGTTAGAATATCATGATGCTCGCTTGACGGGTAAAACACACTAGCATTTAAGATTGACGTCCGGATGTTTCGGGACTGCATGATTTTTATCAGGTGATAGAGTAAGATCATGATGATGACCTTGGGCGATACAAAAGACCACCTGACGGGAAAGGATTACTACGACTTAAACTTGACGTCCGGATGTTTCAACCTCAGGATATTATCGGAGAGCTTTTCAAATATCATGATGATGATGTTCATCATACAGCAATTATCAGGTTTGACCAAAACTTTGACTGCTCATAACTCTCTCATATGGACGAATTTTCAAGTGATGTAAAAGGCAAACCTGCATGGAATTTCAAGCTCTTTCTAACTATGAAGTCATAGAAACAAAATATGAACTTTGAGAAACTAACCTCATGATGATGACCTACCTCATCCTGACCTTCATGATGATGATGCACCTGACCTATTTTTACCAAACCGCCAGAAACAGACAACACAAGCCAAAACAAAAGTTGGGTCCCTGTTTTGCCAAGTCAAAATGGGGCGTGTTGTGTAACCACACAACAACTTGCCACCAAAGAAAACAACAAAATTCAAATAATTCAAGTGATATGATCATATTCATCTATAGTATTCTAATTCTGTCTAAGTAAATCATCATGATCTTTGAATGATAAAATTTCATTATGGTGATAAAGCTAACAAAGGATCAGGTGTGTGCAGATGATTAATTATCCTCATCTTGAAAGCAAGTTGAAGACATAAGTAACTGGTGTTAAACTACATAGTTAGAGATCATCCCTCATAGCCAACCTGGATAGAGCCTTGCTGCCAGCAAGTGTCCATAACCCCGGCAAGGTTATCTATACAATCTCCCTAAGTAGGGCTCCACTGCCAGCAGGCATCCATAGCCCCGGTAGAGTTACTTAGATGGCCTAATTTTATTTCATTTCTGATTTTCCTTTAAAAATTTAAATTTGATATCATCATGTCTGCTCATTTGTACAAGGTGTAGTCACTTGCAGCTTTAGGTTGGAGATTGTATTGGTAGCAAGGGAGTCCCTTTAGATTTTTCACTTAACACCTATACTCATATCTTCAACAAGCCCAAGGCTGTTAGGTGTTTCATTGTGTTTGATTCACTTTGGACAAGAAAAGGCACCTTGATGAAAAGACATCATAAACCTGATCATGAACACTTCTTAGAATGAATCATAACCTATCTTTAAATCTGATCTCATCACTTGAATCCTAACAATTTAACTATTTTCTTAAGGTGATGAAGTGCATCATCCTGACTTACCAGAACAAGGTCCCAACCAAAACAACACAAAACAGAAACAACACCAAACAAACAACCAACCCACAAAAAGGAAACAACAGGAACAGAACAAGAAAGCAAAACAAGCAGACTGTACAAACAACTAATCTACAAAATTATATACAACACACTACTAGGCAAACAAAAACCAGAAAAAGACCTAAGGACACCTGCATTTGCATACTTCTTTTGATTGTGCAGGAGCATCAGGGTATTAGTTATGGTTCTCAACCTAGCAAATTTATCTTTATATTCTGAAGAATATTCTGATATTCTGAATTCACTGTATTCAACAGAACAACTCTTGATGATCAGCAACTGAGGAAGCTCACCATGTTCATGATTAATCCATATGCATGTCTCATCTTCTGAATTTCCATAATCAAAATAGTATTCAACATCATTTACTGTGGAAAGGAGAAATACAACCTGGTGTATTTCTGGCTTTGCTGGACATGCTTCTTCATTGGCAGTTGGTCTTCCATTTGTCATTATATTTTCACTGCTTGGCTCAGTGCCTGGTCCCTCTTCAAATTGAAGGATGTATGACTTTTGATGTACTAATTCTTCATCTTTATCCAGCCTTATCCCTTCATTCTGGATGTTCAGATTATCCTCCAGTTTAGGAAACTTCTCAGTATTTTCTTCAGTTTCCTGCACATCAGCATCTAAATAAGTATCTTTATTATCACAACCTGATATACAGAAATTTATCATTTCTAAATCATTTGACTGTAAAGGAGAAACAACTTTCACTTGATGAGGACACTCCCCTGTTTCATTTTCTAAATATTTCTGGAGTGACATCTGATTATGCACAACAACTCCAAAGTCTTCTACGTCTTCATCTTTCAGGAATTGTTCATTGAATAATTCACATCTTCTATCTAGTAAAGGATCTGGTTCCATTAACCTGCAACATTCTTGCATTTGATCATTTAATTCAAAGAAGTCAGGTAATAAATCAGCATTTATTTTCTTCTCTATGACTCCCTGAGTTACCATCATAGGAACTTCATCATTAGGAGTGCATTTAAATTGTTCTACTATCTGTTTACACTTCTCTTTACCATAGAATGACTCCAGGAAAGATGTTTCATCTTCTTTATCAAAAGTATTAGGATCAGAATCAAAAATATTATCCTGATGAGTGATTTCTTCTCTAAAATTTTCACAAGATTCATACCTGCATACTGACTGATCCTTACTTGTATTAGGAAGTAGAGAACTCCTATCAATCCCACCATAAAATGAATCCAGGAAAGATGTTTCCTCTTCATTACCTTCTGGAACTGACTCAGCTATTGTATTTTCTAGAATCTTTTTCAACATGACCAAGCAAGGGTAGCAATCTCTCTCTGAATGCTCTTCATCATGTAATCTGCACCAGCTTTCAATCAAGACATCATCAATGGGCAAACCTAATATTTGACTACACTGTATATTTCTAGACAAGTATAATTCAAAATCTTCAGAATGATCTACTTCAGTGTCTGGACAATTAATAACTTCTGGTGCTGCATCTGCTTGTTGCTCCAGAATTTCTTCATTTTCCTGGCGGATTTCTAGCGCCAATTTATGTTGGTCATGATGTTAGTCATTCGCAAACATAGAATAAAAGTTACACAACAACCTTTACTCATCTTGAAAGATACGATGAATTCAAAGAATTCATGATCCCAAGTCTCCGTTGATTAGGTCTTAATCTACTGACGTTACTCAGTGGTTGATGTGTGTTGCTGTTTTCCATTCAGGGGCCTTACGTGTTTCTGCACTGTTCATCATCATCGTCTTCAAATATCCTGCTCTGGATGTTCGCTCTGCATAAGCCTCCAACAATTCTACCTCTGCACTGTAAATTTAGTCAAATAATGTGCATACAGGCTGATATTTGCATGATTTCTATCATTATTTATGATTCTTTGCATGATATTTCCAATACTACATGCATTTAACTCAAATATGCTAATGATCTTCAGTTACCTACGGGATTTCAGCATATTTCACTGTTTCTGCTTGTTGCTCCAGAATTTCTTCATTTTCCTGGCAGATTTCTTTATTTTCCTGGCAAACTTCTTCATTTTCTTGGCAAATTTCAACCCTGAACACGTCCAGAAAGAATATTAGTCCTTTCAAGTATAAATCCAACCTTGTGAGGAAAGTTAAACAATTTATTTCACTGTGTTCTGTAGTCTGGTGTATCCTGCAACAGGTAGATAAACCAAAGTTAGACAAATTGTGAGGGTAAATCTGCCCATTCAGAGTTTCCTGAAATAAAGGAATGTTAATTTGACAATTATTTTCATATGCATCCATCAAAATGAGACTCTATTCTTCAAATTTTTTTTTTATTTTGCAATTTTAAGGAGATCTATCATATCTCAGACTAAAACTTTGAAAGTCCAGAAAATCAAACAAATTTTTGATGCTTTGGGCTAGATCTTTGCAAAGGTGCAACCAAAACATCTCAGATAAGAGATATTTGCAGACATTTAGCTCAAATGCTGAAATATTTATGCAATATTTGCAGAAAATCCAAAAATTCACAGCTCACGCCCTGCCTTCTCGAAAATTGATGTTGCGTTAAAAGCGAGGGGCCTGCACATATGAATGATGACTGAAGCAGCGATGTCTTTTCCAGTTCTGCCCTCCTTCTAGCGCCAATTTATGTTGGTCATGATGTTAGTCATTCGCAAACATAGAATAAAAGTTACACAACAACCTTTACTCATCTTGAAAGATACGATGAATTCAAAGAATTCATGATCCCAAGTCTCCGTTGATTAGGTCTTAATCTACTGACGTTACTCAGTGGTTGATGTGTGTTGCTGTTTTCCATTCAGGGGCCTTACGTGTTTCTGCACTGTTCATCATCATCGTCTTCAAATATCCTGCTCTGGATGTTCGCTCTGCATAAGCCTCCAACAATTCTACCTTTGCACTGTAAATTTAGTCAAATAATGTGCATACAGGCTGATATTTGCATGATTTCTATCATTATTTATGATTCTTTGCATGATATTTCCAATACTACATGCATTTAACTCAAATATGCTAATGATCTTCAGTTACCTACGGGATTTCAGCATATTTCACTGTTTCTGCTTGTTATTTATCATGATTTGCAGTTATGGTGATGAATTAATGAAATTAAAAAAAAGGAAAAGGGTTAGAGAGTGAGATTCCTAAAATTACTGGACTTAGATCACTGATTCACATACAAGCTCCCATACTTGCAATGAAAAGAAGGAAAACTAGAAATCATACTTCACCAGGACATTCCACAAATCCGCATGATCTAGTACAAAGCTTCAAAGGAAAGTTGACAACAACATGTAATGAAATGAAAGCGCTTCCAGTTGAACACAGCATTCACTAGTACATATCCAGAAATCAACAAGAAGATTACGTAAAATTTACCATCAGGATGTAATCTGGAACTTCATATTCATTCAGTATGCTCAAGAACAGGTACATTTACAGTGATCTGAAGAAAGAACCTTGACATTTCAACAATTCTATCCTCATTAGTCTCAGTAATCCGATCTCCTAATCTATTCTACAATAATTGACTTTTTGCGCCAGATGCGTCTGTGTATTCTAATGTATTTCTTTTTTTTTAATGCTTCAGGCTCTGGCCTTTATATAGAGCAAATGCCAGAAACGGTTACAATGATCCAAGGATCAGGATCGCCTCATAGAAATTAGCGATCCAGATGAAAAGCACATGTTTCGCCAGTTGGCAAATGCACAGCTGGCACATAATATTCCAGTATCTTCAACTTGATTTGGTCTCCAGCTGGCGAACAACATATTTGACAATACCCTCTTCATTTCTGGCTCATGCTGACTCCATGCGCAACCTTGTAATCATCAGCTTCAGCAGCAGCTCTAACCGCATCATGACTTCAATGTTCAGCTTCAGCAGCATCATCATTTCTTCCTGCAAGTAAACAGACAAACATTAAGTTCATCATCATGATGATAAACAACAGGAAGTAAAACGCTTAATTAAACAAACCCCCAAAAATGCGCAGCAACAGGCAATCGGGTCTTCAAAATTTCATCGCTTCATGCTTTCCCGCCCATTTTCATGTGTATCAGGTTCGAAATATGATCATGATGACCTCAAATTATAGAAGGAAATAATCGCCCTTCAACCATCCTTTGAAACCGGTTCGCATGCCCTGCATGTATGTTTCGGGTCATCATCATCATGTTCGCACTGGGTGCGAACACATATGATCAGGTTGACAAATTTACCTTAGGCCGACGGCAACAGTTATACCGACGCCAAACATCATGAGGATGACCAACTATATGCCTTCTGTCTGTCCGCAGGATATTTGAAATATGATGATCCTCCTTTCCTAATGCTTTGATGAAAAGCACATCAGGATGTTCACTTCTGCATACTGGGAAAGAAAGACATCGTCATCATCATCATGATATTGACAAACAGGAGGACCCGGAAAATGATCCTGCCGTTGGGGAAAATCATGATGACGTCATTGTCATCATCAGGCTTCAATAAAATGCAAAGGGATGACGTCACCGTCATGTTTCGTTAAGAGCAGGAGATAAATGGAATATCGGGTCACCTCCAAGGAAGATGACCGCGTGGATGAATTGCAATATGACCCTTTTCGGCCAAGGCTATCCGCTCGAAAGATCAGGATGATGAACATCATCATCATCATGTCCGCACTGGGTAATCCAAAATATGATCCTGCCTTGAAAGATCCTGATGATGATGATCACCAGGATATCCGTGGCTTGTGTTAATCTTCGAAGATGACGTTATCGTCATCATCATATTGGCGAACAGGATCATACCCTGGAAAATATCCTGCCGAAGGAGAAGGTGATGATGACGTCATCGTCATCATCATATCCGCAAAAGTTTATGCATCTCGGCAGGAGGATATTGCGAAATGTCGAGTAGAGAAAGATCATGATGATGATGATCTTGTTAACAAGGCAGGAATGAAATAACACCCTCCGCTTCAGAAGATAAGGTGATCATCATGATCACGCAAAAGGAGATCAGGAGGATGTTTCGGAATGCGATCCTGCCTTGAAAGATCCTGATGATGATGATCACCAGGGCTTGGTCGTGCGCGCGCAAATTATGCAGATGGCGGGTTTCTTAAGCAAGGTGATGATGATTATCAGCATGATACTACAATATGCTCGCGACGTTGGAATATCATGATGCTCGCGATGTGAGAATATCATGATGAAGATGATGTTAGAATATCATGATGCTCGCTAGGTTAGAATATCATGATGCTCGCTTGACGGGTAAAACACACTAGCATTTAAGATTGACGTCCGGATGTTTCGGGACTGCATGATTTTTATCAGGTGATAGAGTAAGATCATGATGATGACCTTGGGCGATACAAAAGACCGCCTGACGGGAAAGGATTACTACGACTTAAACTTGACGTCCGGATGTTTCAACCTCAGGATATTATCGGAGAGCTTTTCAAATATCATGATGATGATGTTCATCATACAGCAATTATCAGGTTTGACCAAAACTTTGACTGCTCATAAGTCTCTCATATGGACGAATTTTCAAGTGATGTAAAAGGCAAACCTGCATGGAATTTCAAGCTCTTTCTAACTATGAAGTCATAGAAACAAAATATGAACTTTGAGAAACTAACCTCATGATGATGACCTACCTCATCCTGACCTTCATGATGATGATGCACCTGACCTATTTTTACCAAACCGCCAGAAACAGACAACACAAGCCAAAACAAAAGTTGGGTCCCTGTTTTGCCAAGTCAAAATGGGGCGTGTTGTGTAACCACACAACAGATCCTTGAAGAGAGAGGTGGGGAGATAGAGAGGGGGGGATAAAGGGGGAGAAAGGGGGAGATTAGGAGATATAGATAGAGGGAGAGATAAAGAGAAAGGGATGGAGGGAGGGAGAGATAGAGAGAGGGATAGAGGGAGATATAGAGAGGGATGGAGGGAGAGAGAGAGAGAGAGAGAGAGAGAGAGAAGGATGTAGGGCAAGATAGAGAGGGATGTAGGGAGAGATATAGAGGGACTAATACATAGAGATGGAGGATAGAGCCATTAAGAGATAGAGGAAGAGTAGAGAGATATGGGGGGAGATAGAGAGATATAGAGAGAGGGGAGACAAAGAGGAGTTGAGGGATACAGATGGAGAGTGGAAGAGAGGGGGAGATTGAGGGATATGGATATAGAGAGAGGGAGAGATAGAAAGAGGGAGAGGAACAAAGGGAGAGATAGAGATAGATAGGGAGACATATCTCTATCTCTCCCTCTCCCTCTTTATCTCTCTATCTCTCCCTTTCTCTCCCTCTCTCTCCATCTCTCTCCCTCTCTCTATCTCTATATCTCTATACTCTCTCTATCTTTCCCCTCTGTATCTCTATCTCTCCCTCTCTCTATCTCTATCACTTTATCATCTCTCTCTCTCTATTTGTCCCTCTCTATCTCTATCTCTACCTCTTTGTCTCTCCCTCTTTGTATCACTATGTATCTATCTCTCCCTCTCTATCTCCCCATCTCTCTCTCTAACTCTCCCTCTATTTATATCTCTCAATCTCCCTCCTCTCTATCTATATCTCTCTCTATATCTCCCTCTCTCTGTCTATATATCTCAATCTCCCCCTCCCTCTCTCAATCTCTCATCTCTCCCTCAATCTGTCCCTCTTTATCTCTATCTCTCTCTTACTCTCCCCTCTATATATATATTGCTTGATCTCCCCCATCTCTCTCACTCTTTATCCCTAAATCTTCCCCCTCTCTCTCCATCTATATATATCTCTACCTCTCCCCCTCTCTCTTCCCTCATATCTCTCTCTCTCTCTCTCTCTCTCTCTCTCTCTCTCTCTCTCTCTCTCCTGAGGTCTTTATCTATATCTCCTAATCCCCCCCCTCTCTCTCTCTCTATATATATATATATATATATATATATATTTCCCTTAATCTCCCCCCTCTCTCTCTCTCTCCATAACTCCCTCTCTATCTCTATCTTTTTGTCTCTCCCTCTCTATCTATATTTATCTATCTCTCTATCACTTCCTCTCTCTATCTATATATCTCTCAATCTCCCCCTCTCTATCTCTCAATCTCCCTCCCTCTATCTATTGCTTTGTTTTTTTAACACTTTGTTGACTTTATAGTGAAATAATATACATAATTTTTAAACATTTATAAGTAATAATAATAAAGATCTACATCAAACTTTCTAATTAAAAAAAAATCATTTACAATTTAGTGAAAAAAATAATATCAATTGAGTGTGACTAAAGTTAAAAGTCCAACCAAATATCTAAGTCAAAATTTATAATTCTAAAAAAATCATGTTTTACAATGTTTAATAAAAAAATAGGCTCTAACCACACTATCCTTTAATTAAAACCAATTCCTATTGAACATTAGGACACTAGCCACCGAAGGTGTTTGTCCTACTACTATCCAATCATGAAGAATAAGACTACCTTGAAGGGAAAATACAGTTCATCCCAGAATGAGCATCCAAGATTAGTAAGCGTCTACAGTAACAATCATTCTCTCTGATTGCCTCAAAACACATACTACTATGCCATAAAGTAGAATTAGACATAGTTCATTTCCCACATTAATCCTTATAGGAAAGTAATTGCAATTTAAAACTAGTTTCAACAACATGCATTAAATTGATTCAATAAATAGAATCAAAACATGAAATATAGAGTAGAAGATAAGAACACAAAGACTTACATGGGGAAAACTGTTTCAGGTAAAAAACCCCAAACTCCAAAACATAGAGCCATTGTATTATTCAACAACAAGCATACAAGTTACAATACAATATCAGGCTCATAGCCTTTACTAGAGATTTACATCTTGTTCCATCTCTAGAGAAAATTTGGTAGCATTACATTCCAATTCACTCTCATTTGTTCAATTTAACAACTCCCCTAATTACAGAATGTTCAATGTTCTTTTAACATACATTCTTAAATAGTCGTTACAACTTCCCACAACTGAATGACCACAAATGGTTTAACCCCCAAAACCATGTCAAGGTGTTAGAGAGACACTTAAACCTATCCCATCAAACTCCCTTTGTCCTTTCAACATACATATTAGTCAAACATTTCACCATATCAGGGGGACTTCATAACACCTTCCATCGATATAGAAAGGTCACACCAAAATGTCTATATTTGTGATATGCATTGCCAACTCAGCATTGGCTTTTCTTTCCTTTTGCCACATCCAAAGAGTTGACAGTTACCACCATCCCCTGCTTCCCCATGAGGTTACTCCTAGGTCCCACCACAAACTAGCGGGTTGGTGGGCATTGTTTGGTTAACTCTTTATCGACCCATCGAGGGGACTATCTTCATAGTCCCAACAAAATGACATTGCCTCACTATAGTCATCAAGACCATCATAAGCATTAGAGAGACTTGAATCCAAGTCCCGTCAAAGTCAACAGGTTACACCCATATCAGAGAGACATGAGATTTTGTCCTGGCGATATGACCACCTCCTACCAAAGAGCTTTCAGTCTATCAATGGTACTGTGTACTGCGTCTCGCTAATAAGGAGATGTCCGACCGATGAGAAGATAAATGCCAAATGCAATGAAGATTAGGGTTTTACAATGAGTTTGAGACACACAATCTCAACATTCTCCCACTTGACAAAGAACTCATTAAACCCCTTCCAATGCTTGAAGTCATTGAATCACATCATCACAGCCATACATGCAATCTCAAGATTCTTTAACAATGCTTTTGTGCTCCAACCAAGATACCTGCAACAACATCCAAGATGTCCACCATCTTAGGCAATAGTTCCAGCCATCCACCAAAGGAAAAGGAATGAGCCAAGGTGTATATGCACCAGTTTAAAGAACACAAGCATCAGATCCAACTGATAGCAAAGGCTACAAAATACTACCACCACTCCACTGTTCGCACAAGCTATACAAAAGCATCAATAATAACAACTTCAAAGCTTCAATGTGAACACAACCATGAAGTCATCCTCCAGAAAATAAGATAGATCATCAGCTAGAATAACAACCATAAAACTAACTGCTCTCATCCTACTAATTTACCCACACAATTGAAAATAGCACACACAACAAGTGCTAATCCATCCAATCACCCATACCTCCAAGGTATACAAAACATAGTAAACTCATTCCATAAATATATATATACACCCATAAACTACAATTATAAAATCCATGTACAAACCTCTCAAAGAAAGACACACATCCAAGAGCTCCCACTGCATGGGTAATGCAAATCTGAAAAAGATCAAGGTATACCAAGTCTACCAATAGCGTCATATAGGTGTAAACAACATGTAGTACCAAGGAACCATCCACAATGATATACAAAACCTATAAATCAATAACCTGTAAGAATGACTCTTACCACAAGTCTCCATAGCTCTCCCAAGTTCTCCACACCCAACAAAGGAAAGAGATAAGGGAACCTCCATGTCATCACCCAAGAACATAAGTGAAAACACATGACCACAAGATAGTGATCACAATAGTTCCAACCAAACCTCAAACCAATGTAATGTGAAACCAACCATCCAGGAAGATAACTGAGACAAAGAGAGAAAATCTGCACGTCATATACCTGTAGAAAATCCTCCTACATACACCTCTAATGCTAATTGTGTCAAGCATGATCTCCTCCATAAAACCCCAAAGAGAACAACATAACAACACCCAAAAATTTTCAATCTCAAGAAATCAAACACAACATATGTATCATATAACTACATGGATGTAAGCTTCTCAAAGAAGATCAAACTACTCCATTTCCCATCTCACGAAATCAAACCATAAACTATCTCCTAACAGTCCTCATCAAAGAATGATATCCTAAAATCAAATGCACAAGGAGATAACCATGCCAAGTAATCCTCCAATGAACCCTCTAGAACTAGAAAGTATAGCTCAAGATCCATATCCATGAGAAATAAAATCATAAAGACTCATACTAAACCATCTTCAAATGAGTCTCCATAATCAATGACCATGAATCAACTCAATCCCATGAGAAACAAAGTATGAAACATAACACATTTGAAAGATATAATGGGCAAATACCTCTCAAATAATAAACTGCTGAACAGACCAAGAGTGGGGAATGAGAATACTCCTCCAAGATATGCAAGCCATCATGACTCCTCCAAAAGCAATCTCCTCATAGGTCTCTGTTGAACTCACATCCAACCAAGGTGTAGGCTTCTTCAAACTTTTTGTTGAAATATTGTCAAGAGTAACCATCTCAACAATATTTCTCTCATCCTCACATCATTCTCCATGTATCCATGAGCACCTGCAAACAATCATCTCATGCTAAACTCCAAATGCATGACTACACCACCATGAAGTTTTCAAGCACATGACATATGCACCCAAAACACAGAGAATCACTAGACCACTATCAAAGCTCCAATCATCTGAATTAGGAACTTGTCATGAAATCATGATCTTACCATCCCCCTTAGGAGATTCCATGCTCCAAGTAAATATAGCATGGTCTCAAGAGCAATGTATCATGCCGAAACTCTAATGCATAAACAAGAGTATACCATGATATAAAACAAACAAACTCTAAACCAACATCACCTGTCAAGCACCACTGACACCTCAACCAAAGACTCCATGAGTCCTCCATGGCTCCAAGATGTTACACATCTTCAATATCATTAAGATGACCCATCTCCAAATAGTGTCCATGCAAATGCAAAAGAACCCTTCTGCAGCAATAGGATCTAAGAGCTCCTAGTAACATCTACAACACTAAAGAAGATCATCCATCACCAAGTGATAAATTCACATCACTACCAAAGCTCCAATTGAAACTGCAATATTGAGCTTATCAAGGCATCATGATAATCATCCTCTCAATGAAGATAATCCATGGCTCGAACACAATCAAATACTTCACCTATAATATCAGTAGTACAAAGGAATAAAGTAGAACCAAGATCTCCAAGTCAAGAAGATAAAATCATCACCGTCAAAAGCTCACACTAAACTATGTAACCAAGCTATTCATGACATCATGATAAACATGCTACAAGTCCCAATAACGAACTATCCAAGCACTCTAATCATTCATCCTCTCATCACAATACAACATACCAATGTACAAATGACCACAGACAAGGCCAAATAACAAAGTCTGCATTAAATACTGAATCAATCTCATGGATAAAGATAGTCTACGTCTGAGTCATCCAACTATAGCCAAGGGGTAGCTAATCCACAAAACTACATAACTCGTAGATCCAAAACAAATGTAACATGCAAAGTCATCATCACATTAGTAACCTATAAACTGAGATAACAAGAAGATATCATGCAGACCACAAGACTCAAATGTCAAATCAACCACATATCTGATTTGCCAAACTAGTCCACATTTGAGTAACAATAGTCAAGGAACCCATCAAGAAAAAAACTGTAGAAATTATGAGTGACTAATCACATACCAACATCTCCACACTGAGAAAGATACAAACCTCCTCACACCATGCACGAAGCATACATGCAAACTTGCAACTATCTTACATCCAAAACACCCCCAAGGAATCATAATTTGAAAAATAGTTTATCTGCAGATCTACAACTCCACAAGTTTTGATTAACCATGTAAAACCTACAAAACCACCATGTCACTAACATACATGCAAATCATATCCACTTATCATAGGGAAGATCCACAAGTCTAAAAAATTACCATATCAGCTATACCAAAATAATGGAATAACATAGATAAGCATAACCATAGATTTTGAATGGAAAATCTACAAAACCCTCAGATCCAAGAAACATGAATCCGAGCCATGCAAGTACAAAATATCCTTGAAAGAAAAAAATAGTTCAGGAACTCCAAGCCCACTTGTAGGCCAACTCCACAACCACCAACATGTACATGCATCTAAGGGAGATAGGCTATTACAAAAACTTCCAGATCATCCTATTGGTATGTGGTGACTGATCATGCAAGTACTGTACACAAGTTATGTATCCTCGCTAGTGTTTGGGGGCATTGCCCCCCCAAAAAAATTTCCCTCTTTTTTGCATAATCGGAGTCAGTTATTAATTTTTGTTAACCGACAAAAGAAAAATGAAATTGCAAAACCCTAATTCTACAAGCTTCCAAAAAGCTTGTTATAAGTGGCTGGGATGTATGGTATGAGATGTAATGCATGAGATTGTAATATGTTTTGCACTGGATAATAAAATCATTGGATGGATGAGTTTCTTTGGATGTAGCCCATATTGGGTGAACCACGTTAAATTTCTGTGTTGATCTCTTTTGTGTTATTCCTCATTGTTATATTTGGGTTATTTAATTTGCATATAATTGTTAGTGTTTATTGCTTTGATCTACCCTAACCCTAACAACTGGTATCAGAGTAGGTTGTGTTTGATTATCATCTACAAGAAGGTCTTACAAGTGAGTGGGAGTCTCACGGTTAAGTGGGAGTAATGGCGGACATGGGTCAATTGAAGGTAGATAAATTCAATGGGCAAAACTATCAATTATGGAAGATGCAAATGGAGGATTATTTCTATCAAAAGGATTTATGGACGTTGGAAGGAAAAGCCAAGAAACTGGCAACAATGACTGATGAGGATTGGGATCTTTTAGATAGAAAGGCATTGGGAACCATTCGATTGTGCCTAGCACCATCTGTGGTGTTCAATATAATAGAAGCAATGACAACAGAAGGTCTGATGAAAGATTTGGCTAAATTGTATGAAAAAACCTTAGCCTCTAATAAGGTATTTCTCATGAAGCACTTGTTTAATCTAAAAATGATTGAAGGTGGATATGTGTTAGATTATTTAAATGAGTTTAATATGATTACCAGTCAGTTAACTTCTATAAAAGTGAAATTTGATGAAGAGGTAAGGGCTCTCTTGGTTTTATGTTCTTTGTTAGAAAGCTAGAATAGCTTGGTAATGGCTGTAAATAACTCTGTCTATGGTTCAAATGCTTTGAAATTTAATGATGTTGTTGGTGTTATCCTTAGCGAAGAAATGTGACGGAAAAGCACAGGTGAGACTTCAACATCTGGTAATGCTTTGATTGTAGAAAATAGGGGAAGAACAAAGGAAAGAGGAAAAATCCCTACAAAATCGTGGAAAGTCACACGTGAAGTCGAAGAAAGGCAGATCTAAATCCAGAGGAAGAATGGATTGCTGGCATTATGGAAAGCCAAGACACTTGAAGAAGGATTGCTGGTCTCGAAAGGGAAAACAAGGAGTCGGACAACATGATGACAGTAAGGAAGCTAATGTTGCAAGTAATAAATTACATGATGCTTTAATTCTGTGTTTAGATAATGCTAATGATTCCTGGGTAATAGATTCAGGGGCTTCATTTCATACCACACCTCATAGGAAATATTTTGTAGATTATGTTTAAGGTGATTTTGGACAGCTATATTTGGGTGATGATGAACCCTGTCAGATTGTTGGAAAAGGAAAGATAAAAATCAAGCTGCATAATGGAAATGAATGGTTACTACAGGAGGTAAGGCATGTTCCAAATTTGAGAAGGAATCTAATCTCTATAGGACAACTAGGTAGTGAAGGTTGTATAGTTACCTTTTCAGACAAAGTCTGGAAGGTCACTAAAGGTATATTAGTAGTAGCTAAAGGTGAAAAGATAGGCACATTGTATTTGTGTACTGGTAATACTTATTCTACCTTAGCTTCTACAGAAATAGTTGCTATTGAAATAGTTATATCACTTGCTACAGGGACAGAAACAGAATTGTGGCACCATAGACTTGGGCACATGAGTGAGAAAGAGATGAAGATCCTTCACTCTAGAAAGTTGCTACCAGGTCTAAAGGAGATTAACTTGGAGTTCTATGAAAATTGTATTTATGGAAAACAGAAAAGAGTTCAATTTCTCAAAGTTGGGAAAGAGAAGAAGAGTGAGAAATTAGAGCTTGTGCATTTAGATGTATGGGGACCAGCTTAGGTATTTTCTCTTGGAGGCTCTTGCTATTATGTTACTTTTATTGATGATGCAACTAGGAAAACATGGGTGTATTTCCTAAAACAAAAATTAGAAGTATTTGAAACTTTTAAAAGGTGGAAAGCTTTGGTTGAGAATGAGACATGAAAAAAGTTGAAGTGTCTCAGATTTGATAATGGAGGTGAGTATTGTGCAGAGAATTTGAGAATTACTATTCATATAATGGAATCCAAAGGCAAAAAATAGTTCCTGGAACCCCACAAGAAAATAGTGTGTCTGAGAGGATGAATAGGACCATTATGGAGCGTGTAAGGGGCATGAGATTGCATGTTGGACTACTCTTACACTTTTGGATAGATGTTGTACATACCACTATTTATTTAATAAACAAGGGACCTTCAAATCCTTTGGATGGTGGCATTCCAGAGGAGGCATGGACGGGTAAAAAGGTAAACTATTCATTTATGAAAACCTTTAGCTGTGAAGCTTTTTTCTATGTTGATATTGAAAATAGAACCAAGCTTGAGGATAAGTCTAAAAAATTTATTTTCATTGGATATGGAGTAGATGAATTTGGTTATCAGTTATGGGATTTTAAAAATCATAAAATCATTAGAAGCAGAGATGCTATATTCAATGAGAAGGTCATGTGTAAGGATTAGCTGCAGGAAAAGAAGAATGAACAGGCCAAAAAGGAATATGTGGTGCTGGATGAGATTCAAGAAAATAAAATGCTAGTGGTACTTGATGCTCAGCAACAAGTTATCCCACAGACTCCTACAAGTGTTAGATGATCTACAAGGATAACTAGACCTCTAGAAAGATTTTCTCCATCATTATATTCTATATTATTAACTGATTCTAGTGAACCTGAAAGTTATGAAGAAGCAATGTAGGTGGATATCAAAAAGCAGTGGTAGCTAGGCATGAAAGAGGAAATGGATTCCTTGCTATAGAATCAAACTTGGAACTTAGTCAAATTACTTGCAGGCAAAAGAGCATTGCCAAATAAATGGGTTTATAGGTTGAAGGAAGAAGATGGAGGCAAGAAAAGATATAAGACCAGACTCATGGTAAAAGGTTTTGCACAGAAAAAAGGTATAGATTTTGATGAAATATTTTCTCCAGTTGTAAAGATGACTTCTATTAGAACAATTCTAAGTCTTGTGGTTGCAGAAGACTTGCATCTTGAACAACTAGATGTGAAAATAACTTTTCTACATGGGGATCTAGAAGAGGAAATATACATGCAGCAACCATAGGGATATGAGGTCAAGGGTAAGGAGGATTTTGTGTGTGGGTTAAAGAAGAGTTTGTATGGCCTAAAGCAAGCACCTCAGCAATGGTATTTGAAATTTGATAGTTTTATGGCTGAACAAAGTTACAAAAGATGGCATTCTGATTATTGTGTTTATTTCAAGAAATTGGGTAATGGCAGCTATATTATCCTATTGCTTTATGTTGATGACATGCTTGTTTCCGAGTCTAACATGCAGCATATTAATGAACTTAAGCAAAAATTAGCAAATTCATTTGCTATGAAGGATTTGGGTGCAGCAAAACAAATCCTTGGTATGAGGATCACATGGGACAGGACAAATAGAAAATTATTTTTGTCTCAAAGTCAGCATGTAGAGAAGGTGTTGAAAGGTTTAACATGCAGAATGCAAAAGCAGTTAGTACACCTTTGCCTAGTCATTTTAAGTTGACTAAGGAGATGTGTCCAAAGACATACGAGGAGGAAGACAAAATGTCTAAGATACCATATGCATCAACAGTTGGTAGCTTGATGTATGCAATGGTATGCACAAGGCTAGATATTGCACATGCAGTGGTAATTGTGAGTAGGTATATGAGCAATCCGAGAATGGAACATTGGAATGCTATAAAATGGGTTCTTCAATATTTGAGAGGTACTACTTCTAAGAAACTATGTTTTGAAGGAACAAATTCTGCTCTAAAGGGATATGTTGACTCTGATCTGGCAGGTGATATTGATAGCAAGAGGAGTACTACAAGGTATGTTTTTACTATAGGAGGTATTGCAGTCAGTTGGATTTCAAGACTGCAAAAAGGTTGTTGCACTTTTAACCACTGAAGCTGAGTATGTTGCTACCACAGAAGCTAGCAAGGAGATGATTTGGTTACAACATTTTTTGGAGGAATTGGGGCAATAATAAGAAGATAGCCCTTTGTACATGGATAGTCAGAGTACCATTCATCTTGCTAAGAATTCAGCTTTGCATTCAAAAACTAAGCACATACAGCTCAGATACCACTACATCCAGCTAGTTTTAGAGGATGGGAAGTTTAAGCTAGACAAAATTCACACAAGTGAGAATCCTATAGATATGTTCACAAAGACAATTACACAAGAGAAACTAATTTCCTCATCAATTTCTATTGGCCTTCATGACTGATAATGGTGGACTTAAGAAACCAGCCAGGCCTGTAATCCAGTGGGAGCTGCAAGCGCAATGGTGTCATCCAAGATCAGTTTCCAAGTGGGAGATTGTTTGGTGTGGAGCCTGATCAGTCTCCAAGTGGGAGATTGTTGGTATGTGGTGACTAATCATGCAAGTATTGTACACAAGTTATGTATCCTCACTTGGGTTCAAGGGCACAGCCTTTGAAAATTTTTTTTCCCTCTTTTTTGCATGGTCAGAGTCAGTTGTTAATTTTTGTTAATCGACAAAAGAAAAATGACATTGTAAAACCCTAATTCTAGAAGCTTCCAAAAAGCTTGTTATAAGGAGCTGGGATGTATGGTATGGGATGTAATTCATGAGATTATAATATGTTTTGCACTAGATAATAAAATCATTGGATGGCTAAGTTTCTATGGATGTAGCCCATATTGGGTGAACCACGTTAAATTTCTGTGTTGATCTCTTTTGTATTATTCCTCATTGTTATATTTGGGTTATTTAATCTGCATATAATTGTTAGTGTTTATTCCTTTGATCTGCCCTAACCTGAACACATCCAATGATCAACTCCATAGCCTATATGCAATTGGGGTAACAAAAATAGTGCCTTCAAATACCAAGAATAAACACCCAACATAAGCACATTACTCCATAGCTAAAAAAAACACAAGCTTCTCCATATCACTAGGGAGCCTCTCACACAAACACCCAATATGAAAGCTTTGGTGCAACACAACCACAAAGAAAAAAATCCCACCCCATGCATCAGGATTATTCCACTACCTATTAGGAGCTCCAGATCAACATCATTGCAAAGTGACCAACTCCCATTTCTCTGTCTTCTCCATCCTTCAAATGCCTGTTGTAACCTGAAAACAAGATCAACTGCAAGACTTCCACTCAAACAAGGATAATAATCAGCCAATTCCTTCCTATCAATTCCCTCAAGCTTGTTGGGAATTAAGGTGTCTCAACCTTTGCAAGTTCCTAATGTTGTATTTATTTATCCCATGTTGAGTTGGCATTGTCGACACCTTGTGTACATGTAGTAGGATAAATTTTGGTGACTTTGGTAGTCGTGGTTTCCCCCCTGAATAATTAATGGGGGTTTGGGGGTAGCACCCCCAAGATGGGGTCAAGGAGTAGAGCCCCTTGTGGGGTCTAGGGGCAGCACCCCTAGTGCACTCCCTGTCACAATACAGGGTGGGGTTGAGGGGCAGTGTCCCCATGGGGGCTTGGGAGCAACGTCCCAAAACCTCAAATGACTTTTATTTAATGACAAGTGTTAGTGAGTATCTTTGCACAAGAGAAAGGCATCTTTGGGTGGTCAATGGAGGTTATGACATGTTGTAAGGGGAATATACTAGTTTTAGTCAGTGTATGACAGATTCTCTTACAACTGTAAGAGTTGTCAGTTATGACAGATTCTGACAGTTGTAAGGTGCATAAGAGCATCTATCATAGCCTATCTTGGGACAAGGCACCCACATTAGGATGGGATGTTGGACAAGTGTCCTTAGGCGTGGATTTTGGGGCATGAGTCCAAGATGGATGCCCATCTCTAGAAGGTTCCATATTTGCCTTGTAAACTCTATAAAAACAGGTGCTTGGATGGGAGATATATAGTGTTTTTTATAGGTACTGTTATGCTACTAGAATATCTCTAGATTCAACATTCAAAGACTCTTGAAAGAGCATTGGCTCTGAAACTGTATTGTAATCTATTATTGATTACTGTAATACATTTGAGTTGTGTTTTAGAGTGTGGGGTTTTTCACCCATAAGGGTTTTCCCCATGTATATCTTGTCTCTCTCTCTCTCTCTCTCTTCTATCTACTTTTTGTGTGTATGTGTATTGCTACAATATCTCTGTTATTGGTTTAATAACACTGTAATTGTAAAGGTTGAAAAGAATTTGCACTCATCTCTCTTCATTAGATTATTGTAGGAAGTGATTTCCGCACACCTAGCTTCCTTTCAAAGCTTTCTAGGCTAAGAAATCACAACAGAAGAAATACCCAGAACCAAGTAAACACCATGGAACCAACACATGCAATCTCATGCAACCATGGAACCACTATAGCTCTAATACCAATTGTTGGGAAAATATGGTTCATCCCCGAATGAGCATCTGAGATCAGTAAGTGTCTGCAATAATAATCATTCTCTTTGATTTCCTCAAAACACATACTACTATGCCATAAAGTGGAATTAGACATAGTTCATTTACCACATTAACCCTTATTGGAAAGTGATTACAATTTAAAACTAGTTTCAACAACATGCATTAAATTGATTCAATAAATAGAATCACTAAACATGAAAGATAGAGCAAAAGACAAGAACACAAGGACTTACGTGGGGAAAACCCTTTTGAGTAAAAAACCCCATACTCCAAAACATAGAGCCATTGTATTATTCAGCAACAAGCATACAAGTTACAATACAATATCAGGCTCATAGCCTTTACTAGAGATTTACATCTTGTTCCATCTCTGGAGAAAATCCAACAACATTACAATCCAATTCACTCTCATCTGTTCAATCAAACAACTCCCCCAATTACAGAATGTTCAATGTTCTTTTAACATACATTCTAAATCAGTCGTTACAACTTCCCACAGCTAAATGACCACAAATGGTTTAACCACCAAAACCATGTCGAGGTGTCGGAGAGACACTTAAACCTATCCCACTGAACTCCCTTTGTCCTTTTGACATACACATTAGTTAAACGTTTCGCCATATTGGGAGGACTTCATAACACCTTCCATCGATATAGAAAGGTCACACCAAAATGTCTATATTTGTGATATGCATTACCAACTTAGCATTGGCTTTTCTATCCTTTTTCCACATCTAAAGAGTTGATGGTTACCACCATCCCCCACTTCTCCATGAGGTTACTCCTGGGTCCCACCACAGACTAGCGGCCTGACGGGCATTGCTTGGTTAACTCTTTATCGACCCATTGGGGGGACTATCTTCATAGTCTTAGCAAAATTAGATTGTCTCACCAAAGTCACCAAAACCATCATAGCATCGGAGAGACTTCAATCCAAGTCCCACTGAAGTCAACAAGTTACAATGATATCGAAGAGACATGAGATTCTATCTCGACGATATGACCACCTCCCACCGAAGAGATTTCGGTCTATCGATGGTACTATGTACTACATTCTACCGACAAGGAGTTGTCAGGCTGATGAGAAGATAAATGCCAAATGCAATGAAGCTTAGGGTTTTACAGTGAGTTTGCGACACACAATCTCAACATACTCGAGCTATGTCCTTTTGTTGTAATTGAAATTGAAAGATTAAATGATACTGACTAAAATTGACTAAAACTAAAGAAAACAAGAGAAACATAGAGATAGAAACAATAATTCATAGAAAAAAATACCAAAACAAAAACTATAGATTACAGAGAACCTGTCACTAGGCAGGCATCCTCATTGCCTAGGACAACAACACATGGTATTGACATTTGGGCTTGGCGTTGTAGTCTAGATACAACGTCAAAAACTAGAAACCCTAATCTATACTATTCCACATAGATTTTGATAAACCTCTATTGACATAAAACATGATTATTAGTGTGTAAAAATTGACAGATAAGGCAGGTAGATAAGAATGATGTGAGAAATATGAAATGACATGATTAACAAGGAAGGCAAAAGAGAATGCAAACAATCGTGTGTTCGAAGCCTTTGTCTTGGGCAACCTACAATTACAAATAGGGAAAAATGGTTGGGATGTATAGAGGTTTGCCATCAGTCAAACCCCATTTTTGATGTTTCCACCTCAACAACACCTAGATATTAAAATGTTGATAAAAGAGTGTGTGCTTTGAATTCTATGTGTCTAAAATTTTGGTGAGCAGTGACAAAATGATATATCAATATTTTTAAATGAATAAATAGAGAAATGACAAGATAAATACTAATCTAGATGATTTGACAAAAGATCTAGGAAAGAGATTACAAGGATCTTGCTAGAAGACTATCTCATAGGATAACAAAATGAGCTTTTCTCCAAAGGATAGTGATCACAAACAAGAGCTTCATAAACAATAAGCCACATTGATGATTTGTTCTCAATGACCTACAATGATAAATAAATATGTTCAGTAGTGATTTCCGTAGAGCTTCTTTATGGAAAGATTTTGATGGAAAATTTAGTAGAGCTTCACTATGGAAATATTTTGATCCTTTTAATGGATAAGTGGCAAGGTTTTATAGAAGAGGCAAGAGGTCAAAAAGTTGGGAAAGGAGATGTTTGGGTGTAGATAGACATTAGGAAAAACTTAGAGTGCCATGCAAGTAAAAACACACCTTCTAAAAATGGTTGACGAACTGGAAAATGCTATTAGGACACCAACACATGGTGCAAATGTCTATGCTTAGCGCTTTGGTTTGTGTAACTTTAGTTTTTAAAAGGTCTAGATTACTCAGGGCACTACCAAGGCTAAAACATTTTTTTTAGTTTCTAGATAGGACAAGTAGAAGGAGTCAAAGAAGTGTTGGGAAATCACACAAAGGGAGTAGACACTAAAATGAGTACCAAACTGAGCATGAAAATGTAAGCGAGCATAATTTATGACACTACATTTAGCCCCCACTTTAGTGATTGTATGGCTTTATGGGCATATGCAAGATAAAGTAGACAATATGAGAAGAAAGGAGAGAAAACCTTTTCTAGTTGTGGGCACTGTAGAGGATTTAGAATGTCACTAAGTGAAGAAGATGAAGCCTCCAACTTAGGATTTTACAAAACCATAGTGTTAGGTTGAAAAATCTACACATGGAACAAATTTTAGATGCACATGCATACATATATAAAAAGCTAATAAAAAGGGGAGGATCAAACCAAATATTATTTGTTGAAACTATTATGGTTAAAAAATAATATATTCTAATAACATTAATCTAATACAAACACAAAAAGAAAAAAGAATAGAAGGGTATGGTTAGAGCTAGCAAAATTTGTTGTTTGCTAGGAACCATACTAAAAAGCTTCCATAAGTCACTAGAGCTAGAAAAGTCCATTGTTTTCTAGGTGGCTTATGGGAAGTGTTGATAGAAAGTGAAGCATCATAGACTAGAATTACTTTGCTAGGTGAGCTACATGTCAAACAATATCAGAGATTACATGACTAGCAAAATACATTGTTTTCTAGGTAATTCTAATAAAGGTGGTCAATCTAAACAGGTGCGTTTGCTTAGGACCATGAATGCTATAAAAAGTGTTGTAGAGAGCATACCATTGGTGTGGTATGTGATTAAGTGTGAGAGATAGAAAATGTGTTCCCCCACCTTAAAATAATTTCTTACATCATGGAGGAGCAATTAATTTTAAGGTAAAAATAGGGAAAAAGGCACAAGAGCTTTCAGGAAGCATATGCATAAAGGATATGTTCTAGAGAGCTATGTCATGAATGGGTTGCCTTGAAGCAAGACAACCAAGGCAATGCTATAGGTATGATACACAATGGATTGTGTAAGCATGGTATGACTCTAAGAAATGCAACAAGGTGTCACATAAAATAAGTAACATAAACAACAAACAAAAAGGTATCTATGTGCTTTGGAGTCAGTATAATATATAACATGATTTATGTGGGACAATTTTTGTAATTGATTTTGTCAATTATTATAATTGGTTTTTTTAATTTTCATCCTCCTCCTAAGCATGCAAAACTACAAATACAGAGTAAGAATGTCACAGGAAGTCAAATAAAAGTTTTGGGTCAACATGGGAGGATGCTAAATCATCCAACGCTTTGCATCATACCCAAAATGTGGAAATTTTTAAGTACAACATAGAGAAGAATGTAGAAACATATAGAATAATGTCACAATATTTTCGTTCCCCCTATATCCATGTGCCTACAAGGGAATCAAGGGTCATCCAGGGAGAGATAAAAATCAAACAGTCACGCCATACTTAAATACGAGGATTACAAAACACCTAACAAAAACACAAATAAAAATAGATGAACAAAAGGACCGCACTTAAGGATCAGGCTCTAGAAAGTCATCCACCTCCCAATATTGCTCATCATACATGGATGGAGGATAGGATGCTAGAAGGACCACATTAATGAAAGTATTGGGCACAGTGCTTGGTTCATCACGTAGAGGATTAGCATCCAAAGGAGGATCCTGGAGCAACTCACCGAAGACGAGGTCCATTGTTCTTGTGAAGATCGAGTACATAGATTGTATCTCCTCAAAGGACTCAAACACATCTTCCTTAGGGGAAGGTTGATCTGGGTCACTATCAGAGTAGATAATAATCAGTGGTTTCCCAATGCTAATAGTGGGATCATGAGAGTTAGTGGCCATTGGTGGAGTAGAGGTCTCCACAACTTGAATAGATAAGCTGAAAGGACTCAATGGTGATTGGTTTTACAAAAGGGTGGGGTAGGATAATGTTTGCGCTTGCATTTAGGCAATGGTGGTGGGATGTCAATGTCTATGGTAGTAGGAAGTAAGAAATTAGAGAACACCTGGTGTCGAGTATGTTATAGTGGGAGTGGCTCTAAGATAGTGGTACTAGGTGCAATGCTAACATTTAGTTGAATTGGTGGAGAGTTTGGAGTGAGAGATGGGAGAGAATCATGTTGAGGAGAGAATGCAAAAAGATAAGGTAGTGGGGGCTGATTCAGGGATTGGCTACACAAGAGAGGGAAGGGGTTCCTCCTTGGCTACATGCTCATGAGTTGCAACATGATATGACACTTGTGATCTCTTGCAAGTTGGTTATGCCTAGAGCAGCTCAGAGCATCCGTAGGAGGGACTGGGAGTCTACCAATGTTGGCTTCTTTTCTTTCATTGGTCTAGGAGGAATCAAAGGAACAAAAGGAGCCACCAAAGGTTGGGGTATTGCTAGAGGAGGGTCTCTCAATATGGGCTACCTTCACTAAGCCACCATTAGGGCTAGAGGAACAAAGGCTACCACCAAAGATTGAGGGACCGATGAGGAAGGGTCACGTAGCATTGGTTTCTTTCCTCTAGTCTTTGAAGAGGTAGCAGAAACATGAGAAACTGCCAAAGGTCAGGAAGGCCATGATTGTGTAGGTCATGTGCCTCTAGGTCTTGGGTAAGATACTAGAGGTGGGACCTCTACATAAATGTCAGGTGGTTGGGGTCAGGGGAGGTTAGTCGATTCAGGTTGTTTACCCTTCTCTACCTATGGGGTAGTGTTGTGTGGTTACACAACACGCCCCATTTTATCTTGACAAAATAGGGACCCAACTTTTCTTGCTGCTTTGGCTTACTATTTTTTGCTTTGGGCGGTCTGGTAAAATCAGTTATGCATGTAATCCTAAAAGATGGTGGCTATGTCACCATGATGAGGTCAATTGTCAAAGTTAGTATTTCACATTATTAACTTCATGGTTGGAAAGTGCATAGAATTTCAAATAGGTTTACATTTTGGATCACCCCAAAATTCTCTAAGGGAAGAAAGTTATGTTAAGTCAAAGTGTTGGTCAAACCTAATATTCTGAGGGAGGGGGATCATATTTCAAACATCAGTCATATTAGATAAGATCACCCCAATATAAGTTTATCACCTGATAATCACTTGATCCGCTAAGTGCAGACATCAACTTTATGTAAGGGTCAATATCTACCCGTCAAACGACTTCATATATCTTGCGAGGGGTCATATTTTTAACATCAGTCATCTTACGAATATCACCCTTTTCACAAATATCACCTTATGCCAATATGACGGTGACATCATCTAAATCCAACGAACGAAGGAAATCACCCTGATGATGGCGTCATCATTCCATTCTACCTCATGGAGGTATATATCCGATGCCTGTTAAGGGGAAAATTGGATTAATCAAATGCATAATAAAACCCAAAACATCAATGGAATGTGCATGCAAAAGGAGATTTAAAATAAAAGTGAGAAGATACTCACAACCTTTTACCTTGCATTTTCCATTACTTGCCTATTCTTTCTTGATCCTTTGGTGATGAAGATGACCCTTAGGAAGCTCGCTTCCTTGCTTTGATTCCTCAAGATGACAAGGAGAAATGGCTCTGATACTTGGTGTGTTAAAGATGAGCTTCAACACACTATGAAATAAATGGATGATGAAGTGATGATAGTGGGGGTGCCAATTGCGCGCTATGGTTTCTGCAGCATAAGTTTACTCGAAAGATGGATATCAAATGAAGAAGAAGAGGGTTGTATTTATAGAGTTACATGAGAGAAGATCAATGGTGGAGAAGAAATGAGAAGATCAATGGAGGAGGATGTTCGAGAGAACATGCATGAATAGAATGACATGTGTCATTCAAAAGGATGCTTTGTTGAGTTAACTCCTTTCTTGATGAGGATGAGTTTTAATTTCTTAAATTAGAATTTATTTTTCTAATTTAAGAGCTTTGTTGATAAAATAGATTTTCTTTAAATTAGTTGACTCAACTTTTGCTTTTATATGACAAGAAGAATTTATTTTTAGAAGATATTGAAGATTTTTTAGAAGATAAGAAAGCATAATTAAATAAATAAATTTATTTAATTACTTGTAGATAATTTGGAGGAATAAATAAAATATTTAAATATATTTTATTTTTTGGAGATTTAATTTAAATAAATTTGTATTTTATTTAAATTTAGAAGAATGGGTGATTTAATTAAATAATTAAAATTATTTAATTATCTAGAAGAATAAAGTTGATGTAGATGGAATTAATTAAATAAATGTAATTTATTCAATTAATGGGAGAAAGTGAATCAAATAAATAAATTTATTTATTTATTTATTGATAGAGTAATATGGAGATGAAATAAATATTTAAAATATTTATTTAAGTAGAGTCACGTCATTTTTAGGTGTATATATTTTGCCCCTCTTTGGTGCAATGTGTTTTATTATGTTGTTTCAAAGAATAAGAATTTTTGATAGTGATACATGCCCCAGTTTGCCAGTGGTACACTGGCATTTGTAGTCCAATAGTTAGGATAATTGCCTTCCAAGCAACAGACCCAGGTTCGAATCAAGGCAAATGCAGTTTAAAGTTTTGCTGATAAGGGCGTGGTTTGGTGGTTAAGTCACTTGGTTGTAGTGGTGGCCACCAGAGTTCAAACCCCTACTGAGCCAACGAGATCACAGGCTTTATGCCTTCATTGGGCCAATGAGCTCACAGGTTTGAAGTGTTCTTGCTAGGGGATGAGGTCCCCCATGTTGTGGCCTCACCGGTTCATTGCTCCAGGCAAAAAACATTCGTGTGGAGCTAGAGGGTGTGTCGCACCAGCATCGCTGGTCACGTTAAAAAGTTTACCAGGCGCATTAAAAAAAAAAGTTTGCCCCTGGTACAAGTTTAACGATAGGATGCCCCCTCGAGAGATTGGACGAGAAGACGACAAAAAGCATGAGACAAAAAATCTCATGAAGAAGAAAGTGGAAGAATAGGACATGGTTTGGAGGAAAAGACATGGATTCAGGACCTAGAGAGCTGGTGCCTCATAGAGACGAGGAGGATTCAGAGGATGAGGGTGGAGCTGGCAGGAGGAGATGGTGGGGGAGGAGGAGATGGAGGAGGAGGTGGCAGACCGAGCAGAGAAGGAGGTCTGGGGAGGGACCTTCGGGTCAGTAGGCAGTTATGCAGCTGTAGGAGGCAGGGCAGGTGCAGGCACAGATGCCAGCATAGCAGGTGGTATCACAGAGGTAGATGTCACCACCATAGGAGGTGGTACAATAGCAAGTACAGGGATAGGTGCTAGCACAACAGGTGGCACAGGGACAGGCAGGGCAGGCTCCATAGCCTGACTTATAGTAGCAGGCTATTGTGACATTATTGGGTCAGATTAGATAGCTAAGAGCCCATCTAAGAGCAGCGGAGTCTCAAAGAGATGTGGATGCAGGATGGATATCAGAGATATCAAGAGAGAGACGCAACTTTGGCTAGCGTGAGGGAAATGAGAGCAGAGAGAGATGTAGCTGTGGCAACTATGGGTATAGATGTACTTCTAGCTTTTTGGTATCACAGGTGTAGCAGGCACAGATACAGCTAGCCCATGTATAGAGTGAGCTTGCCAGAGTGTAGGCTCAGGCTCAGTATTATAGAGGTTTATACCACGGGGCCGTGTCAGCAGATCAACGTGCGCCCAACTTCAGGAGCCAGTCTGTGGCATCCCAGAGGGTAGGTGGGTCTCGATCTGTAGGATCAATGAGGGGGCCCCAGCAGTCAAGGGGAGACAGAGGAGAGGGCAGTGCAAGGAGCAGTGCTCCATGGCAGTAGGGTTAGCCAGACCTGGACACTTGTACTGAGTTTTGAGTTGATGTACACATTTTTTATGGCTGAGATAGCCTGTATATGTATTATTTTGCCCTGAGACATGTATCACCATCTTTTTGTACTTTGTATACATTTTATGATATGACTCTGAGATATGGACAGATATTTTGATATGTTGTACATTTGGACATGTTTTTATGCTTTATACGATGATGCAGTTATTGATGCTCTACATGCATATGTTCTGTTGTTTATATGTTATGGATGCAATCTATCTTATGATGTTTTTGTATATGTGATGCATACTAGATGGATTCAAATGCAAATGTGAATGTTATTGATATGATTATGTAGCTCTATATGTATTTGTCTATGTTTTTTGATTTTTGATAAGATATATGGATGCAAATGTATGTGGATGACGTAATGCACTTATTATGTATGCAAATGATTAAATCATGTGAATGACTTCTCATGTGATATGACATTGTTACTTATGCTATGTTTTTGATATGTCCAAATGTACTCAATCGACATAGAGATGATATAGATAGGAGGAAGAGAAGAAAGAGAAGAAATACAAGCTTTCATTTGATACACTACAGGATTTTCTTATTGCATGGTTGATATGGATTTTTGGATATGGGATGGATGTGGATTGTCATCTTGATATTGCAAGTATTTTGAAGTGCTTATTTCATCATCGGGCATTTATTATGTTGTAAGAAAATACAAGCATCTAGGTATAATTAAACTGAGATGACCTAAGTATTACTTACATGGATTTTGATATAGCAAGTTAATACAAGCATCTAGTCAAAATTGAATCTAGATGACCTGAGTATTTCTTGTGTTTAAAAAGACAAGGATTGCCCCTTTTCACGTTTAGACCTTTGAAGTCCTTGATGATCTTTTTGCTGATCATGTCGTTAGACAAAAGTCGTCACATTACTAAAGTTTAATCCACAAACAGTAGACAAAGAAAAAGATTATGCCCCCATCATAGCATCTCTATCTTTTGGCATCCTTGAGTAGCATAGGAAGACATAATGACAAAAATCCAAGACTTTGTAAGTTAACCTGTTCATAAAACATTCTTGCATTAGATATGTCTTTTTTCCATAATTAATATAGAGTCAGTTTGAGTGTTTCGGTATGGTGTTCTGCTTTGGACAGGTTGATGTTTTTGTGCCAAGATTTTTACTATTTTAGGAAGCTTGCTTTGCTGCATGTGCTTGTCTAGTGAAAGGTATCACAATCCTTTATTGGTATCCTCTTAGAACATGTGGTATTCAAGAATCTAAATCCGTAACTAGGTCGAGGAGTTGCCCCAGTTTAGACAAAGGATCCACTTATTATGGGCAATAGGATAAACAGACGTGGAGAGACGGACCCTAAGGGACTGACCTAGTGCCTCAAGGGCTCATTGCTAAATGGCCTTGCCTATGTGATGACATAGAGGCAATGTAATTCGGGGTGAAGCTGATGGACCTAAGACCTAGGTGATGGTAAAGATGTAGAAATGGTATGGATAGTAGGGCAGATGACACTCACATGAATGGAGGGGAAAGAAATGGAGTGGAGTAGAGAGGAGCCTCGGGGGCACATTGAGAATGGCCTTGCCTACATGATAGCTTAGAGGTGACGTAGTTCGACAATGGTTCAAAGGACTAGTTCAAGATGAATGATATGATGGACACCAGAGACATGAGATTACAACAGATGGAGGAAGTGGTTTGTCACAGATAGCGCCTATTTACCAGGTTTTCATCGCTTGCTTTTATTTGCACGGAAGCTAACAGTACACATGATGCTTGTTTTCCAGGTTTTCATCATGGTACCTATCCTAGGTGCCTATTTGCCAGGTTTTCACCAGAGGACAATTTTTTTGTTATTTTTCCTTTTTTTTGTTTGTTTTTGACTTTTTTTTTTATTTCTTTTTTTTTTTTGAATTTTTAAGGACTCCCTTGCACTGGGGTTGTTAGGTATAGAACTTTTGAAGGTGCATGCTGTTGATAGGATCATCAAATAGTTCACCCTCAAATGTAGCCAATTGATATGCCCCTGACCCATAGGTTGCAATGATGACATAGGGACCCAGCCAGTTAGGTTCCAACTTGCCTTTCTTTTCTCGATCTTGTTGATTTCTGGGATTTTCTCTGAGGACTAGGTCACCAACTTGGAATACTCAGGGTTTTACCCTATGGTTATAGCTTCTGGACATCCGTTGTTGATAATCTTTTAGGCGATTAAAGGTCTATTGCCTTCTCTCTTTGAGCAGCTCTAATTCTTGAAGTCTGGACACTCTGTACTCTTCATCAGATATGAGGCCTTTTAATGAAACTCGCAAGGATGGGATCTCGACTTCAATGGGCAAGATGGCTTTAGATCCATAGACTAGGGAGTATGGTGTTGCACCTGTGGGTGTGTGGATACTTGTACAGTAGGCCCACAATGCAGGATTTAATTGGACATGCCAATCATAGTCAGCATCATTAACGGTCTTCTTCAAAATTTTCAAGATGGTTTTATTTGATGCCTCTGCCTGGCCATTGCCTTGGGGGTAATAGGGGGTTGAAAAGCGGTGCTGGATATGGAATTTCTCACATAGTTCCCTAACATCTTGATTTTTGAAAGGGCGTCCATTATTCGTGACAATGGACGAAGGGATACCATAGTGACAAATGATATAGTTCAAGATAAAGGAGGTAATCTGCTTGCCTGTGATATTGGCTAAGGGCACAACTTTAATCCAATTTGTAAAGTACTCAATGGCAGTGATTATGAATTTATGGCTACTGGATGAAGGAGGGTGAATCTTGCCCACTAAGTTGAGTCCCCACTAACAGAAAGGCCAAGGAGTCATTAATGGCTGCAGCTCATGTGCTGGTGCATGTATTAGGTTCCCATGGATTTAGCACTTTTTGCACTTCTTTACAAAATGATAGGAATCTTGTTCCATGGTTGGCCAGTAGTATCCCATGCGTATGAGTTTCTTGGCTAGGGTAGGGCTACTAGAGTGAGTCCCACATATACCATTGTGCACTTTGCTCAGGGCAGTTTGATGTTCCTCACTATCAAGACATCTAGGGAGAGTACCATCGAGACCTCTGTGATATAGGGTATTGGCGATAATGGCATACTGGGATGCCTGATGGATGAAGGTTCATTTTTGGTTACTAGAGAGATTGGGTGGGAGGGTATTCTCTTTAAGATAGGCAAATATTTTTCTATAGAGGGGGGAATCAACTCCAACAATGTGGAAAATGATATGGGATTCAGGGGTGTCATATTCAGGATAGGACACTGGCTCTACCAAGAACTCATAACATGATTGATTATTTGGAATATCAAGGAGAGATGCAATCGTTGGCATGACGTTTGCAACTTTATTCTCAATCCTTGGTATCTATTCAAAAGAGATCTTGACAAAGTATTCTTTGAAGTCATCTACCATTCTTTTGTAAGGGATTAGTTTCTCATCTTTTGTCTGGTAGTTGTCAATTACTTGATTTATGACCAGTTGTGAGTTGCCATATACCTGAAGTTCTTGGATATTCCATTCAACTGCTAGCTTGATGCCAATGACTAAGGCTTCATACTCTACCACATTGTTAGTGCAGGGAAATAGTAATTTGTATGATTTAGGAATGGTGTCACCACTAGGGGTGATCAATAAGATACCTGCTCCTGATCCATGCTGAGTGTATGATCCATAGAAGTACATTTTCTAGGTTGTTGTGGTTATGTGAAGGATAGATTCATCTGGAAATTCAAATCTCAAAGGGCTATCATCTATTAGAGGTGCATCTGCCAGTTAGTCTGCAAGTACTTAGCCATTTATTGCTTTCCTATCTACATATTCAATATCAAACTCTCTGAGAAGCATGACCCATTTGGACAATCTACCTATTAGGGCTACTTTGTTGAGTAAGTACTTGAGTGGATCAATCTTTGCTACTATTTTGACAGAATGTGACAACATGTAATGTCTCCACTTTTGTGAGGTGAAGACCACAGCAAGACATGCTCTTTCAATTGGTGTGTATTGTAGTTCATATCCAATGAGTGTTCAATTGATATAGTAGATTGCTTGTTCTTTTCCTTCATAATTTTGTTGTGTGAGGAGAGCTCCCAGAGCTGTTGGTGTGGCCAAGATATACAATAGCAAAGGTTTACCCTGAATTGGTGGCATCAATACAGGTGGCTTCATGAGATACTCTTTTAACTATTGAAATGCCTGTTCACATGAATCGTTCCATTTGAAAGGGACATTCTTATGTAGGTGGTGGGAAAATGGGTGGCACTTGGCTACCAATTGAGAAATGAACCTTCTGATAGATTGTAGTTTTCCCTATAGGGACCTTAGCTGATTGTGATTTTTTAGGAGGTGACATTTCCATGATGGCCTTCACTTTAGTTGGGTCAACTTCTATTCCATTGGCGAACACTATGTATCCAAGTAGCTTACCTGAGGTAACTCCAAGCACACACTTCTTTGGATTGAGGTGCACATTAAACTGTTCTAGTCTATTGAATATTTTGTCCAATACTACCAGGTGTCCTTCTCTTGTGAGTGATTTTGCTAGAATGTCATCAACATAATCTTCCATTATAGTGTACATCATGTCGTGGAAGATTGTGGTCATAGCTCTCTGATATGTTGCGCTCGCATTTTTCAAACCAAATGGCATGACACACCAACAATAGGTTCCCTAAGGACATGTGAATGCAGTCTTGTGTTGGTCTTTAGGTGTAATTTTTATCTAGTTATATCCGGAAAAACCATCCATTAGTGACAACATGGTGTGCCCTGTCGTGAGATCTACAATCATGTCAATGTTTGGCAGAGGGAAATCATCTTTCAGATAAGATTTGTTCAGGTCCCTGAAGTCATTACATATTTGGATTCTACCATTTGGTTTGGCAAATGGTACTATGTTCAAAACCCACTCAGGATAGTCTATTGGTCTAATGAATCTGACATCCAATAGTTTCTTTAGTTCTTCTTTCACCATGAGGGCCACATGCGGATGCATCTTTCTGAGTTTTTGCTTTACTGGTTTAGCTCCTGGAGATAAAGATAAGTGATGCATTATGAGATTCGGATCTAACCCTAGCATGTCTACATATGTCCATGCAAAGTTGATTTGTTTTCTCTTGAAGAAGCTGGTGAACACTAGTTTTTCTTGTTTTGTCAAAGACTGTGCCATGTGAATCATTCTGGGATTATCACCTGTGCTGACATTGATCAGCTTTACTGGTTCTATCAAGATTGAAGATCTCTCCTAATGTGTAAGATTGGGTAGAGGGTCAAGCCTTCTATCCTTTGGCACCTCAGAGAGGTCTTCACCATTGGATATGTCTATATTTTTACTTTTTTCATGATCTAACACTACCACAGAGCGGTTTTCACCATTAAATATTTCTTTCATTTTGACATTTTTGAGACTAAAAGGCTTGGCACTCTCTCCAAAATTGGCCTTCTCATTGAGTTCTATGGCATAGCCATCTCTATGGTCCCCTTCGGGTATATGATCTCTAAGCTCAAGGTAGTCTATGATGGCTTCATCATTCTCAAAGGTATCAAGCTCAGGGGTAGTACCTTGTAAGTCCCAATCTATGAGTTCAGGGTGCAACAATGGTAAAGGTTCGTTAGGTTGGTCTTGTTTGATGGTATTGATGGTCAAGATAGAGTTGTTGAAAGTACGGACAAAGTCTGTAATGGTCCTCTCTATTAGCGGATCTATCAAGGGGGTATCATTCTTTCCTCATGACTTTCACTGTCATTATTACGCGGGTTGGACTCTAGTGGTCTAGCCCTTGGACCTTGTCTCTCATTTGCATAGGTTGGGTCATACTCGTGGACAACATCGATGCCTTTGTCATCACACGATAGCTCAGAGAGGCTATCCCATTCATATTCGTTGGAATCAGTCTCACTCCCTAGTTGCAGTTGCTAAATTTGATCAACCAGATTACTAGCAGATGTTTCTGGTTGTTTGCCTTTATTCTTATTTGCTTTGTTGGTTCTTGATGTGCTAGTGTAACCTAGCCCTATAGTGTCTTGGGCTATCAAGGTATGAGGTTGGATGGGTTTAGTGATACCATCTTTTCTTGAACCGAGTGGACCTTGTCCTTCATATCCCATTCTTTGTAGCATTTGGAATCCTTGACCATATTGTTCAGTTTGTATAGTGTGATGGTCTTGTTGTGTTGATGAACTGCCTTCATCCTTGTATAACCATTGTAGGATATCTTTTTCATCACTCTCATCTTTGAGGCTTCCCCATTTGATAAATGGACCTTTGGTAGTTTTGTCTACTTTGGATTTGTTTAGAATAGGTCTTCCATATGATCTTGGAGATAGGGGGAGTTGTACCAAATAGAGGGATTGGGAGATTATGTACTCACCCAAGCCTTTATCTTTGAGTCTGAGGCCATGTTGAGAAGCTTTTGAAGTGGAAGCAAGTGAAGCTGGGTCAACACAAGATGAAGATGAAGTAGCAGCACGGTTATTATGGACCACAACTTCAGGTTTAGATTGAATGGAGTTGAAATATTGAAAAGGATTGGGGTCACCTTGTATGGTGATCTCTTGACCTTCATAAGGGAACTTGATACATTGGTGGTATGTTGACGGTACTTCTTTCAGAGCATGTATCCATGGTCTCCCAAGAAGAATGTTGTATGCTAGCTCCATATCGAGGACTTGGCAAGCCACATCTTTTACTATAGGTCCCATTCTGATTGGTAAAGTAACAATTCCCTTGGAAGTTCTCTCCTCCTCTTTGATAGTGATTTTCTTTTTTGGATCTATATCTTCCTCCGAAAACCCCAATGAAAGGATTAGCTTCAAGGTACAAATATTCAAACCAGCTCCTCCATTAATTAGGACCCTCTTTATCTTGTGTTTGTGAATGAAGGCTTCGATATTAAGAGAGGTGTTATGAGGTTGGGTGATTGACATATCATCCTTTTTAGTGAATGATAGGGAGTGAGGTGAGGTAATGTGACCTACCATGGTTTGAAACTATTCTTCAGCAAGGTTCATTGGGACGGAGGCTTCAGAAAGAGCTTTGTCAAGTATGGCCCTATGGGACGGGGACAAATGCAAAAGTTCCAAAATGGAGATATGTGTAGGTGTCTTATGTAGTTGATCCAAGATAATGTACTGATTAGCTGGAGGGGTAGAGGTTCCTCTAAGAGTTACTCTATTACTACGGGTGGTAACATTACAATCTGGATCTTTGTTTATAGTGATCACATTGATGTGTGAATCACTTTATGAGAAGTGGTTAACAACATAGTCAAAGGCGATGTTTGCGTAATTGGCATTGTTATTTCCACTATTATTTTGGTTGGAAGGCCCTCCCTGCTCATAGTTGGGAAGAGGATCCTTGAATGTCCGATGATCATTATTAGAGGTATGTCCATCAAGTGACACTTTGTTTTGCTTGATCAAATCTTGGATAGTGTGCTTGAGCGTAATGCAGTCGTTGGTTTTGTGCCCCCTATTTCGGTGGTACTCACAGAAATCATTGTCATTCCACCAAGGAGGTTTGACTTTTGGTTCATATTCCCGTGCTATTAGAAGTGTTATGATCTTGCTTGTGATTAACTTCCATAGGGCGGTTTCCAATGATTCTCCCAAAGGTGTGAATTTTGTCCTAGGTTGAAAATTTGTAAATCGTGATTCAATGTTTCTTGGTTTGTTTTGCGGGGGCTTGTTTTGAGGAGTTCATAAGTTGAAGATTGGTTGTTTCGGTGCTGCATTCTTGGCATCTACCACCCCATCATTCACAATGTTTTTATTCTTTGTCTAGAATCTTGGTTTATCTACATTGGTGTTGGTACTAGGTGTGTCCTTATAGAGCTTTATTTGACCTTTTGTGATTAAAGATTTTTCAATGATTAGACCCATCTCAATGACCTTGCTGAAGGAAGTAGGACATTGGACTTGTATTTGATAGCTTAGGTCAGTTTGTAAGTTATGGACAAACATTTCTAGCATTTGTTTTTCAGGCATTTGATGTGGGCACTTACTTGCCAGCTATCTCCATCTTTGTAGGAAGGCGGAGAAAGATTCTCCACCTTTTTTCTTGGTGTTACAAAGATCTAAGATTGAGGTGTCATGCTCAATATTATAGGAGAAGTGTGTGACAAATTTGTCCACAAGTTCATTAAATGTTCTAATGTCAGGTGGTAGTCTAGAAAACCACTCCATGGCTTGTCCTCCTAAGCTTCTTGGAAACAGTTGCATAAGGTAAGTATCATTGTGTGCAACTTCGAGACAAGCAGCGTTAAATTCCCTAATGTGGTCCCTTGGATCACCCTTTCCTCAGTATTTATCAAATTTTGGCACCTCAAATTTAGAGGGGAAAGGTATCATGATCAAGGTTCTATCAAAAGGATATGGTGAAATATCCTCTAAGGAGTAATGCTTAGTGGATGCTCCTATTTGCATGTCCATGAATTATTGTTGTAACACTTGGATCTGTTGGGTCATTAAGCTCAAGGCGTTTGTAGAATCAATGGTTGCTTTGCTTTTGTCTATGGATGTTTCTTCGTGTGTGCTTCCTTCAGGGTGTCTTTCTTCCTCAGTTTCTTTTAGAGCTTCTACATCAAAATCTTTAGGGAGCTTGACTCCTAGATGTGCTAAGTGTAGAAAGAATTTGGTAGGGTCTTGGGCAAGTACCTTATCCATTGTGTTGAAATCTTCGATCTTGCTACGTTTGGAGTACTTCTTCCATAGAAATTTCCTCATCACTCTCGTGAAATTTTGGAGTAGTTTTCTCAACCATTTCAATCTATTTTTATTTTTGTAATCTTGTTAAGACCATGCAAGGTGATGAGAGATGGGATGGAGTGAGTTTTAAAGTTTTTGAACAAGAGGTTCTAGAATGTGCCAAGGTTTGTGCATGGTTCTCGTTACGTCTAATTGGTGTCAAACAAGTTAGGTGTATAAAATAATAGTCAAAGTAAGGATGATAGAAATCCATTTACTTGATGTGGACTAGTCTTGCACAAGCCACTAGTGGAGTTTTGATAGAGAAGGATAAGTGATCCTTGATAGTGGAGACTCACTAGGTTTGTTTGAGGTTTAATGCGATCAAGAATAGCTTGGTTCTAACCTTGTTGGATTTTTGGAAGAATTTTGTGAGATTTTGGATGAGAAAAGTAGATATGGTGCGTAAGAAGAGGGAAATGGTCGACTTGCATGATTCTAATTAGATCTTGGAATACTAAAACAAGTTTGCAAAGGGCTTTTGAAAAGTTGAAAATTTTTCTTCTTGGAAGGTACGAAATAGCTCTCTGTTTTGGATGCATAGGAATAAATGTACAGAATCAGAGTGTAAAAGCACCACAGGTCACAGCAAATGCACAAATATAGTAAATTTCAAATGCACCACAATAGTGTTCAAATGCCCCGTAAGTCTGAGCAAATGCACCACAGGTCGCAACAAATGCGTCGTTTTGGTTTTCATCTTGGTTTTGCAGAATTTTGGGCACATTTTTTAAAAAAAATTCTATTTTTGGTTGAAAACTAGGTCTTTTCTTGAATTCTAATTTTCAATTATGGTAAAAGACACAACAAGCACATGGAAGTTTTCATGATTTTTATCTTTTGTTATTTTTTTATATTTTGGGCTTTTTGACACAAGAACAAGTACAACCTAGGTTGGATAGGATAGTATTTGTTGAATCCCCTAGCTGTACATATTCAAAGCGTGAAGCTCTAGGATCTGGTAGCATCGACTCCCCTCCATGGCACTCACTTCTCACACACACTAGATCCAGGTTTCCTTAGGCTCGTACCCCCACCGAACCTTAGGATTGTCCCTGTTACCTCTACTAAGAATCACATGAATCAGGGCCGCTTCAAAGGCTCTACCTTTTGTATCAACAAATAGGGGTTTCTAGTATACTAAACAAGTGGCTAAGTAGTCAAGGCAACCGTTCAAGTGGTTACATGTGTGGCATCACTACTCTCCATTATGGAGTCTCTTAGCCTCCAAGGGTTACACCTTGGAGGGTTTTGGGGGAGGTTAGTTGTCAGTGTAACACAGCAGCACTCATTGCAGGAAGCTTTCACTTCAAGCATAGTTTATTTAAAGTGGATCGGTAGGGCTTGGCTTTAGCCTGTTTCCACTCAGGGTCATTCCCACTTGGACAGGCGGGCATCCAAGGGCAGGCCCCTCTAAAGGTTATACAAAGGGAATAACAAGTCTAGCATTTTGGTCACCCAGTAAAGGGGAGAGCATAAGCCTATTGTCATTCAACAAACACAGAAGACACTGATTTATCCAATCCTAGTTAAAAGGAAAAAAACTAAATGGCCTATCTACTTGGGCACTCATGCATTTGTTAACTTTGAAGTGGTTATAAGATAGCAATGTTCATTTCATTTGTGAGATAGCAATGTTCTAACTAAGAAAGATAGCAATGATTCAATTACTATCCTCCTAGTTAAAGACTATGTGAAATTTGTATGTATGCATTATTTTTTACTTTTTCCCCTAATTAATCTAAAATGAATTAATTAATGTAGCTAAATGATCTATCCAACCTCTAATCCTACAAGACAAGTGTTAGCATTAATCCAAAAATATGAAGAAATCCTAAAACCATAGTGAGAAATCAGAAGTGCCACTTGATAGTCTGTATACGTAGAAACAAAGACTGCAAGTGCTGATTTACAAATGCACTAAGACAGGTGTCAAAAGCGTAGGAAGAAGAGACAAATGCATTAATTTAACAAATGCACTATAAAACTGTATAAAAGCACTGTGTCTGAGGGTGCATGCACCAGAATTTTGTAGGTGTTGGAATAGGAGGTGAAAGTGCCAATTCAGAAGATGTATGCACCGTAATTGTAAAAGCATCAGGACAGTGATCAGATGCACCAGCTTGGAAGATGCATGTGCCAGAAGACTATGTGCACCAGAATAGAGAGTAAAAGCGCTGGTTCAGAGGTCGTATGCACCGGATGAACCTGTCAAAAGCCTTGCGAAACCTGTACGGAACCTGTCACTAAGAAACTCATATTTTTGGTTAGATTAGGGGCAAGAGCCCCATAGTGGGTGCCATAAATGTTAAGGGGAAAATTGGATTAATCAAATGCATAATAAAACCCAAAACATTAATGGAATGTGCATGCAAAAGGAGATTTAAAATAAAAGTGAGAAGATACTCACAACCTTTTACCTTGCGTTTTCCATTGCTCGCCTATTCTTTCTTGATCCTTTGGTGATGAAGATGACCCTCAGGAAGCTCACTTCCTTGCTTTGATTCCTCAAAATGACAAGGAGAAATGGCTCTGATACTTGGTGTGTTAAAGATGAGCTTCAACACACTATGAAATGAATGGATGATGAAGTGATGATAGTGGGGGTGCCAATGGCATGCTATGGTTTCTGTAGCATAAGTTTACTCGAAAGATGGATATCAAATGAAGAAGAAGAGGGTTGTATTTATAGAGTTACATGAGAGAAGATCAATGGTGGAGAAGAAATGAGAAGATCAATGGAGGAGGATGTTCAAGAGAACGTGCATGAATAGAAGAAGGACATGTGTCATTCAAAAGGATGCTTTGTTGAGTTAATTGCTTTCTTGACGAGGATGAGTTTTAATTTCTAAAATTAGAATTTATTTTTCTAATTTAAGAGCTTTGTTGATAAAACAGATTTGCTTTAAATCAATTAACTCAGCTTTTGCTTTTGTATGACAAGAAGAATTTGTTTTTAGAAGATATTGAAGATTTGTTAGAAGATAAGAAAGCATAATTAAATAAATAAATTTATTTAATTACTTGTAGATAATTTGGAGGAATAAATAAAATATTTAAATATATTTTATTTTTTGGAGATTTAATTTAAATAAATTTGCATTTTATTTAAATTTAGAAGAATGGTCGATTTAATTAAATAATTAAAATTATTTAATTATTTAGAAGAATAAAGTTGATCTAGATGGAATTAATTAAATAAATGTAATTTATTCAATTAATGGGTGAAAGTGAATCAAATAAATAAATAAATTTATTTATTTATTGATAGAGGAATATGGAGATGAAATAAATATTTAAAATATTTATTTAAGTAGAGTCATTTCATTTTTAGGTGTATACATTTTGTCCCTCTTTGATGCAATGTGTTTTATCACGTTGTTTCAAAGAATAAGAATTTTTGACAGTGATACATGCCCCAGTTTGCCCCTGGTACACTCACATTTGTAGTCCAATGGTTAGGATAATTGCCTTCCAAGCAATACACCTGGGTTTGACTCACGAAAATGCAGTTTAAAGTTTTGCCGATAAGGGCGTGGTTTGATGGTTAAGTTGATTGGTTGTAGTGGCAGCCACCAGAGTTCAAACCCCTGCTGGGTCAACAAGCTCGCAGGCTTTATGCCTTCGCTGGGCCAAGGAGGTTGCGGGTTTGAAGTGTTCTTGCTAGGGGATGAGGTATCCCGTGTTGTGGCCTCACTGGTTCATTGCTCCGGGCAAAAAGCATTCACATGGAGACGGAGGGCATGTTGCACCAGTGTCACTAGTCATGTTAAAAAGTTTACCAGGTGCATTAAAAAAAAGTTTGCCCCTGGTACAAGTTTAACAACAGGATGCCCCCTCAGGAGATTGGACGGGAAGACGACAAAAAGCATGAGACGGACAATCTCATGAAGAGCTGGCGCCTCATATAGATGCCTAGATTTAGGACTTGGAGAGCCAGTGCCTCATATAGACGAGGAGGATTCAGGACCTGGAGAGTCTCAGAGAGATGTAGATGCAGGATGGGCTTTGGCTAGCGTGAGGGCAATGAGAGCAGAGAGAGATGTAGCTGTGGTAGCTATGGGTACAGATGGTACTTCTAGCTTTTTGGTATCATAGGTGCAGCAGTCACAGACATAGCTGGCCTAGGTACAGAGTGAGCTTGCCAGAGCACAGACTCAAGCTCACTATTATAGAGGTTTATACCATGGGGCCGTGTTAGCAGATCAGCATGCACCTAGCTTCAAGAGCCACTCTGTGGCATCCTAGAGGGCAGGTCGGTCTCGATCTATAGGATCAGTGAGGGGCCCCAAGCAGTCAGGGGGAGACAGAGGAGAGGGCAACATAGGGAGCAGTGCTCCAGGGCAATAGGGTTAGCCAGACCTGGACACTTGTACTAATTTTTGAGTTGACGTACACATTTTTTATGGCTGAGATAGCTTGTATATGTATTATTTTTCCCCAAGACATGTATCACCATCTTTTTGTACTTTGTATACATTTTATGATATGACTCTGAGATATGGATAGATATTTTGATATGTTGTACATTTGGATATGTTTTTTATGCTTATACGATGATGCAGTTATTGATGCTCTACATGCATATGTTCTGTTGTTTATATGTTATGGATGCAATCTATCTTATGATGTTTTTGTATATGTGATGCATACTAGATGGATTCAAATGTAAATGTGAATGTTATTGATATGATTATGCAGATCTATATGTATTTGTCTATGTTTTTTGATTTTTGATAAGATATATGGATGCAAATGTATGTGGATGACCTAATGCACTTATTATGTATGTAAATGATTAAATCATGTGAATGACTTCTCATGTGATATGACATTGTTACTTACGCTATGTTTTTGATATGTCCAAATGTACTTAGTTGACACAAAGATGATATAGATATGAGGAAGAGAAGAAAGAGAAGAAATACAGGCTTTCATTTGATACACTGCAGGATTTTCTTATTGCATGGTTGATATGGATTTTTGGATATGGGATGGATGTGGATTGTCATCTTGATAATGCAAGTATTTTGAAGCACTTATTTCATCATCGGGCATTTATTATGTTGTAAGAAAATACAAGCATCTAGGTATAATTAAACTGAGATGACCTAAGTATTACTTACATGGATTTTGATATAGCAAGTTAATACAAGCATCTAGTCAAAATTGAATCTAGATGACCTGAGTATTTCTTACATTTCAAAAGACAAGGATTGCCCCTTTTCACATTCAGACCTCCGAAGTCCTCGATGATCATTTTCCTTATCATGTCGTTAGACAAAAGTCGTCACATTACTAAAGTTTAATCCACAAACAGTAGACAAAGAAAAAGATTATGCCCCCATCATAGCATCTCTAGGTTTTGGCATCCTTTAGTAGCATAGGAAGACATAATGACAAAAATCCAAGACTTTGTAAGTTAACCTGTTCACAAAAAATTCTTGCATTAGATATGTCTTTTTGCCATAATTGATATAGAGTTAGTTTGAGTGATTCAGTATGGTGCTATGCTTTGGACAGGTTGATGTTTTTGTGCTAAGATTTTTGCCCTACTTTTCCCTAATTTGCCCTATAGATGCATTTAAAGGTTATTTTCATTTACCTTGCAAAAAAATGATAAATTATGGAGCAAAGAAGTCAAACCCTCATACAGCTACTTGTTAACGGATTAGATCCCTCAGCGTAATGGAACAGGTGATCTTCAGCATTTGTAGCCCTTTTTCGTAACCAGTCATCTAACCTAGGAGGCAAGCACTGTCAGGTAAGTAACTGAAAACCCTCCTGTTGTTGTTTTCTGCATGTTCAGGTAGGGTGTATATTCTTTCTTGTGGTTTGAGTCTATAAAAATGCATATCATGATGAAGTAAAGAATAATAAATAGAGTATGCATGATGCTGTAAAAGTACATAATGTTGTATGAATGCATGTGGACATTGTAAGGTAAGACAAATCATGTTTATTGTAAGAATCCATGGTGGATCTTAGAAGGAATAGGTCTGACTCGGAGTTTCTCAAGCCTATGTTCAGCCTGAGGGGGTACAGTTTAAGTATGGTGTCATTGGTGACACTCACCAAGGGGATACAGACCTGACAGCATGGTCAACAAGAATAGATCATGATAAGGATAATACCCTTCTAGATGGGATATATGTTTCAAGAATGTGGCATGTAGCTAGCTTTCCATAGGCCATGGATACCCCAGAGTTAGTAGTGGAATGTGCCAGAAATTATAACCCTAAGACCAGGCAGGTGGAGAAGCATGGAAGAATATATGCTGACTTTTCAATCAAGGGCATCACCTCTACTTTTAATCTGCCAGTTGGAAAGAAGGTGTTCACTGTGGACCTACGCAAGATGGAAATAGAGTACAACAATAATAAGAAGAATGCAAGGAAGAGGATGTATCAGTGGAGGTCTAAGAGAAGCACCTACACTGCCTCAGCCAAATTGCCCATACATTTATATAAGTTTGATTTTGATGATGAGTACCAATATATGATTGCCCTACTGAGTAGGATGATAGGTAAGCCTCATGCTGGAAATTTTGAGAATTGGATGTTTGGAATCATCTAGATGGTTCTATATGCAGATAACAAGCCATTATGGGCCAAGATCATCAGTGACGCACCAGATGAAGGGATGAGAAACCTGGGAGGCCAAGCATGCATGTTTCATATGACCTCATATGTGGTATACTCATGTGCTTATAAAGGAACTTTTGATGCCTTGAATATGTTGGGTAAGGCTGGTGGTGATATAGATGATGCCCACATATGGGATTGTTATCCTCAATTGCAAAGAAAAAATTACCTCCTGGACTACAAACTAGTAAATGATGCATTTTATATGCATTTGGTCAAAACCATGGATGAAGATAGGACCAAAAGACTAAGCATGGAGGCTCAGGAAGTTGTTTATAGACATGGGGCCTAGTTTATCCAGTTTGCCACCTTTTCATACATAAGGATAGAAGGATTTGAAGGACACCCCCTTATGCTACCAAGATACCCTACTGATGGGGTCATCCTAATGAAGTTTCTCAGACAAGTGTCTACCATAGTTGAAGCATACAAAGCACAAAAGAAGATACCTTCAGTATTGTTTCCAGTGTCTATGGGCTGGTATATGTGCTCAGACTCAGAGAGCATAAAACATGTCATGGGAGGACTAAAACTGATGTATCTACAACCATTCCCCCTTGCTAGATCTTATGACCCTTATGGAAGGATGCATAAAATAGTAGGAAAACCTATACATTAGAAGCATTTGGAAGATTTCTAGACTGATTGTGAGGATGAAGCATAGGTGAGGAGAAGGAAGTATTAGAGGCTCACCTTGAACCAAATAAAGACATTTGACTGCATCCCAGTGCCAGCACAGCTGAGGAAGGATTATGGAAAAATTATATCTAATGAATATGAAGACAAGAAGGTGTACAATGACACCATATCAGCCCCTGATCTTACACAGCCAGAGGATATATCCCTGGATCAGCTGACAGGTGGGGTGATATAGTTAACCCAAGCTTGGGTTGATGAAGAAATAAATAGATTGAAGAAAAGGGGTGTGGTCCTTACAGTGGATGCCAAAAAGAAAAGGAAAGAAATACCGGATGAGGAATATGATGACTTCCTTAGTGAGAAGAGAAAATCCAATGGAGAGAGGTTGCCCACACAGAAATAGAGGAAAGGTACCCCTAGAGTTAAGAAAACTAAAGATGAACCGAAGGGGGTGATAATTGAAAGGATTGTGACACCAACTGTAGGTACATCAACATCAGTTCAAGCATCTGCATCATCTGCATAGCCTCTGATTGACAAGCCAAAGACAAAGAGAATTTTGAGGCTAGCTATTGAAACTACTGAGGTGTAGGAGGAAGGCCAAGCCTCACAACATGAAGTGGAAGAGGGCATCCTATTTGAAGAGGAGTAGATAAACAAGGAACTTGCAAGTGATGACCTAATGATGGTCAGTAAGAAGAGGAGGCCAATGCCACTGACATCACCACCCAAGAAGCAAAGAACATCCATGCAGGGTGATATCAGGGCTGAGCCTATTGTATTGAGAGGAGCTGGTGGTGAAGCATTCAGGAAGGAGCTGCAACACAATGTTCCACTTGCCACCATAATAAACTTTAAAACTGAGAAGGCAGAGGAACATACAAGAGAAATATTTAAAGTAGATTAGGGTGGTCCTTTCTCTTTGGAGGACACCATGGACTTATCAGATGATGAGGTAGTGCAGAATGTAGCCTCTCAAAGAATGGAGACTCTCACTTCCAACACCCTCATGACTCCTCATGGGACCCCATTAGCACAAATAGTGTTGTTGGAAGAAATAAAACAAACAAAGGAGGCAATAAAACAATGTAGCTCGGAGAGGGTAGCCCAACAGATAGGGCTTGATAAGTTGGTTGATCAGGTGACTAGCCCTACAATTATAGATTTAACATACAGGGTTGATGTAAGCCCCAAGGATAAAGCAAGTGCACCAGATGAGATAGAAAAGATTGAAATGGCCAAGCAGGTAGAAAAAGAAAGCATTGCTCCTGATATGGGTCAACAACAACATGAGATACCCGTAGAGCCAAAAATAGTAGAGGTTCAACAAAAGAGTGGAGGTGATAAAGATATATCAGGTACTGTTGCTGCCCAAACTTAGGGAGATCTAAGAGATGCCTCAGGAGCTAAAGATAAATCAAGTCATGAGGAGCCTAAGCCACAAGCTGCAGATGCATCAGGTACAGAACAAGAAGTAACCCAAGATCAAGGTGATGCACAAGGCCAACACACACAGACATCCACGGATGTCAATATACCTCAGGATGAGGAAAACAATAAAGAAGATGAAAGTCAGAAGGAGGGAGTACAAGATCAGGCACAGGATCATAATGTGGACATTCCACAGGATCCTCCTTTATAGAAGGAAGCCCCTTAGCAAGAAGAAATGCAACAAGATCCCCCTCATGAGGAAATACATGAGGAAGAAATTAAGAAAATGCCTTCTCCACCTAGAATAGAAGCAGATACTAGAGAGCAGGATAGACATGATGTTGACAAAGATCATCAAGGATCTGGAGATGATGTGCCTCAATGGTTAGAAAGAGAAATAGGTATGGAACAAAGGTCTGAAATTCAAGAATTTGATGTTTCCACCTTATTTGTAGAAACAATGATGAAGCCAAAGAGGAAGGCCATATTGACATTGGGCATAAAGAGAGATCTTGCTATAGGCAGAAGGACTGCATAGGTAGCACTTCCCACGGTTGAGAAAAAGAAAGGCAAGAGCACCCTAGAGGAATTCCAAATCACAACTATTGATTTGGGTTTTGTTAATGAGGACCAGGAAGGTCAGGAAGGGAAGGACATTATTGATTCTTTGACCCAAAGGGTAAAGAAGGAGAAAGAGAAAAATAAAAAGCATAAGGAGCACATTGCTCAGCTACATTCTTACATAAAAGGGTTAATTAACCCTAATAATACACCAGTTGATCCGACAGTCCCATTGAATGTCATATCCCAGGAGGAGGTCACTAAGTTGGACCTCATGAAGCATGAAGCAATGATCATGGAGAAATGGATGCTGTCAGTCCTCATTGGAGTTGAGGATGTTTTGAGGACCTCCTTCCAGAGGTGGAATTCTTTAAGCAGTTTAAAAAGAAAGGTAGATTAAATGAAAAATGAAATAGGGAAATGGTCATTCTAATTGGAAAAGGACCTAACTACTTTAAGTGAAATGAAAAGGATAGATCCACAAGTCTTGATAAATAATCAAGTGTTGAATAATAACACTGCCCTGTTGATAGACATATGGTAAAAAGATATTAGGTTTGAATGTGCTATCTTGAAGAAATGCAGTGGCAAGCTCAGGGATATAAGTATAAAGCTACACAACATGATGGCTTATGAAGCAGAGATCCTTGAAGCCCTAGAAGGTAAAATAGAAGGAAAGATAGAAAATCAAGATGCAGAATTTGCTATCAAATCTCTACATGGTAATTTCAAGTCTGTAGTAGATGACCCTCTCACCCACCTGATGGAAGAAGTAATGAATAAGATCATGAGGATAAAGGTCAAAGTAGAAACTTATAATGAGACTTTGACCGGCAGAAAAGGTAAGCTGGAAGCGCTTAAGGCTAAGTTCTAGTCTCACAAACATGTCATCACAAAAGCCAAAATCTAAGATGGGGGAGAGGTGGATAAGATAGTACATGCATATGAGCAAATCAGGACAGTGATGAAGGTCCACATACAGGAGGATGTATGTCAAGGTGATAGTGATGCAGATAGTAATGAAGATGATGACAATGATGAAGAAGAAGAAAATGAAGAATGAATGAAGATGCATCACCAAGAAGACATATGTGCATAAGGTACTCATGAATAGTGAGTCATCCAAATGGTTGCTAGCTGGCAACCTGTGCCATGAGGAAGAGTTGACTAAGTCAAAGAGTAATTATCAACCATTGATCTTAATTGACAGATCTTGACCATTGGTCATTTGTAACTGCCTCCTCACCTTATTCTATAAAAGGTGTAGGGGTGCAATATTTTGAACATTCAAAACTTAATTGAAATTTGATTGCTAAAATATCAGGACTCATTTCAAAGTTGTTGTAAATGTACATGTTATGTATACTGAATGAAAGAGAAGCATATTTGATTACAAATCATCATAAATCTTGAGTAAGCTATGTTTGAAATCTGGATACATGCATTGATCAGCTGCGTCCCTTGGAGTGCTTTTCAGTCTGCATGTGTTGTTTTTATTCCTAATCCCTTTGATGTTAGCATCATCCATATCTAGCTGTGGAACATCCTGGTGACCTATGGTTTGATTTCTTCTCTTCATGAATGTATCTTGTATGTATGTGATTCAATGACTAAAGATTCACCAAAAGTAGAAGCATTCTTTTAAATTTATTTGAATTTCATAATAGATTATCTCTACAATTGCAAATAACAAAGAATCAAGATCAAATAACATAAAATATGCTGATATCCCGTAGATAATTGAAAATATAGAGCATATTTAGAGTAAAATCATGTCAAACTGACAAATGTAAGACCCCTTGAAATGGAAAACAACATGTCACATCAACCTCTGAGTAACGTCAAATGATCATGACCTGATCAACGGAGACTTGGAGTCATCAACTTATCCTAAGCTGATCGTACTTTACAAGATAATAAAGGTTTGTTGTGCAAATTTTTATGCATGTTGTTATGACTAAAAATCATCATCAACTTCTCTACTTGTGGGGTAGGAGGAGGGATGAGGACATCTATAGAAGATCAAGGGGCCTCAAGGATAGTAGTCAGCTAGGTTGACAAGGAGGCACCAACATACAACTGAGTAATATGATTAGCTTTGAATTTCTAATATGATAAAAATAATAAATCATTGTGAGGTTGCAATGGCTTAGTTGGTGTTGACCAGAAGTAATCTAAGGAGAAGTTTCCTCTAAATATGAGAGGATTGAACCCACTTTGGTAAATATTGTGCACCTGCTTATCATGGGGAAACTTCAGACACTTGTGGATTAATGAGGGGACCACTTTCATGGAAGAAGGCCATGGATGACCCAGCTTTACATGAAATTGGTTAGAAGTGGGGATGACAGAGAAATGGACATCTAGGGGTTTTGGTCCTACCTAGATAGGAAGGGTGATCAAACCTAAGGTACAATGAGAAGATCCATCACGAGCCCATATCGAGACTTCTGGTTGCTCATACTTGTCTTGATACAGCTCATGTACATACAAAAATTCCTCTGTGACTACATTTATCATATACACACAAGGTCAATTAGTACACCTTTGATAGGCTTTTAATTGACAAGTGTAGAAATGTATAGAGGTCCATCATGAATATGTGCATGGGTGCATCAATGCGAGTGAAGGAGATGATCAACTTGGGAATGGGTCACACTCAAATAGGGTGAGGGTGATGGTCCACCATGTTAATCATCTTGGATAGAGAAATGGTAGGGTCATTAGCAAGCACGATAGTAGCCACAAGATTAGAGGGAAGTTCAATTAGGTTTATCGAATGGTGAGGTAACAAGTTCATGTAGATTTGGAGGTTTTGGTTGGGTGGAGTGACATATTTATTACCTTTGTCATTGATGCCAAAGACCTGGATGACATTTTGATCAATGAGGTCTTGCACTTGGTGCTTAAGATGCATGCATCTTTCAATGTCATGTCCTGGTGTTTTGTGTAATTGACAAAAGGCTTTCAGGTTGAAAGAAGGTGCCAAAGGTTTAGTTATGTCAATGGGGCAAATAGGCAGAAGCTAGATTAAATTATTGTTTAGTAACTTTGCATGATGGCATAAAGGGATTTAGAGAGCGGGGTAAACTACTAAGTTCTTTACTTGTTTTGTGATGAGAGGGCCATGGCACTTTGGGTTGGTGATAGTGGCCACTACTTGTTGAACATTGTTGGAAGAATTTATTTTGATGAAGTAGTTATTTTTCTTGTAGTTTTAAAATTAAGAAGGGGCATCAGAATACCTAATGGGTGTCTATGATGAGGAGCCCTCATACTGACTGACCCACTACTGGTAGTCATGAAGTGTCATGTAAAGATATGTGAATGAGGAATAGTGCATCAGTAGAACCTTATCTCTTATCTATGGTTGTAGGTTTCCTATGAAAACCCATAGCACATTAGAATCTAGGAGTGAATAAGGTATCTGTGAGAAAAGGGCTTGATAGCATACAATGAAATTAGTCACTTTCTCTTGTACTCCTTGGTGATAATGGACAAGATTAGTTAATGTGACATGTGGTCCAATATTCACTTGGAAGTGTTGGAGAAATTGGTTGAAAAGTTGTTGAAAAAAAGTAATTGAGTGGTTAGGAAGCGAGCATAACTAGTACAATGTGGTATCTTTTAGAGATTGCAGGAAGAGTTTTGCTAGCAAAGTATCCTAGGATATGAAGTCCCTACGCAATAGTTTAAATGCTAACATTTTATAGATCTCCTTTACTATTGTACTTTTCAAAGTGTGGAGCTTCAAAGTTCTGTAGAGGGGGAGAGGCAAGAATAGCTAAGGGAGATGAACTTGTGGACATGGTAGCTATCTGGTGTTGTAAGGAGTTCACATTCTAGAAGAGCTGGGTGATAATGAGATCTACACCAGGGTATGTGTGGATTGGGTTTGGGTAACAAGTGGGATAGTGTTGTTGTTTGGTGGTTGGAAAGCTCTGGGATTAGATCTAGGAAAAGTAAATGATAATGAGGAGCTCAAGGGAATAAATCCATATTGATTAATTGCACAACTAGTGTTAGCATTGACTAATTGAGTAATACTTGTAGAGAGATGAGAAGAAGTGAATGTTGGACATAAGAAGTCGACATTGATACCAATAATTGACCTTGCACTATGTTTGAATGTGATTCATTAATAGTTTCCACGTAGCTAGCTAGAAAAGGAACATTCACAATGTGAGCTATGCTACATAGAATATCCACACCATGCAAATCACTATTTAGCAATCTTCAGAGGTTCTCTATGAGTGGGACAACCTTGCTAGCTAGGTGCTTCATACCCAAAAATTCTTAAAATTTTAAAGATTTAGAAGAAAAGAAACTATTTTCAGAGAGGAAGCTTTTGGTTTTAGAAGAGAAGAGAGAAGGTTTTGTTTTCAATTTTAAGTTTTCAAGCACGCCATGTTCACCAAAATGTTTAATAGAAAAGAGGTTCTAACTAAACTACCCTTTAATTAGAACCAATTCCTATTGAACATTAGGACACTAGCCACCAAAGGTGCTTGTCTTACTACCATCCAATCAGGAAGATTAAGACTACACAAGTTATGTCCTTTTGTTGCAATTGAAATTGACTGATTAAATGATACTAACAAACTAAAGAAAACATGAGAAACATAGAGATAGAAACAATAATTCATAGAAACAAATACATAAATGATTCACATGAATTTTTAGTGACGAATCATCGTCAATTGGTGAATAGTTCATATCTGCAAATTGGGAATTGGCAAATACATTACCACCGGTGGGGGGCCAATTCACCCAGATTTTTTAGATTTTTAGTCAAATGCATTTCAATTCACCACCCTATTAATTTTTGAGTCATTTATAGTTAGTATTTTCATCACGGTATACTACACAGTTCTAACAGTGATTCGCCTAGAATTTTAGAGGCATGTTTTAATTCACCCACATACTCACCAATATCATTAAATGGTTTACATGCATGAGGACCAATTTTTCCAATATCATTAAATGATTGACATTCATGATGACCAATTTTGCCTGTATCATTAAACGGTTCATGTGTATGAGGACCAATTTTTCCAATACCATTATAATTCCATGCTAATCCCAGGGCCATATTCACCTAGAAAATTACAACATATGTGTTTGATGGAAGTCCATTTCTCCTAACATTTATAAGTGTCCTATTAATAGTATGCGGGATTCACCAAATTATTATACTACCATTTGAAAATCCTACAGCATTTGCCAAGTATGCATTGATATAAATGCATTTGATACTCTAATTAATCCTTTACACATTTTGTTCAGCTCTGAGCTCTTGAATCCTCAATTCATTTCGGATCATAAAGAAGTTATAGCTACAGGCATTGGCAAGTCACTGAAAGGTAAGTGATCATTTCTTTACTGTGTAATAATATAAGATTCATGTTGATTATTTATGTCTTTGTTTGGTTTCATTGTTACAGATGATATTGATTAAGTAGAAGTTAGGACTAGGAAGATATCTTAATCTAGGACCCAGGGAACTATATTCTATCATCTATGATTCCTTCTTGAACAAAATGACATTTTTTATGTAGCTTTCAATTCATGAGAGATGTCAAGCAAGAAGAAGTTGTCTGAGGATGGTGAAGGGAGGTCAAGGTCATCAAAATGGAGAAACATAAAGTCATAATTTGATAATGTTGGTGGTCCATTCGATGGAGCTACAACATTAGAATTTGTACCATTTATTGACTTGTATCACAATACCATGGGTGATATTCCAAGGAATACCCAATGTAGCAGGAATGATGGCAATACCATAGATGATGTTTCAAGGAATACCTAATGTATTGGGAATGATGAGAATGCCACAGATGATGTTTGAGGGAATACCCAAGGTAGTAGGAATGATGATAATGCCACAAATGATGTTCCAGGGAATACCCAAGGTAGCATGAATGATAATATGAATAAATCAAACTCAATAGATGATAATGAAGTTAATGAAGTTATAGAAATAAATGAAGATGAAGATCCTACAACTGCACATAAGGGTAAAAGAAAATCCAAATAAAAAAAGGGGTGTGAGTGGGAAATGTCAAGGAGTTATCAGATTGATTGGGTGTCAAAATTCCCATTCATTGAACCGGTGGAGAATGCAAACAAAGATGAATCACCCATAAAATACAAGTGTAAGATTTATAGTTGGAAATATCATAGGGACAAAAGGTTACAGCTTAAAATTGACACCATAAAAAAACATATTGGCAAAGTTTATGAAAAACAAATTATAGATGGATAGGAAAAATCAGTGATAAGATGGAAAACGAAGGACAAATGTCTTCATGTAAAGAATGCCCTCGAATATGATGCACATATGCAAAGAAAGGTGAAGATTCATGTAGGTGGAGGTTCAATTGAAGCTCAATTTGGAAAGAAGATGGGAGAAGCACAAATGGCAAAATTGTTCAGTTGGATTGTATTTCATATTTTGACCAGAGGGCGTCCTATGATAGACTACCCATAATATAATAGTTTATTATCTTTTATGGGCATTTCTAATTTTTCTAACACACATTGGTCAATAAATAGTGGATGGGAATGGGAAAGTTGTCTTGCTGATGTAGAAAAATATGATTTACAAGAACAAAAAAGAGTCAACTTTTATGGCATTATCTCTAGATGAAGTTATAGCAATAGATAATACTTCTTGGGTATGTATGCATGTGTATACTGTGGCAAATCATGTCTGCCAACCTCATCTACTCTATGTTTATAAAATGAAGGAGGATGCAACATCACAAAATCTATTTGAGATAGTTAAGAAATCTTTGAATGAAATTGGAGGTATGGATGACTGCATAATTGCTAGAAAGTTGGTATGTGTAGGGGCGGATGGAGATTTAGTAATGCAAGGTCATAAGAATGGTCTATGTGTAAAGATACAAACTTCTATTTCACCATACATGATTGACATTCATTGCATGGCCCATAGAATGATTTTAGCATTTAAAATGGTGAGCAAGTTTTCTGCAGTATCAAAAGTTGAAGATCTAGTCCATGAGCTCTACTCATACTTTTGCCGAAGTCCCAAATGGTTTTTGGAATTTCAACATTTTACAGAGGGAATAACTGTAGGAAATAAGCTTCTTAAGGATGTTGATACCAGATGAATCTCCTTGCATGAACTAGCAAAAAGAGTTTTAGTAGAATATCAATCCCTGATTGGTGTAATGTACGGCCATTGCTTCATAGTTGACAGGGCTCCTAACCACTTACATAGGTTAAGTGACATAGAGACACTCCTTATTTTAGCTAGTTTTCTTCCCATGTTGGAGGAAATGAACATGCTTGTGAAAAAGGCCCAAGAAGGAACTGTGTATATTTGTGAATATACTAGACTATGTTGAATGATATGCATGACCTTTGATAATTTATATCTATCAGACCAGTCCATCATAAGTACAAAATTTAGAAGCTAGCACTTGATAACAAACGTGACCAATCCTGCTAATTGTTTATAGTTTAATGATAACAGGGAGTTATGTGTCTCTGTAAAGGGATTTGAGATACCAATGCACTATTTTAACAAGGTTAGGTGCACTATCAGAGAAGAACCTATTTCAAGGGAAGCTTTTGACAAGATTGTTAATTTTGTAAGTACTAATTTAAAGAATATTACGAAATCTCTTTCCTTAGAGATTATAGATTGATTCCCTCATGATGAACTGCTTGAAGCCATGTCTGTAGTGTATCCTCAATATTGGGTCAACTATTAGCCAAGTGATTTTCACAAGATAAAGACCTTAATAAATCATTTTTGCAAAAGTATAGAATTTGATGAACAACAAATAGAAGGAATTTTAAATGAAACTAAGCTTACAAAGCAATCAGGTTGATTTGTAACTTCAATGAAGGAATATTTTAAACTCATGGAGGCTCCCCACCAAGATGGATCGATAAAAAATCTTTAGGAAACCTTAAGTCAAAGTGAAATATTATGTGATGCATTATTAGAATTTTTAAAACTTGTTGATTTATGTCAAACCATGATATTGGGATTGGTGAAGGATGACAGAGTTTTTCATTGCATTGGGGTTCTTGAAATCAAAGATAAGAAATAAACTTGACAACAATTTGGAAAATCGCTTGAGAATGTATACAACTAGACATGATATCCAGAGTTTTCCTTTTGATAGGGCACTTGCAATCTGGAGGCACTTATGTGAAAGAAGAGGGTTTTTCAACACTTCAAACAATAATAGTACACATGACAGTGCCACAATGAATACCAGTACCACATGTAGTGGTAGTGGTGTTGATGAGATGCTCTTAAGTGGAGATATGGAGATAGAAGAAAATGAAGAACATGATCATGATGACACTAGATATCATGGTCAAAGGGAGGAGAATTAGGATGACAAGATGATTTGGTAATTTGAAGGGATTTACTAGTTACTAGGTATTTATATTGTATTTCATGTTCCAAACTCCAAAATGTTGTTGATGACATTTTATTTGTCTATTAGTGATGTACATTCTTCATTTTCGATATAAAAATTTAATATTTTCATATTATTATTGTGTGATACTGATAAGTTTTACAAGCATTCAACTAAATGCAAAGTAATTTTTCTTCTCTATAACCACAATAATGTTTCATTTGTTTTCCTTTATTGCATTGCATAGTAATCAACAAAGTGAAATATTACATGATGCATTATTAGAATTTTTCAAACTTGCTGATTTATGTCAAACCATGATATTGGGATTGGTGGAGGATGACAGAGTTTTTCAGTGCATTGGGGTTCTTGAAATCAAAGATAAGAAATAAACTTGACAACAATTTGGAAAATCGCTTGAGAATGTATACAACTAGACATGATATCCAGAGTTTTCCTTTTGATAGGGCACTTGTAATCTGGAGGTACTTATGTGAAAGAAGAGGGTTTTTCAACACTTCAAACAATAATAGCACACATGACAGTGCCACAATTAATACCAGTACCACATGTAGTGGTAGTGGTGTTGATGAGATGCTCTTAAGTGGAGATATGGAGATAGAAGAAAATGAAGAACATGATCATGATGACACTAGATATCATGGTCAAAGGGAGGTGAATTAGGATGACGAGATGATTTGGCAATTTGAAGGGATTTAGCAGTTACTAGGTATTTATATTGTATTTAATGTTCCAAACTCCAAAATGTTGTTGATGACATTTTATTTGTCTATTAGTGATGTACATTCTTCATTTTCGATATAAAAATTTAATATTTTCATATTATTATTGTGTGATACTGATAAGTTTTACAAGCATTTAACTAAATGCAAAGTAATTTTTCTTCTCTATAACCACAATAATGTTTCATTTGTTTTCCTTTATTGCATTGCATAGTAATCAACAATAGTAGCATATTAATATACAACATTAGCAAATATTTAATGTGTATGTAGAAACCAAAGTTTTCTTGAAGTAGGCAATTAAATAATACAGATAATTTGAACACATAAATGGATTTCAGTGTTATATTGATTTTTGAATGAAGTTCCAAAGGAATACATTGAAATATTACTGTTGGCAAAAGACACTATGTGGCTTCATGATTGTTGTCATTGATGGCAACAAAGTTTATCCCACACATCTGCAGCACATAGTATGTCTTTACTGGAAGTCAGATTGAAGAGTGTTTTGGTCTGGTGAACAAGAATAGAGCATGTGGTAAGGTCCAACAATCAGGTCCGGATCTCTCAGAGGATGTATCTCAGCAAAGTACAGACTTGGGGAAGTAAAGAGGAATACCATGACTACTACATTCCAGAGATTGAGCCTCCGGTGATGAAAGAGTGAAAAGATATGATCATCTAAGTGTTGGGTTCCTGACAAACAGAGTAGACTGAGGAAGAACTGACTGGCAGAGCATCAGACTTTAATCCAGATGAGAAATTGATGATGGTCAAGCTAATTGAGAGATCATACATGGTTGGCCTACTTGATTGATGACTTCTAACAATATGTATTGAATATGCATCACATATCAAGCATGGATTCAGCCGACAGATTAGTGCCTTGTAAATATCTTGAATATTCCAGTTGTCAACTAGAAAGATGTTGAAATCCTTGATGAGGATATATATACTAGATTGATTTCAATATGAAGAAGTGTGAGTTGACATAGTGTGTGTGAGGAAAGGCAAAGAGTAGAGTGGAAGTAGGAATACAAGTCTGGTATGTGACAAAACAACAACACTAAAGCAGAGGAAGAATGAAGTGCAGTAGCTCAGTAGATTGAGCCTAATCAGAACTGAATCTCAGCATATGTGGATGCCTCTCATCAGTTCAAACACTTGGTTATCTTCCATAAACATTCTAGACAGTTAGTCTCTTGTAGGCAGTGTGCCTCTTGTGAGCAGTGTGCTCAGGCAGTGAGCCCTAATTGGCAAATGCCATTTTGTACTTCTTATTCTTTTAACAAAGAATACAATCTTGGGTTAGTCACCCTGTGATTTTTCCCTTAACAGGGTTTTCCACGTAAAAATCCTTGTGTTATGTGTGTTGATTTTATTTATGCTCTCATGATTATGTATGCTCTTATGTTTTGATGATGCACTAATATTAAAGAAGAGAAGAAAATTAAGATATTTAAGATAACTGATTCACCCCCCTCTCAGTTATCTTCCTTGTTTCCAACAATTGGTATTAGAGCTAAGTTCCTCTAAATAGAGCCTAACAACTTGAGGAAGATCTGGGAATCCCAATGGATATGTATGGTATGAAGGAACAACTTTAGTCTACCCTAGATGATCTTGAGCAATCTCACTCTGAAGTCAATAACTTGAGAGAAAGACTCAAACAAGCTGATGATTTCATAAATGAGCTAAAAGAAAAACTGAGTATCTCTGTGAAAAAGAGAAAGGAACTACTTCAACAATTAGCAAGTCAAAGTGAAGCTAATGATACTAATGAAGTTCTGAATGAGAAAAACAAGCTATGTGAGAAGCTATCAAAAGAGGTCATTATGGTTAGACATGAAATGGAATCAGGGGTTATGAGATTCACCCAAGAAATTGAAGAGAAAAGGAAAATTGGAGATAATCTAAAACAATCTCTCAAGGAGAAGTCAAAGGACTACCACAAAATGGATAGAATAATCAGGCATCTAGAATCTGATCTTGAAGAAGGTAGAGATAATGAAGAACAACATGACAATAAGATAGACACTCTTAAAAGGGATCTTCAAACAACAAATGAATAGAAAGAGAAATTCAAGATAAGCTCTGCTCAACTTGAAGTTCTTCTTGAAAGCCAAAAGAGGGTAGATGACAAGCATGGCTTGGGATATGAGAAAGGTGAAAGCTCTGGATCTGGTCAGAAGAACTCTAGATTAGGAAATCAATAAAACAGGCCTAGAAGACCTCTGGTAAGGCAACGAAATGCTCAAAGATATCCATCTTTCAATGGATACTACTACAATTGCTACAACTTTGGTCATAAAGAAACTTAGTGCAGAACAAGAATGAATCAGACTAATTCATCCTTCTCTGAACAGTGTTTCAACTGCAAAAGGTATGGTCACAAATCTCATGAATGAAGAAATATGCAAATAAACAATTCATTCAATGGTAGATGCTTTGCATGCAATAGAATTAGACATATGGCTAATCAATGTAGATCAAGAGGATATCAATCAAATATACAAAGAAATGTTATTTGCTACAACTGCAATAGATCCGGTCATATTGCCAAATTCTGCAAAAGTAAGAATCAGGATAAAAAGGGTCCGGCGCATCATAATCAAAATCAAGACAAAGGAAAATGAAAACTGAATGTGGATGAAGTTCAAAGGGAGATGAACAAGATTTGGGTGAAGAGAAGTACAAAAAATATAGGGGATGGATCCGCACCAGAATCTGGTGCTGATATTCCTTCCAAAAACTAAATAGTTGAGCTCTGGCTCAGGGGAGTCATAAAGGAAAATAAATTCCCCCAGCTAGTCAATTGGTGCCTAAAATTTGAACATGGAGTATTGCGGATTGAAGAGTTCTCAAAGTGATATCTAAATAACCCTCGGTAAAAATTGTAGGAGTCCAGACAACACTGAGAGGGGGGTGAATCAGTGTTGTGTAGATTTTTGCAACTTATTATAACTTTTAATTTACAAGACTCAGAAAGAGAAAGTCATCAATAAACTATTACACATATATGTACAAGTTTGATAATGAAAATTATGAGCAAGACCACATAGAGATAAATTTTAACATAGAAGCAAATACACACATAGAAGCATATCATTAACACAAGAATTACTGGAGTGGAAAACCTTCTCTAGGTAGAAAAACCACTCAAAATTGCCTCACTGGCTTAACTAAAAAACATGCCTCACTGGCTGTACAAAATGTATCTAGGAGCACCAACTCCTTATGGAGCACCAACTCCAATACCAAACAGAAGCACCCACTTCCTACAAACCTCACTGGCAAACAAATAGGTCTCACTAACCTACAAGCCTCACTGGCTAATACAAGGCCTCACTAGCAAACTATGCCTCACTGGCATGAATGTTTAGAAGCACCAACTTCAAGGAGCACCAACCCCTAATACAGAACAAACTAAAAACAAAAACTTAGAGGGTTTCTCTGTTTCAATACAAAACATTTCTTTTCTCACATGTGTCTGTCAAATGGCCATTCTTTTCATCAACCCAAATCATATACAAAACTCAGATATTCAAAATCAATCTTGTATCCTGATCCACTCAACAACACTGCATCTTGAACCACACAATGCTTTCAACACTGCATCATTGGTCCTTACCAAAAATGAAGAAATTCAATGCATCTGAAAAACCATTATATGTAACTTGAATGTCTTTTCACCTTTCATCTTCTGTATGTTTTATCTCTATCAATAAAAACTCTTCATCTCCACAAATCCTTTTCTTAAAGAAAATTAAAACAATCACTAAATATTTCTCCAATCTCTTCATATCCACCGTGTTTATAACCTACAAACAAATTACATCTTTGCAAAATAAAATCAATATTCTTTTTGTATCCTCCAATCTGCAAAGAATAAACCATGAAAATCTTGTTCAAAAATCTCCAACACTTTCTCCTTCTCTGCACAAAGGTCATATAAAAATCTTCAATAAAAATAATCAGAGCCCTATAAGAAAATAAAATCCTTCATTTCAAATATCATTTTTTCAAAACTCTTGATCTTCTCTGTAAAAATATATTTCCAAAACCTTGATCTTCTCTAGAAAATCACATTTCCAAACTTTTGATCTTCTCTGGAAAATCACATTTCCAAACTTTTGATCTTCTTTGAAAAAACAATTTTCAATAATAATATCCATAAAAATTATCTTCAAAATTTTGTATCCACTCTGCCTTCTAAAAGAAAAATCACCTTATTTGTTTCCAAATAGAAATAAATCTTCCATCTCAAAATAACTCCTCAAAAATCTTGATGTCATCTCTTTAAATTAGAAAAAAAGCAATTTCTAATTTTATCACCACAAAAATTTGATAGCTTTTAAAATAAAAAATCACCATTTAAAAAAACATGGATATGGGCCTACCACATAGTGGTTTTAAGCAAATTTCTAAGAAATAAACTAAAACCATAAACAAGCCTCCCCTTTTTATAATTTGATGCCTTTTTCCTTATAAAACATATTTCAATGATTTTATTTTTCTTAAACCATTTCATGGTTTGTTTTCTTTCTTTAAACCATTCAATGGCTTTTTCCCTTAAGCCATTTTTAATGTTTTTCTTAAACTCAAAAAAAGCAAGACCAATGCTTTTGATTTAAAACCATTTGATATTTTTTTTACGCACTCTTTTGAAAATGCATCGGGCTCCCATTGTAGCTGCTAACCGTTGAGCACCGGTTGACAAGGTATGAAGGGCCAGTGGCATATATGTTTTAAACCTCCTCTAACAGGTCACATAAGTGACTTTTACTTGTGATGGCAGGTCAACGTAATTTTATAACAAAAGTGCAATAGTAAGAGTTATAAATGATTTTAAACCTTATTAAAAAAACTTTGACCACATTAATATGTGTGATTTATCAAAAGCACTTCTTGATCACACAATCTTTATTTTAAAGATATTGTATGCCATATTTCCATCAGGGTCTTCTCTGACCATCATCACAATATGAGGGAAAACAACATCATAAGGTTATAACCTGCAAACCACTCTGAGAACATGCTACTATAAACGATGACTTGAAAGCAATAGAGATCAAATGAAGATCATGCCACAAATGTCACTATGAAGACCATTCTGTGTTATTTGTATCAAGCCACTGTCACTTGTAAACAACATAATGTCAAATGGACTCCATCACCTGTATCAACAATACCACAGATAAACAAAACACCACATGAGAGATATACACTAATCAAGCTAACTCAACTGACAACACTTATTCTGTCCAAATGAACAACTCCTGATTGATGTTCCTGCAACAACTATGGCAACTTTGCAACATCAACTGAGCACGCTTTTGACATCAATGACAACCTATCACCATCAATATCCCCCTTTGTCATTGATGGCAAAACTTTATGAAACAATTTATCTTTCTCCCCGTTTTTGACATTGATGACAAAGACTCAATTAACTCCCCCTAAGAACAACTCCACTGAAAGATGTTAAAGCTTATCATAACATTTACAAACACATTGCATTATGAGGGCTTTGAAGACATAAACTCTTGTTATCTTGTTAACCAAAAAATTAGAACCACTTACCAAAATCTTGATATCACTTGTTGACCCATATGACAAATCTCCAATGAATCTATTTGCATCCCATGTTATAAAGTTCACAAATAAATCACTGCTCTGACAAGAATAACCAATATAACTCAACTCAACTCAACATTCATCCACTTCCTGACTTAGCCCTGAAGCAACATGTCAACCTGAAGTATACCATCCAATTACTGGCATCCAACCTTCCATGCTAAGAAAAATCATGGCACCATCAAACACCTTTTGACATCACAATCAACTTTATGAACATTTAGCAAAGAAAACATAAACACACCAGTATTCTTTCATGAACAATTTTGCAGGCAAAAATCATGAAGACTCCTCATTACACAGTTCTCAACACAAGATGTCATGAAGATCATTTTAAAAGACCTTTACTTGCCTTTGATTTGATGAAATACAAGACTCACCAACAATGTCAGAAGAAACTCTAGATTGTTATAGCTTGAAGCACATACCTGATACCACTTCAAAACTGGAGCCACACAATTTGAACAAACCTTTCTGAACCATATTGAAGAGGAAGATCATCAATGGAACATGTGAAATTATCACATTAGAAAACTCCTTAATATCTCTAGTTTATCACTATCTTCAAATCACCTGAAAACTCCAAGATACATGTCATAAAACATAACTCAACAAAGTAATATATATAATCATCAAACTGATTTCCTGATATGAACAATCATCTTGCAACCAAACTATTCTGACACCTTTTCTTGACATGATAAAGAATGAAGACCATCTGAATAAATGAAGACTATCCTCTTGTTCTACACAAGACATTTTTCACACCAAAATGTCAATTCTGATATATACATAAACACATCTTAACAAGAACTCCTACCTCCTGACTTTATCATTCTAATCAACCCATCAAGACTAAACACCAAGTTCTTCCTGCAACAATACTTTGCAAAACCAAATGCAGAGACAAGAATTATGAATTGATTTTTTCATTTGAAACCTTCCTTTCCAACATATCTTATTTCTGATAAGAGCTTCTTGAGAACATCTTAAGCTCTTTGCCCTGACAAGCAAGATCACACAGAACTGCAACACAATTTTTAAGTACCAACATGATATGAACAATATAAAAATAGGATCAAGTCACAACAACATCAACCTCTTTGTGCAGAGAACTTTTGAACTCCTTATATGCATTATGAACCACTAAACATGTCACTAATCATGAACACTTGACATACACTAAAACTCAAAAACATCAGAAATTTCATTTAACAATATCAGGCAAGTATGACAAACAAAACAAGATCATCTGATCTCCTCTTGTAACTTCTTGGGGATAAAAGATAGAACAAGAACAACTCCCCCTCACATCATGCTATCTGTTATGCAACTGATGATCTAACTTGTGTTGGATGCACAAGTTTGGGATTTACCTTCTCATGACTCTATTTTTGCTTCCACACTTTTACAGGTGCTTTCTTTCTCCAAACCTTTTCAACCTTTTTCTTTTCCCAACCTTTCAAATTAGGTGATGCTTTCCTGCAACTGTGTGCTTTATGACCAAGAGAGTTGCAATTATAACAAATTATGTTGTAATCAAAATCAATTGACTGATAATACCTTTGAGCACTCATATTAAGCTTCCATGAAGGATCATACACTCTGTTCATTTTGCAGTATCTTTGAATATGTCCAACATTATTACACTTGTAACAAACAATATCAGTGTTCCTTCTGCAATTAATTGATTTGTGCCCAAATTGATTACAAGTATAACAAAAACCATTAAAAGAATAGTTATACTTGTACATGTATGCTTGTCTAACAGGAGCATTTCTTTTTCTTTGATTATGCATTTTGTTTTCAGTGGCAGCATTCAAATCAATCTTCTTTCTGGGAGTCTCTCTAGCTTTTGAACATTCTCCTTCTTCAAAACCAAGTCCAGTAGTGTCTCCGTATAGTTTTTGTTTACCAAGCATGTCATTTAACCTGCTTGTGCTCTCTTCAAATTTCAGATTCTTTTCTAATTGCTTCTTAACATCCTCAAGATTTTTTCTCAAAGAAACTATTTCTCCTTCAAGTTTTTGGCAATCAACTGATTTAGCTTCCAATTCAATCTTTGTTATATCAACAATCCTCTTAGCTTCCTGAATCTCCATCTTCAGACTAATAATTAATTTATCTAATTCACTAACTTGATTCCTCAAATCCATAATCAGACTTCTAGTATCTTCAAGGTCAGATAGTGCTTTGTCTTTTAAATCTCTTTCTTGCTGTAACTGCAACATTAATTTCTTGTTCTCCTTCTTATAATTCTTGAGTTCAATTAGAGCATATATGAGCTCTCCTTCTAGATCAATCTCACAGTCTTGTTCATCATATTCCTGATCATCATCACTTATGATGTTAGCCTCTTCTGAATCTGATTGGGTTTGAACTTCAACTCCTTCATTTGAAAGTCTCCTTTCATTGCCACTTTCTTCACACACTAGAGTGTCCTCTTCTTTATCATCATTTTGATAAATTCTTTTCAATCTCCTCCACATATCCTGAGCTATAACACAGTCCATAATTTTACAAGAAACATCATTAGACAGAGTAGACAATATGGCCTTCTTTGCAATCTGATTACATTCAAGGGCTTCTTTGTCATTTCCATTTTCAACTGACATTAAAACATCATATCCTAAAGAGGATAAATAAATCTGCATTCTAACATACCAAACTAAAAAATTTGAACCATCAAACTGAGGAACTCCTGAAACATTTTCTTTCAATACAATATCATGTTCAACTTGAGGAACATTTATATCAACAAGTTCTATATCAACCTTTGAATTTGATAAAGATGAAGACTTTTGACTAGTCTAAGACTTGACAATTTTCTTGCTCTTATTTCTTCTGTACTTACCCATTGAACTCCACACACAGGACCTACCCAAGCTGATTAAACTTCAAAAGGGAACCTAGCCCTAATACCAATTGTAGGAGTCCAGACAACACTGAGAGGGGGGGTGGATCAGTGTTGTGTAGATTTTTGCAACTTATTATAACTTTTAATTTACCAGACTCAGAAAGAGAAAGTCATCAATAAACTATTACACATATATGTACAAGTTTGATAATGAAAATTATGAGCAAGACCACATAGAGATAAATCTTAACATAGAAGCAAATACACACATAGAAGCATATCATTAACACAAGAATTACTAGAGTGGAAAACCCTCTCTGGGTAGAAAAACCACTCAAAACTGCCTCACTGGCTTAACTGAAAAACATGCCTCACTGGCTGTACAAAATGTATCTAGGAGCACCAACTCCTTATGGAGCACCAACTCCAATACCAAATAGAAGCACCCACTTCCTACAAACCTCATTGGCAAACAAATAGGTCTCACTGACCTACAAGCCTCACTGGCTAATACAAGGCCTCACTGGCATGAATGTTTAGAAGCATCAACTTCAAGGAGCACCAACCCCTAATACAGAACAAATTGAAAACAAAAACTTAGAGGGTTTCTCTGTTTCAATACAAAACATTTATTTTCTCACATGTGTCTATCAAATGGCCATTCTTTTCATCAACCCAAATCATATACAAAACTCAGATATTCAAAATCAATCCTGTATCTTGATCCACTCAACAACACTGCATCTTGAACCACACAATGCTTTCAACACTACCTCATCAGTCCTTACCAAAAACTAAGAAATTCAATGCATCTGAAAAACCATTATATGTAAATTGAATGTCTTTTCACCTTTCATCTTCTGTATGTTTTATCTCTATCAATAAAAACTCTTCATCTCCACAAATCCTTTTCTTAAAGAAAATTAAAACAATCACTAAATATTTCTCCAATCTCTTCATATCCACCGTATTTATAACCTGCAAACAAATTACATCTCTGCAAAATAAAATCAATATTCTTTTTGTATTCTCCAATTAGCAAAGAATAAACCATGAAAATCTTGTTCAAAAATCTCTAACACTTTCTCCTTCTCTGCACAAAGGTCATATAAAAATCTTCAATAAAAACAATCAGAGCCCTGTAAGAAAATAAAATCCTTCATTTCAAATATCATTTTTTCAAAACTCTTGATCTTCTTTGTAAAAATAAATTTCCAAAACCTTGATCTTCTTTGGAAAATCACATTTCCAAACTTTTGATCTTCTCTAAAAAACAATTTTCAATAATAATATCCATAAAAATTATCTTCAAAATTTTGTATCCAATCTGCCTTCTAAAAGAAAAATCACCTTATTTGTTTCCAAATAGAAATAAATCTTCCATCCCAAAATAACTCCTCAAAAATCTTGATGTCATCTCTTTAAATTAGAAAAAAAGCAATTTCTAATTTTATCACCACAAAAATTTGATAGCTTTTAAAAAAAAAAATCACCATTTTAAAAAATATGGATATGGGCCTACCACATAGTGGTTTTAAGCAAATTTCTAAGAAATAAACTAAAACCATAAACAAACCTCCCCTTTTTATAATTTGATGCCTTTTTCCTTATAAAACATATTTCAATGATTTTATTTTTCTTAAACCATTTCATGGTTTTTTTTCTTTCTTTAAACCATTCAATGGCTTTTTCCCTTAAGCCATTTTTAATGTTTTTCTTAAACTCAAAAAAAGCAAGACCAATGCTTTTGATTTAAAACCATTTGAATTTTTTTTTAAGCACTCTTTTGAAAATGCATCGGGCTCCCATTGTAGCTGCTAACCGTTGAGCACTGGTTGACAAGGTATGAAGGGCCAGTGGCATATATGTTTTAAACCTCCTCTAACAGGTCACATAAGTGACTTTTACTTGTGATGGCAGGTCAACGTAATTTTATAACAAAAGTACAATAGTAAGAGTTATAAATGATTTTAAACCTTATTAAAAAAAACTTTGACCACATTAATATGTGTGATTTATCGAAAGCACTTCTTGATCACACAATCTTTATTTTAAAGACATTGTATGCCATATTTCCATCAGGGTCTTCTCTGACCATCATCACAATATGAGGGAAAACAACATCATAAGGTTATAACCTACAAACCACTCTGAGAACATGCTACTATAAATGATGACTTGAAAGCAATAGAGATCAAATGAAGATCATGCCACAACTGTCACTATGAAGACCATTCTGTGTTATTTGTATCAAGCCACTATCACTTGTAAACAACATAATGTCAAATGAACTCAATCACCTATATCAACAATACCACAGATAAACAACACATCACATGAGAGATATACACTAATCAAGCCAACTCAACTGACAACACTTATTTTGTCCAAATGAACAACTCCTGGTTGATGTTCTTGTAACAACTATGGCAACTTTGCAACATCAACTGAGCACGCTTTTGACATCAATGACAACCTATCACCATCAATAAAGGAAAATAAATTCCCCCATCTAGTCAATTGGTGCCTAAAATTGGCACATGGAGTATTACAGATTGAAGAGTTCTCAAAGAGATATCTAAATAACCCTTAGTAAAAATATGAAAGATCCACAAGGAAATTTGAAGAGTCTAATCATCGAAGATTGATCTGGTTTGACAACCTTCTGGTAAAAACAAGATTTTCATAGTTAGATCTGGTATGATTCAAAATTGAAATATCTTGATCTGTGGATAAATGGCATGGTTGGAGGAAGGGAGATACATTGTAAATTATCACTAAGAATAATTCTAAGTGCATCTCAGTGATTCAGAAGGATCTCTTTCTCGAAATAAGGTCAAAACAAGGGAACCAGAATGACTTAAGGTGTGCATTTATTGCAACATGAAATTAGGGTTTGTGTAGAAATATAAGGGTTCTTTTATTCATCATTTGCACATTTGCTTGCGAAAAGAAGAAAGGAAGAGCTCTGCAACAAGATTATTTCAACTCTCTCAAAGATCAACTACCGAATCCAATTCAACCAACGATCTTTTCTGGCTCATTTTGTGAACCCTAGAAGTGTAAAAAGGTATTTCCATTCTTGAATATCCCTCTTTGAATCTTTTGTAAGATGGCTACTCCAAATGTTGTTAAGATCACTAATAGGCCATGCCCAAAGTTTAAGAAACACCCCTAAAAATCCCTAGAAGTTGATCCCTTAGGTGCATTTTCTAGCACTCTGCATGGGGTTTTGCACGTAGAAGATGTTAGGGTATACATCCATGCAAATATTGAGGAATTTGGAGAATCAAAGCTGATGGATATCTACCATAAACAACTAATAGATGAAACCTTTGAACTCAAACCTCAATACAAGGCCATCCAGGATAAGCATTTTGGACATTGCATCCACTTTCCCTGTTTCGCAGAAGATGAATGGGTCTGGTATGTTCTTAGGAGAATACATGATAACTTCATATGGTTGTTGAAGCCCTTAAAGATAACAAAGGATGTAATTAGGGTAGTAATTGGTTTGCACTCATCCGGTGGGTTGCCTGCTCTCAAATCGGTCAGGAACCAAATAGTAAGTGAGGCTACCAAATCAAAGTTTGACAAAAGAGCATTGACAATAGAAGATATCACAGATCTAGATATCAAATTTGCCTCCATGATAATTAGCTACAAAATATATCATTCCAGCAGGGAGAACTCTATATCTGGAACTGTAATTTATACTGCATATCAGATGCTAAGGGAAAATGCAGACTATGATCTATGCAACCTTCTCCTAAGCCAACTATTAGAAAACTTGCAAAAGATCAAGAAGGACAAGAAGAACTCATTCAAGTATGGTGGTTTAATATTGTGTTTATTCTTTTACTATATGGATGAGCTACATAGATCAAGTGGTTGGGTATGGCAAAATGACAGACCAGTGGCCATACATCCCTCAATCTCTAGTTGAAAAATACAAGGATACAATGTGTTTCATGGTAGACATTGATCAATGCCTAATGGAGGCAGTGGAACCCAGAATAATCTGGATTATTCCAGTGGGCTATGAGGTAGATGAGAAAATCCTAGAGCTGCATGTCCAACACCTGCTAAGTTAGCCTATGGACCCTAAGGTACAGAGGTTTGGAACCTTTCAAGAATTAAGTGTGAAAATACATGTTGAATTGAGACAACCAAAGATAAAAAGGAAAGTGAGAAGGGAAGTGGAGGAAATTGCCAAGAAATATGGCATATCAAAGGAGGTAGTTGATACCAATAGAGAGAAAGTAGAAAGAGCAGAGAAAGAGAGGCAAGAAGCAGAAAAAGAAAGTGTTCCGGTGCAAGTCCCCTCCTGGACTAGATCCTCAAAGAGCTCTACACCTGCCACCTCTAAGAGCCCAAAAGCCTCAAAACTAGAAGCCAAGATATCCAGAAAGGGAGAGAAGAGAACAAAGACAAAGGCCACAAGGTCATACACAAGCCAGAAAGATGATGAAGAAACAAAGTCAGATGAGGAAGTTAAGAAAATGAGGAAAAAGAAGAAAACATCTAGGGAATCCTCTATCGGTCAAAACAAGGAAGAAGAGGCAGATGAATTTGTTGAAAGACCTACTCTCTCTATTGATGATGTCAGCAAATCAATCACTGTGGATGGGAATCTGCAACCAATGACTAAATTTTATGATGAATATAGTGAAGCTGACAAGAAGATCTTGGAAGATTCTATAGTCAGGTATCTAAACATCTATAGTAAAACATTTATTGAAATCATCTCTCTAATCCCCAAAAGTCTAGAGAAGGAACTTGAACTAAGAAAGGAGAATGCTAAAGCTAAGGACTTAAAGATTCAAGAGTAGATTGCGATTCAGCTCTATCCTTCTATTACTCCAAAACAAATGTACATGATCTTTAAGGACTGCAAGGATGAGTTTTGGAGCAAAGCAAGAATGAACAAACTAATGCTTGGAGAGACTGATCATGTAGCAAAAGAAATAGAAGACATCCTCCAGAATGTATTCAAAAGATTTAACCTTCCTATCATAGAGGAAATAGATGAAGAACCTTCTACCATGGATGTTGAAGGATTAAATACATCAAAAGAAGAATCTACTGAGAAAAATGTAGAAGAGTCAAAGGAGATAGGTGAAGAGAAGACTAAGGACTTGGATTCCTCTGTTCTAGAAGAGGAAGTCCATGAAGAAGTAAACATCTATCTTCTGGATCCCCCTACAGACTCTGAAATTGAAGGAGAAGGAAGAAAAGAGGAGAAATTGAGTCAAGTAGAGGAGGAAAAGGGAAGAGAAGAACACACAGAGAAGATTCCTGATGATAGTTCTGAGGATGCAAAAGGAAAGAAGACTCTATCTCTGGCAAGAGACACTGTAGAAGCAGTGAAAAACTTCTTAACCAAAGAGATGATGGAAATAGATGAACCAGAACTATTTCAAGGACCACTCAATTTTGACTCCCTCTCTCTGGTCTAGACAATGAAGGTAGCATCTTTTTCTCAAGCTAAAGCAAAAGAAAAGCTTCTGAAGTCTCACATGGAAGACTGTGAGCTGATAGAGATTGCATCTAGTGTGCTAGAGAAGATCATGCCATCCTTCCAAAAGGATCTTTCAGCTTCTTCATCCGGTAACTTGAAATCTCTTGTTAACTCTGTTAGCACACATTTTGATTCTTTGGAGAAATTGATAGAAGAGAAAGTCTGGAAAGAGTTTTTGGGAAAGAGATTCTCCAAAGTATAGGGACTCATAGCAAATGATAGGAGAAATCTAGATATTGGGATAAAGAGCCTAGAAAATTCTCTTAAAGATGGTGGAGAATTATACAAATTTTATCTATCTTGGTCCACAGTGGTAGACGACATTACAAAGGTGGAAGAACAAGAGGGTAAACTGTCAAGTTTATCTCAAAATTTTGATCCTCTCACCTCATCCATAATGAATCAAGAGTGCCAGGCTATTGCCACTATAAATGAAATAAAGAGGCTTGAAAAGGAAAAGAATAATAGAATAAGTAGGATGAGTGAGCTAAGAGGGATAATTATCCCTAAGTTAGAGGCAATGCATGAGGCCTTAATTGATGTTCAAACCACAGTCCAGACCAGTGATTTGGTAGACTTAAAGAGGGTAGAAGCTTTTACATTTTTGCTTAGTGGTCACATCTCAATTTTGGACAGGATGAAGCAGAGTTGGGCAACATAATTTGTCCAGTTGAAAACCACTTATGCGGATATACTTAAGTATAACATATATACTTATGCGGCTATGTATAGGTTGATTTTTGAAAATTTTGGTGTACGGATTCCACCCTTTGCCATTGATGTCAAAGGGGGAGTGAGGAGTAGTCAAAAATGTGGAATCCAGCTAAGGGGGAGCTCCGGTAAAAGTGTACATAAGACAAAGCACCAGCCAAGGGGGAGTTTGCTACGACACTTAGTCATTTTTCACTAAGTGTTGCAATCAATGCCAAAGGGGGAGATTGTTCGCAAAAGACACTGTGTGGCTTCATGATTGTTGTCATTGATGGAAACAAAGTTTATCCCACACATCTGCAGCACATAGTATGTCTTTACCGGAAGTTAGATTGAAGAGTGTTTTGGTTTGGTGAACAAAAACAGAGCATGCAGCAAGGTCTGACAATCAGGTCTAGATCTCTTAGAGGATGTATCTCAACAAAGTACAGACTTGGGGAAGTCAAGAGGAGTACCATGACTACTACATTCCAGAGATTGAGCCTCTAGTGATGAAAGAGTGAAAAGATATGATCATCTAAGTGTTGGGTTCCTGACAGGCAGAGCAGATTGAGGAAGAACTGACCGGCAGAGCATCAAACTTAAATCCAGATGAGAAATTGATGATGGTCAAGCTACTTGAGAGATCATACATGGTTGGCCTACTTGATTGATGACTTCTAACTCTATGTATTTAATATGCATCACATATCAAGCATGGATTCAGCTGACAGATCAGTGCCTTGTAAATATCTTGAATATTCTGGTTACCGACTAGAAAGATGTTGAAATCCTTGATGCAGATATATATACTAGATTGATTTAGATATGAAGAAGTGTGAGTTGACATAGTGTGTGTGAGGAAAGGCAAAGAGCAGAGTGGAAGCAGGAATACAAGTTGGGTATGTGACAGAACAACAACACTAAAGTAGAGGAAGAATGAAGTGTAGTAGATTAGTATATTGAGCCTAACTGGAACTGAATCTCAACATATGTGGATGCCTCTCATCAGTTCAAACACTTGGTTACCTTCCATAAACATTGTAGACAGTTAATCTCTTGTAGGCAGTGTGCCTCTTGTGAACAGTGTGCTCAAGCAGTGAGCCCTAATTGGCAAGTGCCATTTTGTACTTCTTATTCTTTTAACAAAGAATACAATCTTGGGTTAGTCACCCCATGGTTTTTCCCTTAACAGGGTTTTCCACGTAAAAATCCTTGTGTTATGTGTGTTGATTTTATTTCTTCTCTCATGATTATGTATGCTCTTATGTTTTGATGATGCACTAATATTAAAGAAGAGAAGAAAATTAAGATATTTAAGATAACTAATTTACCCCCCCTCTCAATTATCTACTTTGTTTCCAACAATTACATTAACAATGTACAATAACTTGCTCAAAACCAAATTTGCATAATGCTCTATTGGAAACATATATTACTAAATCATTTTATTAGATTTCGTAGAGTGCTCCACTCTTCATCTAATGGAAGTGTAATTTTTCTTAACCCATGGTGATTGAGTTGTAAGTGTGCTAACATTTTATAATTGATATAGTTACTTGACTTGAATGTATCACTCAAAGTTGCATTCAAGGTTATTAGTGGTGCGATAGAATCCAAAAAGTTTTTAGCAATGTATTGTTTGAGTGTATTACTACATAATAGTAGATCATCAATTAATTCAAACATTTTAGACAAATCATCGATCCTCTTCATTATTTTCTCCTAAAGGTTATGTTTTATATAAACCATTGTGTTTCTATAAAATTTAGATACTTTGTTTTCAGAGGATTTTATTTCATTTTCTATATTTTTTAGTTTTATCTGCAAATTTTTAGAGTATTTTCTCTCTCTCTCTCTCTCTCCACATTTTCTTCTCACAACTATCCTACTTTTTCTACTTCCTGTAGTTTGACATTGGCTTCATTCAAGGATTGTTGTAATTTTTTTGAATTAGCTTTTTCAATATCATAATTTTTATTACTTTCACTTAACCTTTTCTTTAGTTTATTCACTTCCACTTCTGTCTATTTATTCACTTCACTTGAAGATGTAGAGTCAGAGTTTTTATCCTTTTCTATAATTCTTTGGTCTTGCTCTCTTCTAATTTCCTCTTGGATTTTTCATTTGCTATGTCTGCCTGTAACTTTTCTATTTGAGTCTGCAACCTATTACGTAAATCACAAAGTCAAATGAAAATGAGTAATATGAATGGAATTAACATCATTGAATATATTTTCCTTCCATTGTAACTCAATTACTAGAACCTATGACTTGTCTATAATACAACTCTAATTTTTATACAATACATTCAACAAGGTTAATAGGAAATTAAAAACAACCATACATTTTTTCTCTCTTCCTTTAACAATGATGTGTACACCACTTCGTTGTTCCTTTTTGATACATTAATTTTATCAGAATTTTCCATTCTAGAAAAATCCACCTGGATGGTGCTCACCTCATAGTTAGAGAATTGCATCTAGTCCTCTGGTTTATCTTGAACTTTGGGCACAATAATCATGTAATCCATTTTTTAGTTTCTGGGTCAAATGTAGACAATACCTTGGTTGTTGCAGGCTTTGAAGTTGTAGTAGCCTCTATTTCTAGCACTTGCTTCTTGTAACTTTTAGATATTTTTTCTTTCTTTTCAAACTCAACTTTGTAATTAGAATCTATGACACTTGACATAACTTTGAATGGTGAAGGAGTAGTTGTAGTGTTGGGGACATCTCTAATTAATTGAGGCTAAGGATTAGCCATTCCTATCCCAGTCACACTAACGATAGGAGAGGGATGCCTTCTAGAAACAATTGCTTTGATGTGGATGTGGAATCAAAACCTATCATAATATTTTGCTTCTTAGTCTTCACAAGGCCTTGTTCTCTAATTTTGTCTATAGTATCATCTAATGTTATTGTTGGCCTCTTCTGATTTTGTTGTTGCAGCTCTTGCTTCAACCACTACTACTACTATTACCTATACCATCATCAGATTTGCCACTAGTAGCACTAGAATGTCCACCATCTCCTGCAGGAAAAGAATGAGAAACATGCAGATCAGAAGACCCTTGTGGTATTGTTAGTGATTGAATCTCACTCTAAGGATTTAAAGCTAGAATAAAAGTAATCTCCTGATCTGTATGTGTATGCCCTTTGGCTTGTTCATCATCTCCAATGCTGAGTTGAAGATCATTAGGTTTTCTAGGGTATACCTCTGATATAATCCAAATCGCTTGTCCTATGGGCCACAAACCACCACCTTCATAACCCAATTTTTGGGCTATTGATGCCCCTGTAGTATATGTTTCTCTTGTGGTCTCACTCATACAAGGTTTGAATACATAGACACTAAGATTTGTTGGTTGGTCTTCATCCTCATCATCACTTTTAGCATTAGTTGCTTCAATGATAGTGGGATGCTATATATCCCACAATTTGTTGAACTCTTCATCTTCTGAGATTTCTTCAAATTCTATAGCTTTTGGATCACCAAGATCCTTCCTCATAGACCAAAAGGCACTAATTTTTTATTGTGACAATTGTTCCTCTATACAAGCGTCTCTTAGAGTCTTTGGAATTTTTGTATATGTAGATTTTTTAGTAGCTCTTGTATAGAAATTGTTGTATCTCTTGATTTCCAGTGCCACCTCTACATCTCTCTGTGTTTGTGGAATTGGATGTAATCCCATTATTTTTGATGAAAATATTTCAAAAGTAATACCTCTTTGAGCAACAGTTTCCCCCATGAATTTTTTGACCTCATCCCAAGAATTCTTGTTTTTTCTAGCAAGGGTTTACTTTCATGTTGAATTCTAGTTGGAGCATTCTTATTGGCCACAAATCTTGTTTTAATCACATCACATGGGTCATATTGCTAGTGAGAGTCAACATGAAATTTAAAAAGTTGTAAAATTTCATGTGCCATATGAATGCTTTTCTCTTGAATGTGAACCCTCCATATGAAAAAGGTAAGGAAGGAATGTGCTCTTCTTTTGTTGACTAAACAAGTATAGTTGATCTGTACTCTCCATTTGCCATATGTATTCCAATGCAAAAACCCTTTGTCACATGTATTGGAAGTTTGTGGGGCTCTACTCTTGATCCATAAAATCTTAGGATAGTATTTTCCTCCATGAAGTACCAGTCAACCAATTGTATTTCTTTTCCCAGTTAAATACAATTTCTACAAGAATCAGCAAATCTAGGCATTGGGGTATTTGTAATGGCTTGATATAATGGAGCCAAAAAGTAGTCCACACAATGATTGTAGTTCTTTTGATTATTATACATCTTTATCTTATGGATCCAATCATGTAGTCCATTTTTATCTTGTTGAATCTGAAGCTTGTTGTCCCGAAACATCCTAACAAACTGCATTAGAAATAAATAGCACAAGTAGGCTATGGACCTAAATGTCTTTCTGTTAGAATAGGAAGTTGGAGCTTCACTTTGAATTCATTTAATCATTAAAAACTAATCATGTATGGATTATGTAATGTGCTCAAGAAATCTATATTTAGCAGGTGGATTGCATTGATGGATATTGTATACCATTTCAAGGAGGCTTGCATCCACTTGACTATTATTATCCAATCCAAGGACAAACACTAGCATGGAAACAATATCCTAAACCCATAGTTTAAAATATCAATTTTATAAGGAGGCTTATGATTCTGATTGAGTAGGGCATCATCCAATGTTAGAGATTTGAGAAATTTTTTTATATCATTTTCACTAACTGCTTCATAAGTACTAGCAAGTTTTTCTAGGTTTATGTGGACTTTTTTGCATTCTTTAGCAATAAAACCCAAAAATTGGACAAAATATTCTCCAATAATGGGAAACATTACTTTGTGGCTATCTTTTATATCTATTGCTTTTCTATTTTCATCATAATTCTGGGCATAGACAGTGATAAATTTAGGGCAACAAAAAACCTCAGGGAACATTAGTCATCCCAATCCAACCACCCATGGTGCAGTCAACTTGTTAATTTGTATTAGTTTTTTTGGGTTAGGTTGCACTTAATGTACCTTATTCTCCAATGAAAATCTAACTCCTAATGTAAACCTTCCAAAGATTACAAGGTCATAAATATCATGGTATTCATATGTAAAACCTTGGGTTTTAAGTAGTTCGGAGTAGTCTATTTTATCTCTTTCTTTGCCTTTCCCAATATTTGGTCTAGTAGTACTCGTAGACATGCTTGTAAACACTCAACCCTAAACCCCAAGATTGAAAAAGCTGAAGTCTCAAGGATAATAGTAATAGCAATAATAATAGGAATGAAGTATTTATGTATTTCACTTACCCAAAAAAGATGAATACAAAGACTGACACTAAGTGACTCTGTGGCATCACACAATTGATATTAAAATTTTTGGTGCACTACAATCTCCTTGAGTCCTTGACCCTCTCGCTTCCAAATATTATCAATTAAAATTGCTAAGTGCTAACTGTGAAGTAAAGCAAGTGAAACGTGTTACATTCTTTTATTAAAGTTATAAAAAACAATTTATCCCTGAGGAAGTTAATTTTTTAAAAAGTCAATCTATTCTATTCTATTCTTCACTTTCAGTACAAGTTTGTAGTTGTCATTGTACTAATACTCCCACTTCAAATGAAATTTAAGGATGGCCTGCAAATTTGCATCTTGAATTAATAATTTAATACAACACGTACGTTGAGCGGTGGAATTGAAAACTTTTGTATAATCTCAACTATTGATCTTTGTAAATCTAACAACTTTTGATTGATTCTACAAGTTTGAGCTGGCAAGTCTAGCTCTAGACTTTCATTCCAGAATTTAACTAAAACCATCCATCAAAACATTCATCGAACGATGAAACATGGTGCTAAAGTCTAAAGCTCCCTTTATATGAAGTCAAACCCACTTTGATGATATAATATAGGTTAGATATATTATATAATAATTACAATTAATATTATATAAAATATCATAATATAGGTTAGATATATTATTATAATATATTATATAATAAATAAAGAATTATATATTATATTATATAACAATCATATCATATTATATTATATATAATAATTATTCATCCATTGATCTTTGTAAATCTAATGGCTCTAGATTGATTTCAGAGTTATGAGTTCGCATTTCTAGCACTCTGGATATTTCATTTCGGAATTCAACTACAACCATCCAATGATGTATTGGATAATTATTAGATATATATATTATATATAATTATATTAGTTATATTATTATAATATATTATATAATATATAATATTAATGATGGTGTTTTAAGGTGCTCGATTAATAAAGATACAATGGTCCAACACACCACATAGCTTTAAATTGTTTGTCCTTCATTCGAGGTTGTGATATAGCCCTAGCATGTGATATTCAAAAGATCAAGGTATGGTCTTGATCGAATGATTGATATTAAAAAAGATGTGAATGTTCGCACTTCACAACATGTTGTGTTTAATTCAGAAATTAATGAGGCAACGAGAAGAAATAAATGGATTTCATCATCCATTTTGAAGTCCATTATGCACATTGCAATTCCAAGCATATTGAAGACTAAAGACTTCTGCGAGTTGAAGCAAGGTTTGACTGAGTAGCTGGTGATTGCAACTTCAAAGTTTGGGTGTGGGGTGACTGCATAAACTGGTATGTTGAATCTTGATCAATAGCGATATCTTTGAACTGCATAATTGCATTGAACATTGAGGAAAACCAAATTAACTCCCCTCCCAAGTTGTTACAGTTGTCAAGTCCTCACCCCCCTTCTTTCCTTGTATTCTATCCTACTCCTTTTGCCTGTAATCATGAGTCAGAGGTCTGGCCATGGGGGCAAAATGAAGAAGAGGGATTTATCCCAAGACCTTATAAACTAGCTCTCGGGATCTTCTAAAAAATATAAACATGCCCAAGGTACTGGGGAATTAACAGATAGGTTTAATGATTATCATATATACATTAAGGATGCAATTCTACCAATAGCAGGGTGGGAGCTATTTGAGTTTGGATACAATCATCATGCCCTAGAAAAAGCCATTTCACACATTTGGGAATTGGATTTAGGGAAATTAGTTGTTCCCAATGTATTTGTAAATGAGGACCTCATTCAAGCAATTATCTAGAGTTACAATTCAAACAATCGGGTGCTATCAAATTATGAGGGTAAGCAACTTTTCCATCTAAAAAGAGAATTAATAATTGAAGAGTTTGGTCTAAACCCCCTAGCCCATGAAAGAATTGTTGTTGAGGAGCTAAAGAAGGAATACATCATAAACAAGCAAGCTTACAGAACATACAAGTTACCTCTTCATAGGCCAAGAAGCATGGGCAAGCATTTGAAAATATCTAACCATGAAACAGAACCTTTCAACATTGACATGTTTGAAGACTACTTTGTGAAGACTTACTATGCCCTTTGTCAAGTTTTTGGGATTGATTATAATCCCTTGATACCAAATCATTTATTGGTCATGATTTTTGATATACAAGGCAAATACCAGTATAGAAGGTCTAATTATGCTACATATCTGGTTGAACATATCCATGATGAATTGTTAAGATGCAAATAGGGAGATCATGCCCCCACCTTTTCTAGGTATTCCTTGTTATGCCATATTTTATTGCACTGTGGGAGAAGATTCTGGGGAAATGAAATGCAAATCCAACATCAGACCAAGGATGAAGAGCCTATGCCAATTTAGGGTAGAGTTCACTTATGGGACTTGTTTCATAGCAATACAAATTACCTGGTGTTTGAGGAGTATTTTGCACAAAGGGTGCTAGGACTACTAGGACAAGAGAGGCCTAGACTCTCCAAGGAGATAATGGACTTGGTAAGGCCTTTGGAGAGAAAACTGAATGATGTGATTGATCACAATTGGGGTGATTGGTTCCTTTACAGGAATGTAACCATAATTAGGGTTTATGGGGCAAATGTTAGACCCCACTTATTACCCAAGAATGTGCCAAACAGGGTTGCATTTTTGGATATTATGTGGCAGCTGAATGAATCTGATAAGTTTCATTTGAGAAATAGTAAAAAGGAGACTTTCCTTACTTCAATAATCATGTTCCCTAGTTTCTTTCTCAATGCTAAAGAGGGTTTGCAGGCCTGCTTGGCAAAATTACAACAATGCAGACTGCCCACAATAGACCATAGGAATTATGACCTTGAGCACTTTATTCACAGTGTAAGGAGAGAGAAACATAGATCAGGGTTCTATCATTGTTTTAATGAGTAGAAGGATTTTCTTAGAAATTGTGTTTCAAAGGAAGAGATTAAATTGAGAAGAGAAAATTGGGGTCTCATTCTTGTTGGAGAAAGGTAGAGGAAGTTGAAAAACCTTACATATAATGGTGCCTTAAGTGAAATTGTTGATCCTATTCTTAGGATGCAAGTAATGTTGAAACATGTTGAGGAAATTAAGTTTGTAGACAAAAGGAAGCCAATGTCCCCTAAGAAGCAGTAGCTGCCTAAGGAAAACCTGCTCCATCTATGGTTGAGGAGGTTGCAAGAGAGGCATGGAGTTCACTTCCTCCCCCTAAACCAACTGTTGAAAATGAACCTTTAGTTGATTACTCCTTGATAGAGGAGGTTGAGGAAAACCAAATTGACTTTGATGAGGTGCAATAGGTGTTAAGGTCACCTCCTAGGAATGAAATACATTTGCCAATGCCTCCCCCATCAAGAAATTTATTGAGCATGCAAGAAAGTAGTGTAGATGTAAAAGATGTCAGGGGCATTGGCTTGCAAGGAATTTCTATTTGATGATGAATTCATTAAATCAAAGGAATTAAGATCTTTACTTATGCAGAGGAAGTTTAAGATGTACCTAAAGAAGTTGAATGAGGAATAGGATAAAGTTGAAAATGAGGATAAGGTGGTAATTGCTCAGAGGGTTTTGAAGGAAGTTGACATGGATGTTAGTAGCATTACCCCTGGGGAAGGAAGAATGTTAGTAAAGGAAAGTTGTTTATTGCTCTTTTCAGGATGGGATATCTCATTCTCTATTGCTATGGATACTATTAGAAGGCAAGATGAATTTGATGATGAAGTATTGACACATGATCAAGAAGAAGAATTGTTTGGAGAAGGTTTTAATACCAATCATGAGACTTTGGCAATTTGGGCTATGGCTCTGTTGCAAGGTATGCAACCTTGGTCTCCTTGTGCTATGTAGCACAATGTTTGGGTTTGTGGCAAGGCTTAACCACCTCCTGTAGATTCATTAACTCTAGAAGTTGTATCAGGCATTAACATGTTGATCTTTTGGTGCAACAACGACCATCTTTGCAACAATTGGTATAAGAGCCTGGGTCACGAGTTTGAACCCCTCGCTTGCACTGGGGGGGTTGTTGCAAGGTGTGCACCCTTGGTCTCCTTATGCTATGCAGCACAATGCTTGGGTTTGTGACAAGCCTTAACCACCTCCTGTAGATTCATTAACACTAGCATTTGTATCAGGCATTAATAGGTTGATTTTTTGGTGTAACGACAACCATCTTTGCAACAGGCTCCATATGATAATAAACCACAAGTGGCAAGGGATATAAATGAGCTCATAGACTAGTTAATTGTTAGAATATTAACTGACACAACTACCCCTTAAGCTTCATTGTTGGTGGTAGCTACAACAAAATTTATTGAAGCTACAACAAAGAAGCTACAAGAAGAACTAGACAAATAAAGGGAAGATTATGTGAAGCTGTTACATGAGTACAACAAGCTCAAATCACTTGTTCCCTCCACTAGAATTGAAGTCTTATTAGCATCTTCTATATCTAGTCCAAAGAGTTCATCAAGATATGAAGGAAATTCTATTGGTGTTACTGAATTACAAGAGAATTTGAGAAGGAGCAACAATCTAATTGACAAACTCAAAGAAGAGCACAAAAATGAACATTTATCTCTAATTAAAAACTTCTTGGATCATCATATGAGTAAAGTGTTGAATAAAGTAGATGATGCATGGGTTTGTCTAAGTAATTTGAAAAAGCCAATTGAAACCCACACTATGAATGAGTTAGCCTTAAGGGATATTCTAGGTACTTGGATTCCCCATGTGCATGTGATGAATCATATTTATAATAGTGCTAGCATAGGTTTTGATGTGCCAAATGGAGTGATCAACACAAATGAAGTCACAAGCCTTTTGAATGAAGTCTATGCTTTTCATGACCGACTTGATATAATGTTGAAGGACAAATTTAATAGCTTTAAGACTCTTGAAAAGTATTCCCTGCCACCAATTTGTACTAAAAATAGCACTGAAAAGTCTCTATCAGATTGGAAAGCACAATTTGGCAGCATAGTTCCTATCTCCATCAAATCAATCATCACTAGGAGAAAGATTGATCATGTGCAATGTAATGCTCAAATGGACAGGTTGCTGAATTTAGAATCCGGCTTGAGTAGTTTCATAAAAGAAACTAAAATATTATTAGACACCAGATACACAACTTATATGCAAAGAGTTGATAAAATTTTGAAGTACAACTAACCAGCAAAGGAGGAATATAATGTATGGGTGCAGAAGTATGCGATGTAATCACCATCTGTAATTTTATGTCCAGTCTATGTTTAGGAGCAATAAATTATAGGGGATTTTAGTCTGTACAATGTGAGTACTTTTGTATGATGTATTCTCCCCAATTGAATTAAATGACATAATACAAACTGTTTATGCATCTTATCTCCATTTGTGTTTTTTGTAACTAACGATTGAGAATTTGAGAATTACTATAATCAAGGATTTATAAATTATTACTTCTCTCATGATAAATCTTACTTGCAGTTTTAATTATTTCTAATAACTTATAACTTTTAGAGTCACTTAAATTAGGTTTAGAATAAGGTTTTAAATTTTTAATCTAATCAGGGTTATGGTTATGTTTATACTTTATAAATCTCGTTAGTGTTACATTTAATGCTTTATTTATGTACCAAATTATGATTAAATGCCACATGTTAGGAAAGTACCTTTGGCGGGACAATGGAATTCATTCTACAACCAAAGGTTTAAGGGACACATGGTGCTTTATTACACCATCTTAGCTTTAATTTTTTGTCTTAAAGCAAGGCTGTGAAGTGTGATGAGGCAAATTATTATTATATATAATATAATATAATTATAATTTATAATTATTATAATATATTATATAATTATTATCATATGTTATATTATTATCTAATAATAATATAATATATGATGATAATTATATAATAATAATATATAACTATTATTATATATTATATAATATATGATATTATTATATTATATTATATAATATATAATAATAGTTATATATATTATTATTATATAATTATTATCATATATTATATTATTATCTGATAATAATATAATATATGATAATAATCATATAATATAATTATTATTATATATTATATTATATAATATATTATAATATATAATAATTATTCAATCATTGGCATTGATGTCATCATCAGAATATTCATAGCAAGTGGCACATGTCAGGATTCAGAAAAGTACCTTTGGTGGGTCCATGGAATTCCCACTATGGCCAAAGGGATACATGCCGCCTTACCGCACCGTCGTAGCTTTAAGTTTTTAGCTTAAAGCAAGGCTGTAATGAGGCAAATCCTTGTGACAAGACAATAGAGACCACCACATGTCAGAGGCTCGGAGGGGATATGCCTGATAATGTTTTTTTGATGAGCAAGATTGCAGTAGCACTGTGAATTTGTATATTAATATTAAAAGTTTGATTACCTTTTCCAAAATCCCCTAACCAGGGGTATATTTGCCATTTGTGTGGCTACACTAAACCATATCCAACTAAGCTTTTGAAAACATAGAATAAATAAACCTATATTCTATTCATATTGTATACATCTCCCTACCACCTTACTCTAGAACTACAACCTTTTCGGCTCTGACTAGGTTGGCGAATTCATACAACCATTTTGCCCCTGCCATCGTCTTGATGAAGGAGCATCCAAGGTGTACAGGCAATCTTGCATCACCAAAAAAATATTTTAATTTCTATTGCATGTTTTCAATAATGTTTGTGGGCTTTGAGAAATTAATATTTTAATTTGCAACAAATGTATTTTCCTGGAGCATATTGGTAAATGTAATTTTTAAGGAATTATGCTCTCATAAATGTTTCAAAGGCATAAATGGTGGAATATTCCATTTGGGCATCCCATTTCTAGGTGGGACCACTTGGTATGCATGTTATTGCATGTTCAATTGCATTCTTTGCATGCATTTGCATGGTGGCCACAAGCTTTGCATGTTGTTGCATGTCTAGGTCGTAATTATGAGACCCAGTCTCGGTAAAATGGGCATAAATTTCTCATTTCTGATCAAAATATAGAAAAATTCAAAATGTTCTGGAAAGCTGGGAAGGAGGCACACAAAACCTAGAAATGATTCTATAAAATTCAAAAAAATGAGGGAGCAGTGATAGGATGAAAGTGACCAGTTTTCTTGGTGGTTTAGTGGAGGTCATTTTGAGAAACCAACAATGGTTTCTTCTCACGCAATTTCTATATATTGATGCTTGCTCATTTGGTGAGGGGTTTTTTTGGAGAAGTGTGGTTACATACCCAGATGTTATCGGATTGAGTCTAGGATGTTGTAAAAGAATTTTGTTACAGATTTTTCATGTATGAATCAAGGAAGCTCATAAGATTTAGGAGATTGTAATGCATTTTCAGATTTAATAAAATCCCTATTATAGATTTCTCTTCATTTTCTACTATTCTATTTTATTTTTTAGCCTTCTTGCATAGGCTTATGTGAGTTTTTGTGTTGCAGATTTAAAAGGAAGAGTATCCCTTTTCATCAGTGGTATAAGAGTGGGTTGTTCCTAAGTCTGTAGGCAGATCGTCGAATGTGAGGCAGCTTGTAGTAGGAGCTATGAGTTGTGAGTGAAGATCAACATGCCTCCTAGACTTGCCCAGCATGGTAGAGGAAGAGGTAGAGGTGGTGGAAGAAGAGATCCACCTAGAGAGGAGATTAGAGCTCTCTAAAGACAATTGGATGCTTTGCAAGTAGATATGCATAGAAGAGATTTGCATAGGGAAGAATATGTTAGTGAAGAAGAAATTGAAGAGGAATTTGAAGAACAAGAAGAGGAAGAAATGGATCCTAGAGAAAGTAGATTGCTGAAAGCCATTTCATAGATTAGAAAGAAGCCAAGGTGGAGGTTTTAAATTTCAATGGAAGCCTAAATCCAGAAGAATTGAAAGATTGGATTAATGACATGGAAGAATTTTTTGAGTTTGAAGAGATTGAAGACCCTCACAGGGTGAGATTTGCAAGGACAAAATTAAAAGGACATGCAAGTATTTGGTGGAGATAAATTCAGCTAGAAAGAGGAAGAAGGGGAAAAGATAGAATTACCAAATGGGATAGAATGGTAGATAAAATGAAAAGATAGTTTATTCTAGTGTATTATGAGTTTGAGCTATTAAATAAAATGCAAAGTTTGAAACAAGGAACCAGAATTGTGAAAGAGTACACAGAAGAATTCCACAAGGTCCTGATCAGAATAAGACATTCTGAAGCAAACAAGGAGAAAGTAGCCTGTTACCTAAATGGGTTAAGGCCAAGCATACAAGATGAATTGACATTGGTGAGGATGAACACCATTGAGGATGCTTACCAATTTTCATTGAAAGTTGAAGAAAGATTGAATAAAAAGTTTGAGATCAAATAGAGAGGACGAGTTCGCGGTGAAAGAATTGGAGAAAGGCCTTATGGGGAACAAGAAAATAATCAAAAAAATAAAAAATTTGAAGATTGGGGCAGTAACAACAAAAATCAGAAATAAATTTTTTTTACCCTCTGAGAGATCAAAATGCAAGAGGTCGAGAAAGATGGGGTAGAGGATCTGGAAGAGGTGGCTTTCTGAGAACCTGTTATCGATGTGGAGAAGAGGGGCATAGAGCATATGAATGTCCTTAAATTTAAGAAAGGAACAATAGGAGACTTGAGCATCATGCTAGAGAAGCAAATGTGAATGAGGAAGATATAGAGTCATCACACTCTGAAGAAGCTGAAGAAGGAGAAGTACTTGTTACAAGAAGAGCCCTGATGAACGAAGGAAAAGAACCAGATCAAAGGAGAACATTGTTCCAAACAAGATGTAATTGTGAAGGTAAAGCATGTAACATGGTTGTGGATGGTGGTAGTATTGACAATCTTGTTTCTGAAGAGAAGGTGAGTAAATTGTAGCTATAGAGGAGAAAACACCCACACCTGTATAGGATAGCCTGGCTACAAGATGGCAAGAAAGTTTTGGTCAGTGAACAAAGCTTGGTAAAATTTAATATAGGAAATTATTATGATGAGATTTTGTGTGATATTATGCCTATGGATGTTTGTCATATGTTATTGGGAAGACCATGGCAATTTGACAGGAAGGTCACACATGATGGGTATGCTAACACATACTCACTAATGAAGGATGGAGTTCGACATAAGTTGAAGCCACTCAAAGAGGAAATGGGTAAGGTATGTAATAACAATGGTAATAGTTTGACTTATGGAGTTAAAGAGTTAGTGAAAGAGAGTGAGGATGATGATTTTGATTTCCTAATGCAAGTTGTAGCAGTGTTGATTACATTTAAGAGGGATAGAATGGAAGTTTCAGTGGAAAGAGAAAAAGAGGTAAAATCTGATTTGTGTGAGAATTTTGTTGAATCTGATTTATTTGGGGATAATAAGATCAGCAAAGAGAAGGATATTGTAGAAATAAATAACTAGAAAATGAAGGTTCAAGTGAAGAAGAAGATGAGCAGGTGAAGGTTGAGTTGATTGATGATCTCTTGATTGATAAAGAGATTGTGGAAGATGAAGATCTTAAAACTAGTAGCTTGTTGTTGTAGGATGGGAAATCTGAATCCCTTGGTTATTTTATTGACATTGATGTGAATGCAGAGGAGAAAGAGTTTGTAGCTGAACCTTGTCTTTCAGGAGACATAGTGAAAGAGGAATACAATGTTGCAAAGGAGGAATATGATGGACAAAATGTTGCAGCAGTTTCAAGGAAGGAGACTAGGTATAAATTTGATTATTTTATTGAAGAAGATGACATTGAAGATCATGATTTTCCACAGTTTACTAGTGCATATTGATGGGAGTTGGATTATGTGGAAAGAGGGAGGAAGAGAGTAAAAATAAAAGAAGGAAGATACATTAAACTATAGAGAAAACTAGTGAAGCATATTCAGGCAGATAAGAGAGAGAAGTGGATTCAGAACAAGCACATGATTTACAAATGTTTGAGTTTCACTCATGAAACATTTCAATCTACCCTAGCTATCTAATGCAGGAGCATCCATGGGGTATGGGCAATCTTGTATCGCTAAAAAAAAATAATTTCTATTGTATGTTTTCAATAATGTTTGTGGTCTTTGAGAAATTAATATTTTAATTTGCAACAAATGTATTTTCCTAGGGCATATTGGTAAATGTAATTTTTGAGGAATTATGCTCTCATAAATGTTTCAAAGGCATAAATGGTGGAATCTTCCATTTGGGCATCCCATTTCTAGGTGGGACCACTTGGTATGCATGTTATTGCATGTTCAATTACATTCTTTGCATGCATTTGCATGTTGGCCACAAGCTTTGCATGTTGTTGCATGTTTGGGTCATAATTATGAGACCCAGTCTCAGTAAAGTGGGAATAACTTTCTCATTTCTAATCAAAATAGAAAAAATAAAAATATTCTAGAAAGATGGGAAGGAGGCCCACAAAACCTAAAAATGATTTTAGAAAATTCACAAACATGAGGGAGAAGTGATAGGAAGAAAGTGATGGGTTTTCTTGGTGGTTTAGTGGAGGTTGTTTTGAGAAACCAATAGTGGTTTCTTCTCACACAATTTCTATATATTGATGCTTGCTCATTTGGTGAGGGGGGTTTTTGGAGAAGTGTAGTTACATACCGAGATGTTTCCAGATTGAGTCTAGGATGTTGTAAAGGAATTTTGTTGCAGATTTTTCATGTATGAATCAAGGAAGCCCATAAGCTTTAGGAGATTGTAATGCATTTTTAGATTTAATAAAACCCTATTGTAGATTTCTCTTCATTTTCTACTGTTCTATTTTATTTTTCAGCCTTCTTGCATAGGCTTGTGTGATTTTGTGTGTTGCAGATTTAAAAGGGAGAGTATCCCTTTTCATCATGGCTCCAGGTTGGAGAACTTTTTTAGGAACCCACAGCCCTTCGCTGCCCTATCTCAGTGCTCTACCAGCATTGTTATTGCAAAGTTGGCCAGGAGAGGCAACCACAACATGTGATCATCACCAGCTTTGCACTTCTCAAAGTCTTTGACCCATGGTATTACCACTTCTAGCCTGGCTATTTAAACCACTTCCTCCAAACCCCCGAGAAACTCAGACTTGAGGGTTTCCTTTGCCAGATGGATCACCATGGCCTCATCCTCACCCAAGTCCAATAGAGAAGCCACAAAGCAGGAATGAATGTTAGTATTTACTCGATAGTGCTCTGTGGCCTACAAAAAATCTTTCCACAACACCCATTTGATAGTTGTAATTTCCAGAGGGTGATTTGATTTGGAGATATTAGTTATTTGAAGATTAGAAACCCTCCCTAAGAAGGACATTTGGCTCTTCTTACAGACTAGCCTCAATATGCCTGATGAATATTAAAAATATATTAAAATAATATTAAAATAGATTGGGGTGATTAAAAACAAGGAACCACAGTGAACACGTGATGTCATTGTGCACCGTCGTAGCTTCAGAAATATAGGCTTAAATGGAGGTTGCGATACCTGTGATGAAATCTAACTTAAAATAAAATAAAGGGGCTCGAGGCCAGTAACTTAGAACAAAGGGGCTAGTAACTAGATGACCACCAAGGGGATAAAAGAACAACTTAAGCTGGGGAAACTAGCTACACAAGTCAATGATCAATTAGAAAGATAAACCCTAAATGTCTTAGACAACACCAACCACAGTGTTTTCACTTGGGGATTTTGTAGAGTGAATCGTGATAACATAAAAATGCTAAAATTTGAATTGACATAACAGATCCATTTATCTTTGCCCTTTTTATACATCACTATACATTGCCATTGAACTCATTTATGTTTTCCATATGATGAATGCTATTTAATATTGAAAATTTGAACCATTTGTATACATTGCAATTTGCCATTGAACTCATGTCAATTTCAAACCTTAATTACTTCTATATTTTTTATTAAAATTTAACATCACCCTTCAAAAATATTGGGGAATTACATCATGCATGAACATATAACCAACCTCAAAGTTCCAAACAAAACTTCTATCCTTCAACCTTGAATCCTTGCTTTGGTCCTCCAAAATCATTTTGGTTCCTCTTTTCGATGATGCTTAATGAATATTTCATTGTAGTCCATAATTATCCTATTAACAAGCAATGTCTCCATTATAACTCAATTATGTACTCATTCACAATGTCAGTAAATGATTTTCTATTGAACCTTGCTTTATATGTACAAGAAATCACTAGGTATGGATAACAATAAGGCCGGTAAAGAAAATTGGGCTTCGGTTTCAAATTTTTGCATTTTGGAATAGGGTTTCTTTGCAGTTATTTTTGAAAATAAGGAAGCTAGAGATAAAATTGTATCAGTTAAATCTTGGTTTTTCAAAGGGAAAGGGATTTTTTTCAGGAGTGGTGCCCTAATTTTGATCCAGCCTCTAAAAATTTGAATCTTTTTCCTTTTTGGTTAAGTTTGCATAATCTTCCTTTGGAATATAGGGATTTGAGGATTCTTACATTCATGGCTACTCGATTGGGTTTTTTTGTAAATCATGATATGTTGACATTTAAAAATCCTAGTCTTCCAGCAAGGATGTGGTTAGTCATGAACACATCTTTTCCCTTACTCGAGATGGCATTACTAAAAACTTCAAAGGGGGTTTGGAAATAGAAATTGGTTTTTGAAGATCCGTCTACAATTTTTGAATTTGAGAAGTTAGATTCCTCCTCAGATTTGACTAATTTTGTTGACTCTATAAAAGAAAAAGAGGTTGAATTAGCAGTAAGTAACTGTTCTTCTTTAAATAGAATGGGAGGTTCAAAGAAGAATTTAGTGATAGATAAAGGGGATAGCACTTTATTTTTAGTAGAAGGGGAGAATGTTAATACCGATTCAACTACACAAATAGTTGGATCTGAAGATAAATCAAAGGAGGTAGATGGGGTTTTAGCATCCAATGGAGGTCCTACAATAGAGGAATTGTCTTTTGATTATTTAGTTAATACCCAATCTTCTGGGTTGGTTTTTGAAGAGGAAGTTGAAATTTAGTCTAATTTTTAGGATAAGAATTCTTTGGTTTTTCATGAGTTGCCTCCTTCAGCTTCTATAATTGGCAATTAGTTTCTAAATGATGGTGTGATAGTAGACTACCAAAAAATGGATTTGGATGATCTACCTTCTTAGGATTATGCTTTGAATAAGTAGATTCTAGATTTGATTGTAAATGAAGTTAGGTATGAAAAGGGCTTGGTTTCTTCTTCAGATTTGGGGGATAAAGAAGTTTCAGATATTTTGAACATTCCTGTTGAACTTCAGGATGCATGTATCCAAGATTTAGTTCATGAAGATCAAGTTTTTGATTTAGGATGTTCAGCTCAGAAGGGTCAGGACTCAAAGGATTCTTTTCCTTTGGAAGGGGTAGATAAATTTATTGATGAATTGATCATGAAGGTTGGTGAGGAACTTATTGCTAAATTTGCAGATGAAGTGGCATCTGAAGTAGAGTCTTAGAGTGATGTTGTGTCTTCCATTTCTGAAACCCCTTTAGTGGAAAAGGTTGAAATTGTATCCCCTTCTAAGCCTAGGGGTAGGAAGCCTAAATAAAAAATTACTGAGGAGGAAATTCATGATGGAGTTCAGTCTACTCTTGATAAAATGTTAACTAGACCTGTTGTGAGGAGAGCATGTTGCTCTCCTCAAGCCCAATGAGGGTGCTATCTTGGAATGTTGGGGGTATTAATGCCTCTAACAAAAGACACTTGATAAAACATCAATTAGATTTATTAGGTGCTGATGTAATATTGTTGCAAGAAACTAAACTTTCTCATCAATCTACAGAGGATATTTTCAAATTTTGGAAGAAATGGAATTTTATTTCTTCTCCTGCTTCAGTAGCTTCATGTGGGCTTGCTATGTTGTGAAATAAGTTGAAAGGTTATGTGGTTTTTATTTCAGGATCATCTTGCTAGCTCTTTGTTAAGGTGGATTTTGGATCTCATCATTTTTGGATTTTGAATGTTTATGGACCCTCTTCCACTGTTGATAAGAAAAATTTGTGGGCTTCTTTGGGTAAGATTATTCAAAGCATGCCGAAAGAAAGATTGATTATTGGAGGGGATTTTAATGCTATCCTCAGTCTAGAAGAGAAAAATGGAGGTATTTTTCCGCTGGTTAAAACAATGTCAGACTTTTCTGATTTCATTAATGATAATGGTTTGATTGATACTCCTCCATTTAATGGCAAGTTTACTTGGTCAAATAAGAGAAAGGATTTTCTTAATATTGCTGAAAGACTTGATAGGTTCCTATTGTCTTATTCATGGTTGGCTACTGAAAGTTCTTACGTGTCCTCCATTCATTCCTTTTCTGGGTCTAATCATTTTCTGATTCAATTAGAAGTGGATTTTGATGGTTCAACATTTTCTTCTAAGAGGTTTTTTAAGGTGGAAGCTATGTGGTTTCATGATCTAGAATTTGTTCCTTTGTTGAAATCTTGGTGGATATCTCTTCCTTTTATTGAGGGCTCTAGGATGTTTCAGATTTGCAAAAAACTTTAATTGTTAAAGAACAAAATTAGGTTTTAGAATCTAACTCGGTTCAAAAACATTTTCAAGGAAAAATAAATTTTGCTAGATAAGCTTTAGTTCTTGAATTCACAAATTATTGAACAAGGTATTGATAGTCAGTCTTTTGATTTGCAAAAATCTTTTGCAATTTGATTTGGAGGAATTATTATCTAGAGAGGAAGTTTTCTAGAGACAGAAATCAAGAGAAACTTGGTTACAAGCTGGAGATAGGAATACAAAATTCTTTCATGCTTCAACAAAAATGAATAGGCAATTAAATTAAATTCATCATATTCAGAGTTTAGAAGGTGAGATGGTCTCAGATTTGGCGTTTATTTAGAAATAAGTTGTTTCTTTTTTCTCAAATCTTTTATGTAAAATTAGTGAGGATCCTTCAGAAGAAGTTATTTTGGCATTGCTTACAAGCATTCCTAATTTAGTTTTAGAGGAGGATAATTCTATGTTACTTAAAGAGTTTTCTTTGGAGGAAGTAAGAAGTGTGGTTTTCTCTTTAGATCCTGATAAGGCTCTGGGCCCTGATGGTTATACCCCTTTATTTTTTCAAAAATGTTGGGAGTTCATTGGTAAATATATTTGCACAACTTTGGAAGAATCAAGGAAAAATGGTAGTGTTTTGAAGGAACTGAATGCAACTTTCATAGCTCTTATTCCTAAGTCTAGTGTTCCTTCTTCTTTTGCTCATTTCAAGCCCATTTCTTTGTGTAATACTTTGTACAAAATTTTCACGAAAGCAATTACAATGAGATTGGCTTCTTTGATTCCTAAATTAATTTCTAATGAGTAGGGGGATTTTGTTCCAGGTAAAGAAATAGCATATGGTACAATTTTGGCTCATGAGGTTCTTCATTCAATTTGTGATTTAAAACTGCCTGCTATGTTGTTGAAACTTGATATGATGAAGGCCTATGATAGGGTCTCATGGAATTTTCTAAGAAGGGTTCTTTTTAAGTTTGGTTTTAGTAGAAAGTGGTGTAAGTGGATCTTCTCTTGCATTTTAGGGGTGAGATCAGCTGTTTTGGTAAATGGCAGTCCTTTAGAGTTTTTTGGAGTGTCTCAGGGGATTAGACAAGGGGATCCTCTATCCCCTTACCTTTTTATTATATGGCTGATTCTTTTAGTAGAGTAATTTCTAAATAATGTAGGTTGTCAAATTGGAAAGGTGTTGTTATTCCTCATATTCCCTTTTCCATCTCTCATACACTTTTTGCAGATGATACTCTCCTCTTTGGTTTTCCTTCTATGAGGGAGGCTAAATGTATTCAAAGAACTATCTCCATGTACAGTGCAGCTTCAAATCAAGTTGTGAATTCAGATAAGTCAAAAAAAAAATTCTTAAATATTAAGCCAACATTGCAAAATAAAATCTCTAACTTCTTGAAATATAGAGTTGAACGGTTGCCTAGTCAATACTTGTGTATTCCTCTATTTTTTGGAGTGCATAAGAAATATTTTTGGTCCAAAATCACTCAATCTATTCATAAGAAAATTTCAGCTTGGAAGGGGAGGTGGCTTACTTTGGCAAGAAGAATAGTACTAATTAAATCTGTCCTTTCAGTTGTTCCTATTTACATGTTATCTATTTTAAATGTTCCCAAGGGAATCATTTAGGATATCCAGAAATCTTTGAGATCTTTCCTTTGGAAGGGAAGTTCAGATGGTAACAGAAAAATTCCATTAATTGCCTAGGATAAAGTGTGTGCTAAACCATTTGGAGGAGCAGGTGTCAATGATATTGCAGATCAGAATAAATCTTTAGGAGCTAAGTTGTCTTGGAAATGTTGGCAAGAGACACTATGTGGCTTCATGATTGTTGTCATTGATGGCAACAAAGTTCATCCCACACATCCACAACACATAGTATGTCTTTACCAAAAGTCATATTGAAGAGTACTTTGGTTCAGTGAACAAGAACAGAGCATGCAGCAAGGTCTGACAATTAGGTCCAGATCTCTCAGAGGATGTATCTCAGCAAAGTATGGATTTGGGGAAGTCAAGAGGAGTACCATTACTACTACATTCTAGAGATTGAGCCTTCGGTGATGAAAGAGTGAAAAGATATGAGCATCTAAGTGTTGGGTTCCTGATAGGTAGAGCAAACTGAGGAAGAATTGAACGGCAAAGCATAAGACCTTAAACCGGATGAGAAATTGATGATGGTCAAGTTATTTAAGGAATGATATATGGTTGGCTGACATGATTAATGACTTCTATAACTATATTTTTGATACACATCACATATTGAACATGGATCCAGCCAACAGATAAGTGTTTAGTACATATCTTAAGTATTCCGGTTGCTGACTAGAAAGATGTTGAAATCCTTGGTGCAGACATATATACCAAATGGATTTCGGTATGAATGTGTGTGTGAAATAGTGTGCGAAGAAAGGAAGAGAGCAGAGTGGAAGTAGGACTACAAGTCTGGTATGTGATAGAACAACAACACTAAAGCAGAGGAAGAATGAAGTGCAGTAGATCAGTATATTGAGCCTAACCAGAACTGAACCTCAGGATATGTGGATGCCTCTTCTCAGTTCAAACACTTGGTTACCTTCCATAAACATTGTAGACAGTGAGTCACTTGTAGGTAGTGTGCCTCTTGTGAGCAGTGTGCTCAAGCAGTGAGCCCCAATTGGCAAGTGCCATTTTGTAATTCTTATTCTTTTAATAGAGAATACAATCTTGGGTTAGTCACCTCATGGTTTTTCCCTTAACAGGGTTTTCCACATAAAAATCCTTGTGTTATGTGTGTTGATTCCATTTCTGCTCTCATGATTATGTATGCTCTTATGTTTTGATACTGCACTAATATTAAAGAAGAAAAGAAAGTTAAGATATTTAAGATAACTGATTCACCCCCCCTCTCAGTTATCTACCTTATTTCTAACAATTGGTATCAGAGCCAAGTTCCTCCAAATTGAGGCTAATAGCTTGAGGAAGATCTAGGAATCTCAATGGATATGTATGGTATGAGGGAACAACTTCAGTCTACCCTAGATGATCTTGAGTAATCTCACTCTAAAGTCAATAACCTGAGGGAAAGACTCAAACAAGCTGATGATTTCATAAATGAACTCAAAGAAAAACTGAGTATCTCTGTGAAAAAGAGAAAGGAACTACTTCAACAATTAGCAAGTCAAAGTGAAGCCAATGACACTAATGAAGATTTAAATGAGAAAAACAAGTTATGTGAGAAGCTATCAAAAGAGGTCATTATGGTAAGACATGAAATGGAATCAAGGGTTATGAAATTCACCCAAGAAATTGAAGAGAAAAGAAAAATCGAAGATAATCTAAAACAATCTCTCAAGGAGAAGTCAGAAGATTGCCACAAAATGGATAGAATAATCAAGCATTTGGAATCTAATCTTGAAGAAGCCAGAGATAATGAAGAACAACTTGAGAATTAGATAGACACTCTCAAAAGGGATCTTCAAACAGCAAATGAATACAAAGAGAAATTCAAAATAAGCTCTGCTCAACTTGAAGTTCTTCTTGAAAGCCAAAAGAGGGTAGATGACAAGCATGGCTTGGGGTATGAAAAAGGTGAAAGCTCCAGATTTGGTCAAAAGAACTCTAGTTCAGGAAATCTAAGGAACAGGCCTAGAAGACCTCCGGTAAGGCAACCAAATGCTCAAAGATATCCATCCTTCAATGGATACTGCTACAATTGCAATAACTTCGGTCATAAAGTAAATTAGTGTAGAAGAAGAATGAACCAGACTAATTCACCCTTCTCCAGACAATGTTTTAACTGCAAAAGGTATGGTCACAAATCTCATGAATGTAGAAATATGCAAATAAACAATTCATTCAATGGTAGATGCTTTGCATGCAATAGAATGGGACATATGGCTAATCAATGCAGATCAAGAGGATATCGGTCAAACATGCAAAGAAATGTTGTTTGCTACAATGGCAATAGATCCAGACATATTGCCAAATTTTGTAGAAGTAAGAATTAGGGTAACAAGGGTTTGATGCATCATAATCAAAATCAAGACAAAGGAAAAGAAAAAGTGAATGTGGATGAAATTCAAAGGGAGATGAACAAGATTTGGGTAAAGAGAAATACAAAAAATGTTGGGGATGGATCCGCACCAGAATCTGGTGCTGATATTCCTTCCAGAAACTAAATTAGATGATCTCTGGCTCAGGGGGAGTCACAAAGGAAAATAAATTCCCCCAACCAGTCAATTGGTGCCTAAATTTGGCACATGGAATGCTACGGATTAAAAGGCTCTGAGAGATATATCTAAATAACCCTCAGTAAAAATATGAAAGATCCGCAAGAAGCTTTGAAGAGTTTAATCATCCAAGATTGATCCGGTTTGACAGCCATCTGGCAAAAGCAAAATTTTCACAGTTAGACCTGGTGTGATTCTAAATTGAAATATCTTGATCTGCGGATAAATGGGATGATTCATGGAAAGGAGATACATTATCAATTATCACCAAAAATAACTCTAAGTGCATCTCAGTGATCCAAAAAAGATCTCTCTCAGAACAAGGCAACTAGAATGACTTAAGTTATGCATTTATTGCAATATGAAATTAGGGTTTGCATAGAGATAAAAAGGTTCCTTTACTCATCATTTGCACATTTGAATTCAAGGAGAAGAAAGAAAGAGCTTTGCGAACAAGATTGCTTCAACCTTCTCAAAGATCAACTGCAGAATTAGATTCAACCAATGATCTTTTCCATCTCATATCATGAACCCTAAAAGGGTAGAAAGGTATGTCCGCTCTTGAATATCTCTCTCTAAATCTTTTGTAAGATGGCTACTCCAAATGTTGTTAAGATCACTGATAGGCTACGCCCAAAATTCAAGAAACATCCTTACAAATCCCTAGAAGTTGATCCATTAGGTGCATTCTCTAGTATTCCACATGGGGTTCTACACATAGAAGATATTAGGGTATACATCCATGCAAATATTAAGGAATTTGGAGAATCAAAGCTAATGGATATCTACCATAAGCAATTAATAGATGAAACATTTGAACTTAAACCTCAATACAAGGCCCTCCGGGACAAGTATTTTGGACATTACATCCACTTTCCCTATTTTGTAGAGGATGAATGGGTCTGGTATGTTCTTAGTAGAATACATGACAAATTCATGTGGTTGATGAGGCCATTCAAGATTACAAAAGATGCCATTAGGGCAGTAACCGGATTGCACTCATCTGGTGGGTTGCCTGTTCTCAAATTAGTCAAGAACTAAACAGTAAGTGAGGCTACCGAATCAAAATTAGACAAGAGAGCAATGATAATAGAAGATATCATAGATCCAGATATCAAATTTGTCTATATGATAATTGGCTATAAAATATATCACTCCAGTAGGGAGAATTTTGTATCCGAAACTGCAATATACACTACATATCAGATGCTAAGGGAAAATGCAGACTATGATCTATGTGAGCTTCTCTTGAGCCAACTATTAGAAAACTTGCTAAAGATCAAAAAGGACAAGAAAAACTCATTCAAGTATGGTGGGCTAATACTATGTTTATTCTTTTACTATATGAATGAGCTACCTAGATCAAGTGGTTGGGTATGGAAAAATGACAGACCAATTTCCATACAAAACAGAGATTATATGTATGGGCTTGGTGATGCCAAGGCACAAAGTACAACACTTTGGGGATACTTCAAAAACTTTCAAGGCATGATGCAGGCTAGAGAGAGAATCCCCAAATCTCTAGTTGAAAAATACAAGGATACAGTGTACTTCATGGTGGACACTGATCAATGCCTAATGGAGGCAGTGGAACCCAGAATAGTCTGGATTATGTCAATGGGCTATGAGGTAGATGAGAAAATTTTGGAGCTGCATGTCCAACACCTGCTGAGTCAGCCTAAGGACCTTGAGATAGAAAGGTTTGGAACCTTTCAAGAATTGAGTGTGAAAATTCATGTTGAACTAAGGCAACTTGAAATAAAGAGAAAAGTTAGGAAGGAAGTAGAGGAAATTGCCAAGAAATATGGCATATCAAAGGAGGCAGTTGATGCCAATAGGGAGAAAGTAGAAAGAGCAGAGAAAGAGAGACATGAAGTAGAAAAAGAAAGTGTTCCAGTGCAAGCCCCCTCCCAGACTCAATCCTCAAAGAGCTCTGCACCTGCCACCTCTAAGAACCCAAAAGCCTCAAAACTGGAAGCAAAGACATCCAAAAAAGGAGAGAAGAGAACAAAGACAAAGGCCACAAGGTCATACACAAACTAGAAGGATGATGAAGAGACAGAGACTGATGAGGAGGTTAAGAAAATGAAGAAGAAAAAGAAAACTTCCAGGGAATCCTCTGCTGGTGAAAACAAGGAAGAAGAAACAAAAGAATTTGTTGAAAGGCCTACTCTCTCCATTGATGATATCATCAAGGCAGTCACTATGGATGGAAATCTGCAACCAATGACAAAATTTTATTATGAGTATAGTGACACAGACAAAAGGATCTTGGAAGAAGCTACAGTTAAGTACCTGAACATTTATAATAAAGCATTCATTGAAATCATGTCTCTAATTCCCAAAAGTTTAGATAAGGTACTTGAACTCAGAAAAGACAATGCCAAGGAAAAGGATTTGGAGATCTGGGAATAGATAGCTATTCAGCTCTATCCTTCCATTACTCCAAAACAAATGAACATGATCTTCAAGGACTGCAAGGATGAGTTCAGAAGCAAAGCCAGAATGAACAAACTTATGCTTGGAGAGACAGATTAGGTAGCAAAAGAGATAGAAGACATCCGCTAGAATGCCTTTATGAGATTCAATCTCCCGGTTATAGAGGAAATAGATGAAGAACCCTCTACCATGGATGTTGACGGATTAAGTACCTCAAAAGAAGAATCTTCTGAGAAAAATATAGAAGAGTCCAAAGAGATGGATGAAGAGAAGACTAAGGACTTGGATTCCTCCATTCTGGAAGAGGAAGTCCATGAAGGAGTAAACATCTCTCTTTCGGATCCCCCAGTAGACTCTAGAACTGAAGGAGAAGAAAGAATAGAAGAGAAAATTAGCCAAGAAGAAGAAGTGAAGGGAAGAGAAGAAGTTCAAATAGAGAAAAACCTAGATGACAGTTCTGAGGTGGGAAAAGGAAAGAAGACTCTATCTCCAGCAAGAGACACTGCTGAGGCAGTAAAGAGCTTCTTGAACAAAGAAATGTTAGAGATAGATGAACTGAAATTATTTCAAGGACAACTCAATTTTGACCCCCTCTCTCTGGTCCAGACAATGAAGGTAGCATCTTTTGCTAAGCTAAAGCAAAAGAAAAGCTTCTAAAGTCTCACATGGAAGACTACGAGCTAATAGAGATTGCATTTGGTGTACTAGAGAAAATCATGCCATCCTTCCAAAAGGATCTTTCAGCCTCTTCATCTGGTAATCTGAAATCTCTTATTAATTCTATTAGCACACATTTTGATTCTTTGGAGAAATCAGCAGAAGACAAAGTCCAGAAAGAGTTTTTGGGAAAGAGATTCTTTGAAGTGCAGGGACTCATAGCAAATGATAGGAGAAATCTGAATATTGGGATAAAGAGCATAGAAAATGCTCCTAAAGATGGCAGAGAATTATACAAATTTTGTTTATCTTGGTCCACAGTGACAGCAGACATTGCAAAGAGGATGGAAGAACAAGAGGGTAAACTGTCAAGTTTATCTCAAAATTTTGATCATCTAACCTCATCCATAATGAATCAAGAGTGCTAGGCTATTGCCACTATAAAGGAGATAAAGAGGCTTGAGAAGGAGAAGAAGAATAGAATAAGCAGAATAAGTGAACTAAGAGGGATAATTATCCCTAAGTTAGAGGCCATGCATGAGGCCCTAACTGATGCTCAGACCACAGCCTGGACCAGTGATCCGGCAGACTTAAAGAGGGTAGAAGCTTTTGTATTTTTGTTGAGTGGTCACATCTCAATTTTGGACAGGATGAAGCAGAGTTGGGCAACAGAATTTGTCCAGTTGAAAACCACCTTTGTAGATATACTTAAGTATATGTAAGTACATGTATATATACTTATGCGGCTATGTATAGATACATTTTTGCAAATTTTGGTGTGTGGATTTCACCCTTTGCCATTGATGTCAAAGGGGAAGTAAGGGGTGGTGAAAAATGTGGTATCCAGCTAAGGGGGACCTCTAGTAAAAATGTACATAAGACAGAGCATCAGCCACGGGGGAGTTTGCTACGACACTTAGTCATTTTTCACTAAGTGTTGCCATCAATGCCAAAGGGGGAGATTGTTGGCAAGAGACACTGTGTGGCTTCATGATTGTTGTCATTGATGGCAACAAAGTTCATCCCACACATCCACAGCACATAGTATGTCTTTACCAGAAGTTAGATTGAAGAGTACTTTGGTCCAGTGAACAAGAACAGAGCATGCAACAAGGTCTGACAATTAGGTCTAGATCTCTCAGAGGATGTATCTCAGCAAAGTACAAATTTGGGGAAGTCAAGAGGAGTACCATTACTACTACATTACAAAGATTGAGCCTCTGGTGATGAAAGAGTGAAAAGATATGAGCATCTAAGTGTTGGGTTCCTGACAGGTAGAGCAGACTAAGGAAGAACTGACCGGTAGAGCATCAGACCTTAAACCGGATGAGAAATTGATGATGGTCAAGCTATTTAAGGAATCATACATGGTTGGTCGACATGATTGATGACTTTTATATCTATGTTTTTGACACGCATCACATATTGAGCATGGATCCAACTGACAGATCAGTGTTTAGTAAATATCTTGAGTATTCCAGTTGCTAACTAGAAAGATGTTGAAATCCTTGGTGCAGATATATATACCAGATGGATTTTGGTATGAAGGTGTGTGTGTGAAATAGTGTGCGAAGAAAAGTAGAGAGCAGAGTGGAAGTAGGAATACAAGTCCAGTATGTGATAGAACAACAACACTAAAGCAGAGGAAGAATGAAGTGCAGTAGATCAGTATATTGGGCCTAACCGAAACTGAACCTCAGCATATGTGGATGCCTCTTCTTAGTTCAAACACTTGGTTACCTTCCTTAAACATTGTAGATAGTGAGTCACTTGTAGACAGTGTGCCTCTTGTAAGCAATGTGCTCAGGCAGTGAGCCCCAATTGGCAAGTGCCATTTTGTAATTCTTATTCTTTTAACAAAGAATACAATCTTGGGTTAGTCACCCTGTGGTTTTTCCCTTAACAGGGTTTTCCACGTAAAAATCCTTGTGTTATGTGTGTTGATTCTATTTTTGCTCTCATGATTATGTATGCTCTTATGTTTTGTTGCTGCACTAATATTAAAGAAGAAAAGAAAGTTAAGATATTTAAGATAATTGATTCACCCCCCCTCTCAGTTATCTGCCTTATTTCCAATAGGAAAATGTACACTAATTCAAATACTAAATGGTGTAGGCTGAGGTAGTTTAAATATTTAGATTCTTTAAGTTCATATAGAATCTTTATAGTGAAAGATCCCCCTAAGGGTTCATCTATGTGGAATTTCTTGGTCTCTTGTAGAGAGGTTATTCTTCCTCATTTGTCTTGGAAAATTAATGATGGGTCAAAGGCCCTTTTTGGGGAAGATTCAAGGAATAGTTTCTCCCCTCTTTCTCAAATTCAGGGGCTTGATAGGGCTAAGGAAGTTCTTTTTTTAGTTTGGGGCAAGAAAGTAAGAGATTATTTTTTTGTCAGGGAGGAGGGACCTATTTTGTCTGCTGTTTGGAAAGATTTTTTAGAATGCCCTTTTCCTCAAGATCAGAAGGATTTGCTTCTTTCTCATTTGTAAAAGAGAAGAATTTATTTTTCTAACAAAGGAGATGAACTTATTTGGAAATTTTCTAAATTAGGGTTATATAATGTCTGAGATGGTTATAGATCCTTGTCTATTGCTAGGGTTGAATTGCTTTCTGATTAGCCCTCTATTTTTTGTTGGAATGAAGCTTGTCTACCCAAGGCTAGGGCTTTCACTTGGTTAGCTCTTAGGAAGAAGATATGACTAGTGATAGATTGAAGAAATTGGGCATTTCAAACTCTTTCAATTGTGTGTTCTATGGAAATGAAGAAGAGGATCCTGATCATCTTTTTGTTCTTTGTCCCTTTGTTTCAACTTGTTGGTCTTGGCTTTGTTCCAAATTAAGTTGGTATGGTCTGTTGCCCAAGTCTCTTGTTGATCTTATTAGAAGCTAGCCCATTGTCTTTAAGGGTTCTATGTTCTCATCTATTTGGATTGTTTCTCCTTCTATAGTGGTATGGAGTCTTTGGTTGGAGAGGAACAGAAGAATTTTTAGAAAAATCAATCAAGGGTTGAATGCTATTTTGTCAGTCATTGAGAAATCTATTTCTAAATTGGTTATGAATTATCTTTTGAAAAAGGGATCTTCAAATTTGTTGTACTCTTCATGGGATGATAAGATTTTAAAGGAATGGAAATTATTGAAGTTGTTTTTTGTTTTAGGTTTTCCAGTTGTAAAGGTAGACAAAAGTGTCATCAGGTGGCGTCCTCCTACTACAAATTTTGTTAAGCTTAATTTTGATGGAGTTTCATGGGGTAATCCGGGCCCTTCTTCTATGGGGGGTGTTTTGAGAAAGAATAATGGGGAAGTTATTAAAGCTTTTGCTATTAAATTTCCTGAAATGACAAATAATTAGGCAGAGATTATGGAACTAGTAGAGGGTCTTAAGTTGGCATGTAATCTTCAAATCCCTAAGTTGCATATTGAAGGGGGACTCATTGGTGGTTATAAATACTCTTAAGAGGCAATTTGATTTGAGTTGGAATCTCCTTTATTTTCTTCACGAAGCATGGGGTTTGTTGAGTGCATTTGAGTCTTTTTATATCTCTCATTGTTATCGAGAGGGTAATTATTTAGCTGATGCCCTAGCTAACTTGGCTTTCGATGTAGAAGAGCCTATTTTGGTGGCGGGGACAGATATTGTTAGTGACTTCCCCAAACTCTATGAAATTGTTGTAGTGGATCATCAAGGCTGTGTGGCTTAATCGCCACCATTGTTTTTATGCTAACATTTATGTTTTTTATAGGTTCCGCGTGGGTCATATGTTGTGAAGTATGTCTATTTATGGGTTTAATCTCTCCCTTCAAATCATATCTGTACATTCTACTTAGTTCATTGTAGATCTCTACAAATGTGGTCATCCATGGATGTGGTCATCCATGGATATGGTTTGTCATGATTGCAATCATTATTTGATGTGCTTCTTCTTTTTATACTTTTGTCTTGTGGCATTTGTGTGCACTTGTGCTCTATTTCAAATGGAAATCTAGTTTAATGAGAGGTTGTTTTTCCCAATTCAAAAGTGGGAAAAAGCTTTTTTTGGCCCCGTTGATTTCGATGGCTTAGCTTCTATCTTTGCAATCGATAATGCTGATGTTAAGGAAGCCATTCGTGAAATAGTTGGAAAGGAAATCTTGGAAGGAAGAGTGAGGTCGTTGTATCCATCTCGGATTTTCTCTATTTTTGCCTCAAATTTAATGGACATGTCTCAAGATCCTAATCTGGTAAGGCTTCTGGTCAACAAACTTGTGCATCATTTTCTTTATTCTAAGGAATTGCTAGAAATGGCCTTCCAGAATTATGATATGTTTAAGTCTAGAGCATTGATTGGTGGGTTATTCATGAAATGTCAAGTCATGCATACTTCTGCTCATAATTGTGTGTTCAATGCTCTGCAGGTGGCCATTAATCATGCTTGTGAGGATATTTTGCATTTCTCTCTTCATGCCCATAGTAATGATATTGGAGAGGTGCTTGGTAATCTTGTGGATGCAAAGTTTCAAGCTGTGCTGCTTCTTATCTAGCACAATCCTCATGTTTCACCTCCTCTTGGTTCTCTAGTCAATGAAGGTGATGGTGATGGCAATGGTGGTGTGAATTATCTACTTCAAGACCTCAATGCTACTATGGATGCTTAATACTATGTTCAATGTTTTCTTTTGTAAATACGTTTAATGTTTTGGCTAGGGTAGCTCTTCTCTTCCTCGTGCTTGTTGGGGTTTATAATAATTTTCTTGTTGTAATTCTATGCAAAGGCCTCTCTGGTCTTTAGCCTTGGGTTAGGAGGTTTTTTTCTTGATCTTGGGGTTTTGTAATTCAGATATGATGGTGCAGGTGTTTTTTTCCCTGCTATTTTGTAAATCTTTTTAATATATTAATATATATAGGTGCTTGTCACCTTTTGTAAAAAAAAAACAATAAGGCCAGTAAAGGAGAATTAAATTGATTTTCTCGAGGTCACTGAAAATTGAGTTGTAATACCAATTCCATGCATCAATTTGAATTTCTAGTTTCTCATACATGCATACATGTGTGGGAGATTGAACCCACCACCCAGAATAGAATGTGTCATTTGTAAATGTTTAAAGTGTCAATTCTTGACACGATTTATTCCACTTGATGGATGCTTGTATTTCTTCATTCTAAGAACTACAAAGAAATAACATCCTACATAGCCATGCACAAATAAAATTTTTCTATCATACTTATTACAATTCTACATCTATGAACTGAGAACTCTATCACATAGTTAAATTCAAAATCATGAATGAACACAAAATAAGTACTTGATAACTTACTTTCTTCGCATATTTGTTGTAATGAAAACCATTACTTTGGACTTTTATAGTTTATTGATTCTTCTACTATTTGAAACTTAGTAATGCAATATAAGGTTGAAACAATAAACACTATCATATATACATGACAAAAGTACTACCACAAGAAATGGGTAATAAATAATAAGCAACTCCATTTAATTGACTCTGTCGTACCCTGAAAATTCATATTGGCTAATCTATGTGGTTTGTCACTTGCCATTAATGAACTCAATTGGCATTGGCTAATCTAGCCAGTTAAGTGCTTTCAATCAAATCAATCATATGACTCTAATCAATGATAAAGGTACTGCAAGTGCAGTCTGTCCTATCAATCGTATGACACTATTGGAATCCATCCTAATTGAGCTCACAATTAACCCACCATAAATGGAAATAAATGTTGGTGCTAGGAGTGACTTTTTGGAAAGACAGTTGCCATTGCACCAAAAGATCAACCTATTAATGCTTGATAGAACCGCTAGAGTTAATGAATCCATAGGAGGTGGTTAAGCCTTGTCACGATCCCAAGTGTTGCGCTGCACATCACAAGGAGACCAAGGGCACACACCTTGCAACAACCCCCCTAGTGCAAGTGAGGGCTTTGAACCCGTGACCTAGGCTTTGATACCAATTGTTGGAAAGACGGTTGTCGTTGCACCAAAAGATTGACCTGTTAATGCCTGATAGAACCACTAGAGTTAATGAATCCATGAGAGGTGGTTAAGCCTTGTCACGAACTCAAGCACTACATAGCACAACACAAGGAAACCAAGGGCACACACCTTGCAACACAACTATTATGTATAATGTGGTGTGCCATGTCATTATTGTACATTTTCACATGCAACACAATAAATATAGTCCTAAACCTCTTCTATAAGTTTATTAGGCATCTTCCTTCTTTTTTGGATGTTTTTGTTTTCACAAATTCATGGCGAATTGCTATCATTGAGATTCAAGATGAGTCATTTGATTTCTCTCCATGTTTCTCTCTTGCCTTGCAAGTGGGAAATGATAGATTTTAATAGATATGATGAGCAAAAACTATGGAAGGTGTTTCTGATTGACTCCCCCTAGTTGACGATGTTGTTCAGGATATTATTGGCTATGATATTCATTCACAATATCCTCAACAAAAAATTTGCAGTGACATCATCTGTACATTTTTGTCAAATTTAATGGACCTGCTCAATGATCCAAGTCTGGTGAAGATGATAGCGAAGGCAATGATTCAAGAATCACTTATCCCTAGGGATAAGCTTAATTTAACTTTAAATGATTACAATTGTGATGCCAAACCATGGGATAAGGTTGGAATTTTTCCTTTACATTTGTTAGAGCACTCAGCTGCATCTAAACACATTCTCAAGGAGCCAAGGAGGGCAATTGTTAGAGGCTCGTTGGGGCACTTTAACATGGCCCTTATTTTACATAATGATTTATCTAGCTGTTACTTAAGAAGGGCAAGGTCTATTGTCTATGTTGCAGATTTTCTTCTTCACATGGCGGTTGTTAGAAGACAAGTGAACAATGGCCACTAACAACTTTATTTTGAGTTTTTGAAAATTGAAACTATTTTGAACTTTCCCTTTTCTGCATATGCCTTTATCCAAGGTTCATGTTAGGGCACCTTGAGCTTGGATTAGGACTATGTAAATACTAAAAAATCCTCTATAGACTATAAACTAAAACTCTTTTGTTTAATATAATATATTAATATGGGTTATCAATATAGATTACAATTATTGTCAACATTTTAATTATTTTGCCTTATTATCTATTATTTTTCTATAATAACATAATTCTGGAACTTTTATTATTTTATGGCTAGATCAATTGGTTGATTATGGAAATATCATAATTCAGAATATATGTAAAAAAAAGTTTAATCAAAAACATTCCTTGAATCCTTTAAAAAATATATTATCAATGTGTGTAGTTAATGAAATTAACAAATTAGAATTAGAATCATCTCTCATTTTATTAAGTCAAAAAATTTAAACAATTGTTACAGAAAGATGAAAACACCAAGATGACATCCCTTTATAATAAAGGTTACATGGTGAAAGAAGAAACCCTCAACCCCTCGTTGCATAAATATTTTCAGTTGACAAAGAACTGAACACTGTGTATTTCCCTCTTATTGTACTTACAACACAATGAAGAAGAAACCTTCACTTGAGCCCTGGCTATTGGAGTGGGAAGACTATGTGAATAAAATTGGGAATAAAGATGGGGCTTTATTCCAAATTTAAAAAGAAAGGATAACATGGTGAAAGAAGAAGCCTTCTATAGTCTGGACTATTTGGAAGGAAGCTAGAAGAATCATCATATGAAGCTAGCTGCCAGAAAGATGAACCAATGGATTGGGAGAGACCACTGCCCACAATCCATCACTAGGCTTCCAGAAAGATGCGTTAGTGGATTAGGAGAGAACACTAACCACAACCCATTAGATAGATGCAAGACCATCTAGCATACAATGTTGCCAGATGCAGTTGCCTGAGGAGCCAAGGCACTTTCCAACTGCACTGAAAGAAGATTGATACTAGGAGGCACCATTCTCCTTCCTCTTTATTTCCCAAGTAGATAGTTGTTATCTTTCTAGATCCTCCCATGTCATACATGGAGTTCCCATGGCTTGTTTTTTTCATCTTACAAGAACTAGAACCTTCAAGGTAAGGATAACAACCCAACTGTGTAACCATTCTAACCCCTTCCTCTACTAAAAAAGAGTGCATTCTAACTGAATAATTCCCTTCAAATTAGCTAACAAGGAACAACCAAAAGTTGAAATTGATTGTCGGAAGCAACTTTCTCCATCCCTTTATAGCCATGATTGTTGGGAATTCAAAAAATCATTACCTATCCATCAACACATCTTACTAACCCTACAAATAAATCTCTAGATGCCAAAATGTCACTTCGTATCATGCTCTAAGAGCATTTGGGCATCCAATTCAAGAAATCCTCATATGGACTTGTCATCTTACTCATATGGACTTGACATCTCGCATAAAAAAGTAACTTGGCTCCCTTTACAAAGATTAAATTTTGCATCCACTTGATCACCTTGGGTGACTGATGTGACCACCAAAATGTCATCCATTAGAGAAAATTGTTCCACTTGTAAATTGTTCCACTATTGATGAACAAATGATGAATGGTTGTAGTTCAATTCTAGAAGGTAGATCTCCAACGCTACACATTGCCAACAAAATCCTTCAGAATCAACCAGGAGCCATTAGACATTATTAGATCAATGGTTGAGATATATATAAAATATATAATATATTTATATTGATTATTGTATACTATATTGTATATAATATGAACTATTTAATATAAAATAAAGGTCAAGGTGGCAACAGAGCGAAAGCCATCGATTGTGAAGATGGGCCCACTTGTTAATTTTTCAATGTACATGAAACATCACAATGCGATCATGATGAGTCACATGGCATACAACATAGTCCACTTGTCTCTATTCTAGAGACTTTATGTAGAAATTTGGGTGTGTTAGTACTTTGGACTGAAAAACTTATGTCATTGATCTACAATCATCTGATGATAAAAAATCATTAGAATATTATTAGTTCATCAATATAAATTGTAAGATTACATTCAAAAAAAAATTAGGTTCTAATTTTCCATTTATTGACATGTATAGGGGAAGTGACATATGTCCTTTCATAATAAATAATGAATGTCGTGAGAAGCACAATTGTACATTTTTTGGAAGGGAATTTACGCATGTCATTTATGAATCATATAGCAATACACACTGCTGAAATCAATACAATTTATGGAAACATTTTATTAGGTTTGCAACCCTCGCACATACCTTATTCTATATTTTCACTAGTGTACTTTGGAGGAGCTCTAGACTGCGTCTTCTATAGGAGTTGAACATGGGATGTCACAACCAGGTTAGATATATGGTGCTCTTTCTTTTCCATTTATTATAGTGATAAATTTGAATTCTTTAAGTCAACTAGGTGGGAAGAACAATTATTTTTTATGAGTCCAGACTGTTTGTTTACCCCAAATCTTTTAGAGATTTATTTGGCACCCTTAGCAATTATAAAAGCTTTTGTTTATTAGTTTCTCAAATAAGTAAAGATGAAGTACAAATATAAGGGTTCCCTTGTGGCTTCAATTATTGAGAATGTATTAGCTAAGGTGAAGGATACCAAGCTAATACATATAGATTTGGAGGATTTCTGGGCTTGATTAGAGCAAAACCCCAAGTCACATATAGCTAAGAAAATCCTAACAAGTAGGTTAGCTCATGTTGGGGGTTTCCCACCTGTTGTGCCATGTCCAGACGTGGTTGTCGCATGTGCAAAGAACTATTATTCTGATATTAAGGTCTAGTCATCCTTTGATTTGGAGAAGACTAAGAGGTGGCTTAAGGGGAAATTTTGAGAGCACGCTAGTTCTTCTTTTGTGTATAAAGAATCAGGAACAAGAGAGCAAGGAACCTCCCAGGCCCCTCAAATTTAGAAAACTTCAACTGGTGTGGAGGTAACTCATCACAGAGTTGATTCACAATCTTGTGGGAATGAAGAGTAGCCAATAGGAAACTAAAAGGTGTATGTGAATAGGATGGCCAGCCTGTCTTTGTGAAACCACAAGTAGAGAAGAAGTTGGATGCTCTACAACAATTGCAGGTAGATCACATGACTTCTCCTATGTCTCCTTCACCTGGTAATGATTCTTCCATTTTTCAATAGATTGTTGATGATAGTACTTTTTGTTCCTTATTTGAGATTCTAGCCTCCCCCATATCAAATGAAATTCATGTGCAAGATACTCCTAATCAGCCAGATAGAGTTGTCCTGGGTGCAAGTGAGAGTGGTATAGTTTTATCTTCCCCTTCTTGGCTAAAGAAAGTTGTTGAGAAAAAGAGGAGATATGCCCCAATGGTAGACACTACACCTAAGCCCAAGAAGGCTAAGAGAATGTCTCGGATGGTAACATATTCTTCCTTAGGGCATAGAATTTTAGAGATTGTAGACCCCATCGGGGATAAAAATAAAAGTGAAGTCACACAAGTGGATTTTAATATGAGCAAGATTGACATGGGTCCTCCTACCATGGAAGATGATATATATCATGCAAAATTCTCTGTAGGCATGCTAGCAAAGAGAGTTAAAGTTAAGCGATAGGAGAACGCAAAGCTGCAAGCCTAGGTGAATTCTTTGACATCTTTCATTCAATCTATTTTGAATATTACTTCTTAATCTTCTGATGCAATTCCGAGTGTTTCTATTGATGGAATGGATCCTAGTATGTTGCAACAAATAAAGAGATCAAAGTCTAGCTAAGGCCACCGAGCAATGGGTAGATCAAGTCACCATTAATGGTTTGTTGCACATTGAGGAGGTCATGAAACTATATACCCTTGTTAAGGGAAAAATGGATTCAAATGAATAATCAATATAACAAAATATCAATGATACCCAAAACTAAATGAAATAATGAACAAAAGATATCAATCAAACTATGAACAATATAAAGCAAGCCTCCTTTAATTCAAAGCTTCCATTGATCACCTATCACAAATGATCTTGTCTATGAATATGGCCCTTAGAAGGTGCACTTCCTTGCTATGATTCCAAGATGTTCAAATGGGAATGGCTATGATGGTATCGCCATGAAGATGAGCTTCACAACAATGATAGTAGTAGTATGGTAATGAGTGTGATCACAAGCAATGAAGGAATTGGTGCCAAAGGCACACTATATTTCCTACAAAGTAAGTTTACTTAAAGCTTGGATGAATGAAATGGAAAAATAGGGTTCAATTTATGGATTTTGTGAGAGAGAAGATCAACGGTATAGAAAGAATGAGAAGACCAACAGTATAGAAACCTTGAGAGATGTGCGCGAATAAGAAGAAGACATGTGTCTTTCTATATTTTTCATGAGAGGAATTAATAAAATAGAAGAATGAGTTAACTGAAGAGATAAATCAATTAAAAGAATAGATCAATCAGTTAAGAGAATAGAACTAGAGAATAGAAATTGCATGAGGATGAGAAGATATTTTAGCTCAATTAAATATTTAGAATATTCAATTGCATGTGCACAAAGAATGCATTATATTTGGAGATAACTCAATTTAGAAGAAAAATACAACTTAAATAAATATTTGATTTATTTAAATTTAGAGAAGATATTATTGGAAGAAACAATTAAATAATTGGTATTATTTAATTTAGAATGAATTTGGAAGAATGAATAAAATATTTGATTATATTTTATTTTTAGAGATTGAGAGGATTTAAATAAATTTGATTTGATTTATTCAAATTTGGAAGAATGATTTGATTTAATTAAATAATTAAAAATTATTTAATTGTTTGGAAGAATTTAATTAAATAAAGGATTTTATTTAATTTTGACTTTAGAAGAGGTAATTAAATATTTTGATATTTAATTAATTTAGAGGAATGTGAATCAACTAAATAAATTTGTTTATTTATTTATTGATAGAAGAATTAGAAGGGAATAAATATTAAGAATATTTACTTAGACTGAGTCATGTCATTTTTAGGCATATACATTTTGCCCCTCTTTGATACAATGCAATTTATAGCATTGCTTCAAAGAAATTGATTGTCTGAATAATGATACATGCCCCAGTTTGCCCCTAGTATAGGTTATGATGATAGGATGCTCCCTTAGGAGATTAGATGGGAAAAAGGCAGAAGGATGAGAGATAGACAATCTCACGAAGAAGAAGGGAAAACCTAGTTAGGATTGAAGAAAACAGGACGCGTTTCAGAGAAACAGGAAGAAATTGGGAAGAAAACGGGTGCGGGAAGTAGTCATAGTCACCACATAGCTAGTTTAGGGTTTGCACACTATATATAGGAGCTAGGTCCACAAGATAATTCATTTGCACACTTGGCTTTATTGGATTTGCTTCTGAGAGCTTAGGAGAGCATGGAGCATAGAGCAGTCAGCACGAGGATGGACATTCCACGTGAGGAGCATTGCTTTGAGTGAGTCTGTCGATTCGACTAGGTAGCAGAGGTAGGACCCTCGGTATGTATCTCAAAAAATTTCCCCTAGAGTCGAGTTTGATTGCAATAAATGCTAGGAGAAAAATAGGATAGACAAATGCACTGGATCGCAGTTTGGCACATCTAGCATGTGAAACTGTACATCTGTAATTCTGTAGCACATTTAGGATATAGGACGACGCATAGACTCAAGCTGCGCATGCATGAGTTTAGCCGGTGCATGCATAATTCTACAGCGCATTTACGGTATGAAGTGGCACTTTTAACTGGGTGGCACATTTACGGTATAGGACCGTGCATGTAGGAAATCTTGCGGCGCACTTGTCAAAAGTGGTGCATTTGATAAGAAATGGCTCATTTGTTAAGAAATGGCGCATTTACCATCTGTTATGGTGCATATGATATAGATAGGTAGTTTACTTAACAAAATTGACTCAATTGGCATCTTGTTTGATGCATCAATCGATAAGCTATCTCTGAGATTGCAGGAGTCTAGTCAAGAGATGTAGTGTTATGTTTCTATAGATGTGTTGAGCATGGTACTTACAGCTTTAGGTTGACGCCTTGCTTTGTGTGCTTTGCAGGAGGACATTCGAGATACACTTCAGTCGAGGGAGCAGTTCCCCATGCCAATGTTGCAGAGGCATATGCTAACTGAGATGGACCGAGAGGCACTCAGCGTGATGGGCTTAGTCTTTGTTTGCTTTATGCCCAAGGTTCAAGTGAACTGCAGATTGCTGATTGTAGTAGTGGAGAGACTCCATAGCGAGGACGGGACCTTCCACTTCCTTACTGGCGAGATGACTGTTACATTAGAGGACATGTACAGGATTCTCCAATTACCCATTCAAGGAGAGCTTGTGGAGTATGATCCACAAAGGGATGTAGGACTTGTTGAGTGCAGGCGAGTATTCAATGACTCCAAGCTGGTCAGACAGGTCATCTCCTGGTAGGATATTCATGACTATTATGACTATTTCCCAGGTATAGTTGTAGGACTAATCAGAGGTGTTGTATAACCCAATAGGAGATCACACAGGATCCCCATTGGATGGGGTCAGATCATGGAGTAGATGGTTACAGAGGGCACCTGTTATGCTTGGGGTGTCTGTGTTCTAGTATACCTATACCACAACATGCATCAGGTGGTATACCATAGGGGTGCGAGTCTATCTGCAGGTGTGTCATTGTTGTAGTTTTGGCTATGGGAGCACATAGCGATCACTAGACTGATTTGTGTTTTTGACAGACAGAGAGGAGAGCCATATAGCTATGGCTATGCCAGAGTGATTTCCTAGCATAGGCTGGGGAAGCTCAAGTATTGGAGGCATGCTTTGGATGGAGTAGATGTGGTCGTTTGGTAGCCATATCTAGATTGTGAGCCTTGGGAGGATGAGGCAGACAAGCTTCGGTATTGTTACCAAACACGGTGGCTGATAGGCCGGACATGGTTTATTCTAGAGAGATAGATTGTCAGCTGAGTACGGAGGTAGTTTGGGAGGAGACAGGGCATGCCATAGGGGCAGGCTCTATTTGTGCGGACTCACGCTGAGAGGTTTAGATGGGGGCTGATGGAGTCTTATGAGGAGGCACTGGCAGAGTTTTGGCAGATGCCCTATGTTGCCTAGGATATGAGGAGGGAGATCACAGATGCTGGGATGACCTAGGATTTTGAGGATTGGTTCGCTGCCCACCCATTTCTAAGATACTCAGGGCCTAGGGAGTTGGTGCCTCGTATAGATGAGGCAGATTCAGATGATGAGGGCCAAGTTGGCCAGAGGAGGAGGAAAAAAGGAGGAGGATGGGGAGGTAGTAGAGATGGTGGAGGAGGAGAGCAGGACGGGGAGGCAGTAGAGATGGTGGAGGAGGAGGTGGTGGAGATGATGGAGGAGGAGGAGGTGGTGGAGATAATGGAGGCAGGCCTAGATAGAGGAGGAGAGCTGGGGAGGGACCTTCCCACGCTTAGTAGGTAGTGCCACTGTAGGCCGTACATTAGGCTCCACAGTAGGCACCGTAGGCACAGATGCTGCTACCTCAGCAGGTGGCACAGCAGCAGGCACCCCAGCCATAGGGGCATGGATAGGCATAGGTAGCCTAGGGTCCAGCATAGTTAGATGTCTAGGAGAGGGCTATAGCTATGCTGAGAGGACAGGTCAGGAAGCTGCAGGCACAGCTTAGGACTGTTGAGGCCCGGCGAGAGATAGATGTGGAGGTTATCTCAGGGCTTACCAGCGAGAGATATGGCAGAGGCACAGATACAAGTTGTCTAAGTGGAGAGGTACACAATAGTGTTAGCCCTTGGTACAGACGTGACGAGCAACTTTTTGGTTGGGCAGGTGCATCAGGCACAGGCACAGCTAGCACAAGCATAGGCGCAACTAGCACAGACATAGACACAGTTGGCACAAGCATAGGCTCAGTTAGCACAAGTGCAGGGTGAGCTTGCCAAAGTGTAGGCTCAGACACAGTATTACCAAGGCCTATACCATGGTGTTGTGTCAGTTAGTCAGAGGGCTCTGAGCTATAGGAGCCAGTCTATGGCCTCCCAGAGAGCAGGTGGATCTAGGTCAAGAGCCTCCATGATGGGCCCACAATAGTCTGGGGCTAGCGGAGGAGGGGATTCAAGAGACACTGCTAGGAGCAGTGGTTCATAGCAGTAGGGATAGCTGACACTTGCAGATTTGGGCTCTTACATACACTTTTTGATGGCTCAGATAGTCAGATATATGTGTACCACTTTTGTACTTTGAGACATGTATCACCATCCTTGGGATGTATTTATTGTATATGACATTGACTCAGAGATGGACCACTTGATTTTGTACATTTGGACATGTTTTTATGATATAATGATGTAGTTATTTGATGCTGTCTATATGTATTAGTTATGATGCATTTCTATTGTATGATGTGATGCACATGTTTATCTAACGCAGACTTAGATGTTTACTTGATGCTATGTGATGTTATCTGATACAATGTTTTATATGATGCTATGTGATGCTATATAACCTAATGCAAACTTAGATGTTTTACTTGATATGCCTCTAATGTGTGTTAATGCAAATGGTAGCTATATGATTATGCAATTTATGTGATGCACTTATCTATGTTTTTGATTTTTTCTGTTTGACACTATGTGATGATTGCAAAAAATGTATATGGATGACTTGATGCACTTTACTATATATGCAGCTGATTTACTCATGTAAATGACTATCTCATGTGATATAATATGCACCTATATGCTATGTTTTTGTGATGTCCAAATGTACTCTATCAACACAGAAATGACATAATGGTAAATAAAGATTGATTGAGAAAATGACTCGATAGAAAGATTCACAAGCTTCACTTTGTATTGTTACTCTGCATTGTTTAGATCTTTTATTACATGGGAATGGATGTATGGATGTATAATGGATGTATGATGGATGTTTTTCTTTTGACATCTTGATGGTGCAAGTATTTTGAAGTGCTTATTTCATCATTGGGCGATTTTTTTTTGGGTACTTTTTCTGAATGTTGTAAGTTAATACAAGCATCTAGGTATAATTAAACCTAGATGACCTAAGCATTTCTTACATGGATTTTGATTTAGCAATTTAATACAAGCATCAAGGTATAATTGAACCAAGATGACCTAAGTATTTCTTGCATATCAACAGACAAGGATTTCCCCCTTTCATGTTAGACCTTTGCAGTCCTCGATGATCTTTTGCCGATCATGTCTTTAGATAAGGCATCACATTACTAAAGTTTAATCCACAAATAACACACAAAGAAAATAATCATGCCCCCATCATAGCATCTCTAGATTTTGGCATCCTCGAGTAGCATAGAAAGGCATGATAGCAAAAATCAAGACTCTGTATTTTAACCATGATCACAACCACAAAACATTCTTGCATTTAGATGTGTTTTTCCTTGCCATAATTTTAGATAGAATCATTTAGAGTACTTTAGGTTCTTTCTTGCTTTGCCTTGGATAGGTTAAGGTCTTGCATCAGAATTTCTGCTTGAAAGGAGTGGGTTTTGTTTGTGCTTGCTTGCCCGGTGAGAAGATTCCACAATCCTTATTGGTGAGATGGACCCTAAGGGACTGACCTATTGCCTCAGGGGCTCATTGCTAAATGGCCTTGCCTACGTGACGATGCAGATGCAACGTAGTTCAGGGTAAACCCTAATGGAACTAAGACCTAGGTGATAGAAAGTGGTGTAGACTCAGATAGATAGAAGGACTAGACATGGAATGAATGGGACAGTGGAGCCTCGGGGGCGCATTTGAGAAATGGCCTTGCCTACATGACAACACAGAGGTGATGTAGTTCATGGACTTGGACCATGGATACGAATGAGAGACACTATGCTAGGCTGACACTGTGGATATGATATGGGATAAAACCTTGGTTGACAAGGCAACAAAGAGATAGAGTATCAAGCCATGATAGGTTATCATTAGGTTTTTATTATGGAATAGATATGGATCAAATGGGACATGAGTGAAGGGAGAATGGACACAAGGTGATTGGTTTCCCAAAGATAGTGGGAGCAGTTTATCACAAGTAATGACTGTTTACCAAGTTTTCACGACTTGCTTTTATTTGCACGAAATCTAGAAAGTATGCATGATGCCTGTTTGCCAGGTTTTCATCATGATACCTATCCAAGGTGCCTGTTTGCCAGGTTTTCACCAAAGGATGATTTTTTTGTATTTTTCTGATTTTTTAAATTTTTTTGTATTTTTCTAATTTTTTTATTTTTTTGTATTTTTCTGATTTTTTTTTTTTGTATTTTTAGGCCCCTCTTACATTGGGATTCTCCTAGGTATAGAACTGGCGAAGATGAATGCTATTGATTGCATCCTCAAACAGCTCACCCTCTAATGTTGCTAACTAATATGCCCCTGATCCATAAGTAGCTATGATCACATAAGGTCTGAGCCAGTTGGGTTCAAACTTGCCTTTCTTTTCCCGATCCTGTTCATTACAGGTGTTCTCTTTAAGTACTAGATCTCCAACCTTAAAGACTCTTGGGTGAACTCTCTAGTTATAGCTTCGTGACATCATTTGTTGATATGATTTGAGATGGTCAAAGGCTTTTAGTCTCCTTTCCTCTAGCAACTCTAGTTCTTGCAATATGGAAACTATGTATTCTTCATCTATTATGAGACCTTTTAACGACACCCTAAGAGATGGTAATTCGACCTCAATGGGGAGGATATCTTTTGAGCCATAGACAAGGGCGTAAGGGGTAGCACCTGTGGGAGTGTGTACACTGGTTTGATAGGCCCACAGAGCGGGATTGAGTTGGATGTACCAATCATGGCCAGCATCATTGACTATCTTCTTGAGGAGTTTCAAGATGGTCTTCTTGAATGCTTCTGCTTGGCCATTGCCTTGGGGGTAATAGGGTGTGGAGAAATGGTGTTGGATTTTGAATCGGTCATAGAGTTCTTGGACATCCTAGTTTTTGAAGGGTCTTCCATTATTCATGATAATGGATGAGAGAATTTCATATCTATAGATGAGGTAATTCAGGATGAATGAGGATATTTGTTTACCTGTGACGGTGGTGAGGGGGACGGCTTCAATCCACTTGGTAAAGTATTCAATGGCGGTTATTATGAATTTGTGGCCATTGGATGAGGGCGGATGGATCCTTTCCACAAGGTCAAGTCCCCATTGGCAAAAGGGCCAAGGTGTCATTAAAGGTTTTAACTCTTGAGCTGGTGCATGTATCAGGTTCCTGTGTATCTGGTACTGTTTGTAGTTCTTCACAAATTGATATGAATCTATTTCCATGTTTGGCCAATAATAACCCAAACGCATGAGTTTCTTAGCTAAGGAAGGACCACTAGAGTGTGTTCCGCAGATCCCTTCGTGTATGTCTTGCAAGGTGGTTTGGGATTCTTCTGATTCTAAACAAAGGAGTAAAGTACCATCTAGACCATGTCAGTATAGGGTGTCGGCAATAATGGTATAGCAAGAGGTTTGGCGTATAAAAGTTCGTCATTGGTTTGAAGATAAGTTAGGTGGGAGGGTGTTGTCCTTGAGGTAAGTGTAAATCTTGCCATACCAAGGTGAATCAAATCCAACTAATAGGCATATGGAATGGGTCTCAGGAAGATCATAAGCTTGTTACTGAGTTGATTCCACTAAGAACTCGTACCATGACTCATTCTCTGGTATTTCAAGAAGAGAGGCAATGGTTGCCATGGCATCTGCTTCTTTGTTCTCAATGCGAGGTATCTACTCAAAAGAGATAATCACAAAGTATTCCTTAAAGTCCTTGATCATCCGCTTGTATGGGACAAGCTTCTCATCTTTGGTTTGGTAGTTGTCATTGACCTGATTGATCACTAGTTGAGAATCACCATAGACATGTAGCTCTTTGATTTTCCACTCTATTGCCATCTTGAGACTAATGACCAAGGCTTCATATTCTGCTATGTTGTTGGTGCATGGGAATAATAGATGGTAAGACTTCGGTATGGTTTTGTCATGAGGAGTTACAAACAAGATTCATGCCCTTGATCCATGGTTTGTGTAGGACCCATCAAAGTAAAGTGTCTAGGAATGTATTGATATATTGAATAAGGATTCATCTGGAAACTCAAATTGTATTGGTGTGGTGTTCTGTAGTGGTGCATCTGCTAATCAATAATGACTTGCCCCTTGATGGCCTTTATGTCTACATACTCAATGTCATATTCACTTAAGAGCATTACCCATTTGGCTAGGTAGCCTGTTAGAGCTACTTTGCTTAGTAGGTACTTTAGTGGATCTATTTTTCCAATAAGTTTGACTGGATGTGCTAGCATATAATGTTAGAGTTTTTGGGAAGCAAAAACTACTGCAAGACATGATCTTTCTATCTGAGAGTATTGCAATTCATAGCCCACCAATGTACGGTTGATGTAGTAGATGGCTCTTTCTTCATTTTCATAATCTTGTGCTAGAAGAGCCCCAAGAGCTGTTGGTGTAACAGATATGTATAGTAACAATGGTTTCCCTTGGATAGGAGGTGTGAGAATAGGTGGATTCATAAGATACTCTTTCATTTTGTCGAATGCCTCTTCGCATTTCTCATCCCGTCTAAATGGAATGTTCTTGTGCAGGAGATGACTGAACAGTTGGCACTTGTCTACCAGTTGTGATATGAATCTACAGATTGCTTGTAGCTTGCCCTATAGAGATCTTAATTGAGTAAGAATTTTGGGTGGTGGCATGTCCATAATAGCCTTGACTTTGGCGGGGTCCACCTCTATTCCATTTGCTAATACAATAAAGCCTAAGAGCTTGCCTGAGGTGACTCTGAACACACATTTCTTTGGGTTCAACCTAACTTTGAATTGCTCTAATCTCTGAAAGACTTTCTCTAACACATCCAGGTGTGATTCTCTTGTGAGTGACTTTGCAAGGATATCATCTACATAATCTTCCATTGTTACGTGCATCATATCATGGAATATAGTGGTCATAGCACGTTGATATGTGGCTCCTACGTTCTTTAGCCCAAATGGCATGACATTCCAGCAAAAAGTGCCCCATGGACAAGTAAAAGTTGTCTTATTCTGGTCTTCTGGTGCTATCTTGATTTGATTATACCCCGAGAAGCCATCTATGAGAGATAACATGGTATGCCCTGCCGTTAAGTCGACTATGATATCTATATTTGGCAACGAAAAATCATCCTTACGGCAAGCTTTGTTTATATCTCTAAAGTCATTGCATAGTCTGACTTGGCCATCAGGTTTGGACATTGGTACTATGTTGGAGACCCATTCCAGATAGTCTATAGCTCTGATGAACCCTACATCTAGTAGTTTCTTGAGTTCTTCTTTTACAAGTAGTGCTATGTGTGGATGCATCTTTCTAAGCTTTTGTTTCATTGGTTTCACTCCTGGATCTAATGGGAGATGATGTAGAATCAAATCTGGATCTAACCTTGGCATATCTGCCTATGACCAAGAAAAATTGACTTGCTTTCTCTTGAAGAATGGTACAAACTTAATCTTCTCTGGTGGGGTTAGAGACTTAGCAAAGTGAATGATCTTAGGCTATTCCTCTATTCCAATGTTAACAGGCTCTATGGGTTCCACAAAAATCTAAGACTTCTCCTAGTGCATGTCATTAGGGAGAGTGTCAAGCCTTCCATCGTCAAGTGCCACAGTTGGGTTTTCACCTTCGAATGCATCCTTTCTTTTTACTGTTTTGGGATCTGACATTGCTGCGGAGCAGTTTTCACTGTCAGATCCAGTTTTTATTTTGATATTTTTGCGACTGGAAGGCTTGGTACCCTCTCCAAAATAAGCCAAGGTATTAAGTTCAATAGTGAAGCCAGCTTTATGATCTCCTTTAGGTAGGTGGTCCCTAAGTTCCATGTAGTCAATATAGGCATCGTTGTTTTGGAACATATCTAGTTGTGGGGCTCCTCGTAGATCCTAGTCAATAAGCTCAGGATACACAAGGGGGAGGGAGTCAAAGGATAGATCTGATTCGTTGATAGTTTGTGTGAGGCCAATTATGTTTCCTTCCTTATTTTGATCGATATGCATTTCAGTTGATGACATTATCAGACTTTTAGTGACTATGGTTTCATTATGCAGACTTGATTTTATCTCCTGATTATGATAGGACATTGATTAGACATATGTGATTTGATTTGATCTTATTTGATGATATTTTATGATTTGACATATGAGATATATTAGATGATGTTTTGTGATGTGATTTCTAGTTATTTATGAGATGAGGATTATTTGGCATGTGATAGAAAATGCAGTTTAATTTGGATTTATGTTATAATTGATTATTGTTGTATTCGATGGCTTGTATTTAATTCCAGTTGCTTCGGCTATGATTATTCATGATATGATTGACACTTGATCAAGATGTGCAGGTTTTACATTCCCTAGCCATGGGAAATTGGAGGTAGAATTCACACCAATGTTATCCTCTATGAAACCGATCCATTCCCAAGAGGGATAAGGATCACGTTTAAAATTTGAATGTTGATTTAAGTGCTTGATTAAATTTTTATCATCTTGGCCTAGTACCACTTTGTTTATTTACTTAATAATAAGTGTTGTATAATTTTTATTTGACTTACACCACTTGGTATTTGTTTTATTTTTGAGGCCATTTAAAGTGGATTTATGACCCCCTTGGTGAACCTTAGTGTCCCAAAAGTTAGCCTAGGTGGTTACCCATGGGTCTAGGGTCAATTGTGACTAACTAACCCTTGGATTAACTCACTTTTGGTCACTCTAAACTATGGTTTAGTCAAAGTGACGAAATTTGAAATTAGGGAAGGTGGGAGATGAGTCATGCCTTGGGAAAGACTCATCTCCCTTCCCAAAGTTTGGGAATCCTTTCCCAAGGAAGACTTGGGAGGTCTCCAAGACTCCCAAGTGTGTGGGAGCTTCCTCCAAGACTCTCACACACATGTGAGAGCATCTTGGAGGGAGATGGCTCTTTGAGAGAATAAGAGGATGCCATATGGTATCCCTTATCCTCTTGGAGGTTTGAGTGGGAATGCCACCTCACCACTTGTCCTCTCACACATGTGTGAGAGCACATGTGGATAAGGTGAGGATTGAGATGGAATTGGAGGGCGACACTTGTCATCTTCACACTTCCTCTCCCTTGCAAGTGGCATTGGAGGAGGAAGGAGAAGGTGACAAGTGTCACCTTCTCATTCCTCAAGGCCAAAATGGATGGCCTATTTTATCTCCTCTTGTTGAGGAGTGTGGGGTTCTTGCATTTTTTAGTTTCTTTCTATTTTGGAGGAATTTGGGAAAGTTAGAGGAATTCTTGAGGTTTGGAAGGTTTGGGAAAGCTTGGAGCTCTTCACCAAACGTGCTTCCATTATAAGGTTTTGAAGGTAAGCCTCTTAAACTATGTTTTCTTCCTCTTTCTCATTTATTGTGTTGTGTTGCATTCTTGGTTGTTTGTTGTTTCATTGTTTTTGTGTGGGATGGGAGTATGGTAAGAACACCTCCATTTGGAGGTAATGTTCAACTTGTTTGGGTAGGGGAAAGGAACCTCCTTGAGGTCACTCCCATATTGTGCTATTTATGCCTTGAGTGCTTTTACTTGTTGAGGAGATTATTTGAATGGCAAGAGTGCCATGGAGATTATTTTGTGATTTTGTGGAGAGTGGTGGTTTTGGAGATTTTTGGCTTGAGGCCACGAGATTGGTATTTTATCATTTGGGTGGCCTTTGAAGTAGAGGGGTCCATTCCCTACCCTCATCAAACTCATTTTCATGAGTAGAGTTATGTGTTTAAACCTTGGGGCTGTTTTTGTGTTGTTGTTGATTCTTGTTGTGGAATGTTTACACCCGTGTGAATCCCTACCTCCCTACCTCGGGGGTGACCCTCTTATGGGTCTACGGTAGGGAGGAGGGCATTTTGAAGTGGTTGGGTTGTTCTTTTTGTGGTGTTTTATTTGCAAGTGTATTAATGAAGAAATGGAGTTGTTGTGGAGCTCATTTTTGTGTGGCTTGTAGTATTTTATTGGTTGTTGAGCCATGGCCTTTATGGCCCTATTGTATTTATTCTTATCAAGTTTTTACACTCATGAAGTTGGTTGTTATGAGTTTTGTAATGTAAATATCCTTTCAAGTTTTATTCAAAAAAAAAATTGTCTATTCTTACATTGATGAGTTTGTGTGTTTTAGAGGAATACAATAGTTGGTCTTCTTGCTGTCACTTATCCTTGCAAAGAGAAAATTTATATTCATTGCTGTCATTGTTTTTCAAAAAAAATAGAGGAACATGCATCAGTTTGTTTATATTTTATTGCACATAAGAATGAGAAATTTTAAACTAAGTTTCTATTTGTTGCTTGGGAATTTATTTTATTAGTTGTTGTTAGAAAGGTTAGATGAGGATGTTCATTTTGCCATATAGAATTATTTCAAAACAAAAATCTGTCTCTATTATTGCATGTTTTAAAAAAAAGGAGAAGCTAACTCTAGTTATCTATTTTTATTCAGAAAAGAGGTATTAGTATTAAAAAAAAATAGAGTTAAAACTGAAAGTTACTAGACCTGCCATTTAAGTTATTATGGAGAAAGTAGTTGATTTATTTTTATTTAAATGTATATATTATAGTTTACTCAGCTTGTTGTTGTTGATGTACTGGTTATATTCTGTATAAAAAAAAAAGAGAAAGGAAAACTTTACCATTTGTAAGATCTGTATATATATTAAAGTATACACACACACACACACACACATATATATATATATAAATATAGATATGTGCATATATATATTTATATATACAATAAATAAAGTAGAAATTTAAAAAACTATATATATACCTATCTAGGAGAATATATATATATATATATGTTGTATACATCTAAGACAAAAATTACTATAAACTGGAAATTAATATTTAATTCAAAAAAAAAGAGGCAAAATCTTATGGTGGACTGTGCTAAGTCCTCAAGTTTTTTTTTAGAATTGAATGTAACACCAGATAGAAAAAAAATGAGTAGACTGTGGGTGGCCGCACCGCCCACAGTATTAACAATGAGGAGGGTGTGGGGAGGAGGCTTTGTCTCCACCCACACCTGTGGGTGTGGGTGGAGGCAAAGCCTCCTCCCCACACCCCCGTAACCCCCCGTCTACTTCCGCGCACTGACCAGCCACCATGGATTCCTTGCCCCCAAACCTCTAAAATCTCTGCAACCCTCGCCCGACGCTCCGCCCAGCCTCCGGAAACTCTGTGCCTCCCTCCACTGTCACCCACTTCCTGCGCCCCCGGTAGCCTTCTGTCCGCCACCCCTTGGAAACCTCTGCTCTGCCCTCTGTCATGGTGGTGCTTGTACCATCTCACCTCAACCCTGCAACATATCCATAACCCTCTTCATTTATATTGGTATATCACCACTTCTAAAATGAAAATATATTTATATTCAGAATGAACACAGATAATGAAAACTATATAAGTTTGAATGCAACCTCCAGGGTGCTCTAATGGCTTCCATGCCATTGTGGAGGAACCCTAAACCTGCAAACATGTGGAGGAACAAAACAAAGCAAAAGAAAACATGAGGGAATGAGATAGAAAATTAGGGCTTCCTTATTGAGTAAACATTATGATATAACTTATGGTTTCTTTTAGTTAACCAATTTTAAGTTTTGGATTAGGGTTTTTAAATTAGACTTATTATTACTTCTTTTTATTTGAGAGGAATTCATTTTGTGAGGAATTGTTTTAATTCTATTTATTTTTAATGAGAACTCTCTTTTTGCCCATGTAACTTAATTCTTTGGTCTTAATTTATCTGTTAATTTTTCTTTGATGGGGTTTTGAATTTTACTTATTTTATTTGCCTTGTGATTTCATTTTATTTTAGGAAATTAAATTTATCTTATTTGGGAAGAGAATTTTCCCTTGCTTTTAAATTCATCCTAGTTGAGATTTCTTTTTACTTATTTTATGTTATTTTATTTTTCCCCTAGTGGGATTTTATTATTTTTAATTATTGATCTATTTTATCATTATTTTACGGGAAGAGTTATTTAAACTCTCCCCCCTTATCTATTAAAATTTTGAGTTAGTTATTAAATATAATGCCAAAATTATATTTAATAATGGACTCAGTTTTTCTCTTGGGTTTATCTGACGTCTTGTCATTAATTACTAATTTATTTTTTTTTGAATTTTTAACTTTTTATGCAAGGTCGATTTATTCGACCTTGGCAGGTTATTTATTTTATTTTATTATTTTATTTTTAATCGTTTTGAATTTGTTCTGAAGTTTTAATTTAATTTAATTTCTAAATTTTATTTAATTCCTTATTGGTAATCTATTTTAAATTTTATTTTGCGTTTATCGAAAACGCATTATGCTATCAAATTTTTCCTAGATTTCTAGGGTTTAACTTTTGTGTTATTTTATTAGCTTTTATTCCATCATTCCACTTCAATCATGTACCATCATGCCATATTACTTAATCATTTTTTGATTCCTTTTGGACTTGAGTTAAGTTAGGGCTCAATGCTGGCGAAATCATCTTCACCTAGGAAACTTAGGGTTCAGATTAAAATCAGTCTAACCCTAGAAGCGACACACTTCATGTCGCATACCCCCTAGATGGCTATCATCATCGCGGTTATGTTTGACATGTTTACGCCTTATGCGTATTGCCACCGAACACGCAGACGCATGCGAGGGGGTTCCTAGGGATAGGTAGAAAAGTTTTTCGCAGTTTGTGTCATGACCACATGGCAAATGTGGAGATGACACATGTGTTGTGTGTTGTGACTGCATGGGAAATGCGGGCATGCCAGTTTGAATGGATATACTAGGGGTATTGGTAGGGGGAGTGTTTAGGATGGTACTTTCCTCCAAGTTGTTTATTGTGATAGAACTCAAACCTTCCTCGAAAGTCATATTCTTAGAGATAGGGAAATCACACTCTAGTGGCCTATTCGGTAGCATTTGTCCCTCACGGTAGGGGCTATAAGTTTGAATGGTATCAACCTCTTTGTTGTCATAGGAATGCTCTGTCAGGTCATCCCACTCATATTCATTGGAATCTATTGTTGATAACTGAGAGGGGGGGGTGAATCAGTTATCCTAATTATTTCCCTTATTGAACTTTCCTTTTAATTGATGCAACATAAAATCAAACATAAACATTAACCATAAAACAGGAAACACATGACACAGTATTTTTGACGTGGAAACCCTGTTAAGGGAGAAAACCACGGGGTGATTAACCCAAAATTATTCTCTGTTAGAAGAATAGGAAATTACAAAGATGGCACTTGCCAATTAGGGCTCACTGCCCGAGCACACTGCTCACAAGAGGCCCACTGCCTACAAGAAGACACACTGTCTACAAAGTGATGAGAATCACAGTCTTGAACTGATTGGAAGCATCTGCATATGCTGGAGTTCAGTTCCGGTTAGGCTCAGTACACTGATCTGCTGCACTTCATCTTTCCTCTGTTCTTTATTCTGCTATCTTCCACATACCGGATCCTTTTTGCTACCTCTGCTCTTTCTTTGGACTTCTTCGCATATCTCTCCACCTCACAACACACTTCACAACTAAATCCATCCTCTATATATATCCGCACAAGTAATTTCATCACCTTTCTAGTCGGCATCCGGAACAGTCTAGTTTCTTATAAACTCTCATTCTGTCGGCTGAATCCTTCCTCACCAAGCAATGCAGATCAAGCATATACTTGTAGATATCATTAATCATGTTAGCCAAACATGATTCATGCCTTCACAACCTCTGTCATCAACAGTAACCCATCCGGAAAGCAGTCTGATACTTTGCCAGTCAGTTCTTCCTCTGTTTTCACTGTCTCTCAGGAATCCGGTACTCAACCATTCATATCTTTTTCCTTGTCCATCACCGGAGGCTAAATCCTTGGAATATACCACTCAAGGTAGTCCTCTTGACTTCCCCAAATCCACACTGCACCAAGACACTTCCACTGAGAGGTCCGGACCAATCTGTCGGACCTTGCCACATGCTCTGTTCTTCTTCACCGGACCACAACATTCTTTATTCTGACTTCCGGTAGAGACACATCATGACTTGCGGATATGTGGGATGACCTTTGTTGCCATCAATGACAACAACCATGAATCCATATAGTGTCTCTTGCCAACAATCTCCCCCTTTGGCATTGATGGCAACACTTAGTGAAAAATGACTAAGTGTTTTCACTATGCTCCCCCTTTGCTGATGCTCTGTCTTTATATACAATTTCCGGAACTCCCCCTTAGTTGGATCCCTCATTTTTCACTGCTCCTCACTCCCCCTTTGACATCAATGGCAAAGGGTAGGGTCCGCATATCAAAATTTTCAAAAATTTCTTATACTTAGCCGCATATTTACATACTCACATATATTGAAGAATGTCTGCAAAGGATGTCTGTAATTGAATCATTTCGGTAGCCCAACTTTGCTTCATTCTGTCCAAAATTGAAATGTGACCACTTAACAAAAATGCAAACGCTTCTGCCCGCTTGAGATCTGTCGGATCTTTTGTTTGGGCGGTGGTCCTAGCATCACTGATGGCCTCATGCATGGTTTCCAACTTAGGGATTATAATCCTTCTAAGTTCTCCCATCCGGTTGGTGATGTTCTTCCTTTCCTTCTCAAGATTCTTTATTTCGTTCAAGACTGCAATAGTCTGACATTCTTGATTTATTATAGAGGAAGAGAGAGGATCAAAACTTTGAGATAAGCTTTGTAGCTTATCCTGTTCCTCTTTTATTTTCTTGTCAAATGCTGCTGTTGCCTTTGACTAGGATATACAAAATTTATAGATATCACCGCCATCCTTAAGAGCATTCTCTAAGCTCTTTATTCCAATGCTTACAATCTTCCTATCTTTAGAAATTAATTCTAATATCTCTGAAAATCTCTTATCCAAAAATTCCTTCCGGACCTTTTCTTCAGCTGATTTTTCTAGAGAATCAAAATGTGTATCAACACTGCTGACTAAGGTTTTTAGATTACCGGAAGTGGAGGCTGTCGGATCTATTTGGATTGATGGCATGATCTTCACAAGTACTCCGGAGGCAGCCTCTATCAACTCACAGTCTTCCATATGAGACTTCAGGAGCTTTTCATTTGCCTTGGCATTTGCAAATGAAGCTATCTTCATTGTTTGTACCGGAGAGAGAAAGTCAAAATCAAATGGGCCTTTTAGAAGCTCCGGTTCATCAATCTCTAAAGTTTCTTTACTCAAAAATTGTTGAACAGTTTGTGCAGTGTCTCTTGCCGGAGACAGATGTTTCTTTTCTTCTGCAGTCTTAGAACTGTCAACCTCTTTGTCTTTCACCACTGCTTCCTTCTCCTGTAATTGCTCTTCTTCTTTGGATCCGGAGACTGTAGGGGAAACCGGAGGAGAGATGCTAACTTGTTCATGGGCCACTTCTTCTGGAGCAGAGGGTCCCAAGTCCTCACTTGTCTGTTCAGGGCTCACTTCTTCCGGAACAGAAGGTTCCAAATCAGCAGCTGTTTCTGCACCTAAGTCCTCTACAACAGGAAGATTGAACCTTTTGAAGGCCTTCCGGAGGATCTCTTCTGTTTCTTGGGCCACTTTGTCAGTCTCACCAAGCATGAGTTGATTCATCCTGGCTTTGCTTTTGAACTCATCTTTGCAGTCCTTGAAGATAATGTTCATTGTCTTGGGATCAATTTGAGGATATAGCTGAATAGCTATCTGCTCCCGGATCTCAAGATCTTTGGCATGAGCATTATTCTTTCTTACTTCCATTTCCTTCTCTAGGCTTTTAGGAATGAGAGATATGATCTCAATGAAAGCCTTATTGTATATGTTCAGATATTTAACTGTGGCTTCCTGCAGAGTCTTTTGGTCTGCCTCATTGAAGTCATCATAGGATTCAGTCATTGGTTGAAGGTTTCCATCCACCGTGACCGACTGGATTATGCTCTCTAGTGACAGAGTGGGCTTTTCAACAGTTACCTCTGCCATTTCATCCTTGTCTTGGCCTGTGGAGGGCTTACCGGATCCTTTCTTCTTCTGTTTCTTTACTTCTCTTACTCCCTCATCTGATTCTGTTTCCTCTTCATCCTTTTGGCTTCCATAAGCCCTTGTGGCTTTTGTCTTGGATCTCTTACCAGATGCCTGGACTTCCGGTTTTGAACTTTTGGTTGAGGGAGGTGCAGATCTCTTTGTTGATCTGGTCCGGGTGGGAGCTCCAACCGGAGCACTTTCTTTGCTTTTCTCTTCTTCCTCGGCCTTCCTCCTCTTTTCCCGGCTGGCATCAAGTGCCTCCTTTGAGATACCTAGGCCTTGAGCAATGTGCTCTACTTCTTTTCTTACCTTTCTTTTAATCTCAGGTTCCCTGAGTTCTACATGTATTTTTACACTCAGCTCCTCAAAGGTTCCAAACCTTTCTGCCTTAGGATCTTTGGGCTGACTTAGCATGTGTTGAACATGCAGCTCCACTATCTGTTCATCAACTTCATACCCCATGGGCATGATCCAGACAGTCCTTGGCTCCACTGCCTCCATTAGGCACTGATCAGTGTCAACCATAAAGCACACTGAGTCCTTGTATTTCTCAATGAGAGACTGAGGAATTCTCTCTCTTGCTTGCATCATGCTCTGAAAGTTTTTGAAGTATCCCCATAGAGCTGAATTTCTCGCTTTTGCATCCCCAAGTCCATGCAAGTAGTCTCTTATCTGGACTGCAACAGGTTTGTCATTCTGCCATACCCATCCACTTGTTCCGGGTAGCTCATTCATGAAGTAGAAGAATAGACATACAATCAGAGTACCATACTTAAAGGAATTCTTCTTATCCTTCTTGATTTTCTGTATATTTTCCATTAATTGGCTTAGCAGTAGTTCGTAGAGATCATACTCTGCATTCTTTCTTAGCATCTCATAGGCAGTGTATACTGCAGTTCCGGATACAGAATTCTCCCTGCTGGAGTGGTAGATCTTGTATCCTATTATCATTGATGCATATTTGATATCCGGATCGGAGATGTCTTCAATGGTCATTGCCCTTTTGTCAAATTTTGATCCAGTGGCCTCAGTTACAATGTTGTTCTTGACAGATTTGAGGATAGGTACTCCTCCGGAGGAGTATAGGCCAGTTACTGCTCTAATTGCCTCTTTTGTGATCTTGCAGGGTCTATCTAGCCATAGAAAGTTGTCATGCATCCTGCTCAGTACATACCGGACCCATTCATCCTCTTCAAAACAGGGGAAATGAATAAATTGCTCAAATTGTTTCTTCTGAATATCCTTATACTCTGGTTTAAGCTCAAAAGCATTGTCAATCAGCTGCTTGTGATAGAGGTCTCTTAATTTGAATTCCCCAAATTCCTCAATGTTTGCATGTATGTAAACCCTAATGTCTTCGGTGTGTAAAACTCCGTGAGGAACACTAGAGAAGGCTCCTAGTGGGTCTACCTCCAATGATTTGTAGGGATGTTTCTTGAATGAGGGGTGAGGTCTATCGGAGATCTTAACTATGTTTGGAGTAGCCATTCTTCAAAGATTTGCAGTGAGGTAATGAAAAACGGAGAATACCTTATGCGCCTTCGGTTTGCACGGAGTGGTTGGATTGATTTCTTTATCCAATAGCTTCGGCAGGAGATCTTTGTTGCAGAGCTCCACTTTTCGCTTCTTCTCGAGTGCAGAATGAGCAAATGACCTTTGAGAAATCCCTTAAATTGCTCCGCGAACCCTAATACCTGTCTGCAATAAATGCTTCACCTACATCATTCCGGTTTGCCTTGTCTGGATAGCTTGGAGTATCCCGGATTAGTCCTGATCTGTGGATATCATCCGGATCTTTCAATCATGAATAAATTGAGGTAGCATATTACAAGATCATCTCAAACACTCTGTCCAATCCGCAGAACAAGATAGTGCATTTCCGGATCTTTCCGGACCTTTTTGTAATCCTTTATCATACCGGAGCATCTCCCTGAACAGGTCTTATTTGATCGATCACAGCTTCTTCATAACTTCATGCGGACCTCTGAAAACTTGACTGAAGTATCTCAAGATTCATATCTACAAACCCTTTGATCCGCATCTTGTGCCACATCCGGCACCACTTGTTTGGCTGGGGGAACAAGATTTTCTTTGAGTCTCCCCCTGAGCCTGAGCTCACTTTTAATTTCCGGAAGAAATATCAGCACCAGAGTCTGGTGCGGATCCAACCTCTACATTCTCTGAACTTTTCTTCACCCAAATCTTGCTCATCTGATTCCTAACCTCATCCGCATTCATCTTTTGTTTACCCTTGTCTTGATTCTGATTATACACCGGACCTCTTTTGTCCTGATTCTTGTTTCTGCAGACTTTAGCATTATGACCGGACCTATTGCAGATTTGGCAAATAACATTTCTTTGCATATTTGACTGATATCCTCTTGATCTGCATTGATTTGCCATATGACCTATTCTATTGCATGTGAAGCATCTACCTTTGAATGATTTGTTTACTTGCATAATTCTGCATTCATGGGATTTGTGTCCATACCTTTTACAGTTGAAGCACTGTCCGGAGAAGGATGAATTATTCTGATTCATTCTCATTCTGCACTGATTAGCTTTGTGACCAAAGTGATTGCAGTTGTGGCAGTATCCATTGAAGGATGGATATCTTTGAGCATTTGGCTGTCTTACCGGAGGTCTTCTAGGCCTGCTCCTTGGATTTTCTGATCCAAGATTCTTCTGACCGGATCCGGAGCTTTCTCCTTTCTCATATCCCAAGCCATACTTGTCATCTGTCCTCTTTTGACTTCCAAGAAGAACTTCAAGTTGAGCAGAACTTATCTTGAATTTCTCTTTATATTCATTTGCTGTTTGAAGGTCTCTTTTGAGAGAGGCAATTTGATCCTCAAGTTTTCCTTCATTATCTTTGGCATCTTCAAGATCAGATTCAAGGTGTCTGATAATCCTGTCCATCTGGTGGCATTCTTCTGATTTTTCTTTAAGAGATTGTCTTAGATTGTCTTCAGCCTTTCTTTTTTCTTCAATCTCTTGAGTAAACTTTATAGTTCCTGATTCCATTTCATGTCTTAACATAATGACTTCTTTTGATAACTTTTCACATAACTTGGTTTGCTCAGTCAATTCCTCATTTGTATTGCTTTCTTCACTTTGTCTTGCCAACTGTTGAAGCAGCTCCTTTCTCTTTTTCATAGAGAGACTTAATTTGTCTTTTAATTCTCTCATGAATTCATCAACCTGTTTGAGTCTTTCCTTTAATTCACTGACTTCAGAATTTGACTGTTCAAGATCCTCAAGGGCAGTCTTGAGTTGCTCCCTTAAACCATATGCATCCATTTGAAATCCCAGATCTTCCTCAAGCTGTTAGGCTCTATTAGGAGGAACTTAGCTCTGATACCAATTGTTGATAACTGAGAGGGGGGGGGTGAATCAGTTATCCTAATTATTTCCCTTATTGAACTTTCCTTTTAATTGATGCAGCATAAAATCAAACATAAACATTAACCATAAAACAGGAAACACATGACACAGTATTTTTGACGTGGAAACCCTGTTAAGGGAGAAAACCACGGGGTGATTAACCCAAAATTATTCTCTGTTAGAAGAATAGGAAATTACAAAGATGGCACTTGCCAATTAGGGCTCACTGCCCGAGCACACTGCTCACAAGAGGCCCACTGCCTACAAGAAGACACACTGTCTACAAAGTGATGAGAATCACAGTCTTGAACTGATTGGAAGCATCTGCATATGCTGGAGTTCAGTTCCGGTTAGGCTCAGTACACTGATCTGCTGCACTTCATCTTTCCTCTGTTCTTTATTCTGCTATCTTCCACATACCGGATCCTTTTTGCTACCTCTGCTCTTTCTTTGGACTTCTTCGCATATCTCTCCACCTCACAACACACTTCACAACTAAATCCATCCTCTATATATATCCGCACAAGTAATTTCATCACCTTTCTAGTCGGCATCCGGAACAGTCTAGTTTCTTATAAACTCTCATTCTGTCGGCTGAATCCTTCCTCACCAAGCAATGCGGATCAAGCATATACTTGTAGATATCATTAATCATGTCGGCCAAACATGATTCATGCCTTCACAACCTCTGTCATCAACAGTAACCCATCCGGAAAGCAGTCTGATACTCTGCCAGTCAGTTCTTCCTCTGTTTTCACTGTCTCTCAGGAATCCGGTACTCAACCATTCATATCTTTTTCCTTGTCCATCACCGGAGGCTAAATCCTTGGAATATACCACTCAAGGTAGTCCTCTTGACTTCCCCAAATCCGCACTGCACCAAGACACTTCCACTGAGAGGTCCGGACCAATCTGTCGGACCTTGCCACATGCTCTGTTCTTCTTCACCGGACCACAACATTCTTTATTCTGACTTCCGGTAGAGACACATCATGACTTGCGGATATGTGGGATGACCTTTGTTGCCATCAATGACAACAACCATGAATCCATATAGTGTCTCTTGCCAACATCTATGTCACTGTCCTCTTGAAGGGTATGGATCATTTCCACAAGACAAGCATTTGCTTTTGCTTTGCCCTTATCTTTATATCCTAGACCTTTTGTAGTTCTAGCCAATGAGGATGAAGAAGGCTGAATGGGTTCTATAATTCCTTCTTTTCTTAGGCTGATGGGGCCTTGTCCTTGATAACCCATTCTATGTAGGATAGATTCACCTCACCCATAGATTTTTATTGGGAGCTTAGGTGGTTCTTGTTGTGTACTCTCTTCTTCTTTAGTGTAAAGCCATTGTAGTATATCTCTTTCCTCTGTTTCATCTGATAAGGTCCCCCATTTTACAAAGTGAGCTGTGGGAAGTGTAGGAGAAGCAGATGGCTTTGGAAAATGCTTGGGTCACCCAAAGGATCTAGGAGATAAAAGCATTTTGGCTAGATTGAGGCTATGCTCAATGGAGTATTCCCTAACTCCTATTTCTTTTATGGTAATTTTCTGCTCTTTGGGCTTTGATGAGGAAGCTTCAGAGGTAGAATCATGTTGTGAGGTAGGGGATGTAGATGCTCTATTGTTGGGTATAATGCAATCATGTTTTGAAAGGATAGAGTTGCAATGTTGAAAGGGGTCAGGGTCACCTTGGATGGTGACTTACTTGCCGTTATGAGGGAATTTTATGCATTGGTGATAGGTAGAGGGCACAGCTTTCATAGTATGAATCCATGGTCTACCTAGGAGAATATTATAGGTGAGCTCCCTATCTAGGACTTGGCACACAACATCTTTTATCACTGGTCCCACTTGTATGGGTAGTACCACTGTTCCCTTGGTAGTTCTCTCCTCTTCATCATAAGATTTGATAGTAATTTTCTTTCTTGGATCAACTGCATTTTCAAAGAACCCCAATGTAAGGACTAGCTTCAACGTGCAAATATTTAAACTGGCTCCCCCATCAATGAGAACCCTCTTGATGCGGTGCTTATGGATGAAGGCGACAATATGTAGAGGAGTGTTATGAGGTTGAGACACTGAGAGGTCATCTTGTTCAGTAAATGATACGGTACTTGAGGAGGTCAGATTACCTACCATGGCCTGAAACTTCTCTTGGGCCAAGTTATTGGGTATTATCATTTCCACTATGGCTTTATCGAGAATCTCCTTGTGGGAAGGAGATAGACGCAACAACTCTAAGATAGAAATATGGGCTGGAGTCTTTTGTAGTTGGTCTATGACGCTATACTGATGGAAGTTGGATTAAGAAGGTGACGACCTTGGAGGAATGGTATTCAAGGTGACCTTATCATTGCGGGTAATGATACTACAATTAGTTCTGTTAGGCTCTAATTATTGGTTGGGCATGACCACATTGATTTGTGGGACATGCTCTGATATGCAATTGATGGTATAGTCGAATGGCACACTTGCGTAGTTGGCATTACTATTCCCATGGTTTTGATTTTGCCTGTTGCAGTTGTTGTTGTTGTTATAGTTGTTTTTGTTGCCATTATTGTTGTTGTTATTGTTATACGACCTATCATGGTTGAGAAGTGGATCTTTGTAAGCCACATGTGTCTCATTAGAAGTATGTTGATGAGCACCTCCTTGATTTTGATCAAGCACATCTTGAATAACATGTTTGAGATGGATACAATTGTTGGTTGTATGTCCCCTTCCTCTATGATACTCACAATAGTCAGTGTCTTTCCAATAGTGGGGTTTGATTTGAGGTTTGTAATCACTTTTTGGTAGTAGAGAGATTTTATTGTTGGCCAATAGCTTCCTTAATGCGGATTCTTGGGACTCACCCAGCGATGTTAACTTTCACCTTGGATTTGAGTTGAACCATGGTCTTGGCTCCCGAGAGAATGTTTTGTTGGGTGTAGCATTGCTTGCCTCTCCTTTGAGAGTGAGTATTGGCTATTATTTGGGAGCTACCACCTTGGCATCAACTACTTCATCATTGATGACACTTTTAATTTTAGTCCAAAACTTTGATTTGTCAGTCATGTAGTTAGAGGTAGGTGTGTCCTTGTATAACTTGATTTGTCCTTTGGTGATCATAGCCTTTTCGATGAACAATCCCATTTCAATGACCTTTGAAAATGAAGTAGGGCATTGAATTTGTATTTGGTAGCTAAGATCAGAGTTGAGGTTATGGACAAACATCTCCATTAATTACTTCTCAGGTACATCATATGAGCATTTTCTTGCTAGTTGTCTCCATCTTTGTAGGAAGGTGAATGATTCGCCACTCTTTTGGTTGGTATTGCATAATTCAAGCATAGAGACTTCATGTTCAATATTGTATGAGAAGTGCATGATGAATTTGTTGACTAACTCATCAAAAGTTTTGATGCTCGGTGGAAGCCGTGAGAACTATTCCATGGTTTGACTACCTAGAGATCTAGGGAATAGTCTCATTGTGAGCTGCTTCCATGCATGCTGCATTGAATTCCCTAATGTGATCTCTAGGATCCCCTTTTTTTTTGTATTTGTCAAACTTAGGAATTTTGATTTGATAGGGAAACGGTGTCATGTTCAAACTTTTATCAAAGGGGTATGGTGCAATATCTTCCAAGGAGTAGGTTTTAGTGTTTGTAACCATCTTGAGATCTGTCATTTGTTGTGTTAGACTCTCGATTTGTTTCCTTATTTCTTCCATAGGAGTGCTTGGGTCTATGACTTTCTTTCCTTTTTCGTGATTATCCTCTACGTTTTCTTGGATTGTGCTTAGATCAAAATTGGCGGGGAGTTTAATTCCAAGATTTGCAAGATGATAAAAATACTTGTGAGGGTCCTCATGAAGCACTTTCTCTAGCAAGCATTAAAATTTTTGATCTTGGAGGGCTCCTTGATACTCTTCATTCCTCATCACTATCATGAGGGGTAATAATGTGGTTGGATGATCTAGCCATTTCAAGTTGCTTTTGTACTGAGATCTAGTAAGAACCATGCAAGGTGACATGGGATGATGTGGGACAAAATTAGAGATTTTGGCAAGGTGTTGATGGAGACTACTAAGAATAGGATACTTATGATAAGATTTGGACAAGGGACTCTTTCGATCAATGATTCCAAGTAAGATGGCCGATACAAGATGATAGCCACTAGTAAGGGTACTTGATACCTGTCTTACTATGTAGGGACTAGTCGTGCACCAAGACCACTAGCAAAGTTTTGTGACTTACTAGGGTTACTTGAATCTAAAATGATATGAAAAAGGGGCCTATGCTGATTTGATATGGGATACTTTGACTTTGGACTAGGAAGACATGATAGAAGGTCAATGGGATGACCAACGAAAGAGAGATTTTGATGTGAAATGGATGGAAAAAAGATTGCAAGGTAAGACCTAATCTTAGAACTTGGAACTAGACTGAAATGGGTACCTAGAAATGACAAAAAATTTCTCTCAAAGACTGTGGAAGTGCTCACTATCATGCATGCACCAGAATAGATGTGCTGTAGAAACTGGTAAATGTGCAACAAGTCAGCATAGAAGCGCCACTCTGGTAAATATCAAATGTGTCGTGACATGTAGTAAAAGTGCTACAAGTTAGTACAGATGCACCGCAGGTCGGCACAAATGTGCAGTAGAAGAGGATGGATGCGCCACTCTGGTTTTCTTAGTATTTTTGCAAGTTCTTAGAAATTTTCTGATGTTTTTGGTACTTTGGTTGCAAGAAGGTCTTTCTTATCTGATTTTCTAAAATTATGGCAAGAAGACATAGCAAACACAAAGAATATTTTTATGGTTTCTTATTTTTTTGTGATTTTTTGACTCTTTTTGGACTAGAAAGAAAGCAAGTACAAACCTAGGTTTCAAAGGATAGTATAAAACTAAATTCTCACTATCTCTAGTGAAGCATCTTCAGGAGGTGATAATCGCCCTTCCCTGTAAAGATTATAGGGTTTTTGGTCTACTAAAATAAAGATGAGTAATAAAGGCAACCATTCGAGTGGTTATACATGTGGCAACACTACTCTCCATTATGGAGTCTCCTAGCCTGTAAGGGTTGCACCTTGGAGGGTTTTGGGGGAGGTTGGCTATAACACAATTGCACTCATTGTTTGAAGTTTTTACTCCAAACATAATTTATTTATAGTGGCTTGGAAGGGCTTGGCGTCTAGCCTGTTACCACTTAGGTTGTTCCTACTTAGATGAATGGTATCCAAGAGCAGGCCCCTCTAAAGGAAAAACACATGCGAAAATGATATGTCTGGCATTTTGGTCACCCAAGATAAGGGAGAGCATAGGCCTAGTATTATTCTCAAAACACATAATATAGTGGTTCTTTTTCCCTAGTTAAAAATGAGAAAAACTAGATGAGCTATCTACTTGGGCAAGCACAGAAATTTGTTAACTTTGAAGTGATAACAAGATAGCAATGGTCCAATTTTACAAAGATAGAAATGATGAGTTCAATTTTATCCCAAATAGCATGAATTGTTAACTTTGAAATGATGATCAAGATAGCAATGGTTCAGTTTTACCCAAATAGCAATGATGAGTTCAATTTTATCCAAGTAGCATGAATTTGTTAACTTTGAAGTGATAATCGAGATAGCAATGGTTCAGTTTTACCCAGATAGCAATGATGAGTTCAATTTTATGCAAATAGCAATGAGTTGTTAACTTTGAAAGATAGGAATATAGTGATGATTCAATGATATGCAAGATAGCAATGATTCAATTATCGCCTTCCTAGTTAAAACTATGTGAGATTTGCATGAGCATCCATTTTTCTTTCCCGTTAGAAGTCAAAGTGTGAGTTAACAAGTGCAACTATATGATTCTGAACTAGTACCTAGCCTACAAACAGATCAAGAGAATTCCTATAAAAAGACGTCAACATTAGTGAAAACTTCAAGAAAACCCTAAAAATCACTGCCTAGATTTGATACATCGCTTCAGAGACTGAATGCACAGAAACAGAGCTCAGAAGCGTCACAGTACATATGCGCTAAGACAGAGGTCAAAAGTGTAGGAAAATAATGTATATGTGCCAATCTGACAAATGTGACGTATTAGAAAGTAAATGCATTGTAACAGAGTCTGTATGCGCTGAAAGGCAGTATGCACTGGAATAGGTAGTATATGCGCCAGAACAAAGACTGTATGCATCGAAGGAATGTGTATGCCATAATAGATATTAGATGCGTGTTAGGATGTGTTAGATGTGTGATTTCCTCTTGTGTACGACTTTCTAAAACACAGAAACTTAGCTTTTGGGTTAAATTTGGGGCTAGGCCCCATGGTGGGTGCCAAAAATGTTAAGGGAAAATTGGATTCAAATGAATAATCAATATAACAAAATATCAATGATACCTAAAACTCAATGAAATAATGAACAAAAGAGATCAATCAAACGATGAACAATATAAAGCAAACCTCCTTTAATTCGAAGCTTCTATTGATCGCCTATCACAAATGATCTTGTCTATGAATATGGCCCTTAAAAGGTGCACTTCCTTGCTATGATTCTAAGATGTTCAAATGGGAATGGCTATGATAGTATCGCCATGAAGATGAGCTTCACTACAATGATAGTAGTAGTATGGTAATGAGTGTGATCACAAGCAATGAAGGAATTGGTGCCAAAGGCACGCTGCAATTCCTGCAGAGTAAGTTTTCTTAAAGCTTGGATGAATGAAATGGAAGAATAGGGTTCAATTTATAGACTTTGCAAGAGAGAAGATCAATGGTATAGAAAGAATGAGAAGATCAATAGTATAGAAACCTTGAGAGGATGTGTGCAAATAAGAAGAAGACATGTGTCTTTCTATATTTTGCATGAGAGGAATTGATAAAATAGAAGAATAAGTTAACTGAAGAGATAAATCACTTAAAAAAATAGATCAATCAGTTAAGAGAATAGAACTAGAGAATAGAAATTGCATGAGGATGAGAAGATATTTTAGCTCAATTAAATATTTAGAATATTCAATTGCATGTGCACAAAGAATGAATTATATTTGGAGATAATTCAATTTAGAAGAAAAAGACAACTTAAATAAATATTTGATTTATTTAAATTTAGAGAAGATATTATTGGAAGAAACAATTAAATAATTGGTATTATTTAATTTAGAATGAATTTGGAAGAATGAATAAAATATTTGATTATATTTTATTTTTAGAGATTGAGAGGATTTAAATAAATTTGATTTGATTTATTCAAATTTGGAAGAATGATTTGATTTAATTAAATAATTAAGAATTATTTAATTGTTTGGAAGAATTTAATTAAATAACAGATTTTATTTAATTTTGACTTTAGAAGAGGTAATTAAATATTTTGATATTTAATTAATTTAGAGGAATGTGAATCAAATAAATAAATTTGTTTATTTATTTATTGATAGAAGAATTAGAAGGGAATAAATATTAAGAATATTTACTTAGACTGAGTCATGTCATTTTTAGGCGTATACAACCCTCACTTTTTATAAAAGGAAAGGGTTAGTTGCAGAGTTACGAAATGTAAAGAGGGAAGACAATAATCTGCTCATAGTGTCTACAGAGATAAAAGATATGATGGAAATTGATACACATATTCTTATAGCTGAGAAATTTTTTAATGTTCCAAATAAGAATGATTATGTGTCTTGGCTAGATGCACTAGAGTGGAAGAGGTTTGTGCTAGGGGATTTTAGTGGAGAAATAAGTAGAATTTTGACTCAATATTACACTGATATAGTTGATCTTAAAAACAATTGTACCATCTTAGATGTAGAGATTTTAGATGAAAGCAGAGAGAACTTTCTTGATGTCAAGGAAGTAAATAAAAATTTTAAGATGTTTACTGAAGAGCTTGTTGATGCTGACACAATTAATGGTGAATTACTAGGGAAGCTTAGACATATAGCAATGTATCTCAAAACTTTCAGGTGTGAAATTGATGATGTTTATAATAGATTGACAGATGCGGATATAATGATAAATAAGTGGGAGCTTCGAGCAAACATTGCCTGTAGACCAAGTGTCAAGATTTTAACTCCCATCATTACTAGGTACAGGAGTTACAAGGCGAAATTGAGAGCACAGGTGGACTCGACTGCTGCTGGTGAACATGATAAGGAAAGTGAAGTGACTCAGGAGGAAGATCAAATTGCTGCCACATGATGGCAGTTCTTATTTTTATGTTATTTCTTTAAACATGCTCTAGATACTCTTGTGGCAAAAGACTTATTATTATTTTATGTTTTAAATCAATTGTCCCCAAGAAGCTGTTATTATTTCAAAGATAGTTATTTTATGACAAGGCTATATATACTAAGCCTATCAATGCATTTAGGATCTTTTGGCAAACTTTGTGTTGTTGATATGTCAATTTTGTGTTACTCTATATTTCAATTATTTTCAATATATGAATGGAAGCTTGAGGATTTGATTTCTAAAGTCGTAAACTTTGTGTTCTGGTGGATGAATATGTATTCTTCTTATGCATCCTTTTGAATTTTATTTTATTAAATTATTATCTATTAATTTTCATTAATCTGAATTATTCCTTCATTGACACTTGTCTCTATTCCAGATACTTTATGTAGAAAGATGGGTGTGTCAAAACTGTAGTCTGGAATAGAACTGACGTCATTGATCTTTGCTACTGAATATCCATCGATCTAAATGTACATATTTTTTTAAGCTATAAATTCACCAAGTAAACTAATCATTATAATTTAACATTTGATATTTTTGCCAGCCACATTATGATTTTTCAAAAAATTGCCAGCACATTCACCAAATAATTTATTTTATACTTTTGAATATCTATATAATTTTCCACCTAATTTATTTTATTTTTTAGAATACAACTATAATTCGCCACCTAATTTATTTTATTTTTTGGAATACAACTATAATTCGCCAATGAATTTTTTTTTTTTCAAATCTATATACAATTTGCCAGCCAAAAAACCAATGGTAACAAATTTGAAAAATTTGCCAATGAATTTTTTTTTTTTCAAAAATAGGCATAGATTCACCAACATTTTTTGGCCTCAGGCTAGGATTTGTAAGGATTTTATAGGTTTTTTTACAAGGGGTTTTGTTAGGGTTCAGGCAGATCAAAGTAATAAACACTAACAATTATATGTAGATTAAAAATAACCCAAGTATAACAATGAAGAACAACACAAAAGAGATCAACACAGAAATTTAACGTGGTTCACCAAAAATAGGCTAGATCCACAGAAACTCATCCATCCAATGATTTTATTATCCAGTGCAAAATAGATTACAATCTTGCGAATTCCACATCGCAACATACATCCCAGCCGATTATAACAAGCTTTTTGGAAGCTTCTAGAATTAGTGTTTTACAATGTCATTTTTCTTTTGTCGGTTAACAAAAATTAACAACTGACTCTGAATGTGCAAGGATACATTATGTGTGTACAATAATTGCATGATCAGTTGCCATATACCAACAATCTCAAACTTGGAGACTGATCAAGCTCTACACCAAATAATCTCCCTCATGGAGACTGGTCCTAGACGACACCACTACACTTGTATCTCCCACTGGATTATAGCCCTGGCTAGTTTCTTATATCCACCATTATCAGTCATGAAGGCCAATGGAAACTAATGAGGAAATTAGTTTCTCCCATGTAATTGTCTTTGTGAACATATCTACAGGATTCTTACTTATGTGAATTTTCTCCAGCTTCAACTATCCATCCTCCAAAACTGACTGGATGAAGTGGTATCTTAGCTGTATGTGCTTAGTTTTTGAATGTAGAGCTGAAATCTTAGCAAGATGAATGGCACTTTGGCTATTAGTGTACAAAGGGCTATCTTCTTGTCATTGCCCCAATTCCTTCAGAAAATGTTGTAACCAAATCATGTCCTTGCTAGCTTTCGTAGCAACAACATACTCATCTTCAGTGGTTGAAAGTGCAACAACCTTTTACAATCTTAAAATCCAACTAACTGTAGTACCTCCTACAGTAAAAACATACCTTGTAGTACTCCTCTTGCTATCAATATGACCCACCAGATCAAAGTCGACATATCCTTTTAGAGAAGAATTTGTTCCTCCAAAACATAGTTTGTTTGAAGTAATACCTCTCAAATATCAGAGAATCCATTTTACCGCATTCCAATGTTCTATTCCTGGATTACTCATATACCTGCTCACAACTCCCACTACATGTGCAATATCTGGCCTTGTGCATACCATTGCATACATTAAGCTACCAACTACTAATGCATATGGTATCTTAGACATTTTTTCTTCCTCCTCTTGTGTCTTTAGACACATCTCCTTAGTCAACTTAAAATGACTAGGCAAAGGTGTACTAACTACTTTTGCATTTTGCATGTTAAACCTTTTCAACACCTTCTCTACATACTCACTTTGAGACAAAAATAATTTTCTATTTATCCTATCCAGTGTGATCCTCAAACTAAGGATTTGTTTTGTTGCACCCAAATCCTTCATAGCAAAAGAATTTGCTAATTTCTGCTTAAGTTCATTAATATGTTGCATGTTAGACCCAGTAACAGGCATGTCATCAACATAAAGCAACAGGATAATATAGCTACCATTGCCCAATTTCTTAAAATAAACACAATAATCATAATGACATCTTTTGTAACCTTATTCAGCCATAAAACTATCAAATTTCAAATACCATTGCCAAGGGGCTTGCTTCAGGCCATATAAACTCTTCCTTAACCTGCACACAAATTCCTCCTTACCCTTGACCTCATATCCCTGTGGTTGCTGCATGTATATTTCCTCTTCCAAATCCCCATGGAGAAATGTTGTTTTCACATCTACCTGTTCAAGATGTAAGTCTTCCATAGCCACAAGACTTAGAATAGTTCTAATAGAATTCATCTTTACAACTAGAGAAAATATTTCATCAAAATCTATACCCTTTTTCTGTGTAAAACCTTTTACCAGGAGTCTAGCCTTATATCTTTTCTTGCCTCCATCTTCTTCCTTCAACTTGTAAACCCATTTATTTGGCAATGCTCTTTTACCTGCAGGCAATTGGACTAAGTCCCAAGTTTGATTCTGCAACAAGGAATCCATTTCCTCTTTCATGCCTAGCTCCCACTGCTTTTTGTTATCTACCTGTATTGTTTCTTCATAACCTTCAGGTTCACTAGAATTAGTTAATAATATAGAATATAATGATGGAGAAAATCTTTCTGGAGGTCTAGTTATCCTTGTAGAACATCTAACACTTACAGGAGTCTATGGGATAACTTGTTGCCAAGCATCAGGTACCACTGGCATTTTATTTTCTGGAATATCATCCATTACCACATATTCCTTTTTGGCCTGTTCATGCTTCTTTTCTGGCAGATGATCCTTATACATGACCTTCTCATTGAATATAACATCTCTACTCCTAATGATTTTATGATTTTCATAATCCCATAACTAATAACCAAATTCATCTACTCCATATCCAATGAAGGTAGATTTTCAAGCTTGGTTCTATTTTCAATATCAACATGGACAAAAGCTTCACAACCAAAGGTTTTTAGAAATGAATAGTTTAAATTTTTACCCATCCATGCCTTCTCTAGAATGCCACCATCTAAAGGATTTGAAGGTCCCCTATTTATTAAATAAATAGTGGTGTGTACAATATCTGCCCAAAAGTGTAAGGGTAGTCCAACATGCAATCTCATGCTCATTGCACACTCCATAATGGTCCTATTCATCTTCTCAGACACACCATTTTCTTGTGGGGTTCTAGGAACTATTTTCTACCTATGGATTCCATTATATGAACATTAAATCTCAAATTCTCTACTGCAATACTCGCCTCCATTATCAGATCTGAGACACTTCAATTTTTTTCCTATCTCATTCTCAACCGAAGCTTTCCACTTTTTAAAAGTTTCAAATACTTCTAATTTTTGTTTTAGGAAATACACCCATGTTTTCCTAGTTGCATCATCAATAAAAGTAACATAATAGCAAGAGCCACCAAGAGAAGATACTTGAGCTAGTCCCCATACATATGAACGCACAAGCTCTAATTTCTCACTCTTCTTCTCTTTCCCAACTTTGAGAAATCAGACTCTTTTATGTTTTCCATAAACACAATTTTCACAGAACTCTAAGTCAATCTGCTTCAGACCTGGTAGCAACTTTTTAGAGTGAAGGATCTTCATCCCTTTCTCATTCATGTGCCCAAGTCTATGGTGCCACAATTCTATTTCTATCCCTATAGCAAGTGCTATAACTGTCTCAGTAGCAACTGTTTCTGTAGCAACTAAGGTAGAATAAGTATTACTAGTACACAAATACAATGTGCCTACCTTTTCACCTTTAGCTACTACTAATGCACCTTTAGTGACCTTCTAGATTTTGTTTGAAAAGGTAACTATGCAACCTTCACTACCTAGTTATCCTGCAGAGATTAAATTCCTTCTCAAATTTGGAACATGCCTTACCTCCTGTAGCAACCATTCATTTCCATTTTGCAACTTGGTTTTTATCTTTCCTTTTCCAACAATCTAATAGGGTTCATCATCACCCAAATATACCTATTCAAAATCACCTTGAACATAATTTACAAAATATTTCCTATGGGGTGTGGCATGAAATGAAGCCCCTGAATCTATTACCTAGGAATCATTAGCATTATCTAAACACAAAATTAAAGCATCCTGTAATTTATTACTTGCAACATTAGCTTCCTTACTATCATCATGTTGTCCATCTCCTTGTTTTCCCTTTCGAGACCAACAATCCTTCTTCAAGTGTCCTAGCTTTCCATAGTGCCAGCAATCCATTTTTCCTCTGGATTTAGATCTGTCTTTTTTTGACTTCCCTTGTGACTTCCCATGATTTGTTGGGCTTTTTCCTCTCTCATTTGTTCCTCCCCTATTCTCTATAGTCAAAGCATTACCCAATGTTGAACTCTCACTTGTGCTTTTCTGTCGCATTTCCTCGCTAAGGATAACACCAACAACATCATCAAATTTTAAAGTATTTGAACTAGAGATAGAGTTACTTACAACCATTACCAAGCTATTCCATCTTTCTAGCAAAGAACATAAAACCAAGAGAGCCCTCACCTCTTCATCCAATTTCACTTATACAAAAGTTAATTGACTGGTAATCATATTAAACTCATTTAAATGATTTGACATAGATCCACCTTCAATCATTTTCAGATTAAACAAATGCTTCATGAGAAATACCTTATTTGAGGCTGAGGGTTTTTCATACAATTTACCCAAAGCTTTCATCAGTTCATCTGTTGTCTTCACTTCTATTATATTGAATGCCACAGATGGATCTAGGCACAACTGAATGGTTCCCAGTGCCTTTCTGTCCAGAAGTTCCCAATCCTCATCATTCATTACTACCGATTTCTTGGCTTTTCCTTCCAATGGCCTCCATAAATCCTTCTGATAGAGATAATACTCCATCTACATCTTCCATATCTAATAGTTATGCCCTTTGAATTTATCTACCTTTGATTTACCCTCATTCGCCATTGCTCTCACTTAACTGTGAGACTCCCACTCAACCGTGAGACCTTCTTGTAGATGATAATCGAACACAACCCACTCTGATACTAGTTGTTAGGGTTTAGGTAAATCAGAGCAATAAACACTAACAATTATATGCAGATTAAAATTAGCCCAAATATAACAATGAAGAACAACACAAAAGAGATCAACACATAAATTTAACATGGTTCACCCAAAATGGGCTACATCCACATAAACTCTTCCATCCAATGATTTTCTTATCTAGTGCAAAATAAATTACAATCTTGTGAATTCCACATCGCAACATACATCCCAACTACTTACAACAAACTTTTTGGAAGCTTCTAGAGTTAGGGTTTTACAATGTCATTTTTCTTTTGTCGGTTAACAAAAATTAACAATCGACTCCAAATGTGCAAAAAAGTGGGAAATTATTTTTTCAGGGACTACGCCCTTGAACCTCTGCTTCTTGGGGATTGCTGCCCTAGAACCCTAATAAGGATACATTATGTGTATACAGTACTTGCATGATCAATTGCCACATACCAACAAGTTCCTTAAAGTTATCCCTGGAAATAAAAACTACAGATTACAGAGAACCTATCACCAGGTGGGCAACCTCACTACCCAAGATGAAAATGCATGGCATGAATGTTTGTGTTTGGTGTTGTAGTCTATACAGTATCAAAAACTAGAAACCATGATCTATATTGTTTGGCACAGATTTCGTTAAACCTTTGTTGATAAAAAAATATGATTATTAGGGCATAGAAATTGATAGATAAGGCAAGTAGATAAGAATGATGTGAGAAATATGAAATGATGTGATTGACAAAGGAAAAGAGAATACAAACACTCATGTGTTCAAAGCCTTTTTCTTAGGCAATCACAAATAGGGAAAGATGGTTGGGATGTATACAGATTTTCCTCAAATAAAGTGTTTCCACCTCAACGACAGCCAAATATTGAAATGTTGATAAAAGAGTGTGTGCTCTAAATTCTATGTGTGTCTAGAATTATGGTGAGCAATGAAAAAATGATATTGCAATATTGGTAAATAAATAAATAAATAAATAAATGACAAGATAAATACTAATCTAATTGATTTGACAAAAGAGATTACAAGGATCTCATTAGAATACTATCTCATAGGAGTACAAAATGAGGTTTGTTCTGAAGGATAGTGATCACAAACGAGAGCCTCACAAACAGAGTAAAGCACACAAGTAAGTCACAATAATGATTTGTTCTCAATGACCTACAATGAAAAGAAGTATGCAATAACAATGGTACAAGAAATATGGTAGTTTAGTAGTGATTTTAGTCTAGTTTCACTATGAAAAGATTTTGATGGCAAATTTAGTAGAGCTTTTCTATGGAAAGATTTTGATCATTTGAATGGATAAGTAGCAAGGTTTTATAGAAGAGGTGAGAGATCAAAAAGTTGGGAAAGGAACCGTTTGGGTGTAGATAGACATTGGGAAAATCTCAAAGTGTCATGCAAGTAAAACCACACCTTCTAAAAATGGTTGATTAACTGGAAAATGCTATCAATACACTAGTGGGTGACACAGATGTCCATGCTTAGTGCTTTAGTCCATGCAACTTTAGTGTTAAAAAGGTCTAGATTACTCAAGGCACTACCAAGGCTAAAGCATTTTTATAGTTTCTGGATAGGACAAGACGGAGTCAAAGCAGCATTGGGAAAGCACACAAAGGGTGCTGGCACTAAAGTGAGTACCAAATAGAGTGTAAAATTGTGAGTGGGCATAATTTATGATGCTACATGCATAAGCATTTTGTGTTCTAAAAAATACAATCATGTTTTATGTTTTACAAAACATGATAAAATTTTATAGAACACAAAATGTGCTTGCATTTTGTGGAATAGAAAACATAATTGCATTATGGATTGGTACACACCAAGCCTAAACATGACCACGCTATGGCCATTTAAAAATAATACAAGCATGTTATTGCCAAAATTACTGATTTGGCCACTTTTTTGTATCCCAACTTGGTGCACTTGCCATGGTGGAAGACTGTGGGATGGATATGGGAAGAGAAGTAGAAGTAATAGAAATGGAGGAGGTAGGGAGTGGGATGGTAGAGGATATAATAGATGTATGTTGAGAAGTTTTATCTTGTTTGCTCCTTTTTGGCTTCCTTACCAACTAATGTTCTAATCCTTGTTCTTTAGCCTCTTTTGTTGGGTCAACTTTTCTCTTGTATACTTGATTCTAAGTTGTAGAGGAAGGCTTTTGGCTACTCCTCATCCTCTTTTATTTCACTTTACCTTTATCCTTAGGAGGAGGAGGTGCCATTGCTTCTTCTTCTAATTATTCACTATCTATTTCCACTCCTTTTCCCCTTGGACTGGAGGCTTCTCCTTCCCTAGAAGGTCCATCTAGGGCTAGTACCTCTAGAACCCTTTTCCTCTTGGGTTGCAATGGGGTGTAGGTAATTTCAATACCTTGTGCAACCAATCATGCCACTTGTGCATCAACCCATTTCTTGCTATACTTGATATTCTCCCTCATTATTTCATCAAGGGAACTCACTTCTTCTTTGGCCTAGTTGGGAGGAGGAATAGGTTGATCAAAGACTCTTTTGTACTGTACCTCTTGAACTAGTACTCCATCATCTATAATCTAATCAGGAACTATACTTATCTTGAACAACTTGATAAAATGTGCAGGAAGCCTATAGTACCTTATTTTCTTGACCTCATGCTCGTCATGACAATTGAACTATAAGTCCTCCAAATGCTTCTTGTGATATTAGTTTTTTCCCACATGCTTCCTTAATTTTTGATATGGGTCAAAGTGTTGTCTTGCATTATAGAAAACTAGGTGGTACATGTAATTCATGTAAATAATCATTTCCCCGTGATGCGAGGGAATGGAAATACAACCATCTTTTTCTCCTTTAAAAGCTGATGTGATTGAAAATTTTGTCTTATGAGTTCCAATAGAACCATTTTGTTTGTTGGGTACATAGCAAGCCTGTATGGTGGCACAGTGAAGCCCTCTATTCTCAGATATGTAAATCTGGGGAACTAGATGAACCAATATCCAAATTTCTTGACCAACTCCATGGTTTGGATAGATAGCCTCCTATCCAAATCCCCTTATAACATTTGAGTGATATACATGGTGAAAGCATAATTCACCATCTTATAATATGCTAGAGAGTTCTCCAATTGTAACTGAGGATAAGAATTGTAGACTTTCACTTCTCCTACTGTATTTCCAATAGTCCCAATTCTTGTTAATCCATGATAATAAAAATTTATAGCTAACATATAGACCACATAGGAAGTCATATAAAAAGTTTTTGTTTTTGCTAAGGCTATAAGTTGATCATGGAGATTATTACTAATGATCTTAGTCCAATATATCTTCTCTTTCTATTGATGACTATCTTAATGAAACTGAACATCCATCCCTCAAAAGAAGAGGCAGATGGGATCCCCATGACTCTACTCAACAAAGTCACCAAATCATTGATTTCTGCAATGAAATCACTCCTATACAAATTATTGGGCAGTTTTGAGAGGGCAGTCTTGGACTTTTTTAGCTAATTCACAATGATAAATTTCCTACACTTATCTAGACCTTGATCATATATGTCTTTCCCATAAGCTTTGGTCATATTTGTCATTTTCAAGTAAACCAAAATGTTAAATGATTCTAATATGGCCTCAAGTGTAAGATCAACTATTATTCTTCCATTAGGAGCCATTATCTTCCTTGAGTTTGGGTGGTAATGATCTCTACATTCCAGGATTAGCTTTGAGCACTAAGCAGAAGTTGGAAATCCTGCAACTTAGGGAACACCATTATTTACCAATTTCTTAGCCATCTCCATGGGATTAGATCCATACATTCTCCCCATAAAATATTCTATGTCAACATGTCAAGGTCTATATTAATTATATTATTCCAGGTTGATGTAATTTTGGAGGCTAGGAAGACACCATTGAACTCGTACTTCATATTGTTCAATCTAAATATTGAACCTACACAAAAAAAGTCATAATAAATATCCTTGATATGACTAACTCTATTCCAAGGATGGTCCAAAGATTTCATTGTCTAGCAGGATACCAAAAATTTAAACCACAACAATCCATCCATAAAATGGAATAATGAATTTACTTTGCAAAGATATATCATCATTTTCAGCAATTTGCAATAATTATACACATGTGAGGAGGTAATTTTATTCTCCACGAATTTGTATATATTGAATTTATTACTTCACAGGAATATAGAGCTTAAAAGGATGAAAATAAGATTGATTTACTCTTCATAAGATCATGAATTTATTAAAATATCCTCTCTTAGAAAATACAGGAGTTGTACATAAAAGAGGATGCAAGCAATTATAGGTCACTAGGATAATTTCCATATCTGGGTTGTAAGGACATTTCTAAGTTTATATTTTCAGAAGTATGGGTCTTATATGAGTTTGCAGGAAAATAGGGATGCATCAGATATATCCCTATCTAGGGTGGACATCCACAAAAGAATCATGCACTTAGATTTGGTGGAGATATAGACCTTTTGGGAATTGTGGGGCTTTGAAACTCTACCAAATATATATAGTCTTATAATAAAACTCTGCAAAATGGCTTATGAGAAGGTCTTGTGGAGTGAAGAGTCATTTTTGGGATTGTGGAGTTTTAGAGGTCATGTGGATATGTCTTGAATTATTAAGAAATCCCACAAAACAAAAGATATGCATTCTACATGGGGCTAATAGCTCGTTAGAGATCTTACGAGATTTTAATATCAAATGGGACATGTCCCAATCAATACTAGAAAGCCACGAAACTATAAAATGACAAGGAAGTCATATCAACACAAGTTCGAATAGATTTGTAGCGAATTTGGGGCACAAATGATAGATCTATATGGATATGCATACCCTTCAAATGATTTTGACAAGATTTAGGCCTAATTTTATCTCATTCTTAAGAATCAAATTCATCATCAATAAGACAAAAATACCCAGTCTATGATATTTAAGCTATAAAGCTTACAACAATAAGTGTGTTTAGGGTTTTAGTATAACAACTAAATGTTTGAAAATTAGTCATCTATGCCGAAGAGAGAAATTTAGAAGTTTGAAATCATTTTGTGTCTTAAGTCCTCAAGGATACCATTCAAGTTTAGGGCATAGTTCAACAAGAGTGAGAAATGTGTCTCTTAATCCCTTCTCTTAAAATTTGATTTCTCATATTACATTGTGCGGTTTAAACATGGCATAAAATGACATATTGATAAGAAAATTTGGATCAAACCCTCTAGATACCTATTGATGGCTATTTTGGCACATCAACACTATGTAGAATAAATGACACTGTACTTCTCATGAAAGGAAACCTAATGATGTTATGATTACCCCAAGGTCCCTGTAAGTTGGGTCAAAACAATGTTGGAGCAGCTAAGTGGACAATGTAATTGTTTGTTCAAGGGACATGTGCTGGTAGAATCAATCTAGATTTTTGATAATCTTTGAAAGATAGATGTTTCTCTAGAGTTTGGGATCCTAAAGTCTACTATTAACTATGTGTATAAAAAAAGGAAAAAGGAGATTAGGGTTTAGAGAAAAAGAAAATGTAAACAATCAGATAGCTTCTGCACCTAGCTTTTCACTTCATATGACAAAGTTAATTAGATAAAATTAAACAAGCAATGGATGACCAATATTCCACACAATCATATACATTACAAGTGCAAGATTCTAAGGAAAGGGAACATAAGAATAGAGATATGAAAACACCATATTGTATGCATAGAATTCAAACCCTATCCAACCACTTGATTGAAGATTTAACAATTAAGTACAAGACCCATCAACATAAATCATATTCAAGGAAAGGAAAACATAGATACAATACCACCAATGGGTAGGAACACAAGAATAACCAAGATATCTTCTATTAGTTGGAAATAACATGGTAGATTACAAGTGAGTAGGGTTTCCCACACCCTAAATGCATATCAAGTTTTCCCCTTACATGCCATCAAATCTAAAAAAATGTTTGTGCAATTGCAAGTACTCTATGTTCCCCCACCCTTTCAAAAAATGACCAAAAAATGTCATTTTATATGAGGTTCCTTCCATTTACATTTTACAATTCTATCCAAGTTAGCCTGGATAGAGGTATCATACACAAGTTAATTACTCCCGAGGGTAAGGTTGGCCTTACCTTACAGCCAATTTTGAAATACAATAGAAAAAGACTATTGAGGCCATTTATCCTAAGGGGAACCAAAAAATAATCAATGAATGAGAGTGAAGAACAAGGATATTATGTCCCCTTTGGAAATTGTCCTTGAAAATTGGAGGTGACTTCTTGAATGTCATTCATACTCAGCCCATTATGATATTTGACCTTGATTTGTTGTGAGTAGGTAGAATGTTTGAGCTTTTCTTGAATACTAATCAAATAAAACAACTGCCCCTAGAACTCTATACATGAGGCTTTTAGCCTCATAAGGTTATCTATACCCTGCTCTGATAGTTGTTGCTAGAAGATAGTGGAAAACTCCCTTATTATTCTAGTTGCAGAGAGAACTGTTGACGTATCATCTTTGAATTTGCATGGGATAGAGCCAATGGGAGCTTCTACCCTACCCAGACCTTGACTAGCTGCATCAGTTCTTGCTTGTAATTTCACTTTACACTTTTGCAAGATCTTGACCCTAAGCTTCCTAGTCCTCAATCATTCCAATATTGACCTTGGGTTAGCCTTATCCAGGACTCCAAATTGCAAAAGTGTGCTTTGAGGGATGGTATCCATTTTTTGCAAAATTGGGAGATATTCCTCTCAAACTAATAATTCATCCTCAATTTTACCCTTCAAATCCTCAGCCACCTCCAACTCCCTTTCAATGGAGTGATATATCTTTAGAGCCTCCCTAATAGTCCTCCTCCACATAAGTTCGCTTCCTCTTCTCCACAGTCCGATTGAGCTAGATTGGGAGACCTATCTCTGACATTGTATCTTTTGGATTGGAGATGGAGCAAATGGTACATGTTTAGGAGATGGGGACCTTGTGGGTGAGGGAGTCAATATAACTATCTTCCTAGACTCCCCACCTGATCCCTCTTGATGGGTTGAGGTAGTGCCACCAAGATCACCCACCTATGGTGGTCCTTTACTTTCTAGATCCTCTTCATGTGTTCTCTTCTCCTTGTGATAGTCTTTGTTGACTTCCTCCTCATTTGGTGGAGTATCATCACCTTTGGGTTTCTTTTCCACTATTGAGCTCTATACAAGGGGTGTCTCGATCTTATGTGTAGTAGGGGGAGAAGTTTGTTGTGGTGGAGAAGGTGAAGGCTAGCTAGGTGGAAGTTGTGATGGTAGTGAAGATGATGATCGTGGTGGTGATGGTAAGGATGTTTACTAAATAGGGGATGATGAGGGGGAAATGGATGAAGAAGCAAGATTTACTTCTATTGTGGAGGTAGTGGATATAAGGATAGGTGAAGTTGTGGACAATGAGATGGTGGTGATAGTGGGATTCAGGCTCGAGGCCACTGTCACATTTTTGGTGGTAGGAGCAGAACCCCTCCCTTAGAGTTTTTGGGCCAGTGGAATGATATCTTCTTCCTCTTCATCAAACTCAACATTCATAGCCCCCACCTTATGCTTTCCTTTGAATGTAGCAAGGTCTTCATGTTGAATGCACAAGACAACTGAGAGGGGGGGTGAATCAGTTGTATCAGAAATTTCAAACCCTCATAAACATATTCACATCCACATCAGTTCACTTAAACCATTAATCTGTTATGATGATTAAACATGAGAAGCAAATAATAGAAACTTAAACACATCAACACCATACACAAAAGAACATTAGATTTTATGTGGAAAACCCTAAAAGGGGAAAACCACAGTGATGATTATCTCACAATATAATGTAGTAACAATATCAAATTACAAAAGGCTCATTGCCTGAAAGAATGCTCATTGCAGGGGGCTCACTGTCCAAGTGGACTCACTACCCACTTCGAAAGAAAGAAAGAAGGATGGCTCATTGCCAATATTTGAACTAATATAATTGCATTTGACCTATGCATGAGATTCAGTTCTAATGAAGCTCAACATACACCACAACATACACAACACCTTTGTAACATCACCAAAAAATTATAGACACCTTCTGCTCACTGCATCTGGTAGCCTAACACATGAAATCCCTCACTACACTAATCAAATTCACATCACAACATCATATCCCTTATGCACACATGAATCCACAACTCCTTGACACTTATTTATACAATCACCAATCATAAAAACATTCTCCAAGGTTGGCAACACAACTTAACCCATAAAATTCAAATTAGGTATGAAACTAAACATCCCCGTGGAGGAAGAGAATGAATACAGACCACATCATGCCTTAGCATGGACCTAAATCCACTCTAACATACTTCAACACACTTTCACAATCACCAAATCATAATCAAAATTAGTGAAAACAACCAAGTTGGCCAAACTTATGTTAACACCAAGAACTTTTAAGCACACGCTTCCTCAAAGATAAACACAACTTACAGACCTTGCATAAAGATTTAAATAATCTAGAAACATCCATGAATAACTTGAAGTCACCTAGAAACCAACAAATTCAGCCACAACAACTTTCACATGAACACAACAACTTTCATGTGAACACAACAACATTGTCAAACTTTGCCACAATAAATTGCTTTTCAGAGCACCAAATCGCAAGCCTTTTGGATGAAAGTTAAATAAGGACCTTATAGGCATATATCTAGAATGTAAACACTTGAAACCATTTTGTGGAGAAATGTGGAGCAAAATACTTTCTCCTAAACACACTGTAAACACTATTAGTGTTTGTATATGGAGCCTAATCAGACTCGGAGGTTAAATTTACCCCACTTTTATCAGCACGGTTTCCCCCCAAATTCCTACGGGGTCAAGGGCAAGTGCCCCTTGCGGGGTCCAGGGGCAGCACCCCTAGTGCGCTCCCTATTGCGATACAGGACAGGGTTGAGGGGAAGTGCCCCTGTGGGGGCTCGGGGGCAACGCCCCCAAAACCTCACACGATTTTTATTATTTTATTAATGCGTTGGGAGTTATTTTTTCTATTGGCCAACATAAAAAAAAACCCTATTTTTGTAACTGACATAAGGCTTGATAAAAGCGGCTAAGGGTTAGGGTTTTTGTTGATGTATTGTAGCATTTTGTAGCAGTATTGAGTTGCAAAGATTTCTAGTTGTAATCAGTTTGATTTATTGGATAATAATATTGGACTCTTTGTTAGTGGATGTAGTCTGAGTTTGGGTGAACCACATTAAAACTTGTCTCTTGTTGTTATTATTTCTATGTATTTTCATTCCTCTATTTAATCTTTATTTGCATTTAATTGATATCTTCTGTCAGCTAACCCTAACAAGTGGTATCAAAGCGGGTTGTGTTCAATTATCATCTATAGGAAGGTCTCATGGTTGAGTGGGAGTCTCACGATTGAGTGGGAGTAATGGCGGATGAGGGTAAATTGAGGGTCGATAAATTTAATGGGCAGAACTATCAGTTATGGAAGATACAGATGGAGGATTACCTATGTCAGAAGGATTTATGGAGTCCGTTGGAAGGAGTATCCAAGAAACCGGCATGAATGATAGATGAGGATTGGGAACTTCTAGACAGAAAGGCACTAGGAACCATTCGATTGTGCCTGGCACCATCTATGGAATTTAATATAACAGAAGTGAAGATAACAAGTGAACTGATGAAAGCTTTAGCTAAATTATATGAAAAACCCTTAGCCTCAAATAAGGTATTTATGATGAAGCATTTGTTTAATATGAAAATGATTGAAGGTGGATCTATGAAAGATCATTTAAATAAGTTTAATATGATTGTCAGTCAGTTAACTTCTATAAAAGTGAAATTTGATGAAGAGGTGAGGGCTCTCTTGGTTTTATGTTCTTTTCCAGAAAGATGGAATAGCTTGGTAATGGCTGTAAGTAACTATGTCTCTGGTTCAAACACTTTAAAATTTGACAATGTTGTTGGTGTTATCCTTAGCGAGGAAATACGATTGAAAAGCTCAAAAGGGTCCACATCAGGTAGTGTTTTGAATGCATAAAGCAAGGGCATATCAAAGGAGAGAGGAAAAGGTTTTGAGGTCATGGGAAGTCACGAGGAAAATCATGGGAAGTCACGAGGAAAATCAAAGGACAAGAGATCCCAATCTAGAGGACAGAAGGATTGCTAGTTCTATGGGAAACTAGGTCATCTGAATAAAGATTGTTGGTCTCAAAAGAATAAAGGAGACAAACAAGAAGGCAATAAGGAGGTAAATGTGGTAAGTAATAAATTTGAAGATAATTCTTTGATTCTTTCCCTAGATAATGTTGATGATTCATGGGTTTTAGATTCAGGGGCCTCATTTCATGCTACACCCCATAGAAGTTATTTTCTTGATTATGTCCATGGGGATTTTGGGCTAGTTTATTTGGGAGATAATGAACCATGTCAGATTGTTGGAAAGGGAAGAATTAAGATTAAGTTGTAGAATGGGAATCATTTGCTACTACAAGAGGTAAGGCACGTTCCAAGGCTTAGTAGGAATTTAATTTTAGTAGGGCAGCTAGCTAAAGAAGGTTACATTGTTACATTTACTAATAAAAATTGGAAGTGTCAAAAGGTGCCTTAATAGTAGAAAAAGGTGTGAAAGTAGGCATCTTATATATTTGTACAGGTCATACTGTTCCTTCTACTTTAGCTATTGCAGAAAAAAATAAATAGGTTAGGGAACAATTGCTGCAAGTTTGCAGGAAGAGATTGAAACAGTTGTTGCAGGTTCTGAGACAACACTATGGCATAACAAACTTGGGCATATGAGTGAAAAAGGTATGAAGGTACTTCATTCTAAGGAAGTTTTACCAGGTTTGAAATGTATTAATATAGATTTCTGTGAAAGTTGTGTGTATGGAAAATAAAAGAGAGTTAGTTTTCTCAAGGATGGGAAGCAAAAGAAAGATGAAAAGTTGGAGCTTGTGCATACAGATGTATGGGGACTAGCTCAGGTATCTTCTCTTGGTGGCTCTCGGTATTATGTTACATTCATAGATGATGCAACTCGGAAGGTTTGGATTTATTTCCTTAGGCAGAAATCTAATGTATTTGAAACATTTAAGAAATGGAGAAGCTTGGTTGAGAATAAGATAGGTAAAAGATTAAAAAGATCTGATAATGGTGTGAGTATTGCAGCAAAGAATTTGAGGATTATTGTTCCTTTAATGGAATCCGTAGGCAAAAAATAGTTCCAGGGACTCCACAGGAGAATGGAGTGGCTGAATGCATGAATAGGACAAAATAATGGAGCATGCAAGGACTATGAGATTGCATGCTGGGCTGCCTTTAAACATGTGGGTAGAGGCTATCAACACCATTATATATTTAATTAATAGAGGTCCTTCAGTTCCTTTGGGCTATGGTATTCCAAAGGAAGCATGGACAGGTAAGAAGGTGAGTTATTCTTTTCTCAAAACCTTCAGATGTGAAGCATTTGCACATGTAGATTTTGAAAATAGAACCAAGATGGATGCAAAATCAAAAAAGTGTACCTTTGTTGGATATGGCATTGATGAATTTGGTTATAGGCTTTGGGATTTTAAAATCCAAAAAATTGTGAGAAGTAAGGATGTTGTATTCAATCAGAAGGTGTTGTATAAAGACCAATTGTAGCAGCATGAGAAGAAAGAAAAGGATTATGTGGTACTAGATGATACTCCAAATAGTGATGTTCTAGTGGTTCCTCATGCTCCTCAACAACAACTAAAAATACCACAAACTCTAGTGAATGTTAGACAGTCAACAAGGCTAAGTAGACCTCCTGAAAGGTTTTTTCCCTCTTTGATGTAGAGGGCTATACCAACCTCTACAAAAACCCTAACATACAATCAGCATTGTATGTACAAATCTCCACTTCACTTGTCCAATGTATGTTTGACTATCTCATGGATTTTCACAGTTTGATCCACGCAACCTCTAGTGATGGCCTAATCTGTTTACTTAGTAATCTCGACACATATTTGCTTCCAGGGGGTTTTCTCTGACCTGATTTACCATGCACATCCTAGCACATACCCATGCTAGGGTTCTTCAACATCTCTGGCCTGCGATCCTGCAAACATGCATGCAAACAAAAATAGAAAACACACAACTAAAACCTAAACTACTATACATGACTGTTCCTCCAATTTGTAGAATCAACCGGGGGAATGGATAATCAAATCCATCCAGCCTCAATACAGGAAATCAATTACATAGTGAATTCAAATGCAACAGGATCTTATTAACTTTCAAAAGATGCGATTACAGTACTCTATTTTCCAACAACACAATTCAACTGATTGATTCCAGCTACTAAAAAAACCTAGATGCCTTCATCCATGAAATCCCAGGGTATTTATTTAGTTACCACTGGTAGTACAGACTTGCCTCCAAGCGGCTAGGAAATCTCTTCAAGTGGCTGGGAACTACAGCTATTCAACAGACTCTAACTAACTCTAACCAACTGATCTAAAAATAGCATATCTTGGTCAAATAGACCTTATTACATTTAATGTCCAATTAGGACCTTATTGAAAACATAAAACTAAGCATAAAACAACTAAATGCCTCATGCAGGCCACTATAGGATAGGTGCTCCTGCACCACTCTTTCTATTCTATTTTGTTAACAGATGCTAGTGAACCTGAAGGGTATGATGAAGCTATGCAGGTGGATAAAAGGGTTTAGTGGGAGCTTGCAATGAAAGAAGAAATGGACTCTTTGTTGAAAAATCAGACTTGGGAATTATGTAAGTTACCTGCAGGTAAAAAGGCTTTACCAAACAAATGGGTTTATAGGATAAAAGAGGAAGATGGAGGTAAGAAAAGATTTAAAGCCAAGTTAGTTTAGTAAGGATTTGTACAGAAAAAGGGCATTGATTTTGATGAGATATTTTCTCCAATTGTCAAGATGACTTCTATTTGTACTATTTTAAGTATTGTGGCTGCTAAAGATTTGCATTTGGAATAGCTATATGTGAAAACTATCTTTCTCCATGGTGATTTGGAGGAGGAGATATATATGGAACAACTGCAAGGATTTGAGGTCAAAGGTAAGGAGAAATTGGTGTGTAGATTGAAGAAGATTTTGTATGGCTTGAAACAAGTACCTTAGCAATGGTATTTAAAATTTGTTTTATGGCTGAGCAAGGCTACAGCCGGTGTAATTCTAACTATTGTGTTTATTTTAAGAGGTTGGATATTGACAACTACATTATTTTATGTTTGTATGTTGATGAAATGCTTGTAGCGGGGTCTAACATGGATCACATCAGAGAATTAAAACAATAGTTAGCATAGTCATTTGCTATGAAGGATTTGGAGGTAGAAAAACAAATCCTTGGTATGAAAATTTGTAGAGATAGGAAGAACAGAAAATTGACTCTATCTCAGGCTGATTATGTTGAAAAGGTGTTGTAGAGATTCCATATGGAGAATGCAAAATATGTCAACACACCTTTGCCTAGTCATTTGAAATTGACTAAGGAGATGTGTCCTAAGACACTAGAGGAGGAAGAAAAAATGTCTAAGGTACCATATGCTTCAGCTGTAGGAAGTTTAATGTACGCCATGGTATGCACAAGACTGGATATTGCACATGCTGTAGGAGTCGTAAGTAGGTATATGAGTCATCCTGGATTGGAGCATTGGAATGCAGTAAAATGGATTCTTAGATATTTGAGAGGTACATCCAATAAACACTTATGTTTTGGGGGCTCTAATACTGATTTAGTAGGTTATGTAGACTTAGATTTGGTAGGGGATATTGATACCAGGCAGAGTACTATAGGTTATGTCTTTACTATAGGTGGGACATCAGTGAGTTGGATCTCACGGTTGTAAAAGGTGGTTGCTTTATCCACCATAGAGGTAGAGTATGTAGCTGCAATAGAGGCAAGCAAGGAGATGATATGGCTACAATCTTTCATAGAAGAATTGGGAAAATAATAGGCTAACAGTTATTTGTTTATAGACAGTTAGAGTGTTATACATCTTGCAAAGAATTCTGCCTTGTATTCAAAGACCAAACACATATAGTTGAGGTATCACTTCATTTGGTCAATGTTGGATGATGGATAGTTAAGGCTGGAAAAGATACATATAGATGAAAATCTAGTAGATATGTTTACAAAGGTAGTGACAAGGGAGAAGCTGAGCTCCTCTTCAACTTCGATTGGTCTTCAAGACTGAAAACAAAATCAAAACAACAGAGTCTAGGGTGTTTATTTCTAGTGGGAGCTATAGGGTCAACGGTGTTATGATCAGTCTCCAAGTGGGAGATGATATGGTGTGGAGTCTGATCAATCTCCAAGTGGGAGATTGTTGTTATATGGAGCCTAATCAGACTCAAAGGTTAAATTTACCCCACTTTTATCCGCATGGTTTCCCCCCATATTCCTATGGGGTCAAGGGGCAACGCCTCTTGTGGGGGTTTGGGGCAGCACCCCTAAGATGGGTTCAATGGGTAGTGCCCCTTGCGGGGTCCAGGGGCAGCGCCCCTTGCACATTCCCTATCGTAATATAGGATGGGGTTGAGGGGCAGCGCCCCCATGGGGTCTCAGGGGGCAAGACCCCTGAAACCTCACACAATTTTTATTATTTTATTAAGGCATTGGGAGTTATTTTTTCTATTGGCTGACATAAAAAAGCCTATTTTTGTAACTGACATAAGGCTTGATAAAAGCGGCTAAGGGTTAGGGTTTTCCTTGATGTATTGTAGCATTTTGCAGTAGTATTGAGTTACAAGGATTGCTGGTTGTAATTAGTTTAATTTACTGGATAATAATATTGGACTCTCTATTGGTGGATGTAGCCCAAGTTTGGGTGAACCATGTTAAAACTTATCTCTCACTGTTATTATTTCTGTGTATTTTCATTCCTCTATTTAATCTTTATTTGCATTTAATTGATATCTTGTGTCGGCTAACTCTAACAATCAGACACTGTCTTCAAACTGGTGAACATAACTTTCACTACACAATGATCCAGAGTACCAAATTATAGATTTATCATCTTCAAACACTTCTCAACAACATATCGAAACTACACACTCAGATCTCCATCAAAGAATAAATGTGGAGCAAAAACTTGAACAGCATGTTGTAAGCTAAAAGGCTTCTTCAACACACTGTTTCCAATATAAATTTAGCAACTTAATCAAATAACAATAGTAATAGTAGAGAACACAGTTGACACCAATGACAACACAAACATGTTGACATCAATGACAAAAATGATTAGCACATACTTGCAACAATCTCCCCTTTGTCATTGATGCCAACGTATGATGTGAAAAACCATCATGACACAACTCTGCACTAATCTCACTCTCCCCTTTTTTTTATACATCTTGCTTTCTTCCTTTGTTTTTCACATGGACTCTCTCCCCCTTTGAAATCAATGGCAAAGGGTGCCACATCTCTTTCAAGTTCTCTCTTGATTATGATACTGCACATACTTGCACTATTCTCAACTACTCTGAATACTCCCCCTAGGAGTGCACACTAACCAATATCAACTCTTACTCCCCCTGTCTGCAATAATCATAAACACCACTACCTACTCCCCCTAAGAGGTATCCTCCATCATTACTCCAGAGAAGAATGATTCTTGAAGCACACTGGATTGATGTACCTCCTTATGCATCTAGTTCAAAGAAGGATGAGCAATAACCCCCAACTTCTCTCAGAAATACTCAAATGTATCCTTAGGAAAGGCCTTAGTGAATATGTCAGCAACCTGATCCTTTGTAGGCACGTACTCAAGCTTCACTTCATTCTTTGCAACCTTCTCTCTCAGAAAGTGTTGGTAGGTGGCGATTAATCAGGAAAGTACAGTACACTAGCCATGTATCCTCGCCGGAATTTTTTTTAGAGCCGACATAAAAAATCCTATTTTTGTGACCGACATAAGAAAACCCTATTTTTGTAACTGACAAAAAGGCTTGATAAAAAGTGGCTAAGGGTTAGGGTTTTGATATATTGTATTGTAGCATTTGCAACAGTATTGAGTTGCAGGGATTGCTGGTTGTAATCGGTTTGATTTACTGGATAATAATATTGGACTCTCTATTTGGTGGATGTAGCCCAAGTTTAGGTGAACCACGTTAAAACTTGTCTCTCGCTGTTATTAATTCTGTGTATTTCCATTTCTCTGTTTAATCTTTATTTGTATTTAATTGATATCTTCTACCAACTAACCCTAACAGAAAGTGATACCTAATTGAAATATGCTTTGTCCTTTAATGCATCAGTGGATTCTTTGAAATGTTAATGGTACTTGTATTATCATAGAAGATAGGAATTGGCTCATCATACACAACTTTGATATCCTTCAATGTTTGTCTTATCCATAACACTTGTGTGCAACATGATACTGCAGCACATAAAGACACTAAATCCTACTTCTTGCTTAGCCAAGACATAACTCTATCTCTAAGAAAGAATACACCACCACTTGTACTTTTCTTGTCATCCACACATCAGGCCCAATCTATATTTTTGTAGGCACTTAGGGTAAAGTCATTATTCTTAGGATACCACAAACCATGATCCAGAGTGCCCTTCAAATATTTGAATATCCTCTTCACCGCCATGACATGTGACTCTCTAGGATCTTCTTGAAATCTTGCCACAAGACAAACTACATACATTATATCCAGTCTGGTAATAGATAGATATAGCAGGCCTCTAATCATTGATCTATATTTGCTCTGATCAGTCTTAGGTGATTAATCATTCTTGCTTGGCTTACAACCACTTGTCATGGGGGTACAAACTAGTTTAGAATCGTCCATTCCAAACTTCTTCAACAATTCCTTGACATACTTTGATTGTGAAATGAAAATGCCCTTATCTGTCTGATTAATTCGCAACCCAAGGAAAATGTTCATCTTTGCACACATTAACATCTCAAATTCTTTTGCATGTCATTTGCAAAGTCCTTACACATATTCATTTCCACTGAAGATTATATCATCCACATAGACTCCAACAATTAGGATTTGATGCTTGCTTATCTTGATCTACAAATTACTATCTGCAGACCCTTTACTGAATCCCTGCTGCAACAAATACCTACCTAACCTTGCATAACAAGCTCTGGGAGATTACTTCAGTCCATACAACGCTTTCTTCAATTTGCATACCATATCTAGTTTGTCTAACAACTAAAATCCATCCAATTGCTCTATGTATACTTCCTCTTCCAACTCACCATTCACAAAAGTAGACTTCACATCCATTTGATACACTTTAAAATATTTATGTGTTGCATATGCTAGAAATAGTCTAATAGCCTCCATTCTTGCCATCGGAGCATAAGTTTCTTCATATTCTATTCCTTCCACTTGTGATTAGCCTTTACACACAAGTCTTGCCTTGTTCCTTACCACTTCTCCATTCTCATTCAATTTGTTCCTAAATACCCACTTAGTTCCAATTAAATTTTTATTCTTTGGTCTTGTGACAAGTTCCCAAGTCTCATTCTTCTTAATCTATCTTAATTCTTCTTCCATTTCCCTGACCCAATACTCATATTTGCATGCCTCCACCACTGATTTAGATTCAACTTTAGAAATTAAACATAGGCTTACTTGTTCTTTAGTAGCTTTGCTTCTTGTCAATACACCTTTTCTCTTATCACCAATGATCTGGTCTTCAGTGTGATACCTCTACACATACTTAGGTGTTTTAGGGATTCTTTCTAGAGCTTGTTGTTTTTCAACTTGCACCTCACTTTCTCTGATTTCTACTTCTTCTCCAGTCTATACTACCTTTTTGACAACATTTTCTTCTTCTCCACAAGAGGACTCATCTAAGTCGGATACATATTCATTAACTTCAGGAATCTTCTGTGTATCTTCATCCACCTTGACATTAGTACTTTCAATAATCTCTCTTAGCCTCTTGTTATAGCATTGGTAAGCTTTACTTTTGTTAAAGTACCCAAGGAAGATGCCTTCATCACATCTTGCGTCAAACTTTTCTAGTTCTTCATCTCTTCTTATATAACATTTGCTTCCAAAAAATTTGAAATATTTAACAGTAGGTATCCTTCCATACCATAGGTCATAGGGAGTCTTTGTGTCATTTTCTTTTACCTGTACTCTATTTAGTATGTAGATAGTAGTAAGAATTGCTTCTCTCTAGTAGACTTTTGGTAGGTTTGCTTCTTTTATCATTGTCCTTGTAGATTCTTGAATAGTCCTATTCTTTCTTTCAACCACTCCATTCTGCTGAGGGGTTCTAGGAGTAGATAAATACATCTTTATCCCATAATTATCACAAAACATGTTAAACTCATTAGAAGTAAATTCACCACCTCTGTCAAACCTCAACATTTGATTTTCATATCCAATTCATTCTCAACCATTACTTTAAAATCTTTAAACTTGTCAAGGGCTCCTAATTTTTCCTTAAAAAAAGTGACGCATGTCATTCTAGAGCAATCATCAATAAATAACATAAAATACCTATCACATTGAAAACTCCTTACTCTAGTAGGACCACATAGGTTTGTATGCACCAATTCCAATAGTCCGATAGATGACTAATCCTTGATTTTTAAGCTTCTTCTTGTTTTATTTCCTAACTAACATTCCTTACAGACAACATTGGAGGGTTTCATAATCTTTGGTAGATCTCTCACAGCTTGAACTGAACGTATCCTTACTAGGCTATAAAAATTGATGTGACACAATCTCTTATGCCATAAGCAACTCTCACTGATCTGAGTCATAAGGAAGTAACTAGCATCACCTTTGAGATGATAAAAATTTCCACCTGTCCTCTTTCTAGTAGCAATTACTATTCTAGAGCTTTTTCTAATCTCATAGCCATCATTCTGAAACATAAGATTGTAACCCTTGCTACACATCTATCCAACACTCAAGAGATTATGTTTTAAACCTTTGACATAAAGAACATCATCAGTGTTATGCTTTCCATCAAAACTAATTGAATCTTTTCCACAAATCTTAGCAGCTTCATTACCTCCAAGCCTAACTACTCCACCATCAAAATTTTCAAATTTAACAAACTTACTCTTATCACCTGTCATATGACTTGAACATCCACTATCAATGACCCACTCATCCTTTTCACTTCTAGCATGAAAAGATGACTTTACAATGCCTTTAGGGTTGGCATTTGCTTCTGGACCCTTTTCCTTTACACAGCTTCCAAGGTTAGAAAAACTAGGTTCATATCTTAGGACAATAAATAAGCATTCATTATTATCATCCTCATGATCAAATTCATCATCAAAAATACTTGCATATTCTCTAACATAGTAACTTTTCTTGACTGTCCTTCCTTTTTTTTTCCCTATTCTTATTTCTCAGAGCTCTATCTGGACATCTTGAAGCATAATGACCTATTTTTTCATAACTGAAACATTTAAAGGGCAACTTACCACTGAACTTTCAAGTGCCCTTTTCATTCTTCTCACAAAGTTATCTTCCACTTCATCAAAGTCTTCCAGATCTGATTCAATAGTCTTCTCTAATTTACCAGCTTTAAAAGTAGTCTCATCCTTTGTAGTTCCACTAGTTGTACCAAACTCTCTTATTTCAAAAGTAGTTAGGGTGCCAAGTAATTGATCTTTGGTAAACAGATTCAAGTTTTGTAATTCTTCAATAGCAGAAATCTTATGACTGTAAGCTTTAGGGAGAGTTCTAAGTACCTTCAATATCACTTCTTTATCGTTCAAAGTTTTGCCGAGTCCCTTGATGCCATTGACAACTTCATCCACCTTCTATAATTAGATTGCAACATTTTCATCTTCAAACATTCGCATGGTCTCAAATGTGAGCTTCAAATTCTACATTTTAGCTTGTTTAACCTTATCGTCTCCTTCATAAATGCTTTCCAACTTTTTCCAAATCACATTTGCATATTTCAAATTCACAACCTTTATCAATTTAGAATTAGTAAGACCACTTAAGAGAGCATGCTTTGCCTTACCATCAGTTTCAGTAGCTTTGACATCATCTTCAATGCTTATACCATTCTCAGGTATAGTGTAATTAGAATTGACTGATTTTGAAACATCATAACCAAGAGAAACTAGAAAGGTTTCCATCCTTACTTTCTAGAGTGCATAGTCAGATCCATCAAACAAGGGAATATGCTTCTTGTGTGCCATCTTAGATCTACCTTAAGCTATTAAGATTTCTTCAAAGGAACCTTGCTTTGATATGAATTGTTGAATGCACATGACAACTGAGAGGGGGATGAATCAGTTGTATCAGAAATTTCAAACCCTCATAAACATATTCAAATCCACATCAGTTCACTTAAACCCTCAATCTATTATGATGATTAAAAATGAGAAGAAAATAAAACAAACTTAAACACATCAACACCATACACAAAAGACCATCATATTTTACACGTGGAAAACCTTAAAATGGAAAAACCATGGTGAGGATTAGCTCACAATATAATGTAGTAACAATATTGAATTATAAAAGGCTCACTACCTGAAAGAATGCTCACTGCAAGGGACTCACTGCCCACTAAGAAACAAAGAAAGAAGCGAAGGATGGCTCACTGTCAGCATTTGAATTGATATAATTGCATTTGACCTATGCATGAGATTCAATTCCAATGAAGCTCAATATACACCACAACATACACAACACCTTCACAACATCACCGAAAAATTGTAGACAACTTTTGCTCACTACATCTAGTAGCCTAACACATGAAATCCCTTGCTTCCCCTATCAAATTCACATCACAACATCATATCCCCCGTGCATAGATGAATCCACGACTCCTTGACACTTATTTATACAATCACCAATCCTAAAAACTTTCTCTAAGGTTGGCAACACAACTTAATGTTGCAAGTATGGGCCTAACCGGTGTTGTCATTGATGTCAACATACTCCTATTGCATTGATGATGAGGATTGGATGGGTTGTATGCTGAGGATATTGAGAAAATTAGTCCTATCAGGAATAGAGAAGAACAGTGAAGACAGTGAGGTGAAGATCCCAGCTAAGATGAAGATCAGAGGATACGTATAAAAGGGTTTGTAGATATGTGTCTTAAGATGATCTAGTAAAGATCTAAGAGGTCTGCATGAATATTTGAAGAAGTTATGGCCACTTGAGTAAAACTGGTTCTGGCAGATGTTCAAAGGTGACAAAATGACACAAATAGGTCTGGTGAGATCCAGAGATGAAATATCTTGTTCTGCATATTTGGAATGTTTAGGAATTCAATGTGAATTGACAACTCAATTGGTTCATGGTATGGAGGTCCATAAGCATCTACTCCAATATGATAGTGATGACAGACTATGTTCTTAAGGTTCCAGATGAAGGAGAGAATGATTTTAGTAAGTAAAAGTAGTGTGGATGTTCTTGGTGGTTCAGGCAAGCTTGTGGAGGTATTTGGATTGTGTCCAGTTTGTGTTAGTGGTTCGTATTGAAGACTGAGATCGTAATTGAAGAATTATTTCTGGATGATGATATTCTTCCTAAGTCTGGCCAATCAGATGAGTTACACATCCTGCGGATGATCTTGAAGATGTTCTGTGAAGCATGGTGTGTTCCTAAAAGAAGATTGAAGTCCCAGATCTGTGTGGCCGATAGTGTGATGATCTACATGAAGTCTTTTGTAATTAGTCATGTTATATTTATGTATTTGCTTTGTAAAGGATGCCAACTTGAAGGATTATCCTAAAGTCAATGTCTTGTATAAATAAGAAGTTGTGAAGTCATTTCAAATGAATCTTGGCAGAGATGAGAGTGTTGTAGAGAGGAGTAGAGCAAAATGTAGAGCAAAAGTATTGGGCTTAAATGGAATTGACTCAAGCATGGTGAAGATGCTATTCTTCAGTTCAAGTATGTAATATTTATTATTCTGTAGACAGTGTGTCTCCTGTAGGCAGTGGGCCTCTTGTGAGCAGTGTGCTCAGGCAGTGAGCCCTAATTGGCATGTGCCATTTTGTTCTTATTCTTTTAACAGAGAATACAATCTTGGGTTAGTCACCCCATGGTTTTTTCCTTAACCAAGTTTTCCACATTAAAATCTTGTTGTCATATGTGTTAATGTGTTTCTACTCTTGAATTGTTGCATTATGTTTCCATGATAGATTTATTATTATGTTGTTGAATTACAAGAAGGATTTAAGTGATTAATAGAAAGAAAGTTTTGGACAACTGATTCACCCCCCCTCTCAGTTGTCTGTCTTGAATCTAACAATTGGTATCAAAGCTAAGTTCCTCTAAAAGAACTTAACCACTTAAGGAGATCCAGGATGTTGTCATACAAGAAGGATAGTCTAAGGTTTGATGGAACCAATTTTACTCTTTGGAAAAGTTGCATGGAATGTCACTTGCAATGTATGGGAATGCAATATTGGATCATGGCTTCAAAGAAGTATGTTCCTCCTCAGAATGGTATGAGTACTGTAGATGAAATCAAAGATGTTAAAAATAATCTTCAGGATAAAGAAGCTCTACTAAGTGTTTTATCTGATTCAAAGCTGACAAATGTTATTGATCTAAAAATTGCACATGAGATTTGGGAAAAAATGGAACTTCTGCATGAAGGAGACGAGTATGATGTGCTAAGCTATAGAGTCTGAAAGGAAAATTTGAAAACCTGAAGATGAGAGAAGATGAAAATATCACTACATTTATGCCAAGAGTAAATGAGCTTGTTTGTGGTATTAGATGTGCTAGTGGAATCTTGGATGAAGATGAGATTGTTGCCAAAGTTCTCAGATCCCTTCCTGATTCTTGCAAGTACAAGGTTGTTGCTATTGAAGAATTTAGATCTTTTTCAAATATCACAAGAGATCAATTGGTTGGTAAATTATCTGCATTTGAATTGGCCGAGTTTGGAGATGCACCCCCCAAGACCGATTTTGCTTTCAAAGCTAGTGCCTTTGTAAAAGGAAAACAAAAGTTTGATCCCGGAGAGAACTCTTCAAAGAAAGTATTATGGTATGAAAAAGAAAGAAAAGATCTGGAAGAAGATGAAGCAGAAGCTGCTCAACTTGAAGCCCTTATTGCAAAAAGACTGCCAAGAAGATCTGATAAGTATGAAGGAAAATTGCCCTTCAAATGTTTTAACTGTAATAAGATTGGTCATTTTGCCTCAAGGTGTCCGGAAAGATTTTCAAGAACAAATCCAAACAGATCAAGATTCCAAAAGAAATGTTACTATGTTCATGAAGATGATGATGATGGAGTAACAGATGATGAATCAGAGATAGGAAACAAATCTAGAAGTGACTGGGTGTTTATTGCCATCAAGGAAGAAGATCTAATGCCCTCTGAATCTGTCGATCATAAAATGGTAGAAAGAGCTCTAGCTGCCCAAGTTGAAGAAAAGGATGATTGGGTCATTGATAGTGGATGCTCCCACCATATGACAGGTGACAAAAATAAGTTCATAGATTTGGAAAGATATGAAGGAGGAGTGGTAAAATTTGGTGATAATTCTGCTAGCAGAATCAGAGGTAGAGGAACCATTTCTTTTGATGGAAAGAATAAAACCAGTAATGTACTATATGTTGAAGGTCTGGAGCACAATCTTCTTAGTGTTGGATAGTTAGTGGACAAAGGCTACGATCTTTGATTCAAAAATAGAAAATGCAAGATCTTTGAAAGTTCTGGAACAGAGATTGCATCCGGTACTCAAACAAAAAGTAATATCCTCCACTTGGTTGGTACTGGTAAAAGTTGTTTATTTGTTCAAATTGATCAGAGTTGGTTGTGGTATACAAGAATGTGTTATGTGAATTTTGATAATATCATCAAGATAAGCAACACTCAGGCTGTAAGAGATCTTACAAGACTGGTGAAACCTACTAATAGTTTGTGCAAAGAATGTCAGCTGGGTAAGCAAAGTAGAGTCACATTCAAAAGTAAGGAATAGTCTTCTACTAGATTATTGGACTTAGTTCATACTGATCTATGTGGTCTAGCAAGAATCAAGAGTGTGCAAGGTGATAGATACTTCATGTTATTAATTGATGTCCACTCTTAGATGATGTGGGTGACTTTTCTGAAAGAGAAATCTGAGGCTCTTAAGAAATTTGAAATATTCAAAGCTATGGTAGAGAATGAAACCAGACTAAACATAAAATATCTCAGGTCTGATAGAGGTGGAGAATTCACATCTGGAGAGTTCATAGAATTCTGTGAGAAACATGGGATAAAAAGATAGTTGTCTACTCCAAGGACTCCACAGTAGAATGGAGTAGTGGAGAGAAAGAACCGGACCATCCAGGAAGCATCTAGAACCATGATGATGGAAGCAAATGTTCCTCAGATATACTAGAAAGAAGTTGTAAGCACTACTGTCTATACTCTTAATTGAGTACAAATCAGAAGCAATACTGGTAAGACCTATTATGAACTCTGGTTTGCCATCACTCCCACTATGAAGTATTTTAGAGTCTTTGGTGGCAAATGTTACATTAAAAGAGATGAAGATCTAGGCAAATTTGATGCTAGAAGTGATGAAGGAATATTCTTGGGTTAGTCTACTCAAAGCAAAGCATAGCAGTGTTATAACAAGAGATTGAGAAAGATTATAGAAAGTAAAAATATGAAGGTTGATGAAGGTATTGAAAAACCCTCAAGGTTTTATGAATATGATAAAGATGATCAGAATGATGTTCTAGTCCAAGAAGTCCAATCCCCTTCTAAAATTCAGATCTAGACTGATCTGGTGAATTAGGAAGAAGAGATAAGTTTGAATAAACCTGTTCAAGAAATAGAAGTGCAAGAAATTCCCAAAATTCCCAGGTATGTAAGACTGAATCACTCTAAAGATTAGACATTAGGTGATAAAAGCAAAGGTTTTCAAAAAAGAAGAAAGATTGCTCAAGACTCAGAAGAGTATTGTCTGATTTCAAAGATTAAACCAAATTCAGTAAATGAAGCATGCAATGATGAAAGTTGGACTAAAGCAATGGAGGAAGAGCTGATGCAAATTGAGAAAAATCACACTTGGGATCTTGTTCCTAGACCTAGAAACAAGAATGTGATTGGAACCAAATGGGTCTTCTAGAATAAACTGAATGAAGATGGTGAAGTAGTTAGAAACAAAGCCAAATTGGTCTACAAGGGTTACTCTCAAGTAGAAGGAGTTGATTTTGAAGAAACTTTTGCTTCGGTGGAAAGAATTGAAGCAGTCATATTATTTCTTGCCTTTACTGCCTTCAAGGACTTCAAAGTATATCAGATGGATGTCAAGTCTACCTTCCTGAATGGTCACTTGGAAGAAGAAGTATACATTGAGCAACCGGATGGATTTCAATTTTCTGATCATGGTGATATGGTCTGCAAGTTGAAGAAAGCACTGTATGGATTCAAACAAGCCCCAAGAGCCTGGTATGAAAGATTGGCTAAGCATATTTTAAAGATTGGTTTCAACAAAGGTATTACTGACAGTAACTTGTACTTCAAAATTGATCATGAAAACATCTTAATTGTTGAAGTGTTTGTTGATGATGTCATTTTTGGAGGAAGAGATAGTATGTACAAAACTTTTGCAAATCAAATGGAAAGTGAATTTAAGATGTCCATGTTTGGGGAAATGAATTTCTTCTTGGGTCTGCAAATCATTCAAACAAAGAAATGAATCTTCATTTCATAGACCAAAGATGTGAAAGAATTGTTGAAGAAATTTGGGATAGAAGACTCAAAACTAATGAGTACTCCCATGGCAACCGGATGTAAATTGAGCAAAGATGATGACTCTCCTAAGGATGATTAGAAAAAGTATAGGTCAATGATTGGAGGACTATTGTATCTTACTCAAACTAGACCTGACATTATGAATGTTGTTGGTCTTGTTGCTAGATTCCAAGTTGATCCTAGAGAATCTCATGTCATGGCAATCAAGAGGATTCTTAGATATCTAAAAGGGATAGTTGAGTACGGTTTATGGTATCCTAGAGATCATGATTTCTCTCTTCATGCATATACAGATGTAGATTGGGTAGTGTTGTGATGTTCACAACACGCCCTATTTTACTCCTTAGCAAAATGAGGACCCCTGCTGTGGCTGTTGCTTTTTGCTTTTGTGTGTGTTGTTTTGCTTCGTGGTAAAGGGAAAAGAGAGTGAAAATTACAAACTTTGTTAAAAATAGAGAAAAAATGCATTTTCAGTACCAGGGAATGGTATGGTCGGATTCCTTGTGAAAAATGAGCTAGGGTTGCTTTTTTGAACCATCTTAAAATTCACCATATTTTGCAAAGTATGATCATTGTGGTAAAATGTACAAGGGAAGGGTTTGCTGTTTACACATACAAGTCTATCTGTATATTGCTTTATATATACAGGGTCGCTTGTATGTGCAAGGGTCATTTTATACTTAGTTGCATTTGCAATTGGGTCCATATTTAAGGTTGTTTACATTTTGGGTCACTTGCATGTTAAATATACATGGGCCTTTGTATATCGCTTTCATATACAAAGTCGATTGTATGGCTTTTTACCTTGTATGCATTTTAAAAATGTTTTATGCGTACATACAAGGTGGACCTGAAATGGTTTTAGAATTGAAATGAATGTTTGGTTCAAATCTGCAATGCATCTTTGGTTTGTATGTCTCTTACATACATTCGCCATATACATTGCTTTATACATTGCCCGGATTTGAAATTTTATGAAGCAGGGTTAATTCAATGTATATCGGGCTTGTATATTCTTATATACAAGCCGATATACATTGTGATACATACAAGCCAGAATCCAAATGAATCTGAAGTTAGATTTAAATGCTTGTATCAAGTCTGAGTTGAATATCTAAAAGATACAAATGCACTTATACATTGTGTGAATGCGAAGGAAGGTTAAGAAGAGCTAAATTGATGTATGCGTCCGGCTTGTATATAATTTACATACATTGCGCTATATACATCATAAGCATACAAGGGCAGAATCCAAAAAAGATTGAAATATGATATAAATGATGCATCAAAATTCATTGTATGTTTGGATACATACGTTCGATATGCATACAATGCGGAACCGAAAGGGTTTTGAAGTAGGATTAAATCATTGTATGTATCCTTGCTTGTATGTGAGGTCGGATACAAGGTAAACAGTGCGTAGGTCCCAGAACTCATCAGCCTAACATGTAATATCAACAGTCTTGGGTGGTCCCAGCAATAGGTTATCTCTCCGATGAGAGCCTATTTCACTGTGAGTTGAGTGATTGGTTGAGAAATTTTTGGACTTGCTGATGAGGGTAAGTGTTGCCAATGAAAAGAGGAATGTATGCCGAATGAAAAGGGACATCGGCTAGAAGGGGGTGATCGGTAGATAATTTTCTAGCTGCGCCGATAAGGGATATCACGCTGATAGAAAAATAAAAATGGCGGGAAGGCGAAGTGATTGGATTTTTGAATCCATTTTTGAAGCTCGAGTGCATGTTTTGGTCAACGATGGTTGACCCGACTAGTTTTAATGTCGTATATGCATTTTTGATGCGCAATTTTCATAATTTTAGGGCTCGGTAGCTGTGTTTGTGCATTTGGAGCTTGTTTTAAAATAAATGTTCATTTTTCTTGTTGACTTACCAAATGATGATGCTTATTCCTGCTTATTTATTACAGATTGTTGGAGTAGCTGAAGAAACAGAGTTGCCGACACAGTGGTGGCATGCAGTTGAACATAAGGATGGAGCTTTGAGTGGCGATGACATCATGCAGGATAGCACCGAATCCCGAGAGGCCAAACACACCAGAAGAGGAGGGGCTTTCAATGCGAGACGGTTTGCAGATGGAGACATTATTGTTGGAGTAGCGCCCTGTCTGGGTATGCTATTCAATTTCTTGGCAAGATTCATTTCTCACCGTTTGATGCTGCATTTCAAGATGCTGACCATTGATCTCCTGGGGTTTTGGGTGCCAGATTGGGGAAGAAACCAGAGATATATATTGAGCCCCTATATTGTACAAAAAAGGACGAGGTCAATCATACAAAAAATCAGACCTGAAGTAGTTTTATAAAGAGATCAGATTATTGAGACTAGTGAGGACTGGATTGTTGAAATAATCAAGGTCCTTTCCTCAGATCATTGTAAATGTACCTATTTTATGAACATACTGTATGGAGATGAAGCTTCAGACTATATCCTGATTGTAAACCTTAAGTAGTCTTCAAGTTGATTTATGGATATGTACTGGTGAATGCTGTGTTCTATAGAAGCGCTTTCATTTCATTGCATGTTGTTGTCAACTTTTACCCTTGAAGATTTGCACTGAATCATGAGGATTTGTGGACTATCCTGGTGAAGTATGATTTTAGTTTTCTTTTCTTCATTGCATGTATGGGAATATGTATGTGGATCTGTGATCTCAGTCAAGTAATTTTAGGAATCTCACTCTCTAACCTTTTTGCTCATTTTAATTTCATTGAAATCACTTTCATAAACTGCACATCATGATAAATATTAAGTAGAACAGAGAAATATGCTGACATCCTGAAGATAACTGAATATCATTGGCATATTCTGAGCTAAATGCATGTAGTATTGAAAATGTCATGCAGAGAATCACAAATAAGGGAAGAACTCATGCAAATATCAACTTAGACACATCATTTGGAGATATATGTTGTGTAGGGTAACCTCCCTGTATAGCATTGTTGCAGAAAAAGAATCTACAGATCTACGTAAGACCCTGAAATGGAAAACAATAATACACATCAACCACCAAGTAACATCAGCAGATTATGAACTAATCAACGGGGACTTGGGATCATGAATTCTATGAATTCATTGTATCTTTTAGGATAAACAAGGGTTGTTGTGTGACTTTTGTTTTGTGTGCTTGGTTGTGACTAACATCATCACCAACAGGTAGGAGATGTGGATGACCGGAAGAGTACCAGTGGTGGAGTATTCTTTCTAGGGAAAAGATTGGTTTCTTGGCTAAGCAAGAAACAAGAGGCAATATCTCTGTCCACTGCAAAAGTAGAATATATTGCAGCAATAGGTAGTTGCACTCAAGTATTGTAGATGAAGCAAATGCTAAGAGACATCAGAGTGGAGTATGAGGAACCTATCACAATCTTCTGTGATAATTTAAGTGCAATAAATATATCAAAAAATCTGGTGCATTCAAAGACAACATATATCCATCAAGTTTCACTTTTTGAGAGAACAAGTGAACACGAATGAAGTCAGATTGGAGTTTGTGCCTTCCAAGGATCAGATTGCAGACATTTTTACTAAACCTCTACCTAAGGACTCTTTTGAGTATCTCAGGGAGAAGTTAGGGGTTATTACCCCTCCAGTTCTAAATTAAGGTGCACTGATGTGCATCAGTCCGGTGGATCTCACAGTCATATCTTGTGGTCCGGATTGATGTTGGGAAGCTGCTACTCAGGAGGAGTAGCTGGTATGATTCTGAAGTGATGTAAGTATGTGCCCTTTGCCATTGATGTCAAAGGGGGAGAGAAGACATGTGAAAAACAAAAAGTGGTTTCTGATTAAAGGGGGAGTAGTAAAGGAAGAGAAGACATGTGAATGGTTGTTGTTGATAGGGGGAGTTATGTCAGTTAGTGAGGATAAGTTCTTGTCTTGATGGTTAAAATAATTTTTCACATCATCTATTGCCATCAATGACAAAGGGTGAGATTGTTGCAAGTATGGGCCTAACCAGTGTTGTCATTGATGTCAACATACTCCTATTGCATTGATGATAAGGCTTGGATGAGTTGTATGCTGAGGATATTGAGAAAATTATTCCTATCAGGAATAGAGAAGAACAGTGAAGACAATGAGGTGAAGATCCCAGCTAAGATGAAGATCAGAGGATGCGTATAAAAGGGTTTGTAGATATGTGTCTTAATATGATGTAGTAAAGATCTAAGAGATTTGCATGAAGATTTGAAGAAGTTATGGCCACTTGAGTAAAACCAGTTCTGGCAGATGTTCAAAGGTGACAAAATGACACAAATAGGTCCGGTGAGATCCGAAGATGAAATATCTTGTTCTGCAGATTTGGTGGAGTGTTTAGGAAGTCAATGTGAATTGACAACTCAATTGGTTCATGGTCTGGAGGTCCACAAGCATCTACTCCAATATGACAATGAAGACGGACTATGTTATTGAGGTTTCAAATGAAGGAGAGAATGATTTTAGTAAGTAGTAGTGTGGATGTTCTTGGTGATTCAGGAAAGCTTGTGGAGGTCTTTGGATTGTGTCCAGTTCATGTTGGTGCTCTGCATTGAAGATTGAGCTTGTAATTGAAGAATTACTTCTGGATGATGATGTTCTTCCTAAGTCTGGCCAACCAAATGAGTTACACATCCTGTGGATGATCTTGAAGATGTTCTATGAAGCATGGCATGTTCCTAAAAGAAGATTGAAGTCCTAGATCTGTGTGGCTGACAGTGTGATGATCCACATGAAGTCTTTTGTAATTAGTCATGTTATATTTATGTATTTTCTCTATAAAGGATTTCAACTTGGATGATTATCCTAAAGTCAATGTCTTGTATAAATAAGTTGTGAAGTCATTTCAAATGAATCTTAGTAGAGATGAGAGTGTGGTAGAGAGGAGCAAAGCGAAAGGTAGAGTAGAAGTATTGGGCTTAAATGGAGATGACTCAAGCATGGTGAAGATGTTATTCTTCAGTTCAAGTATGTAATATTTACTATTCTGTAGATAGTGTGTCTCCTATAGGTAGTGGGCCTCTTGTGAGTAGTGTGCTCGGACAGTGAGCCCTAATTGGCATGTGCCATTTTGTTCTTCTTATTCTTTTAATAGAGAATACAATCTTGAGTTAATCACCTCGTGGTTTTTCCCTTAATCAGGTTTTCCATGTTAAAATCTTAGTGTCATATGTGTTAATGTGTTTTTTCTCTTGAATTGTTGCATTATGTTTCCATGATTGATTTATTATTATGTTGCTGAATTACAAGAAGGATTTAAGTGATTAATAGAAAGAAAGTTTTGGACAACTGATTCACCCCCCCTCTCAGTTGTATGTCCTGAATCTAACACGTAACCCATAAAATTCAAATTAGGTCTGGACCTAAACATCTCTGCAGAGGAAGGGAATGAATGTAGACCACATCATGCCTTAGCACGGACCTAAATACACTCTAACACACTTCAACACACTTTCACAATCACCAAAGCATAATCAGAATTAGTGAAAACAACCAAGTTGGCCAAACTTGTGTTAACACCAAGAAATTTTAAGTACATGCTTCCTCAAATATAAAGACACCTTGTGGACCTCACACAAAGATTTAAAACAATCTAGAAACATCCATGAACAACTTGAAGTCACCTGAAAACCAACAAATTCAACCACAACAACTTTCACCTGAACACAACAACACTGTTAAACTTTGCCACACAATAAATTGCTTTCCAGAGCACCAAATCACAAGCCTTTTGGATAGAAGATAGATAAGGACCTTATAGGAATATATACAGAACCACAACCCCTGAAACTAGTTTGCAAAGAAATACAGAGCAAAATACTTTCTCCTAGACACACTACAAACACTGTCAACCACTGTCTTCAAATTGGTGAACATAACTTTCATTGTATAGTGATCCGGAGTACCAAATTCTCTAGATTTATCATCTTCAAACACTTCTCAACAACATATCAAAACCACACACTTAGTTCTCTATCAAAGAAATAATGCGGAGAAAAAACTCAAACATTATTTTGTAAGCCAGAAGATTTCTTCAACATACTATTTCCAATATGAATTCAGCGACTTAATTAAATAACAATAGTAACAATATAGGATACAATTGACACCAATGACAACAAAAACATGTTGACATCAATGACAACACCTATTAGGACATACTTGTAATACTTATACCTCCTTAGCCTTCTTAATTGCGTTATCTTTCAGAGCTACAGAGGGTGCACCCTTTTTTGTTTTCTTCATCTTAGGCCCCTTGGAAACTTCAACCTCCTTATTAAGATAGGGGTTGATCATGGGATAAGGATTTTTTAACCATGCCTTGGTCCTTTTTATCACATCCTTAGCCCTATTTTCAATAGAAGTATCTTTTGTTTGATCCCATCTAATAGGAGCCAGGGGTTGGCTATAAACTTTCTTATCTTCATAAGAGGGGTCCAGCAAGGATCCATCCTCTTTCATCCTCTTTGGAACCTTAGGGAATCCTTGGATGTTCAATCCCTTCACCAAATGAAGGATCAACCTAGAGTAATCCCTCTTCCTTACTTCATGATCGTCCATGCAATTTTCCAAGTGATACTCCAATGCATACTCATGGATGTACCAACTGCCTATTGGAGGGCTAACCCATCAAATAGGGTCAAATCTACTCCTTATATTGTCAAAGACACCCAAGGATAGGGTACCTAGATCCACCTCTACATGCTGAGCATTAATTATGTTTTGACGAGTATTCTCCTACCTTGATGGGGAATTGAAAGCTAGACTTGTATTTTCTTGATATCAACTTGTATACTTTAGCGACCTGCCTATAGATTTCCAAAAATATGATTTGATCACTTGGCTACTTGGGAAGTTTGTATGGTGCTTTGTCAAATCTCATTACCCATATGTAGGTTAAAGCTTGGAATTATATGTACTAGTTGCCCCAATGGGCCAACTCATCTGCAACTTCCACTGATAACCTCTAGGAGTAGTCATGCTCTAACCCTCTGATAACTGCATACACAAAGGTCTCATTGACGATGCAAGAGTTCTTCATGCTTGCCTTAAATTCCAACTAGGGAAAATTTTCATACACCAAGACCTCACACTATTGGAGGGAGCCTACTTGTTGCAGCCCAAGAAAATTGGCTTGGTAAGCCAAGAGGTAGACCAGATAGGATGTCATGTAGAACTCCTTAGTCTCCATTACTTCTGACAACTAGTCATTCAACTTATCACTGATAAAGGTACCCCAGTCTAGTCTCTTACCATCCAAAATCTTCATATTGAATTGGTACATCCAGGGGTACCACTTGTCTTTTAAAGGAAGCCCAAACACCCTGTTGAGGAGACTAATAAACCTTCTCCCATCCTACTTAAACTCACTACTTGGTTGTATGGGTGCCATATTTAGGGGACACTTCCTTTGAGTCACCAAGAGATGTTAGTTCATATAACTGGTACATTCCCTATTTTGGTGTTGTAGTAAGTTAGGGCTATGTTTTCAATGATTTTGTCATAATCAGGATATGTCAGGAGGCCAAAGACCTTCTCAATCATGTCAAAAGTGAAGTCCAGGACCACATGCCCCAATGGACCAATGATGTTTCTACTTCCTATCTTATACCATTAAGCACATGCCAGGACCAATTCTAGAGCTTATACTGAAACAAGGAGAGTAGTGGCCTGAAATAATCTTGCGTTCTCAATGCATTGAGTTAGGAATGACTTGTTTGCTTCCCCTCGTAGCTGCTGTAAATATCCCTAGGAGCTAGGATACCTAATGTCTATGTCTCTGATCTTTGGATATGGATTAGTCACCTTTGTGGGAGGTAGGTATCCCCTGAATTCTTACTTGGTATCTCCCACTGGTGGGACTTCCACCATCTTCCTTCACACTCCAACAATCAACAATGGCATACCTTTTCATTGGATTAATCATAGTTAGTCCATTTCAATAGTTATCTAAGAGAATTGCAATCAAAAGTCATTATAAATATATCAATAACTACTAAATATGCATTTTCCTGGTGAATATCGAAGATCAGAGTTCGGGCCTTACTCTTTCTTTAGGTTGAGAAAAGGAGAAGGGTCAAAGTGGAAGGCCTGATGGTGAAGTCCTGACTATATGTGAGTGTTAGTTATTGAATTTAGGATGCGGGGGGAGCCTTAGACATCCTTCCCAAAGTGACAAGTAATGTGAAAGGCCCAACACCCAAACTCTAATATAGGTCAGGAAATCAGGAGTCAGAAGGTGGGGCTAACTCTTGTTAAGCTCAAATTGGAAGGTGAAGCCTAGAAAGCCCATCTCTGACATCATCACTATGGTGGGAATCATCAAGAATTGGAGCCAATCCCTAATCCCTTCAAAATTGAAAGAGGAAACCTAGAACTCTGAATAGAGAAAGTCTAAAAGAATCTAAGTAGGATAAGAAAGATATCTTAGGGTCAGGATGTACCTTGCAAGGCTTTCAAAATGGAAGGTGGAAGGTTGGAATTCCAATCTCTGCCACTCCACAAATTCAAGTACACCAAGAAAAAGGGTTAGAGATCGAAACAACATCCTACCCAACACTAAGAAAAACCAAAAAGTAAATAGGATGTCATTAAAACAATCTCGAAAGGCAGGTCAATCATTAAAATGGATTCAATAAAGCAAGAAAGGGGAAAATGAAAAAACCATAGTACCAAAAAATAAGAACAAATGCAACACAAAAATGTGAGATCAAACCCCAAACCACCATAAATGATCAACCATTTTCAACAAAAACACCAATATGTAACACACAAAGAAAAAGAAAACCTTTAAAACCAACCTAGAACAGATGGTATTGGTATCAATGTGAAGCGATCTAATGTTTGAGCCCAATCACACCAGGCACCACTACTATCAATCAACTTGAGAAATGCACCACAGTAGTAGGAAGCACAGGTGAAAATTAGATGAGAGCAAAGTGAGGGAAAAATGAGCTCGAAATCAATATAAACGGGATGTTAAAATGCACAAGAGGGCCATAATTAATGCACTGCCAAGGGTAGGTGTAGGGAAATCAAATCCAACATCATTAAGGTCTGCCTCTCAAGAAAGTTGAAAGGACAACCACCAAATCAACTGTAATGGGTGGAATTTGGATAGTTGAGTTATTGATAGTTTTGGTGTATATCCTCCTTTCACCCTTACATTCAAGGACCTAGGGTTGAGTTGCAATGTACTATCATACCCTAGCTCACTAATGAGATGTAGGGAAACTTGGATTTTTATGATTTGATTGCCAATTATCTTCTCTTATGCTCAATTATGCCTTAAAACCCTAATTATGCAAATACGACAACAAACAGACTAATAACGAAAAAAGTTGCTATAGAGAGATGCAAAATGACAAATAATTGTGCACCTATTTCTGGGGTTCAGAGGTAGAAAAGTTGGGGACTAAAGAGTGGGCACCCAAGTCCAAGGCCCTGCATTTGTCAGGATATGCAAACAAGACCTTCAACTTGTTCTTGTTGTACCGAAGGTTTTCCCATCATGAAACTTTAAGGACTAATGAGCAGGCACCCTAGTCCAGGGAGCTATTTCCTTCTCTGATCTACAATTCTAACACTCTATTGTACCCTCTTGCAACTTCACTTTCTCCAGATCTGACACATGTAACTTGCAATCATGAAAACTTTGGTAGGGGGTTGTGGTGTTTAGAGGCTTGCCTCAGTCAAGCCCCAGAGAGACATTCAAGCCTTCCAAACACCATTATCAAATAGAGAGTGTTTGCCCTTGGGAGGTAGGGGCAAAAACCAAATGATAAATGCTTACAAACACAAATGATATCACACTGTAGTGAAGATCTCATGGGAGGAAGAAGCTCTTCATGCCATGAGGAGATGATTGCTCAAATCTGCAAACACAAACATATAGACAACACAAATCTACTCTTGCAACACAATGAAAGCCTTGAACCACCTTTAGGATGCATAAAGTTCACAATAATAATCTACTTTACAAATGAATGCCTAAACATACTTTTATATGCAACTACAAACATTCCCACCAAGAATTTTGTAATTTAAACTTACCATGTTAGTATAGGACCCAAATAACAGTCACAAGCTGACACCCAAAAATTGGGACTGCCCCAAAATAGGGCAGGACTAGGGTGCGGGCACCCAAGTCTTCCCCCTATTTTGGGTAGGGGTTATCTCAAGTGGTCACCCTAGGTCCTATTTTCTAAGACACTTAGGGGTTTTCTCATGAAGATGTTGAAATATGATGTTATATGTCCTAAATGCAGCTAAGAGACCCAGGAGCTAAACCTTATGAGAGAAAAGCCCCCAAGGGGACATTTTTTGATGTTACATTTAGCCCCCACTTTAATGTATGTATAAACGTGAGGCTAATACATGCATTAAAGTACGATCAACAAACATAGAAAACATGCCAAGCATGGAGAAGACAATCATATTAATGCAAAACACGGAGAATACATTGAATGCATAGAAGACACATTAATGCATGGAAGACAGGAATGATTTCTTTTCTTTTCTTTTTCTTATATATATGAAATACAAATGTAAGTACAAGAAAATAAACAAACCTCCCATAATGTAGGATGTACTTCATATATGGAGCAACACACACGCAAAACATGCAAAACCACACAAAATGCAGGATGCACTCATTGCGTAGGTCTTTAGACTGCATATGGGGCAACAAAAACACCAAACAAAGCAAGCACGCCAAACACACACACTTTAAAGATAGAGAAAATATGGCAGACAAGTGATGGAGTGTTCCTATTTCTAGGTCCAACACTATCTCAGGCACATTACAGGCACACACCGATGATTGGGCTTCGCCACAACAATCATTGAAGACATGCTTAAGGGTTGAGTTAGTCATAGAACCACTCCCCACCTGCGCAGAGGACTTTTGAAAATGTAACCCCACCTACATCACAGAGATGCCTTACAGTGAAAAGGAAGCATGGCATACAACCCCACCCGCATCATGGAGATGCCTTACGGTGAAAAGGAGGTATGAGCTCAAAAGTATACAACCCCACCCACATCATGGAGATGCCTTACAGTGAAAAGGAGGTATACGAAATAGATTTCAAGATTGTTCAAACACACTTTACTAGCATCTAAAACAAACAACTTACCTTATATATGCCCCCACCTTAAGGTGGTTGATATCATGCATTGATATCAAGCATGTTAAGGTAGGAAGAAAACACACAAGGGAACATAGACTTTCGCAAAGCCCATGCCCCTCGGAGGTGACATGTACTTTACGATTGCCAAATGTTCCCACAAACACATCCATGCAAGAAATGTGTTAGTGTCCACATAAAAACAACAACATCAATGCATATGAAATCTGAGGCGTGCAAAATTCAAGATAGACAAAGTGCACAGAGTAGCAGTATTGTTATGATTTGTAAATGAGATAGAACACCATCAAAATCACTACACAGAAAGCACGAGTGCTTCCACTAGCCAAGCATCGGATAAAATATACAACCCCATCATCATATTAGGAGCTAAGTCCAATTTTTGATTTCTCGTGAAAGGGATGCTAGGTCTACATCAGTATAAATGATTTTTGTCATCCACCCGCTAGATAGGAACACTAGAAGAAGGGAAACAATAAATAAGAGAGGAGAAACAAGTGTCTTAGGGACAATCACATAGGAGAGTGCCCCCAAGTCACCAACCGCAACGCTATGTCCGCAAGACACAACACACAACAATGAAATCAAAGAGAGAGGCAATATATAAGAATGATGATACAAATAGAAGAAGGTCACAACAGAGGCTGTCTCCTAGTATCTTGGACCTTACAAGAGAATCAAGGGTCATCCCAAGAGGTCTAAACAACACATAACACATCATGGGGGAAGCACATCACGAGAGAGATAAAGGGTTAGAGATACTTACTTGTAGGATCTTTGTGCTAAGTCTCATCATCAAGTAAATCATCGTCATCCTCCCACTCCTAGATTTTAGAGGAAAGTGGGACATAAGGTACAATAGCCCAATCATCATTGTTAGGGTCGTCTTTGTTTTGTTCAATGTTTGGATCAATGTTTTCTTGTTGAGAGGCAAGGTTTATGGTATAGGCTTGTCTTCTTCATCTTCTTTCTCTTTCTCTTTCTTTTCTATTTCTCTTTCTTCTACCACTTATCTCTTGTAAGATAGGCATTTGCTCTTTCATAGGTTTTTGCAATTTAGAAGAGGAAGCACCAAGATCAAATATCATTTGACTAGGTGGCATATTTTTTTGTTGACTATTACCTCCCGATACTTATAAGGATGACGGGGGAGGAACCTCAGCATATGGACCTTGTCCTTTCAATATGTGGTTCTCTTCAAACGCGGGTTGCTTTTCTTTTGTCATTTCTTGCATAGAGGGGCTAGTTGTTGGATGTAATAGTTTTGATTTGTAATTTCTATAGCCTAAGAAGTTAAAGTATGTTCATGGTTCATGTTTCTCTTCATTTTTGTCCCAAAAGTAATCCATTGTGAAATGTTTTCTTTCAACCAAAGGTTTGTATTTATTCTGAAAGATGGTAATCACATGTCCCTCAAAACAAAATTTTAGACAATTATGAATTGTTGAAGGGACATCTTTCATTTCCTTTAACCAAGGGTGTCTTAATTTAATGAGAAAGTGGTCAAAAATAGGGACAAAATCAAACAATTGTTCTACATGTTTTTCAAATACAGTTACCAGCAATGATATCTTACCCAAAGGTTTTATAAAGGTTCCCTTAGGTGTTTTAATCATCATGTCCAAAGGGTCATGAGATCCTTGCATCAAATTATGTAAATAGAGGAACTCTTTGGTGGCAACATTAGTCATGCAATTAGGATCAATAAGTGTTCCATCCACAGGGTTTCCCATTATTTTCATAGTGATGTAGAGAGGTCCGTCAGTATCTCCGATTGTTCTATCATGAGGTGTAAACACAATTTCAGGTTCAGGGACCTTTCTCTTCATGTAAGGTCTAGGAGGGAACCTATTATTGTTATTGTGATTAGATTCCATGTGTATATTTTCAAATCAGTGCCAAATCAGATTTTGAAATCTTGCAAAAGACAAGTGCAAAGTTATATGCAACAATGACCTAAGATGCTTGGTTTTTTGTACTTTTTCAATGCCAATAAGTGAAAACAAAGGTGTTGTAAGGATTTGGATCAGGGGTAGAAAATAATATGTCTAATATCAGTCCAATACAACAATAAGATCCTTAACAACACACTCTTGATGCAAATCTAAGATGATGATAGACCAAAACCTAGTGAAAATACACTAAAATAAGTTGTTTTTCACCAAATCTCAATGCAAAAGAGCATGACAAAGGGTGTTGTGAGGAAAATGATGATGAAAATAAAATTATATCAGTAATAACAGCCACATAATTCCAAAATATCTATCACAACACACTTATAGTGCCACTCAAGGTCAAACCCTAGTGAAAATATAGCAAAAATAGGCAATTTTTCATGATTTTTCAATTCCAAGACCTAGCCAAAGGGATGTTGTAAATAATTTAAGGAGGTGCAGAAAATAATATCAATGATATCAGTCACTTCAATCCATAATATTTTTCACAACACACTTGGAGTGCAAACTAGGCCAAACCCTAGGGCAAAAATAGCAAAAATGTGTAGTTTTTCACCAAATTTTCAATACAAGAGCTCGATAAAAAGGTGTTGTGAATATTTTTAGGAGAAGGAAAAAATGATTACCTTGATAACAACCAATTAGTTAAAAAATATCCTTCACAACATACCTATGGTGCAAATTTAGAGAGTCGATAAGGCCAAATCTAGTGGAAATTAATGTTTTTGAAGCCCTAGGTTTGAGATCTTGACACAAAATGCTATATGAATGTTTTGCAAGTTGATATATTATGAAAATGAAATATGCTTAGATCTGAAAATAATTTCCAAACCCTAACATGCAAAATGTGCAAATCTAATGAAAAATCAATGAAAATGCTAGTTTTTGTTGACTTTTTCTATGCAAAAATACAAATTTTTAAAATCTAAATGCAATTTTATTCCAAAATGCAAGACTAAAGCCAAATGCAAATTTTAATGAGTTTCTAAAATTAGTAGAAAAAACTGAAACAAGATTTTACCTAAAACCCTAGATTTTGGAATTACTAGGTTATATGCAAAATTCACAATTTTCAATAAAACCCTAGCAATTTTATGATGAAAATGCAATGCAAATTAATGATTTTTTGTAATTTTATGTAATTTAAATCATATCTAATGCAAAAATTATAAATTTTATGAAATTCAAATTAATTGATACAACATGCAAAACCCTAGAATGTAATTTTTTCTAATTTTTTCCAATTTTTCAAAATTTTTAAAGTTTTCTAATGCAATAAGATGAATGATACTATTAATGAATGAAATCACTAAAAATATGAAGAAAAACACTTAGAAAGGTGCAAACAAGTCCAATAACATGGGTTCACCAAAATGTAATGGATGGAATTTGGATAGTTGAGTTTTTGATAGTTTTGGTGTATATCTTCTTTCATCCTTACATTCAAGGACCTAGGGTCAAGTTGCAATGTACTATCATACCCTAGGTCACTATTGAGATGTAGGAAACTTGGATTTTATGATTTGATTTCCAATTATCTTCTCTTATGTTGAATTATGCCTTAAAACCCTAATTATGCAAATACGACAGCAAACAAACAAATAATAGAAAATGCTGCTATAGAGAGATGTAAAATGACAAATAACTATGCACCTATTTTCAAGGTTTGGAGGTAGAAAAGTCAGGGAATAAAGAGTGGGCACCCAAGTCCAAGGCCCTACTTTTTGTCAGGATCTGCAAACAAGACCTACAACATGTTCTTACTTTACCAAAGGTTTTCCTGTCATGAAACTTTGAGGACTAATGAGCAGGCACCCTAGTCCAGGGAGCTATTTCTTTCTCTAATCTGTAATTATGACACTCTGTTATACCCTCCTGCAACCTCACTTTCTCCATATCTAACACTTGTAACCTGCAATCATGAAAACCTTGGGAGGGGGTTGTGATGTTTAGAGGCTTGCCTTAGTCAAGCCCTAGAGAGACATTCAAGCCTTCCGAGCACTGTTGTCAGATAGAGAGTGCTTGCCCTTGGGAGGCGAAGGCAAAAACTAAATGATAAATACTTACAAACACAAATGATATCACCTTGTAGTGAAGGTCTCATGGGAGGAAGAAGCTCTTCATGCTATGAGGAGATGATTGCTCAAATCTACAAACACAAACACATAGACAACACAAATCTGCTCTTGCAACATAATGAAAGCCTTGAACCACCTTTAGGATGCATAAAGTTTACAATAACAATATAGTTTACAAATGAATGCCTAAACATGCTTTTATATGCAACTACAAACATTCCCACCAAGAATTTCATAATTCAAACTTACCGTGTTGGCATAGGACCCAAATAACGGTCACAAGTCAACACCCAAAACTTAGAACTGCCCCAAAATAGGGCAAGACTAGGGCATGGGTGCCCAAGTCTTCCCCCCCCTATTTTGGGTAGGGGTTATCTCAAGTGGTCCCCCTAGGTCCTATTTTCCAAGACACTTAGGGGTTTTTTCATTGGGATGTTGAAATATGATGTAATATGTCCTAAATGCAACTAAGAGACCTAGGAGCTAAACCTTATGAGGGAAAAGCCCCCAAGGGGACATTTTCTGACGTTACATTGACAAAGGTGATCTACCACCCCCACACTAGTGTCCTTGGGCATGAGATGTCAAGGTTTCCTTTACATTCATGCTAACATGACCAACCTTGTTAGGCCATAAAGCTGTGTGTTAGGTTAGAGCATCAGACCTTTAGGGATGCCTTTACTATCATGAAAAATGATAAACCCCATAATTTCAATAGGACCCCTTGGAAAGAAAAGAGAATATGCCAAAGTAAACCAAAGAAAAAGAGGGGTCCCTATTTTCCTGTGTCAAAATGGGGTGTGTTGTGAGAAAGAGTACAACGATTGCCAACCAAAACAAAAGAATGCTTCCAAGCATTTCAAGGTGGGAAAATCAAGCTGAGACCTAGAATTTGAATCAAACCAAATAGAAGAGTGAGAACTAGAGAAAACTAAGATTAAAATTTCTTAAAGCGCAAGATCTAATGCCTCTAAAATCCAAGTGTGTGCACATGTTTCATTACTGTTCCTTAAGCATGCAAGAACTCATCAATCACAAACTAGAGATTAGGTTAGGTGAAGTGGATTTTGCTTTCACATGATCACCTAGACATAGCTCCATTGCCATCCAGGTGTCCATAGCCTTGAAAGAGATATCACTAACCCCACCCAAGGCCTTGCTCTACTGCCAACTAGGCATTCATAGCTCTGATAGAGATTGCCCAGATCACCCAAACAGTTGAGTCCTCTTGATATGTCATTATATTTCCTTATTTATTTTGATTTTCTTTCTCAACTTGTAAGCAATGAATCTTGCTATTGGGATGGGGGTTAAGGCTAACCTCTAAGGAGTAAACCACTCCTAGGTCAAACTAATAGTGGTGACCTAGAAAGACAAAATCATTAAATTTTCACCCAATAACTAGCTGCAACAACTCATTCCAACAAGCACAAAGAAGCATTAATATGTGAAAGTATATAAGATCTCAAGAAAATATCTTCTAAAGCATAGAAAAGACCTTGACTCTAGCTGGACCAGCAAAAATCCTAGTTGATATGAATGATGCAAGATTGAAAATTCCATGCAATGACTGATTTCTTGACAAAAAAGATTGAAAACATCCCTCCAATGTTGGCTCTACTGCATATCCACATAGACACATCTTTTGCCAACCAAAAAAAGCACCTGATAAGTAGAGGAGAACTTAAGATATGCAGTCATGCAGTAGTAAACTTGAGACTCATTTTCAAAACCAAAAATAGACCAAATGGACTAATGGCAAATCAAATAGAAGCAAGTAAATAAATCAGACTAAGGGTTTAGCAAACAAGCAATCAAAACAACAAAATAAAAACACACAAGGAAAAAACAAACAAGCTAACTAGGAAACTTAAAACAAGACTCTTAACCTAACTATGTATAGAAGAGACCAAAGGGTCTCTTTATTAGATTCCCTCAATTTGGGAAGTAATGCTTGAGGTATTTCCCATTGACTAGAAATTGGACAAGTTCCCCAAAAAGAGATTTGACACAAAAAGTATTCTCCCCAAGAATCTCAATGATCTTAAAATGTCCTAACCACAATTTGTCAAATTTTGAATAGTCCCCTCTTTTTTCTTTGGCTTTGTCCCACATGGGGACCAATTCACTAATCCTGAAGGCTTTGGTGGTAGCCCTTTTGTCAAACAATCTCTTGACTTTTCCTTGATTTTTCACAAAGTGTTCTAGGGTGACATCTCTTTCTTCTTCTAGGTTCAATAATCTAGCCTCTATTTTATCTTTTGTCCCTAAGTAATCCATAGCAAATTGTAAGGTGGAATTTTTTAGATTCACTGGGAAGACAGGGTTCTAACCATAAACCTACTAATAGGGAGAAGTCCCCATTTAATATTTAACCTAGGTTCTATTAGCCCATAATGCAAATTTTAGTTGTGTATGCAATCCCTAGAGTTTCTTTCCAAAAGCTTCTAAATAACATCAATCACATTTTTATTTGTAGACTCTGAAACACCATTCCCTTGAGGATAATAATTGGAAGAAAACTGAATGATTACCTCATGCTCAAAAGTCCATTGAAAATTTTAGAAGATGAGAAGGTAGGTCCATTGTCACATACTAGAGCAAAAGGCATACCAAACTGGGTAATAATGTGTTCTTCCAAAAACCTGATGACTGCATTGGTAATATGGTCTTTACAAGCCAATGCCTCACTCCATCGTCTGTAGTAGTTTGTTGCTATTGAGATGAACCTATGTTCTATAGAAGAATTTGGGTTAATCATACCAATTAAATCCAAGCCCCATTGGGCAAATGACCTTACCCCATATACTGGTTATAGTGGCATAGTGAGATTTCTCTCCCTAGAAGCTAAAGTTTGGCAAATGTGGCACCTTCTGACATACTGATGAGTATCCTTGAAGATATGGGGCTAGTAGTACCCTACTCTGAGTATCTAGTGTACTGTGACATCTCCTAACCCATGTCTAGTCCCATATTTCTCATGAAATCCAGTCAATACTTGTTTTGCCTCTTGTTTGTTCAAACATATGAGATATAGGCCTTCAAAATTCCTCCTGTATAAGACTCTTGATTTGATCATGTATTTTTGACTTTTAATTCTTAGTGCTCTTCTCTGAGTAGGGTTCATATGATCTAGACACTTGCTTCTCAGCAAATACTGCACTATATCATGATACCAAGGATCTGTGTTGATAGTTTCCACTGAATAATGATGGCAACTAATAAGCGGATCTAGTTCTACTAGAGCTTTAGACAATCCTTGGCCTCTAACTAACTTCATTGGATGTATTTGTAAATTGAAATCTTGTAGGGTCATCATCCATTTTCCTCTCCTTTCTCCCATCTCGTTCTGCATCAGCATAGACTTAACGACTGGGTCTGGGACAATAGCTAGAACTTTGCTCAATATGTAATGCTTGAACTTTTTAATAACTTTAATTAGGGCATACACCTATTTTTCCATGTATGGATACATAACCTCTACATCCCTAAAATGGGTACTCATAAATGTAATGGGCCTTTCGTCCCCCTCTCCTTTCTTCTGAGTTAGAATAGCTACACAAGAAACTTTAGATACAAAAGAGTAAATGTAGAAAGGAAATGTATAATCTAGACTAGTTAACATGGGAGCCTGGGCAATAGAGTCCTTAATCTTGGAAAAATCTTATTTGGATTTGACAACCCATTCAACTTTAACATCTTTCTTAAGCATGTCATTCAAGGGTTTAACTATCTCAGTGAACCTTGTGATAAATTTTCTGACAAAATTGATCTTATCAAAGAAGGATTTGAGTTCGTTTTTGCTACCTGGTAAGGGAATCTTCTGAATAGCTTCAATTATTTAAGGATCAATGGAGATTCCTTCTTCAGATATGACATGTCCCAAGAGTTTCCCTTCTGTTACTCCAAATATGCAATTTTAAGGTTTAAGGAGATCCCATAACGTCTACACCTGTGGAGTATTTTCCTTAAAGCATTCACATGGTTAGCCTGGTTCTTAGAAAAGATAGTCAAATCATCCATGTATATGATGATGCATTTGCCAACCAAACCCTTAAAATTCATATCCATAGCTCTCTGGAAAGTGGTACCTACATTGATTAGACCAAAAGGCATCCTTCTATAAGCATAATTACCCCACTTATAGGTGAAAGTGGTCTTCAATTGGTCTTCCTCTTCAATCATAACCTAATTATACCCTAAAAATCTATCAAGAAAGGACATCATCTGGGACCCATTAAAAATTTGTAGAACTTCATTGAGAGAAGGGCGTGGGTAATTGTCCTTTTCATAAGCTTTGTTCAAGTTTCAAAAATCCACACAAAGTCCTATCTCTCCATTTTTTCTAACTGGAACCAGGTTATCCACCCAAGTGGAGTGTCTGATAGGGAAGATGATTCTGGTGGATAGTAGTTTTTGTACTTTATTGTATATCAGCAGTTCCAGTAAGGCTTAAACATGCCTATGTTTTTGTTTGAATGACTTGGAGTTAGGTTTCAAAGGAATAGTGTGTTGGAAGATGGATGTATCAAAGATCTTAAGGTCTTCATAACTCCATGCTATTACATATTTGAATTCCTTCAATGGTTGAATGACTCCTTCTCTTTCTTCATGGCAACAAGCCTTCTGAATAAAAATATTCTTAACTTGTTCATCTCCAATGTTGATAGTGTCATACTTACCACCTTCTAAATTGTCTTGCATTCTTTTCTTTGATTTCTGCTCCATGTCAAATAACCTTTCCAATGTCACCGGTCCTTTGGGAATGTTGTTAGTTTTTAGGTTGATAATTTCACTTTCATCGATCTCAAAGGGATCTTAGACACTTTGATCAATGATTTGTGTTTCAAAGACACTAGTGTTAGTAATGAAATCACTTGAATATGTTTATCAATCTTCAAATACCAAAAAGTGTCTGACATTGTCTAGAAATACTAGGCATGGTACCCTTGATAAGATCCAAAACTCTATTTGTATAGGCAACTAGCCTCTTGTCATGATAGTCATATCTTCTCCTTACATTTTTTAATCACCAACTGGGAGTCTCCTTGTACCTGTAGCACCCCTCCGTACTTACTTTGGTTATGCTAGTATGATTTTCTTTCCAAAAGAATTCTAAACCTTATCATAGGCCTACTACCTTTTATCCTTTAGATCATTCATGTTAATTCTAGGAATTCATTTATAGGAGCAATGTTGCTCGTGTTTTCTAGAAGCTCAACTGTGCAATGAGGCAATGCAGGAAACAAGCTTATCCCAAATTGATGTTGTAATTTCCTTGCTTTGGAAGGTGATATTGATTTTAGAGGTTTTACCTTAATGAAAAGATGGTGACAATTGTAACCAACATAAGTTTAGTCTTGTCTTATATGTTAATATCTGCTGAAGAGGAGATTATGCGGCCTACTAAATACCCCATGATCTTTGCATCTAATTTAACACCTTTCATAATCAATAGGTGTAAATTTATTAGATATTACTATTAATATTTAAGATTATATTCTATTTTGTGATTTCGTTTAAAAGTTCATGCACCTTCTTTATGCTTGGATATTCTACTAGATGTCTATGAGAGTATTTCCGGTTATAACTGACACCTGCCTGCAATAATTGTATTTGCTGGGTAGTTTCTTCAATAAATCCATTTTTAGCATATTCTGTGATCATTGCCACATTTTTTACACATATCCAGCAATTATGGAGCGGTTTTAGCAGATAATATCTTCTGAGTGTATGCATTACATTGGGGGGAAAATACCCCATCACTTCAACCACATTTGATTGGGGGGAGAGGATCATTCTAGGAGGGTCTGGGGATTTCTCTAACCATTTTTTTGATCTGACATTGATATGGGAATGGGGGAGGTTTTATGGAGGGTGTCATGGATGGACCTAGTGACCTTACTATTAGCAAGACACATATTGCAACATATTCATGGTATCTAAGGTAGAGAGACCACAAAAATCAAGTTGGGATTCTATTTACCATCTAGTGGATTCACTCCTACACTCCCAACAGGATCTTAGTGCATGGCATTTTCAAGTAAGTTTGTATATTTTGGCAACAGTTACATACTTTGTCTATGATTTCTCATTTTGCATGCTTCCAATTACTTGTTCTATGTTCCTTTTAACAACTAATTCTAGATTTCAATTATCCTCAAATACAACAAACCCATTTTGTGCAACTTTTGTAAGCTTGTCTACTAACACCAAAATTGCATTATGTCTACACTGCATCCCTATCAAACGAGTGACAAAATCTAGGGATATTGTGTCAAATTTACATTTTGGGATATTGTGGGGATAGAGTAAGTCTACTGGGTGACCATGTTTTTCCTTAACCTATTAGCATTTCATACATCTTTATACAAAATTTAGGATTTCTTTCTTGATTCTTGGCCAGTAATACACTCTTTAAATTTGCATTTAATTTATTAGCTTTAGAGTGTGCAGTATATGGTGTCTCATGTCCTTCCTTGAGAATAATTTATTTTAATTCAAAGTCCTTTAGCACCATCATTCATAGTCCATACTATAGAATCCTGTCCTTAACTAAATAAACACCATCTTAAACAATTTCTCTAGCTTTGCATTGTTGAGTTCTACCATTATTTGTTTTAGACTCATCTTTTTTTCTTGTTTCACCTGTATTTGCTTGAGTAGATCACCTTGTATACTAATCACAACATTAATGTGTGGTCTCCTACTTATGGCATCTACAATCATGTTTTCCTTCCCTTGAATATAAGTGAGCTCGAAGTCATGTTCACAAAAAAAAACTCCATCCATCGGTGTTGTGTGGCATCTAGCATTGGTTGCATGAATTGATACTTCAAGATTTGGTGATCTGTTCTAAGCTCACAATCTTTTAACTTTCAGGACTCATAGGCAACAACTCATCCCTCTTGCATCAACACTCAGCCCAATCCTTCTCTTGATGTGTCGATGCATACTACAAAATCTTTTGCCATGTTTGGAACTGCGAGCAGCGGGGCTGAAGTCAATTTGGGTATTATCTCCTTGAAAGCTTTCTCACATCTCTTGGTCCATCAAAATGATTTATTTTTCCTTTGTAGAGAGGTGATTGGGGTTGCCACCTGTGAATTTTTCTTAGCAAATCTCCTATAATATCTTGCGAGTCCCATGAAACTTTAGACTTCTGCAACATTTTTGGGTGTGGACTAGTCAAGTATCACCTAAATCTTGATAGGATCCATTGATATTCCTTCACTAGAGAATATATGGCCTAATTACTAAATCTCCTTTTGAAAAAATGATCACTTGGACAACTTCCCATATAACTTGTTTTCTTTGATACATTGAAGCACTATCTGAGGTGTCCTTCATGCTCCTTCATGCTTTGGTAGTAAATCAAGATATCATCAGTAAATACAATACAAACTTATCCAAATAGTTTCTAAATACATGATTCATGAGGCTCATAAAGACTGTGGAAGCTTTAGTCAGACCAAATGGTACCACCACAAAGTCATAGTGACCATACCTAGTTCAAGAAGTTGTTTTATAAGCATCCTCTTCCTTACTTGGATTTGGTGATATCTAGACCTTAGTTCTATCTGAGAAAAGACACTGACACCCTTCATTTGATTGAACCGGTCATTTGTTTGTAATAATGGGAATTTGTTCTTGATTGTAGCTTTATTTAATTGTAAATATTTCACACAACCTCAAATTACCATCCTTTTTTTTGACAAAAATCATTAGCGCTCCCCATAGGGATACACTTGGTTGGATATATGCCTTTTCAATTAGCTTCTGTACCTATGTTCTTGGTTTATTTAATTTTGGAATAGTCATTGGGTAAGGTGTAATAGGCATTGGCTTTGTGCTTGGCTTCAAATCAATAGTGAGTCAACTTCTTTTTTTTGGGGTGCTAGCCTTGACAACTTTGGGAACACATTTGCATATTCTTGCAATAGTGGGTCATCATTTAATGTTGGTTCTCAGTCTAATTCCTTCATGGTTATTGCATGGATCTGATTTCTATGCCTAATTTTCTTTGTCACCTTGGTAGAAGACACTACTTGTAGAGGAATGAGGATTGTGGTCAATATGTTAGAAATGAAGCTAGTTCTCTTGAAGATGTGTTACTGACTCTAGAGATTACTTAAGTGACTTTTAAGTCAGGTAAATACTTTGATGTTATTTTCTTTGCATCTCATAATCTTCTTTCAATCCCCCTTAGAAGGGTCTTATCTATGAAATAGTCTCATGATGGTTCCATACACTTCAAACAAAAGGGTACTAATTCAGAAATAGTATTAAGCTCGTATATGGTGTCATTATTAGAATCAAGCTTTCTTGACTTATAGTTTCTTTATAAATATTATAATTTTATTGTTATATTTGATTCTTCACATAAAATATATTTTATTGTTATCATATGTTAAATACATATTCAAGTCAATTCTAATATGGTTGGTCTTTTGGCATAATATAAGGGTATAGCTACTAGAATAAAGTTATGGTTGGGAATGTAATAGACTTAACCCTTGGTTAGGACCTATAGTTATTAACTTATGAGGATTTTATTATGATTCCTTCCAGATAAATAGTTCTTGGAAATCGATCCAATGTTCTTATATTAGTTGTTTTACTTAGAATTAAATCTTGAGTTATTAATCATCTTTCTAGAATAGGAATGTGTATATTGACTTGTTAAGGATTCTGGAGTGATATGTGAGCTTTTAAGAGTATATTACATATAAGACACTCTTGTGGTTGTAAAAAGGTATCTTCCTATGTGTTAAGGAGGATAGGAGATTTATATAGTTAATATGTTTCTAAACTATCTCGTAACGATTGAGGTTGAAGTGTTTAATTCTATTTTTGAGTGGATTCTAAAATTAAAGGTTTCTAGTTATGAAAGTGTTCAGTTGTGGATTAAGAATGTTGTTGACCCTTCACACTTGATCTTGGAAGGGTATCTACTTATTTGGTTGTCTATTATCTCTACTAAATGAAACCATTTTGTGGTTGCAAGTTTAGTCCTGAACTATGAAGTCTCTGTGCTACGCGTACGTAGGCAAGGCCATGATGAGCCCCTGAGACATTAGGTCGGCCCCTTAGGGCCTTAGGCTTTTCATTTAATGTAATTGATATTTGTATTGTGTCACTACTAAGGACTAATGTTTTAGTAGATGTGCAGTTTGAGAACTATAAGCTATGCAGGTCCCTGGAGCAGAGGAGACACCTTTCTACTTAATGAATAAGATGACTATCTGGCAGTATTGGTAAAGATGTAAAAATCTGTATAAACTTATTGAAACATTTGTATCATACATTTCATTTTAAAGAATGTTAATTTTCTAATATAAAATATGTAAAATGAAATCTTAACCTCCTATTGAATTCATTATTGGGTAGACATTACTAAATTGTGTGTGTGTGTGTGTGTATTCATTTGGATTTAGAACAACCATGATTGTTAGTAGATCATGTTAGTGATCTTTAATTTAGTCATGTAATTAAATATAATTCATTGGAGTTTTGTATATGGTTGAATATTGCTTCATTTCAATAATGTGGTCATGTTTTCCCTAGAGATGTTAGTTAACCTGTTGAATCAGACAACGTTATAGTTGGTTAACATTATTTCTTTTTTTAAAAAAATGCCTTTTATGTTACTTTAGTTGACTTATCTCTAGGGTTGCATGGTGGGGCATTACAGTACCTAAAATAGTTTCGCTCCCTTTTGATGAGAAAATAGTAATCCTCTAATTAGGGCTTCATACTCGAACATGTTGTTAGTACAAGAAAACTATAGCCTATTGTTCAGAAAAATTAACCTTGGGGGCTTTCCTATTAAGGTTTAGCTCCTGGGTCCTTTAGAATGCATTTAGAGCATCTTGCATGATTTTGATGACTCCCGATGAGAAAACCCTAAAGTTTCATGGCAATTTGGACTCAAGGGATGCACTTAACATAAATCCTACTTCAAATAGGGGGGGCTTGGGCACCCGTACCCTAGTCCTGCCCTATTTTAGGTTAGGACCAATTTCAAAGTGTCAGTTTATGATCGTTATTTAGGCCCTATGCTAACACGGTAAGTTTGAATTATGAAATTCTTAGCAGGAATGTTTGTAGTTGCATATATAAGCATGATTAGGTTATCATTTGTAAACTAGATGGAAATTAGATGAGCATTGTGATTTTGTGAAAGTGGTTCAAGGCATTCATTGTGTTGTAGAGCAGAATTTGTGTTGTTCTTGTGTTTGTATTTGCAGATTTGGCATCCATCTCCTCATGGCATGAAGAGCATCTTCCTTCCATGAGATCTTCACTACAATGTGATATCAATTGTGTTTTCTATCATTTATCATTTGGAGTTCACCTCTATCCTGCAGGGATATGCACTCTTTATCTGACAACGGTGTTCAGAAGACTTGAATGTCTCTGTGGCGCTTGATTAAGGCAAGCCTCTAAACACCACAACCCCTAACCCATTTTTTTGTGATTGTAGGTTACAAGTCGTGAAAGTAGAAAAAGTGGAGTTGCAGGAGAGCAGTACAGACTATTGGAATTGCAGATCAACAAAGAAAATAGGGACCTAGACTCGAGTGCCCGCTCATTAGTCCTCTAGATCCCGCAATAGGAAAATATCTGGAATAGTAGGAATAGGTTGCAGACAAGATTCCCAAATCTCGACAAAAACTATGGCACTTGAATGGGGCACCTGTTCATTAGTTCCTGACTTTTTTGTTTTCTGAACTTCAAAATCTGGTATGCATTTGATTGTTATTTGATATCTCTGTGTGCGATCATTTTCTGTAATTTGTTTGTTTGTTCACAAATTTGCATAATTAGGGTTTTGAGCATAATTGGGCTTAATTGAACAAAAAAATCACACAATTCTAATATTCCCCTATGTTTCAAGTGATAGAAGGCCTATAGTAGGTTCCTCTACTCATTTGAAAGTCCTTGAATGTTTAGTGGTGAAAGGAGGATCAAGACAAAAACCTAAAACCTCTTAAACATATAATCCTCTTTATTTTTCACACTAAACATTTTGGTGAACCTTTGTTTTTGGATTTTTTGCACCTTTTTGAGTGTTGTACTTTATATTTACATTCATTTCATTCAGTCATATCATTGTTCATCTTATTGCATTCAAAAAATTACAAAAAATTGAAAATTTTGAAAAAAATTGGCATTTTAGCTTCATTTTCAAATAATTTAGATTAATTGGCATTTAATTTAAATAAATTTCTGTCATTATCATCAGATCTGATTTAAAATATAGAAATTCATCATTCATTTAGATTGCATTTTCATGATTAAATTGATGAAAATTGCTTGAAATTGTGCATTTTTCCATATAACCTAGTTTTGCATTAGCTAGGGTTTGTAGTCAAAATCTTGTTTCAGATTTTACTACCATTTTAAAACACTCATTAGGACTGATTTATAATATTAGTGTTGCATCATAGTGGTCTTCTTGCAAAATTTCATGTCTAGGGTGTGAAAACCTTGCATTTTCACTAGATTTTGGCCTTATCGTCTCTCTAGATTTGCATCACAAGCGTCTTGTAATGGATTTTGATGCACTAATTGGCTATTATTAGGGATATTATCTTCTTCACCTCCTCAAATTCTTTACAACACCCTTTTTATTGGGCCTTTGCATTGAAATTTGGTGAAAAGTTGCGTATTTTGACTATATTTGCCCTAGGGTTTGACCTAGATTTGCACTCCAAGGGTTTTGTGATAGATTTTATGGCTTTAAGTGACTGATATTACTGCTATAATCTACTTAACCTCCTAAAATGATTTACAACACCTCTTTTATTGGGTCTTTACATTGAAAAATTATGAAAAATTGCATATTTTAGTGTATTTTCACTAGGTTTTGACTTGTCATCATACTAGGCTTGCATAAAAAGTGTGTTGTGAAGGATATTATTTCTTTATTGGACTGATATTATACATATTATTTTCTTAAATTCATCAATTTCCTTACAACACCTTTTCTTTCACTTCTTTCCACTGAAAAAAAGTCAAAAAATAAAGCATTTTGGATCTTAAACATATCTTGCTCCTTGGGTTTGTTCTATTAGTTTGTGCATTAAGCATCACATGCTTTTGTATGAGTATTATAACTCACTTCCCTAATCAAAATATGCCTTTAAGAAGAAGTATAAGACCAATGGGATCTAGTGCTTTCAAAGAAAATGATATTCCTACCTCTGAAAATCCATTGAATACATTCTTTACAAAAGGAGAGACACAAATTTTGCAAGATATCATACCTCATAAAACCACTATGTAAGATCAAGTATTTCATGATATTGAAAACACTATTGAGGTGGTCACACATGTACCTGATGAGCAAATAAATAAACTTGATAAAGAGTTAGCTAATTTTCAAGCATTTGTTGAAACGGAAAGGATAGCGGAAGAAGCTATACCTGTGATTCACAACATAAGAGAGTTGATAAAATAAGGACAAGATGGTATTAATGTTATTCAAGGTTTAACACATATTGTACAAACTAATTTTATGCTAGTGACTGAATGTGCCAAAGTTATTAACATGCCATCACTGTCTCATACGCAAGTATCGACACCTATACCAACCACTGGAATGTCTACATTTACATCGATAATTTTAACAACTAATGCAAATGCTTGTAGTAATGCTACCACTGGTATTGGAGTATCTAATGGAACTAGTTCACAAAATTATAAAGCGGTGGATTTAATTATTAGAACTTGGTTTCTAAGGGGACCTCTTCTATGAATACTTACTCTCAACCACCTCTCCATCCCACCTATTCTTAGCCACCGATTACATATAACTATTCACAACCACCTTCCACCTATCACTATGTCCAACCACCATTGAACTATTCACAGCCTCCGCTTATCACAACTTAGGCTCAAACACCTCTTCACTTTGGTTCTAATTCCTCACAGCAAATCGCATCTCCCAATGATGCCATCTTAAACCAACTTTGCAAGGCATGACCTCTTTACAACAAAAAGTGAAAAACTTGACAAATTCTTCACAACCTAATATACCAACTTATCATGCATGTAATCCCCTATCTTATACAGTTTTGAGAACTCCTATGCCTTAAAGGTTTGAGACCCCTCACTTTGAAAAATATGGTGGAAAAGGTGATCCTAATACTCATGTGACAGCATTCACGGCTATGTGTAGTGATTTCTACTTTGAAGAGGACTTGTTAGTAAAATGTTTCTTGTGATCTCTCAAAGATACTGCTTTAAAATGGTTTTGCTCTTTACCTCCGAATTCAATACACTCTTTTTCACATTTAGTTGATCAATTCTTACAACATTTTCAAGTAAACATTGGACCTCAAGTCTCTTTGATTGATTTAGTTCATTGCAAGCAAGGTCTGAAAGAGAAGTTAACTAAGCTTATTAGTTGGTTATATCAAGCTATATATGCACAAATTTAATATCAGATGAAGGATGACGATGTTTAGAAGGTGTTTATTACAAATCTACAACCTAACATCTGTGATAAGATTCTCTTGATGAAGTATAACTCCTTTCAACATTTATGCACTGCCCTTCATGATTATCAACTTTCATCTAGTCAGTATGAAAACTAAAAATCATCAGCTCAAGTTGGTCAATCCATGGGTGGACCATCACGAAACAACTTTAAGAAGAATAATAATAGGAGCTTCATTAAGGTTAATGGACCAAATTTGAATAACTTTTCTCAAGTGTCTTCTATCACTAATCTGAAGAAGGCACCGTATCAGCAAAGAAAGTTTACTCCAATATCTAAGTCTTACCATTCTATCATGAATCAAGATGTGATTAATAATCTTATGAAGCTTCCCTTGAATAAGCCTTTGGATCCTAATAAAATTCAAGGACCTTATTTCAATGCTAATGCCTTTTGTCATTACCATCGAACACAAGGACATTATATTAAACAATGTATGTGTCTTAAACATGAAATACAAGACCTCATTCACTTGAATGTTATAAAGGTATCAGGTGTGAATGATAATGGAAATAAGTCGGTTGCTCCACCAAATCAAAATTTACAAATCTTTACTAATCCTTTCCCTAAGCATACTCATAACAATATGATGGAACAAAGTATAGTGGAAGTAGATGATGAGGATTATTTGGAATATGATAACATTGTGGGTATAATAGAAGTGGATAAGGAAAAGTTGGATAACCAACCTCGTCCACACAAAAAAGGAATTTATGATGAGGTTCCTCCTCTGTTATCTTTACAAGGATCAGGAGATAACCAACATGCATCAGACAGATAAATAGAATAATTGAAACAAGAGACTATAACACACGAAATGATTGAAATAATACAAGATAGTCCTTGTTACTATGATAGATGAACTCAACAAAGAAAGCTAGCTAAAAACTAGAAAAGAGTATGAATATTGTCATCAATTGGAAATAATAGTGGTTCTCCTCCTCACAAGCAACAAAAAGTCTTACATATACCAGAATCTGAGAAACAAGCATTACAAGGATTTCACGACAACAAACAAGACCCTCATAAGAACCACTCAAGCTTTGCACAAAACTTGATAGAGCATCTCTCCAAGATGCCTGCAAGTTCCAAATTCTAGACCGGTTCCCCTTACATGTAAGCATCTCTAACCCTAGTGGTCACTTATGCGGTTAGCATGATTGGCTTGTGTATTTGACCTCCCGTCTCATGATGTGTTTCCCTCGTGATTTGTTATGTGTTGTTTTTGCCTCCTGAGATGACCCTTGTTTCTCATGTAAGGTCCAACTGTTGAAAGTAAGGAATACTGAGAGGGGGGTGAATCAGTATTTTGCAAAACTTCTTAACTTGTTTATTAATCCAATTTCCAAAATTAATAACATGAAAGTAGAACAAGCATAAGAACAACAACCATAAAGACATAACACATAGACACCAAAATTTTTACGTGGAAAACCCAAAAGGGAAAAACCACGGTGAGTGTTAGCTCACAATATATTATGATAGTACAATATCGAATTACAAGAAGGCTCATTGCCCAAAGAAATGCTCACTGTAGGTGGACTCACTATCCACTGAGGAAGAAGAAGAAGAAAGAAAGACAAATGGCTCACTACCAGATATGAACTGCTACAAGTGCATCTACAACATGCTGAAATACAGTTCCTTTGAAGGCTCAATATATAGATTCAAATGTCTTCATTTAATTTGCTCTGCTTCTCATCTCTTCTACATATACTCTGATTTCTACCCTTGTTTTATTTTTCTATATTGTACTCTTCTTATAATCCTTCACACTTTGAATTCATACATTATTCCACACACTCACATCAACACCACAATCCATTAAGTATTTATATCTGTAACAAGATTCATTTCATAATCAGGTCAGCAAGCCAGACATGAAGCGTGTATATAATGTATTTTACCTTGTTGGCTTGATCATGTGCATAAAAAACAATGCAGACCCAAACAAACATGAAATAATCTTTATATAGGTAAGCACCTATCATTCAACCACTTAGATTGATAGTTTAGAAAATATATCTTCTCTGCATAAAGATCTACCATGCCTGTCGGCTTGTCTCTTAAGAACATGCTTGACCTAATCATCTGTCACACCAAAATTCTTACTATAGACCAAATGAGACTCAAAGAATCACATCAACCATTCCTCATACCTCACAGATTATATCTTACCAACCGTAGGTCATGGTGTCCTTATGTGGTGAAATGCAGAACTCAGAACTAACTCTTCTACCTTGGTGAAGTACTAGCAAACCAACTGCCTGAACTTGGATTTTTGTAGACAATCTTCTGGATCACTTCAGACTCTATAACTCATCAACTGTATGGTTCTGACACCTATCCATACTTCCTCAAAACCTCATACTAATACAATCTCTTGCGGAGAAATGCAGACTAGAATACCCATGCACTCTGCACTGTTCCCAACTTAATTGTGTTCACCTAGACTTGAACCAATCACAACTTGACTTTCAGAAGTCATCAAGACTTGCAATCTTGAACATAGCACCTTCATACAATTCTAAACAACATACCTGAACCGCATACCTTGACCATCAACTGCGGAGAAATACCACTTGAGTTTCTGCTGCTAACTCTGTGTTGTTAGTACTTAGCCATTCTGCCTTAGTGTTTTGTGTCCAGACCAGAACCTTGTATGCAGGTTATTGCAAGTTGAGTTCCCAATCATCCTTAGCTCCATGATCATGCTTTGTTTGCCTTGTTTCTATCAATAACAACATTAACCAATTAGCAGTGTCTCTTGACTATGTTGCCAACACTAGGATACCAGGAGACTGCCTCTGTTGTGACCCTTCTTCTATTTGTATAATCATTCTTCTATATTGCTTCTCCTCTATTTTCACTATTGTGTGTTATGTTTTATGGACATAGCATTGCATTTGGTGACTTGGGGGCACCCTCCTACATGACTGTCCCTAAGACACTTGTTTCTCCTCTCTTGATTTATTGTTTCCCTTCCTCTAGTGTTTCTATCTAGTGGGCGAATGACAAAAAACATATTATATTGATGCAAACCTTGTGTCCCTTTAGCGAGTAATCAAAAAATAGATCTAGTTCATACATGATGATGGTGTTGTTATATATTATCCGATGCTTGGCTAGTAGAATCACTCTGTGTGATCTTGATGGTGTCTTATTGCACTTACAAAACATAACAATACTAATGCTCTGTGCACTTTGTCTATCTTGAATCTTGCATTATGCATTGTTTTTTATCATGATTATATAGACACTAACACTTTTTCTTACAAGAATGTGTTTGTGGGAACATTTGGTGATCGTAAAGTACATGTCACCTCCGGGGGGCATGGGCTTTGCGAGAGCTCATGTTCCCTTGTGTGTTCTCTTCCTACCTTAATCTGCTTGATATCGGTACACAATATCAACTAATGGGTTCAAATGTTGACTTATTTTATGCTATTTCTTATACTTCCAAACTTTATACCTATGCTATTTCAGATACTTTCCTAAGACATTACTACCATAATATGTTGACTTTTATATATATTCTACAAACCTTGAACTTAATATGCCAATGTGAAACATGGTAATAATATTTGTCAAATGCATGAGTTAGACATAAGTATGTATGTATATAAATGGGATTTTGTGGATTAATTATGAAGGCTATTTTGTATGCATATATTTTATGGATTAACCCTATGTAGCAGCAAGTTAGTAGCATAAGGAGAGGAAACTTTGCAGCACATTACAAGATAGAGCATTGAAGGAAGTCACAGGTAGGCGCCAACTAAAGCTGAAGAATAAGACTTTCTCTAGGATTCTAATCGCAGCTTATGTGTTTTCATTCATGAGCCGTTGAATAGGAATTTCTATTTGAGCAGGACTTTGCTTCCTTTGTTTCAGTTAGAATAATAAATTGAACTCAAACCTATACCCTGATATTTATGGATGAATTGATGATCAAGTTAGTGGGTAGTTACATTGTACTCTCCCATTTTTGTATAAGAAAGGAGGGATGAGTTTGATGGGAAGTTAGAGAAGATTTTCTTTCCAAGTTACTTTGTTTTTATAGCTACTCAACAGTTACTCTATTTTTATCCAGACATGTTTTATTGAATACAATATGAAAAGGTCATGTTTTTTATATGAAGTGAATACAACTATGTGTTATGAGAATCTGAAGTAGATTTAGTTTCTAGATTAATTGAGATAATTCCCTAAGCTGGCCACTCAAGGTACTAACCCTCACTTGTATCTTTCCTTATTTATTTATTCATTTCTAGTTAAAACTATTTTATGTTATCTTATAGAAGTTACATTGTGGAATGAGTAAGATATCTTAATTGCTATTTCTAGTAGTTGTGATCCATGAATAGAACACATATTTGAAGTCCTCCAGAGGTTAGTGTTGAGTCTTTTATCAGTCTGTGTATTTTGAGTTAATTCTACAATTCTCTATTAAATATAGTTATCTCTAGCCTATGCTGAGGGTACCCATAGCAATTGGATTTTGAACTATTTTTACTATTCTTACATTTCTATGAACTTTAGTAAATTAAGTTAATTAGAATAAGTCTATATGAGTTAGTTTAGGATAGAAATGAGTCTTGAAGGCATATATAGTGCAGACATCATCATAAACTTATGCTCCTTGGTCGATAATTCAATCTAGGAATGCAATGATAGAGTGGACTGTTCAAATAGGTTTACCCCTAAATTTTGTTTAAGTCTACAACACATTAGTTTTCCTCTAAATTTTTGGTGTCATTGCCAGGGATGGTGCTATCTTCATAGTCTCATTAGTTTTATGTGCTTTCATAGATTAAATTCTGTTTATAGCATTAAACTTAATAAATTCACTTTTCAGGAAACACTAGATATTATACTAACATTGTGCAGGACCGTGGAAATATCAAGATAAAACTACTGTATGTAGAGGCAGAGAGATCAATGAGTTAGATTCCCCCCTTCAACTTCTCAGGATAACAAGGACACAACTGATTTTATCAACTACATAGTAGAAAGTGCTAAAGAAGAGTTTCCTCTTACATCTCCATCAGCTTCCTCCACAGCCACAGAAGGGACTTTTAGAACCATGGCAGATGTTGCAGTAGAGGATCCTCCAAGACAAGCAACATTCAAATTCCCTATCCTAGACCAAGCATGGGCTGCTACTCTGAAAAATATACCACCTTCTGCATTGCATGTTTTCTATAGCTTGGTGACTGAAGATCCTGACACTTTCTTGTTTGATTTTGATGTCTTGTGTAGGAGTTATGACTACACCAGTGATCCTTATAGACTCAAGTTGTTCCCTGCCACACTAAAAGATGTTGCTTTAAGATGGTTTATGGGGTTGGGAAAGGATGTCATTCTAGACTGGGATACCATGAAGATAAAGTTCCTGGAAAAATATAAAGACTACTACAGAGGACATGATAAAAGAAGAGATGACATCTTCAAGATGTCACAGAAAGAGGATGAACCACTAGAAGACTATGTGGAAAGATTCCAGTTTGCCTTGAAGAAAAACCCTTAAAATAGATTGTCTGAAGAATCACTGAAGCTGGTCTTTTTGAGGGGAGTTAATGATGACTGCATGGATGCCCTCAATCTCATTGGAATAGGGGATATATATCAACTTCCCTTTGAAGATGTTTGTAGAGCCTCCAGAAATTATTCTAGAACATTTTCTAGAAAACCAAGGGGAGAAAGAGTAGCCATCACAAGCAAAACAATTAATGGAGTTTCAAGAGTGGAGATTAGTAACCTGCTAACCAACATGAAGGGGGACATTATCAGCCATATGGCTACACAGTTGGACACTCTTCATATCAAGAAGAAACAAGAAGAGGTAGACGTAATGATTATTGAATACTGCCCTAGCTGTAGACAGAGGAAGGCCAATTGTAAATGCAAAAGGGTGGCCAGTATCTAGTAAGAAAAGATTGAAAGGCTAGAATTGTAGCCATTTGAAGGAGAAGATGGACAACTATTCTTCATAGCCCAAAGGAGACCTTGGAAGCAAAGGCAAGGTATGCCCTCTGATCCACTTAGTTTTAATTCTCCCTTTCCTACTGCAAATCAGAACTTCTCTGCTTGGAATACTCAACAATGGCCTAGTAACCCAAATGCATGGCTAAACCCCCAATGGCCTACTCCATAAGCTAATTGGAACCAACAATAGCCAAAATCATGGCCTCAATAAAATTTCCAAGGTCCCATCTATAACCCCCAGTGGCCTACTCACCAGCAATAATGGTAGCCTCAGTGGAACAAGGGCCAACAATGGCAATAAAATGCACAATTTCAGCAATTTATGATTCCATCTCAGCCACAGAAGCTAGCCATAATGCCACCATCAACACGTTGAAATCCACCTCCTAGACCTACCCAAATCCCTATCTAACCTGCACCTAACCCTAACAACAAGCATGTCCAATAGGCTTATACTAACAAGGTAATGCAATATCCCACCTATGGGGTGGAAGTGAGTAATGTTCATCTTAGATCAGGGAAGCAACTTGCAGGGCCTTCATCTCCCCAAATTACAGAGCTTGAAGATGAAGAACCCACTAAAGAAGTTACAGATAAGCCACCTTTGGAACCTGATTCAACCCAAGATGCCCAAACTACCTTACAACAAAAGTCTCCTCCTTTCTCTGAGCACTTGGCCATGCAAAAGCAAACAACCCAAACTGATATTGTCCTTCTCAGCTAGCTAAAAGATATAAGCATCAAGCTTCCCTTAATCCAAGCCATCAAGGATATTCCTATCTACACCAAAACTATTAGGGATCTTTGCATAAAGAAGAGAGGAAGGAAGAGAATAGACCCTCAGACAGTACATGTTTTAGGTAATCTTGTTGATATCATATTGGGTAATATAATTGTTCCCAAATACATAGATCCAGGTAGTCCAGTGATGGATGTAAAGATCAATGGGACTTTGATTAAGAATACTTTGATAGATCTATGAGCTGCAATTAATGTCATGACCAAGGAGACAATGTAGACACTCCAATTGAACAACCTTAGGCCTACTCAGACAGTCGTGCAATTAGCTGATAGGTCTACAGTCAAACCTCAAGGAGTCATAGAAGATTTGATCATTGCATTAGATTCTTGGGAATACCCTGCTAATTTCATAGTTTTGCAGCCTAAGGTTAATCTTGTCGGTTATCGTCTTATACTAGGTAGACCATGGCTTGCCACTACTAATGCATTTATAGGTTGCAAGTCTAGTAACATGATCATATCCAATGGGACAGTGAACAAGAAATTGGTTTTATATCCACTAGCCTAGCCATACCATGAGCTTGAGTAGACCATTTAGCCTAGCCTGGAGGATGAGGACACCTATTCCTTGCAAACCCTGATGACTATTGAATGTAGCCCTTTATTGAATATTCCAAATGAAGATGAATTAATTGCTCATGTTATACAAAACAATTGTGGGAGGCACTCACAGTAGCAAGACTACCTGTCTTACTTACAAGATCCTTTGAGTAGCATAATACCCAGCAGTTCATCAGAAGACGTCTCCCAAATCTTCCATGTGTTTTCTATCAAGTCTTCCTTCCATGAGATCTTCACTATAAGGTGATATCAATTGTGTTTTCTATCATTTATCATTTGGATTTTGCCTCTATCCTGTAGGGATATGCACTCTTTATTTGACAATGGTGTTTGGAAGACTTGAATGTCTCTTCGGGGCTTGACTAAGACAAGCCTCTAAACACCACAAGCCCCATCCCATTTTTTTGTGATTGCAGGTTACATGTTGTGAAAGCAGAAAAAGTGGAGTTGTGGGAGAGTAGTGCAGACATTCAAGTCTTCCTTCCATGAGATCTTCATTACAAGGTGATATCAATTGTGTTTTCTATCATTTATCATTTGGATTTTTCCTCTATCCTATAGGGATATGCACTCTTTATTTGACAACGGTGTTCAGAAGACTTGAATGTCTCTCTGGGGCTTGACTAAGGCAAGCCTCTAAACACCACAACCCCCAACCCATTTTTCTGTGATTGTAGGTTACAGGTTGTGAAAGAAGAAAAAGTGGAGTTGTAGGAGAGTAGTGCAGACTATTAGAATTACAAATCAGAGAAGAAAATAGGGACCTAGACTCAGGCACCTACTCATTAGTCCTCCGGATCCTGTAACAGAAAAATCTCTGGAATAATAGGAACAAGTTGCAGACAAGATTCCCAGATCTTGACAAAAATTGTGGCACTAGACTAGGGTGCCCTCTCATTAGTCCCTGACTTTTCCATTTTCTGAACTTCAAAATCTAGCACCCATTTGATTGTTATTTGATATCTTTGTGTGTGATCATTTTCCATAATTTGTCTGTTTGTTCACAAATTTGTTAAATTAGGGTTTTGAGCATAATTAGGCTTAATTGAACAAAAAAATCACACAATTCCAATCTTCCCCTATGTTCCAAGTGACAGAAGGCCTATAGTAGGTTCCTCTACTCAGCTGAAAGTCCTTAAATGTTTAGTGGTGGAAGGAGGATCAAGAGGAAAACCTAAACCCTCTTAAACATCTAATCCTCTTCACCTTTCATCCTAAACACCTGTAGGATGCAAATAATTCCTACCTTTTTGATTCACCAATTCAATCCTAGCCCTGCAATGTTTCTTGCATTTCAAACCATCAAACCTAAGGGTTCATATGCCATTGTTGTGGGAGGGGTAGGATTTCTTGACAGACTTTGTCTAAAGAGGTGTTTCTTCAACCAGCTCAGTCATATTTTCAATCTCACTATGTAGGACTATTACTGTTTCCCTTGGGGATTCCAAGGGCATCTCTATATTTTTGGTTCCATCCTCTTCAATTTCACCATCTACTTTTGTTCTAGCTTCAATGATGCTAACTACTTTGAGGCACTCATGACAAGACAATTTGGAATGGGAGTCTTGATGCACCCTACACCAGTTCGGAAGTAAGAGTCCAATTTTTGAGTTTGTGGACCTATGAACTTTTATCTTGGGATAACCTCTATATAAATTTCTATAGGTAGCTCCTATAAGTCTTCTCAATAATAACCCTCATTAAGATCTCTTTATAGACACCTAAGTCAACATCTGCAAATATCACTTCGTTAAGAGTGTTATAGTTAGTGATCACATGCTTCAACCTAGGCTCACTGAGGACCTGAATCTGATTAGAATTTCCCTTCCAAGGAACCCACATATGAGAGAAGTCTATAGAAAAGTATCCTTTCAAACTCCTAGTCTAATCCCTACTTAGAAGCATACCATATAGCTTAGGAATGTCTACCACTTGGATATCAATGTGACTTTGGATGCGAGGGTGTGATACTAACTAAATATGAAAATCTTTGACCTCTCACATAACCTTTGCGTCTATTTTATCTATTTTCACCACCTTTTTGTTAGTCTTAGTGAGGGTGAGGCCGAGATTTTGGCAAATAAAATAGGGCATAATATTCCTAGAAGCTCTAGAATCAACCAAAAAAATGTGTATATTATTCCCAACGATTCTAACACTTAGTAGGAATGGTGGTGCACCTATCTTTTCTTTATATAATGCTACTAGAACATCTTCATTAGCAGCCTTTCTATCTGTACTTTTCTACTTTGGTTGATCTTTTTCCTACAAAACCTTAAGTAATGCTTCCCTCTAAGTAGGGCATTCCTATACTAAATCCAACATGGACATATTAGCTTTAGTTTTCTTCATGTCATAGACAAGATCATACTTGGAATTAGTTCAACCCTACCCCTTATAATGGTTGGATTTGGATGACCCAGCATCTGGCCCTACTAGGGGAGCTAGGTTGTTGTCTGCATTAGGGTCAGGTGGAACACAATTGTAATTTGAGGAAATGGATGTAGTGAGGGGTTCTTTGCCTTTGTTTCTCAGATAATAATTGCTCTTAACTTGTTGATAGGATTGAAATTCAGTCTCAGATTCATTATTTTTGTCATAAGGGAACACATAGGTGTCAAACTGCATAGCAGTCGCTATGTCTCCAGAGTGTGAGTCATTTTCCTCTTGTTGTATCTACCTATCAACCTAAAAAATTTTGGTCATCTTAGTCATCTTGGGGAAATTGAGTTCAAAATGGTCAAAAGTATCATGGAATCTACACCAATGTGGTAAAGGTTTTTTTTAGCACAATTTACTGAGTTTGTTTATCGAGAAGAGTCCAAAGGGGATGGCACCCCACCATTATTTAGAATTCTATTCCACGGTTTGTTCTATCTTTGGGAATTGAAACTCCTATTGTGACCATTATTTTGATGATGCTATTTATTTTTATTTTGGTGAGAATCCCCCTGGTTATACATTTGGGAGGGGTTGACCTTTAACCTAGTGAGTTCAGTAGTAACTTGGGCTAGTACCTTCTTTACAACTTCCAATTTAGAGGTTTAGTGTGAATTTGGCACCAAGTAAGGTTGTGGTGCTCTTGCAGATGTACTAGCCTGATGAGCATACTAAGAACTAATTGTGTTTGATTGATTCACCACAGGCTAATCAAAATATGAATTCCCTGCATGCTAGGGAGGAGCCTAGTTATTATAGGTCTGTCCAACACCAGGAAACATGTTTTGGAAAAATCTAGTTTAAAGGTTGATCATAACTAATCTGTGGTCCTCTCTATAGACTACTACCTGGGACTAGATTCATCAAAGGTGTATTTTTGGTAAGGGCATTGTTTATAGCAGGAATCTGATTTGGCATCCCAGGGAAACATATAGAAGGCAAGTTGTCGAATGCTCCTCTAGTCACAGGATACATCTCCCTATGTAATTGGAGGGCTTTTGTGTAAATGGTACCAAGTGAAGTTGGATTTTGTTGGTCCCTACTAATCAATACTATTGTAAAAGGGTTAATGGCCTTAAGGTAAACCTGAATAGTAGCTACCTAATCAACCACATAGGGCTAAGCAAGCCTTTTGTAAAGTTTATGAAATCTGGTGTTAAGCATGGTTAAAGGCTCATTTGGTTGTATCTTGCAAGTGGTGAATTGCTGCTATATGGTACTAGGATTTGTATATACCCTAAATTCGTATATGAAAGCAGTTTCCAAGTGTTCCCATGTGATGATGGATCCTGAGGGTAAAACATAAGTACCATGAATAAGTGACTTCTCTAAGGGAGTAGGGGAAGAGTCTCAAGACCACATCTAGATGGGGAATGATAGCTCTACTAATTGCTTCTTTAAAATCCTAAATGTGCTCTTTTGCACTCCTAGTCTCTCCATAGTTATACTTAGGGAAAAATTTCTCAAGATTTTTAGGTATATCATGGAGGTCCCCTATAAGCCTTAGGGGAAAATGGTCTGCTCTAAAAAAAGAATCCATTGGAACCTAAGTTGGTTCTTTAGAAAAGGCTCCTAGGTCTTTAGATCTATTAGGGCTTGTTAGTAGAGTGCAAGGCATAGAGCAACTGACCAAAAGATGGCACATACATTATGTAGAGGCTGCAAGCTGAGAGAAGATGCTAGAAGACACATGCCTATATATATAAGATAGGATCAAAGATAGTAGAGATGATAGGTTTTGATATGAAAATGACATAGATGTCATGTATGTAGAGGGATTAGGCAAAGACTTAGACCTGTCAGAGGCTGGATGTATGATACTTGATTGTTATTTATATATATATATATATATATATATATATGGAGATCTACCAGTACTGGGTATTTCTTTGTTGTCTTATGATTGTGATCTGTAGGTGATACTATTTTATGTTATTCTTTGTGTTTTGCTATCAATATTTAGCTACTTGACCAGGGTACAAACTGACTACAAAGACTTGACTAAAGACCAGATCTCTGGACCGGTAACCCTCTCCATTTCTTGCCAAATTTTGGTTCTGTTGCTAGGACCCTGGAAGAAGGTAGTTAAAGATTGAAGGGGCAAAGAATTCAATGGAGTAGTGTGGAGTACTAGAAAGTAGAGAAGGCTAGATTGGCAGAGAAAATTTTCAAGTTGTGGAGATATTTGAGTCTTTTTAAGTTCCTACCTCTATGAGAGGGGGCTAGACACTTAAGAGGATGGCAAGTGGAAAGGGGGTAGGGTCCACAAGGATCCTCCAAATGATGTGACTCTTCAAACAAGGCTACTATGGGATATAAAAGGATGAATGGAACACCAAATCAAGAAAACCCATGTTGAAAGGGGAGAAGTGGAAGAAAAGAGAGATTGATGAAGAAATCAAAACTAGAATGGAGATAAGCAGAGAAGAAAGATTGGAGCAAATCAAGGAATGCCATAAATATTACTACAGAAGGATGGAAAGGGCACAAAAGATGAGAAAAGATATGAAAACATAAATGGTGGAAAGAAACAAGGAACAATTCATGGAGCATGCCATGGAGGCTGCTGTTGGAAGGAAAGAAGAAGACAAGCGCATCATGGAGGATACTTTTGAGTACGCTATTGTGGGTGTTACTAGAGAAAGGAGATTAGAAGGAAAATAAATAAAGCATGTCATAGAGAATGTTGCTGAGTGTGCCAATGTGGGTGTTGCTAGAGAAGAAAGTTGAAGGGAAAAGGAAGAAAGAGGTGAATTAGGGTTTATGTCATAGACTGCCAGAAAACCTGAATTAACACTAGAAATTTTGAAGATGGATGAGGAATATATAGAGGAACTAATTTGTTGAAGCATAAAGGAGATAAGAGGAAGAGGAGAAGATGCGGTAAACATTGAGAGGAGTTCTGAGGGTTTTGGAAGGTTATTTCAATCCTCATTGGATGTCGACATGATGCCATTCAAAAATAGAAGAGTATCCCCTAATTTGAAGAGACAATATGAAGAGACACAACCCCTGGACTGTGAGTCACCCTAAGTGTCATATAAAGTCAAAACAATTTTAGTTGAGGAGGTAAATATTCAAGAAAATAAGGAAGCAGACATAATAGAAGAGATACAGAGTAATTTTGTAGAAGTTTTCATAGAGGAGTACTTTGATATCCAACTACAGAGAGATAAGGGAAGAGAAAGAAACTAAGTTGATAGAAGACAACCTAACTAGAAGAGTAGACTAAAGGAAAGCTACCGCAAAGTACTGGAGACTTTAAGAAGACTAATCATGGATATTCCTATCAAGTTACTAGTCTTTGAGAAGGACACTACTGAAGCAACAGTATATATTTTTGTTTTAGAGTCCATTTGGAATTGGAAGGGGGTAAAAAGAGATGAAATCAAACTATTTGATTTCATAGGCACCTTTTGGAATCAAGCATTGAAGTGGTATAGAAAGACATGTCCAAATAGTGATAAGGAATGGGATGATATCAAGAAACCATTCTTGGAGAGTTTTGGAGTTCTAGATATTCCTACAGAAGGAGTCAACAAGATGAGAGATTTGATGTAGTTGGATAAAGTATATATAAAGGACTTTGATAAGAGATTCAAGGAGACAAATAGGAAGTCGGAGGAACCACTGACTAAGAAGAAAAAGATAGAATGGTTCATTTTTAGGATAAGCCCTGATATAAGATTGGCCCTGGATGGAAGAATATTTGAAACATATGTGGAAGTAGTGACACTAACCTATCAAATAGAGTCTCAATCCTGGTGTAGACAAGATTGAATAAAGGAAAACCTAGAACTGGAGAAGTTGAAATTAGAATTGGAGCAATTGAAGCTAAGACATGGGATTTTGGCCAAGCAAGAGGAGAAGACACAGAAGCAAAGGACTAATATTTGGTGCTCATACTGTACAAGGGAAGGTCACTTGAGAAATGAATGCCCTAGAATAAATGATGAAAAGCAAGTTAGTTCAATGAAGACAACAAAAAGAATAAATTCAGTATATTGTGGATTGTGTAGAAAATGGGATGACCATGAAATACAAGATTGTCCTTCACAGAACTTCTGAAGGAAAGGAGATATCAATTATGAAGAAGATGAAACATGGTACAATAACACAAACTTAGTAGAGACAAACAACATGTCATGTGTGAAGGGCATAGCAGAAAGCAACTCATATGATCAGGGCTACAAGCAACCAAATTGGATAAATCAAAGGAATGTCAATGTAATAAAAAATTCAAACTTTGGTGGTCCATCCTATGAGAATAGCTATAATAATGATGACAAAGAGCATTTTGGAGGCTACAGAGAATGCTAAGGCTGTGGAAGAGGTCAAAGAAGGAGAGAGGATGCTACATGTTTCAATTGTGGTAAGCTAGGACACTTTTCTAATGAATGTTGGGGAGGAAAACATAGTGTTCATTTTACAACAGTACAGAGCATGACCTATTTTCTTGTGATAGAGCACAACAATACTTCTGAAATGCAACACCACAATCTAAGAGTGATGAGTTATAGAACATGAATACTAAAAAAGGGGCTAGGATTGTAAGAAGGGAACCTAAGGGTCAAGGAGCAAGAATTTGCCAGAAGAACAACAGGGAGGAAACAGACATATATTCAACTGAATCTATAGAAGAAGAAGAGTAATATCGATGAAGCAAGCCAAAACATATTAGAAAAGAGAGAAGAAGAAGGAAGGAGAAAGTTGGGGTACTAACAAGACAAGGAAAAAAATACTAGAAGACATTACACCATTGAGACAAAAGTAGAAGACAATGAGGAGGAATAAGAATTTGTTCCTACTAAGAAACAACATGAGGAGTTGTGAAGGAAGCCAAACAAGCAATAAGGAAGGAGCAAGAAAAGGAGAAGATATAAATGCATTTTTTCACCAAAGAAGGAAGTATAAGCTCTCAAGCAGTTAGCAAATTTGACACAACATAGACTTCTTGAGAAACTAAAGTAATTTTCTAAATATTGGAATAAGGAGCAAGGTCAAAAGTGTAAAATTTGGAGGATGGGAAGAATAGATAGAGAATTGAAGATAAAGCCTCTTATGATGGATGTTCATATCAATTACAAAAAAGTCCATAACAAAGACAACTTACAACATAATCTTGGTATATGGATCTAACATGCAGACAATGGGAACATGGAATTAAGTGGAAGTCAAACTAATGGGGATCAAACAAATCTTAGACTTTATTGTGGTATCCATAAAGGATCGAGGTGAAGCTTTCAATGCACTTTTGGGTTTGAGATGGTTTGTAGATACAAATGGTATCATAGACTCCTAGGAAGAAGAGCTATCATTTGCTAATGAGAACAAGATTTTCCATATTCCTTTGGGATCATCAATGGAAGAATCATATATAGAAGAAGTCAATCAGACTGAAGACAATGATAAGGATGCAAAAAATCTCTACACAATTTTAAGGTTGGAGGTAGAGGAAATAAAAGAAGAGCCTAATTCTTAGGGAGAATTGGAGATAGAAGATGATCAATACAACACAGATAGTGAGGAAGTTCTAGAATCTTGATTGAGAGAAGAACCAGAACTAAAAACATAGAAAATACTTGGTTACTAGAGGATATTCATGGTTAGGATAGGTGAGGAAGACATACCACAATCCTCCACACTTCATCAAAACTCACTGGAGATCACATGCGGCACATCTATGGAGGATACAAAAGATATGGCTCAAATACCTTACTAGGGAAGTCACATTTTGAAAGGCATTTCACATATCAAGTTGCCAGGTTTTTAGGAGTATAGAATCTACATACATATCTAGGAGAAATGGAGATAGTTTTTTCAGATGAAGACATAAGATTACAAGTTGTACAACATACACTAGTATGTAATACCACAAATTGGTGGAACACACATAAAGACATAATCAATTGATGGCCATCATTCAAAATACTCATCAAGACAAGATATTTACTGAAAGAAGGAGAATATGCCATAATTCCCAAATGCTCAGGTCAGATCTTATTGCAAGAACATTTATCTATGTGTACAATGGTATGGAGAAAAATAAATGAATATAATGAGATTCTATATACCCATTTCTTTTATTGGACACTATCACCAATTGCATAGACATGGTACATAAATCAAGAATGAAGGAAAGAAACTAGATAATGGGAAGAACTACAAAAGGAATTCATTCACACATTCTCATTCTTTATTCTAGAAAATAACATAGACACAACACTTCTCAGAATCAAGGATATCATCTTTCAACAGGATGCGAAAGAAGAAGAAGCAAAACCAGAACAAAGTCCACCATCAGCAAGAATAGAAGGCATATGGAAAATCATAGAATGGATCGATAAAGAATCATACCTAGAGAAACACAAATGCTACAAAATAATACAACATGAGGATGAAGAGAGTAGCCAACCAGAAATAAAGATTGAGTAAGGAGAAAGAAAGCTGGTGAAATCAATATCTATCAAGGAAAAATATTACAATAAGCCCATCCAGCTAAGGGAAGAGGACATTTCTAAAGAAGGAGATGTTAAGCTAGTGAAAATAGGAGACTATTGGGATGCGAAGGTAGTTACACAAGTAGTATAAATTTTGTTTGAGTATGAGGATTTGTTTCCTAGAAAATTCACACAGATGAAGGGAATCAAAGAGGAGACCAGAACAATGAAGATTAAATTAAAATAAGGTAGTAAACCAATCAAGAAAAGACCGTACAGAATGAATCCAAACACGAAGAAAAGAGTTAAAGTACTCCTCTATGACACCAAATTAAAGAAGCAAGGAAAACTGAAAACAAGGTGGCTAGGATCATTCTACATTGAAGAAATTGTAGATTCTAAAGCAATCAGACTGAAAAACATGGAGAGTCAGATATCAGCTGGATATGTCAATGGTGTCATACTTAAGAAGTATTTTCAACCAGAACAAAGAATGTCTTGAGGAAAATACATAGTTTATAAGGGGGGATGATGTTAGTAGGGTGTAGGTTATTGAGTAGAGCCAACTAGAAGATGTTGCATACATTATGCGGAGGCTGTAGGTTGACAGAAGATGCTAGAAGACACATCCCTATATGTAATAGATATATTATATATATAAGATAGGATAAGAGATAGTAGAGATGATAGGTTTTGATATGTAAATGACATAGAAGTCATGTATGTAGAGGGATGAGGCAAAGACTTAGACCTATCGAAGGATGGATGTATGATACTTGATTGCTATTTATATACATATGGAGATATGTCAGTACTAGGTATTTCTTCATTCTCTTATGATTGTGATCTGTATGTGATACTCTATTCTATTATTCTTTGTGTTTTTCTATCAATCTCTAGCTACTTGACCAAGGTATAAATTGACTACAAAGACTTGATTGAGGACCAGATCTCTAGATTGGTAACCCTCTCCATGTCTTACCAACAGGGATAACTAACCTAGTGTTTAACCTTCTCCTTTTACCATAATCACTCCTAATTTTCCAATGGTATTTGAGCTCTTGAAATTCAATTTCTCCAACAAATCTAGATCTAGTCAATCTTCTTCCTTTGGAAACTAGAGGAAACCTAGGCAAATCTAGATTGATTAGGCCCTCCTAGCACCAGTTCTATTGATGGTTGTTTTCACACATAAAAAATAAGTAGAATGAATGACACTCAACTTCCCTTGAAAGGCAACCTAATGATTTTATGAATACCCCAAGGTCCCTATAAGCTAGGTCACAGTAGTGTTGGATCAATTGCTCAAGTGTATAATGCAATTGTTTGTTCAAGGGGCATGTGTTGGTAGAATCAATTTGGATTTTGATAATCTCTGAAAGATAGATGTTTCTCTAAATTTTTGGATCCTAAAGTCTACTATTAACTATGTGTATGAAAAAAAAAAAGGAAAAAGGATATTAGGGTTTGGAGGAAAAGAAAATGTAAACAACCAGACAACTTCTACACCTATCTTTTCACTTCATATGATAAAGTTAATGAGATCAAACTAAACAAGAAATGGATGACCAATATTCCACACAATCATGTACATTGCAAGGGCAAGATTCTAAGGAAAGGGAATAGAAGAATAGAGATATGAAAACACCATTTTGCATGCACAAAATTCAAACCCTATCCAACCACTTGATTTAAGATTTAATAATTAAGTACAAGATCCATTATCATAAAACATATGCAAGGAAAAGAAAATGTAGATACATTAGACCAATGGGCAGGAACATAGGAATAACCAAGATGTCTTCTATTAGTTGGCAATAGCATGGTAGATTACAAATGAATAGGATTTCCCACACCCTAAATGCATATCAAATTTGTCCCTTACATGCCATCAAATCTATAAAATTGCTTGCATAAGTGTAAGTACTCTATGTTCACCTTTCCAACATGACCAAAAATCCTCCTTTTATATGAGGTTCCTTCCATTTACATTTTACAATTTTATCCAAGTCAACCTAGATAGAGGTATCATACACAAGTTAATTACTCCTGTGGGTAAGGTCGGCCTTACCTTACAACCAATATTCTAAGGAGAACCAAAAATAATCAATGAATGAGAGTGAAGAACAAGGATATTATGTCCCCTCCAAAAACTAGCCTTGAAAATTGGTGGTGGCTTCTTGAATGTCATTCATACTTGGTCCATTGTGATATTTGACCTTGATTTGTTGTGAGTAGGTAGCATGTCTGAGATTTTCTACAATACTAGACAAATCAACCAACTACCCTTGGAACTCTATAAATAAGGATTTTAGCCTCATCAGGTTATCTATACCCTACTCTGACAGTTTCAGCTGGAAGATAGCTAAAAACTCCCTTATTATTCTAGCTACAAGGAGAACAATTGATGTATCATCTTTGAATTTGCATGGGATAGAGCCAATGAGAGATTCTACTCTACTCAAACCCTAGCTAGTTGCATCAGTTCTTTCTTTTAATTTCACTTTATACTTTTGCAAGATATTGACCCTGAGCTTCCTAGCCTTCAGCCATTCCAAAATTGACTTTGGATCAACTTTATTTAGGAATCCATATTGCAAAAGTGTGCTTTGAGGGATGGTCTCCATTTTTTGGAAAATTATGAGATATTCCTACAAAATGAGCAATTCATCCTCAATGTTACCCTTCAAAGCCTCAGTCACCTCTAGCTCCCTTTCAATGGAGTGATATATCTTTAGAGACTATGTAATAGTCCCATTCCCAAAGGTCTCTAATGAACTTTTCTAGGCAGTTGCTATAGGGAGAATGCCCAAGGGATCCATGATTTGGCCTTCTTTGGTCATGGCCTCTAATAGTTCTGGTGCAGAAGCATTTGAGTCAATAGGTCCCACAAGGTGTGTAACATAAGAAGATAGTTGAGTTACCTTCTTCTTGAATTCTTGTTTGGTCACTTCATCCTTTTTCATCCTATCCAAAATGGCAGTGACCGCATCAGTTAATGCATGCTTATCCCCTTCCCTTGTTCTAGAGCCAAGGACAACTTGATGAATGTTGTAATCTTGGGAGGTCATGGCTGCCCCTCCTTATCCACCAAAGGAGTTGTTATCTAAGAAATTCTAACTCCCAATTTATTGGTGGTGAGGTAGGAAAGGGTCCTAATCTTCTTTCCTTTTTGGGGGGCCCCCAAAACTTCTACAACTGTAGCCAAATCGTCCTCCTCCACATAAGTTCTCTTCCTCTTCTCCATAGTTTGATTGAGCCAGATTGGGAGACATGTCTCTGACATTGTATCTCTTGGAGGAGATGGGGACCTTGTGAGTGAGGGATTCAATATAATTGTCCTCCCAGACTCCTCAAATTCCCCATGTTGCAAGTATGTGCTATTAATGTTGTCATTGATGTCAACAAGTTTGTGTTGTCATTGTTGTCAACTATACATGAGCTTTGGTTTCCAAGTGCTTTTGAAAAAAATTGAATAAAATAAGAAAATAGTGTGTGGCAGTGGTTGTAGTTAGGGTAAAATTGCAAATCAGGGCAAATGAATAAATAGCACTGATAAAAACCCTAGCAATGCACAATGAAGCACAAGACAACATGAAAATCAAAATAACAAATGTAAATACAAACCGATCTCCACGCTATGCTCGATTTATCTCCATTGCTCTTCTCCACCTCGCATGAGCATACAAGATTTTGAAGGATTATTGTTGGAAGAATGTTGGGTGCTCACTTCTGCAGCATAACATTAAGATGAAGATGCTAGAATGAATGATAGATGAAGGATGCAAAGGCTCTAATGATATTTCAACAGCAGGTGGATACTTGAGGATCAATGCATTATAGAAAATCTGGCAGAATAAGGGTACTTGAGGCTCCATGCATGCTAATGGCTTATGAGGGGGTCGATTTATAGAATTGGCTTGGTTCAAATGGATGGCTAGGATCAATTAGGGCTTTAGATGAAATGGATGGATAGGATTAAGTTAGGTTTCCTTACACATTAAGAAATTGTAGTCAATTGACATGTGGCAAGAGAAGATAAGGCTTAGGTGTGCTTGTGTAGATAAATACTAAAATTAGGTCCCATTAGTTGTGCATGTGAAAGATAAAAGTTGTAACACATGATTGACTGGACAAGTGTTGGAATGTGATAAAAAATGAGTGTTTAATTCAAATAAAATATTTGAATTAGTTGGGATATGAGTTGGATATTAATTAAATAAATTAAATTTATTTAATTAATTGGGATGAGGATAGGATATGATTGGGATATGATGTGGAATTAATTAAATAAATAAAATTTATTTAATTAATTGGCTAAGTAGGATGAGGATGAGATTTAGAGTGGGATTTAGGACAAAATGGCTTATGATGTTTAGGATAATGTTTTAACAAGGTGTTGTAGGACATGGACAAAGTTGGGACAAATTTGGGTGTCTACATTTTGCCCCTCTTTGAGATGATGTTCAAGATGATGAGCTTTGTGTCGAGTAACATCATTTCAAAGAAGTTAAGGTATGGATAATCGATAGGGATAATGATGATGTAGGATAGGATGATGATGCCCCCTCGAGAGGTTAGGCGAGTTGGAGAAACACAGGTAGGCTCTCGAAATGAAATGGCTTGGCTACAAGGATAAGGGGATAGATAGAAGAAATGGAGATGCGTTATGCTACAATGGAAGGTGAGCAACCATGATGTTTGATATAGCATTAGACATTATGCACCAAGGTATAAGGACCAGGGTGATGATATGTCTCGTGCCCCAGCATAATATAATCTTGTCTAACGTATGAGGAAGAAAACTTAGAGCATTGAAGTCCTAATGCACAAAAGGTATGATATGACCTTAGATGCAAATGATAGTGCAAAAAGATATTCCAACATACACAAGATATGAATATTAGCTGGAATGATACCGATGTGATACAAATGCAAGATAAAGAGATAACACACACAAGCAAGCAAGCAAGCATGCACAAATGATTCAAAAACAAACAAGGTATTGCCCCTGTCAAGCTGTAAACCAATTATTAATTGTGTGATTGTTTTGCTGATAATGATGATAGTTGAGAGTGTTGTCATTGTGGGGAAAGCTATATCCCTAGATCAACACAAGGTTGTTTGTTGAGTTAGTTGGCTAATTGGTTGATTGTTTTGGCTTACACCAAGGCTAGGATCAAGACCATTGATTGCGATTGGATAACTTGGCTTGATTGATTAACTTGATTGGTATGGATTAAGGATTGTCTTGCACTTGGATCATTGCGTGGAATGATTTTGAGGATGATGAAATGTTGATTAGATTGATTTGATGAAGGATGGATGATTTGTGGTGGATTGAGCTGCTTTTGATTTTCTGAAGTGATTGGATTTGTTTTGATGGCTAGCTTAATGTGCTTTGGTTTTGATGTTAACTATTGCTAGGTTGATTGTTTTGATGATTGGATTATTTTGAATGATGATAGTGATGGTGTGATGATTAGAGTGTCCACTCAATCTAAGCATAAGCAAGTGTTCTCAGTGTGCTCAAAGGATGTAAAACAAACAAGGTATTGCCCTTGTCAAGTCATAAACCAATGATTGATTGTTTGATTGATGATGATAGATAGTGTTGTCATTGCAGGGAAAGCTATATCCCTAGATCAACACAAGGTTGTTTGCTAAGTTGGTTGGCTAGTTGATTGATTGATTTGGCTTACAACAAGGCTAGGATCAAGACCATTGATTGCATTTGGATAACATGGCTAGATTGATTAACTTGATTGGTATAGATTAAGGATTGAATTGCATTTGGATCATTACTTGGAATGGTTGGAAGATGATGAAATGATGAATGAAGATTGATTTGATGAAATGTTGATGATAAAATGATGAAGGATTGGAAGAAGTTGTTTATTGATGATGTAGAAAGATCGGGTTATGGATTGATGGATGAAATGTTGATGATGGGATGATATGTGGCAGATTGAGCTACTTTTGATTTGTTGGATTGATTGGATTTGTTTTGATTGGATTTGATGTGCTTTGGTTGTGATGTTTGTTGTTGATGCTGAGGATTGATAGGATTTGTTTTGATGGTTGGCTTCATGTGTTTTGGTTGTGATGTTTGCTATTGTGGAAAAATTTGGATTTATAAATGGAAATGATTCAAACAATGAAATGCATAACCTAAACCCAAATAATTCAATACCTCGAAGATGCAAGATGAGCTCAATTGATTGATCACTTTGTTGTGTTGATTGCTCGATTCTGCAGCATAACGTTGATAAGGATGCAAAGGCTCTAATGATATTTCAATAGCATGTGGATACTTGAGGATCAATGCATTATAGAAAATTTGATAGAATAAGGGTGCTTAAGCCTCAATGCATGCTAATGGCTTGTGAGGGGTTTGATTTATAGAATTGGCTTGGTTCAAATGGATGGCTAGGATCAATTAGGGTTTTAGATGAAATTGATGGATAGGATTAAGCTAGGCTTCCTTGCACATTAAGAAATTGTAGTCAATTGACATGTGGCAAGGGAAGATAAGGCTTAGGTGTGCTTGTGTAGATAAATACTAAAATTAGGTCCCATTAGTTGTGCATGTGAAAGATAAAAGTTGTAACACATGATTGACTGGACAAGTGTTGGAATCTGATAAAAGATGAGTGTTTAATTCAAATAAAATATTTGAATTAGTTGGGATATGAGTTGGAAATTAATTAAATAAATAATATTTATTTAATTAATTGGATAAATGAATAGGATAGGATTGGGATATGATGTGGAAATTAATTAAATAAATAAAATTTATTTAATTAATTAGGTAGATGAATAAGATGGGATAAGATATGATGTAGAAATTAATTAAATAAATAAAATTTATTTAATTAATTGGCTAAGTAGGATAAGGATGGGATTGAATGGGATTTTAATTAAATAAATAAAATTTATTTAACTAATTGGCTAATGGATTAGGGAAATTAGGACAAAATGCTACAAGATGTCTATGATAATGTATTTGACTAGGTGTTGCAGGACATGGACAAAGTTGGGACAAATTTGGGTGTCTACATTTTGCCCCTCTTTGAGATGATGTTCGAGATGATAAGCTTTATGTTGAGTAACATCATTTCAAAGAAGTTAAGGTATGGATAGAGGAAAAGAATAATGATGATGATGGAAAGATAGGATGATGATGCCCCCTCAAGAGGTTAGGCAGGTTGGACAAACACGGGTAGGCTCTCGAAAAGAAATGGCTTGGATGCAAAAGAAAGATAAGGGGATAGATAGAAGAAATAGAGATGCATTATGATGCAATGAATGTGAGCAACCATGATGTTTGATATAGCACTAGACGTTATGCACCAAGGTTTAAGGACCAAGGGGAGGATGTGTCTTGTGCCTCAACATAATACAACCTTGTCTAACGTATGAGGAAGAAAACTTAGAGCATTGAAGTCCTAATGCACAAAAGGTATAATATGACCTTAGATGCAAAGGATAGTGCAAAACGTTATTCCAACATACACAAGATATGAATATTAGTTGGAATGATATGGATTTGATACAAATGCAAGATAAAATGATAACACACACAAGCAAGCAAGCAAGCATGCACAAATGATTCAAAAACAAACAAGGTATTGCCCCTGTCAAGTTGTAAACCAATGATTGGTTGTCAATTGATGATAGTTGAGAGTGTTGTCATGGTGGGGAAAGCTATATCCCTAGATCAACACAAGGTTGTTTGCTGAGTTGGTTGGCTAATTGGCTGAGTGATTTGGCTTACAACAAGGCTAGGATCAAGACCATTGGTTGTGATTAGATAACTTGGCTTGATTGATTAACTTGATTGGTATGGATTAAGGATGAGCTTGCATTTGGATCGTTGTTTGGAATGGTTGGAAGATGATGAATGAATGGATGATTAGATTGATTTGGAGTGATGAAATGTTGATGATGGGATGATATGTGGTGGATTGAGCTACTTTTGATTTGCTGAAGTGATTGGATTTGTTTTGATGGTTGGCTTGATGTGCTTGAGTTGATTTGCTTTGGTGTTAATGTTGATGATTGATAGGATTTGCTTTGATGGTTGGCTTGATGTGCTTTGGAACGGTGGCATGAGGGATTGGATAAGCTTGAGGTGGATGTTCATATGTTGATGTGGCATTGATATGATGTGTAGATAGATGAGGTTGGTATGAAGTTAAGGTGGATGACGCATAGGATTGAGGTGGAATTTGTTGAGGTTGAGATGGTGTTTGGACTTGTTGTTGTGATATGATTTGTTGTTGATGTTGGTAAATGTGTTGATGTGATGATGATGGAGGGGTTGCATACGATAATGGTTGTTGAGATATAGATTGATATGGATAAGGGTTGACATTGGAAAGGTTATGATAGGTTGATGAAGGATTGATGTGACATGTGGATGAATTTGGTTGATATGAAGTGGATGGGGATTTTGGACTTGTCTCATCCTCATCCATAAAGAGATAGCCTCCTCGAAGTATAAACTTGGTCTTAGGAGGAGAGGCTCCTTTGATTGTGATCTTTGGTCTTGGATTGTCTACATGACTTGGATTAGGAGGATAGCCACCTTTAATTGTGACCTTGGATCTTGCATTGTCTTCATGATTTGGATTAGGAGGGTAGCCACCTTTAATTGTGATTGGTTTCTTCTCATGATTTGGATTAGGAAGATAGCCACCTTTAATTGTGATTGGTTTCTTCTCGTGATTTGGATTAGGAAGAGGGGCTCCTCTAATTGTGATCTTGGGCTTTGGTTTTATTTCATTGTTTGAATTAGAGGGGTAGCCTCCTTGAACTGTGATTATAGGCTTAGGTCTTGTCTCATGATTATAAGGATAACCCCCTTGAATTGTCACCTTAGGCTTGGGATTTATCTGATGATCAGAGGGATAGCCCCCTTGAATTGTCACCTTAGGCTTGGGATTTGTCTCATGATTAGAGGAATAGCCCCCTTGAATGATTACGACCATCTTGACAAGTGTTGACTAGGAATAGGTTGATGATGATGTGGAGATGATTCGGAATGAGCATGGATGTGACTAGGATATGTTTAGAATAAAATTGATTTGGGTATGATTAGGATATAATGTGGAATGACAAAATTGGGTGATGTGGATCAAATGTAGGATGAATTGTTTATGTGTTTGGTGTTTATAGCTTGATTTGGCAATGTTCAAACAAATGATTATGTATATACACACATGAATCACTCACGCAAGACACATAAGCAATTGTTGACTTTGAAAATGAAATGTGATGATTATGCAAGCACTTGTGGAAGACACATCAACAAGCCTAATGTCTAGTTTGAAATAGGGTATGGCCAATTACGTTTTAGGCTATGTTTACATGAGGTTGACTAGGAATTTGAAAGTAAAATCCTGCCACACAACTGGGAGAAAGGGGTAACCCACCCTTCACCTTCACTTTCCAAAGGTATAAAGTTCTTTGGGGCTTAACCAAGAGTGACAAGATTTACAACTCCCAATGAGGGTGTCTTTCGATTCAACCTCAATTGAGGTCATCCCTTGGAGTGGTGTGTCTCCAAGCAGGCCTACTAGATAGGGTTTACAAAAGCAAACCAAGTGAGATATCACTTGATTCACACTCGCAGTTATTAATTTCTCCTTTAGAAATGAGATGTGTGGAAGACAATTCAAGCACTTGTTCATTTTAGATCCAAATCCAAATATAATGGAAAACACTTATTCATTTTATGCCCACTTTTGATATGTGATAGCAAACAAAGTTCATTTTAATCCCAAAGTCCAAATGTGTGATCAAACAAGATTAAGAGATGGGAGATTAGAATGAGTGCACCCAGTTAATTCACTATCCAATTTACTATAGATGTTGATGCCAATGTTGCTCCAGCTCCTTAGATGCCTCTACAAGTCACCAATTCCAAAAAGAAACGAGTAAACTTGCAAAGAAGATGATTATATGAAAAAGATGAAATCTGATAAAATATGATGAAAAAGATTTGATACAGAAAAATAGATTGCATAGATAGAAAGTTTAGGAGATCCTAAGCAATTCAAAAAAAAGATTCATTGAAAACTGATCAAAATTGCTAAGTTATGCTCAAATGGAGTTTGCAATGAAGCTGAACTTTGACTAATAAAAAAGATGGTAAAATGGTACAATCACCTGATAAAAGTGGTACAGTTGTAAAGTTTGTCCTCCCAGCTTTCCAACAAGTCCTCATTTGTGTGATTTGGCCACTGTATGTGAAAGTTATGATAGAAACACCAAGATGCATAATGACAGCAACCAGAAGCAAGTTACAGTTGCCAGATGCGATTTACTGTTGATTAGAAGCGATCTGAATTTGTTTGCAGGTGATATGTTATGGCTCAGATGTGACACGTGTAGGCTTGTAAGTGATGTGAAAGATGGCGGAGGCGATCATTGCGTGTCCAGAAGTGATCTCAGGTTTTACCACAGGCGAACCCTTGCAAATCAAATGTGACTTGAAAACACCCATATGCGATGCACTATTGATCAGAAACAAGCCGTATTTTGTAACAGGTGAGATACTATAGATCATATGCAACACAAAAAATACAATATGCAGCTCCTGTAGGCTTATAGGCGATGCAGATAAATCCAAAAGCGACCGATTGCAGCCCAAAAGCGATCTGTATCTGTAAAATGACAGACGAAACATAAAACCCTATTCTACACAGGCGAGCACTGTCAATTCATAAGCGATGCACATCAAATTAAAAGCAACCACTATTAATTCATAAGCAATGCACATAAGGTTAAAAGCAACCAGTATTAATTCATAAGCGATGCACATAAGGTTAAAAGCGACCACTGTTAATTCATAAGCGACGCGCATCCCATTTCAAAAGCAAAACTAACAGTGTAAAAGATCATAAAGCACACAGGTGAATTCTGTTGAAGCAAAAGTGATGCATTTCATACCTTAGGTGATCACTATCGATGTAAAAGCGATCCAGAAAATTATAGATGCGGTCGATCCCAGTGTAAAAGTGACGCGGATATGCAGAAAGTGGCAGATTTTTGCTCATAAGCGATGCAAAAATGGATGAAAGTGACATATAATAGCTCATATGCGACTAACAAAAAGCTAAAAGTGATGCATAATAACCCAAAAGCAATCTAGAGAGTTTCAGGAGACGGAATGCAAATTGTAACCATAAGCAACCAAGTTTACCATATGCGATCGCTTTTTGTTCAAAAGCGAGCACTGTTTGTTTAAAAGCAGGCCAAATTTGACCATAAGCAACTGTTGCTTGCCCAAAGGCGAGCTGATTTAGCCCAGGCAACTGCTGTTTGATCAGAGGCGACCTGAATTACCAGAAGCACATTGTTGTAGTCTGGTTATTGTTTTCTTCACCAAATGCTGCATTTTTCATCAAATTTAGCCAAATTTGTACTCAAAATTTATGGAAACATCCTCTTGGATGCAATGGTGAGGTTAGATTTGGGCTAAGAGATCATCTACATACATTTTTAGCCAAATATTTACAAACTAGGGTTAGAAAAATGTAAAATTTTGCTACAAAAGCTTGTAAAAATGAAAGATTGGCGCTCCAAGAGATCTAAACTTCATAAAAAACAACTCAAACAAGAGAGTTAATCAAGGACATGAGTCCCACCGAGCATGCCAAACGTAGTTAGGGTAAAATTGCAAATCAGGGCAAATGAATAAACAGCAATGATAAAAACCCTAGCAATGCATAATGAAGCACAAGACAACATGAAAATCAAAATAACAAATGTAAATGCAAACCGATCTCCACGCTATGCTTGATTTATCTCCATTGCTCTTCTCCACCTTGCATGAGCATACAAGATTTTGAAGGATTATTGTTGGAAGAATGTTGGGTGCTCACTTCTGCAGCATAACATTAAGATGAAGATGCTACAATGAATGATAGATGAAGGATGCAAAGGCTCTAATGATATTTCAACAGCATGTGGATACTTGAGGATCAATGCATTATAGAAAATCTGGCAGAATAAGGGTAGTTGAGGCTCAATGCATGCTAATGGCTTATGAGGGGGTTGATTTATAGAATTGGCTTGGTTCAAATGGATGGCTAGGATCAATTAGGGCTTTAGATGAAATGGATGGATAGGATTAAGTTAGGTTTCCTTGCACATTAAGAAATTGTAGTCAATTGACATGTGGCAAGGGAAGATAAGGCTTAGGTGTGCTTGTGTAGATAAATACTAAAATTAGGTCCCATTAGTTGTGCATGTGAAAGATAAAAGTTGTAACACATGATTAACTGGACAAGTGTTGGAATGTGATAAAAGATGAGTGTTTAATTCAAATAAAATATTTGAATTAGTTGGAATATGAGTTGGATATTAATTAAATAAATTAAATTTATTTAAGTAATAGGATAAATGAATAGGATGGGATAAGATATGACATGGAAATTAATTAAATAAATAAAATTTATTTAATTAATTGGGATGAGGATAGGATATGATTGGGATATGATGTGGAATTAATTAAATAAATAAAATTTATTTAATTAATTGGCTAAGTAGGATGAGGATGGGATTTAGAGTGGGATTTAGGACAAAATGGCTTATGATGTTTAGGATAATGTTTTAACAAGGTGTTGTAGGACATGGACAAAGTTGGAACAAATTTGGGTGTCTACAGTGGTATTTTGCGTTGCAAAGTGGTGTTGTGGTTTTGCTCCGCATTTATTTTATATTGAAGATCTATTTATGCAATTTGGATATGCTGATTAGAGGTGTTCAGAGGTGCTACATTTAGAATTTGTCATGTTGGATCGATGTGCATAGGAAGATGTGTTCAACAATGTGTGAACTATGTATTGCAGAGATGTTTGGGAGAAATGTTTTTTCTCTGCATTTCTTTGCAGAGTGGTTTTTAGTCTTGTGGTTTTGGAAGTATGTTTATAAGGTTCATATCTATCTTCAGTTGAAGTTATTCATGATTTGGTGCTTGTTAGGATAAGGTGCCATCAACCTTGTAAATCCTATGTAATTAACTACTCCTAATATTATTTATAAATCACCCATAAGAGATGAAAGGTTTCACCAGCAGTAATCTTGTTTCAGCTACATGTTTATATCCGGTCCTCAACACTCATTCATTTGCAATGGGGGGTCATAGGGAGGTTTCCCCCCTATAAGGGGTCTGGGGGGATCATCCCCCGACGGGGGGTCCGGGGACCACACAACAGTCATCGCTCGATTGAAGACTGAAGAAACAAAGGAAGTGCATGTGTTGTAATCTCATCTATTTGAATATAATACAACTTGGAGCCTCTTTTCTTGGTGGAGTTTTTTATCAAAAAGGGTTTTCTCCACATTACATACTATGTTATATGTTATGTTCTTAATGCTTGTTATTTCTATGTAGTGGGTTTTATTTCTGTTGCAATCTCCATTGATACATTGTTTAGAGGACATAAATAAGGTTTAAATTAGATTTCCATTTAGTTTTCACCTTCATTTCTAACATTTGGTATTAGAGCTTGGCTAGTTTTGATTCTTAGCTAGTAGTGTGAAGATTTTTTAGCTGCAGTGGGAGATTTGGTTGTTGTTTGTTTGCAGATCTTGTGTAGATATCATGGCTTCATCCACTATTGCTTCTACCTCTCGGTTGAACATCCAAAAGTTCAATGGCATAGGGTATGAATTGTAGAAGATAAAAATGGAGGATTTCTAGAAGAAAGAAACTAGTGGCTGGCTGTTACAAAAGAGAAGAAACCTGATGATGTTGCTCCTAATGAGTGGGAAAGATTAGATAAAAAGGCATGAGGTACAATCTAGCTGTGTCTTGTAGATTCTATTCTTCTGAATGTTGTGAGTGAGAAGTCTATACATAGCTTGTGGAAGTGTCTGGGTGAGATCTACCAAGCCAAGAGTATGGTAAATAAATTTTATTTAAAGCATAAGTTTTTTTCCATGAAAATGAAAGAGGGTGAATCAGTTGTAGAGCATTTGAATTCATTTAATTTATTATTGAGTCAACTAGCATCTATAGATGTGGAGGTGAATGAGGAAGATAAATGTATATTGCTTCTCTATTCTTTGCCCGAGTCATGTGAGAATGTTATTTTGGGTATCACTACTAACCTCATAGATCTGAAGTTGGATGCTCTTGTTTCAGTTCTATTGTCACATGAATTGAGGAAGAAAAGTTTAGATAGTTCAGGGGATGCTCTCAGTGTCAGGGAAAGGTCTATGGAAAGAGGACCAAAAGGAGATTAGAAGGGGTCTAAACACAAGTCTAAGGGTTATTCTGAGACTCTGAGAAAGAAGAACAGAGTTAAGTGTTGGAACTACAGAAAGAGAGGACATGTGAAAAAGGAATGTAGAAACCCAAAGAAACAATGGGATTCCACTATTGATAAGTCTTCGAATGTAGGTGATGAGGTTTTACTTTCTACATGTAATGTTGTTTCTCATGATCATTGGTCGGTTGACTCAGGATGCTTGTACCACATGACCCCACATAAAGAATAGTTTTCCACATACGAAGAGTATGATGGAGGAAATGTGTACCTTGGGGACAACTCCTCATATCCTATTGTTAAATGAGGGAAGGTAATATTGTGTTTTAGTGATGGGAGAATTAAAACCCTCCATGGTGTTTTTCATGTTCCTGGATTGGCTAGAAATTTTATTTGTATTTCAAAGCTGAATGATTTGGGAATGCATGTGACATTTGATAAGCATGGTTGTAGATTAGTGAGAGGAAACTTGGTGGTAGTAAAGGGGAAAAGATTGGGAACTTTATTTTAGCTAGAAGCTGCTACTATTTGTAATGCCTCTTATATATCTAAGGCTAATACTAAAAATGCATGTATATTGTGGTACCATAGATTGGGCCACATAAGACATTCTGGTTTAAAGACTATCTTAAATAAAAAGTTGTTAGACAGTTTATCCTATTCTGATGAGAGTTTCAAATTTTGTGAACATTGTGTGTTTGAAAAACATAATAGATCTCCATTTCCTTGAGACAGTAATAAATCTAATGATAAAATGGAACTTATTCATTTGGATGTTTTTGGACCAGTGGATGTTGAATCAATTGGAAAATCTAGATATTTTGTTTCCTTCATTGATGATGTCTCAAGGTTTACCTGGATTTATTTTATGTGTCACAAATCTAAAGTTTTCACGAAGTTTAAGGAATTTAAATCCTTAGTTGAAAAGTAATTAGATTATAAGATAAAGGTTTTGAGATCTGATAATGGAGGAGAATACTGTTCTAAGGAATTTGATGAATTCTATAAGCATACAGATATTGTTAGATAGAAAACTACTCTGTATACTCCACAAGAGAATGGAGTGGTATATAGGATGAATCATACAATAATGGAAAGATCCAAAAGTATGTTAGGTGAATCACAGTTGAATAAATGCTTTTGGATAGAAGCTATGTGTACTGCAAACTACTTGATTAACAGATCTCCATGTAAGGCTCTTGTTTCAACTCCTTATGAAATGTGGACAGGTAAGAAACCTTTGTTTCACATTTAAGGGTATTTGGTTGTGAGGCTTATGTTCATGTGCCTAAAGAAAAATGAACTAAGTTGGATCCAAAAGTTTAAAAGCATACTTTCATTAGATATAGTGATAATGTAAAATGTTATAAGCTTTGGGATCCTCTAACCCAAAAGATTATCTATTCTAGAGATGTTATTTTCAAGGAACTAAGTGTTATTTCAGAACCTGAACAACCAAAGGAAAAAGAAGAAAAGGTGAAGAGAGTGCATTTTGAATTAGATCATGAAGATGCACCTTAGGAAGAACATAATGATGGATTGGGGGTGAAGAAGGAGAAGAAGACTCGAGTGAAAGTTTTGATGAGGAAGAATCTGTTGTGATAGAATAAGTTGGTGCAGATGATCATGCAGAAGAACCTAAAGAGTCTATTGCTCCACCTCTGAGAGGATCCACAAGACAAAGGAACCCAGTTGATAGGTATAGCCCACAAAATTTTTACTGTGTATTTTCTTTATTAAGTATTGATGATGAGCCTAGATCCTATGTGGAAGCTATTCATGCAGATGATAGTGAGTCTTAGCAGTTAGCCATACATGAGGAGATGATGGCTTTAGACTCTTGCAACACCTAGGATTTTATCCATTTTCCCAAAGGGAGAAAGGCCATAGGTTGCAAGTGGGTCTTCAAGAAGAAGTTTGGAGTAGACAGTTCATTGGAGAAGTACAAGGCTAGAATGGTAGCAAAGGGCTACTCCCAAAGAGAGGGAGTTGATTTTAGTGAAATTTTCTCTCCTGTTGGTAAATTAACTTCTATTAGATTTCTCTTATCCATTTCTACAACTCTTGATTGGGAAATAGAGAAAATGGATGTTAATACTACATTCTTGCATAGAGATCTTGAGGAAGAAATTTACATGCAATAGCCTACAGGTTTTGAGGTAAAAGGGAAAGAACATTGGGTTTGCATATTGAAGAGCTCTCTTTATGGTCTAAAATAGTCCCTCAAAATGCGCTACCAGAAATTTGATTCATTTGTGTTGAAATTGGGGTTTGGTAGAAGTGAGGAGGATCACTATTTTTACATTCCTTGTATTGATGATTCTATTCTGATCATTGCATTGTATGTTGATGACATGTTATTTTTCTGAAATACTAAGGGTATGATTAGTGAGTTGAAAGCCCAACTTTTAGGTGTATTCAAAATGAAGGATCTTGGAGCTGTCAGGTATATTTTGGGGATGGAGACCAAAAGGGATGGAGGTAACAAAAAACTTTGGTTATCTCAAAGTAAGTATGTGAACAATATTTTGTAGAGTTTTAGTATGTAGGACTATAACCCAGTTAGAGTTCCTTTGCCCATTGGTATTAAACTTACATTAGATATGTGTCCAAAGAATGAGGATGATTTAGAGGATATGTCTAATGTACCATATGCTAGTGTTGTAGGGAGTTTGATTTATGCAATGATTTGCACTAGACTAGATATTGCATAAGCAATGGGAGTTTTGAGTAGATTTATGTCTAACCCTGGTAGACATCATTAGAATTATGCAAAGAGGGTATTTAGATGCTTAGCAGGTACTAGCAATTATTGTTTGGTTTATTCTAGTACTGAAAGTGCTGATAAAACTTTGGACATACAAGGATTTGTTGATGTAGATTGGGCAGGTGACTTGGATAGTCAAAGGCCAACTAGTGGCTATGTGTTTACTTTGTTTGGTAGAGTAGTGAGTTGGATGAGAAAAAGATAGCCCATGGTTTCTTTGTCCACCATCGAAGTAGAGTATATGGCTGCTACCCATGTATCTAAGGAGGTAGTTTGGTTGAGGGGATTATGTACAGGTATTGATTTTGATTACAGGATCATTCAGATTGGTTGTGATAGCCAGAGTGCTATTTGTTTGGCTAAGAATCCTATGTATCATGCTTAGACTAAGCATGTTGATGTACAGTATCACTTCGTTCAAGAAATGGTTGCAAATGGATAGATTGAGCTGAAGAAGGTAGACACCTAGGTGAATGTTGCAGATGCTTTGACTAAGCCTGTGAGCACAGAGAAATTTGTTTGGTGCAGAGAGGCCATGGGCCTTGCTTCTAGTGCCTAATTATTTTATGGTTTTCCCATGGGTATTTACTGTAATGTTAGAAAATGTCCCCGTGGGGGCTTTTCCCTCATAAGGTTTAGCTCCTGGGTCTTTTGCATGCATTTAGGACATCTTAGTTCATAATTTAGTATCTCAATGGAATGAACCCTAGGTAACATGACGAATGGGACCTAGGAGGACCCCTTGAGTTGTACCCTACCCAAAATAGGAGGGAGGACTTGGGCGCCCGCGCCCTAATCCTACCCTATTTTAGGGCAGCCCCAATTTCTAAGTGTCAGTTTATGACCATTATTTGGGTCCTTTGCTGACACGGTAAGTTTGAATTATGAAAATCTTGGTAGGAGTACTTGTAGCTACATATAAAAGCATTTTTAGGCATTCTCAAGGTGATTCAAGGCTTTCATTATGTTGCAAGAGAAGACTTGTGTGGTTTATGTGTTTGTTTGCAGATTTGAGCATCCATTTCATCATGGAATGAAGAACATCTTCCTCCCATGATATTTTCACTACAAGGTGACATTATATTGCATTTTCATTATCAATTCCTTTGGTTTTTTGCCTCTTCCTCAAAAGGGCATGCACTCTTTATCTGACAATGGTGTTCAGAGACTTAAGTGTCCTCCGGGGCTTTACTGAGGCAAGACTCTAAACACCACAACCCCCAAACCAAGTCTTGTGATTACAGGTTACAGGTGTCATATTTGAGAGAAGTGAAGTTGCAGGAAGGATTGATAGGCATCAAGGATCCAAGATCTGAAGAGAAACAGGACACTGAAGCATTTCCAAGACTTAGGTGCTTGCTCTAGTGTCCTCCGAAGCTAAACTTTTGAAAATAAAAGTTACAGGGCTAATCAGTGTCAAAAGGAGGTTCGGATCCCGCAAAGAAACTAGTACCTTAGACTTGGGCACCTGCTCCAGTGTCCCTTATTGTTTCACCTTAGAACCTTGAAAACATGTATTCTATGATTTTCTATTTCATTTCTATTTGCAAAAGCATTTTCTTTTATTCGTTAGTTTATTGTCGTATTTGCGTAATTAGGGTTTTAATGGTCAATTGAGCATAAGAGAAGAGAAATTGATAATTAAATTTCCTAATCCAAATTTCCCTACATCTCATAGTGATCTAGGGTATGATAGTGAATTGCCACTCGACCCTAGATCCTTGAATGTATAGGGTAAAAGGAGGATTCAAACATCTAAACACTTAAAAACTAGACAATCCCAATTTTCTACTAAACATTTTGGTGAACCCATGTTTTTGGACTTAAATTGTAACTTTTTGAGTGTGTGTCTTCATATTTGTATTGATTTCATTCATTCATATAGTCATTCATTTTATTGCATTAAGAAAAATTCAAAAAAATTGAAAATTTTGCAAAATTCAAAAAAATTGCATTGTTTGGCTTACTAAATTGCATCAATTCTTTCTAAATTTTCCTAATTCATGATTTTTGCATCAGATCTAATATAAAATATAGAAAAATACAAAAAATTAAAATTTGGCATTGCATTTTCATCATTAATTTGCTAGGCTTTTATGGATTTGGCAATTTTGATATAACCTAGTAATTCCAAAATCTAGGGTTAGTAGGAAAAATATTTTCTTATATTTTTCTACTGATTTTAGAGGCTGATTAAAATTTGAATTTGGCTGTATTATTTTATTTTAGTGTAAATTTGCATTTAGATTTAAAATATTTGCATTTTTGCATAGAAAATTGCAACAAAAAACTAGCAATTTTCATGCATTTTCATTAGATTTGCATTGGCAATTTGCATGTTCAAGCTTGAAAATCATTTTCAGATCTGAGATTAAGTCAAATTCATCATAAATTAGACTTCAAAACATTCACATAGCATTTTGTCTCAAGATCTCAAACCTAGGGCTTCAAAAACAATAATTTTCACTAAATTTGGCCTTATCGACTCTATAAACTTGCACCATAGGCATGTTGTGAAGAGTATTTTTGCATTAATTTTCTGTTATCAAGGTAATAATTTTCTTCCCCTCCTAAAAATCTTCACAACACCCTTTTATTGGGCTCTTGTAGTGATATTATTTTTTTTACCTCCTAAAATTCCTTACAACATGTCCTTTGCTAGGTCTTGGAATTGAAAAATCGTGAAAAATAGCTTATTTTTGCTATATCTTTGCTACGGTTTTACTTTAAGTGGCACTAAAAGCATGTTGTGTTGGGTATTTTGGCACAAAGTGGATCTTATTACTGATATTTTTTTTCTTTCCATCATTATTTTCCTCACAACACCCTTTGTTATGCTCTTTTGCATTGAGTTTTGGTGAAAAAGTGCCTATTTTGACATATTTTCACTATATTTTGACTTGGCATTATCTTGGATTTGCATCAAGAGTTTGTTGAGAGTGATCTTATCACTGTTTTGGACTGATATTAGACATATAACTTTCTTCCCTCCATAAAAATCCTTACAACACCCTTTGTTTCATTCATTTGCAGTGAAAAAAGTATCGAAAAATCAAGCATTCTAGGCTATTTTTGCTCGTCTTTTGCACCAATTTTGAAAAGCTTTCAAAATCTGATTTGGCATTTGTTTGAGCATAAAAATATGGCCCCTAATCACAATAGAAAAAATAGGTTCCCTCCTAGACCTTACATGAAAAGAAAAGCACCTAAACCTGAAATTGTCTTTACACCTCATGATAGAACAATTGGAGACTCTGATGGACCTCTTTACATCACTGTGAAAATAATGGGAAACCTCGTGGATGGAACTCTTATTGATCCTAATTTTATGAATAATGTTACCACTGAGGAGTTCCTCTTTTCACATCAACTAATGCAAGGTTTTTATGACCCCTCGAACTTGATGATTAAGACACATAAGGGAACCTTTGTCAAGCCTTTGGCTAAGATATCATTGTTGGTAACTGTATTTGAGAAACATGTTGAGCACTGGTTTGATGTTACCCCCACTTCAAATACCTTTGAAATCAAACTTGGAATCCCTTGGTTAACGGTTATGAAAGTTGTCCCTTCAACTATCTATAAATGTGTGAAATTTCCTTTGAATGGACAAGTGCATACCATTCATCGAAATACATACAAGCCTTCAAGTACACAACAACATTTTACATTGGATTATTTTTGCAACAAAACTAACAACAAACTAGAACTATGATTAGACTTTACATTTTTGAGCTATAGAAACTACAAAGCAAAACTGTTACATCTAGTACCAAGTCCTTCCATACAAGAAACCACAAAAGATAAACAACCCGCATGTGAAGAGAACTTTAGACCGAAAGGACAAGGTCCCTATGCTGAGGTTCCTCCCCCAACATTCTTACAAGGATCGAGAGGAAATTGTCAACAACAAAGTGTTCCACTGCGACAAATGAGGTTTGATCCTGGTGCTTCATCTTCTAAATTGCACAAGCCTATGAAAGAGGATAGCTGTATCTTACAAGAGATAAGTGGTAAAAGAAAATGAAATAGAAAAGAAAGAGAAAGAAGAAAGAGAAGACAAGAATATGCTATAAACCTTGCCTCTCAACAAGAAAACATTGATCCCAACATTCAACCAAACAATAATGATCCTAACGATGAACAACATGATGAGAAAGATATGAATATGGCTATGGTACCGTATGTCCCACTATCCTCCAACATTAGGGAGTGGGAAGATGACAACGATGATTTGCTTATAAATAATCTCTAGCTCGGCAGGGGCCCTACAAGTAAGTATCTCTAACCCTTTATCTCTCCTGTGATGTGCTTCCCCCGTGATGTGTTATATATTGTTTAGGCCTCCTGGGATGACCTTGGATTCTCCCGTAAGGTTCAAGATACTAGGAGACCATCTCTATTGTGACCTTCCTCTATTTGTATCATCATTCTTCTAAAATTTGGACCTAGAAATAGGTACACTCCATCGCTTGTCTTCCATGATTTCTCCATGTCTTGAAGTGTGTGTGTTTTGGCATGCTTTTTTTATGTGGCAGGTTTGTTCCCCCATATGCAGAGACCAACACCTTTAGGTAGTGCTTCCTACATTTTGGGAGGTTTTGCATGTCTTATGTGTGTGTTGCCCATATATATAAAGACCTGCGCCCTAGGGTAGTGCATCCTATATTATGGGAGGTTTGTTTACTTTCCAGTACTAGCATCTGCATTTCATATATATGAGAAAAAGAAAAGAAAATAAATCATGTATGTCTTCCATGCATTAATGTGTCTTCTATGCATTGACTATCTTCTCCATGTTTTGCATGACTGTAACTATCTTCTTCGTATTTTGTGTGCCTGTTACTGTCTTCTATGTGATTGGTGTGTCTTCTCCATGATTGGTGTGTTTGTTGTGTTTTTGATCTTACTTTAATGCATGTATTGGCCTCACATTTATACATACATTAAAGTGGGAGTTAAATGTAAGATCAGAAAATATCCCCGTGGGGACTTTTCCCTCATAAGGTTTAGCTCCTGGGTCTTTTGCATGCATTTAGGATACCTTAGTTCATAATTTGGCATCCCGATGGAATGAGCCCTAGGTAACATGACAAATGGACCTAGGAGGACCCCTTGAGCTATACTCTACCCAAAATGGGGGGAGGACTTGGGTGCCCAGACCCTAGTCCTGCCCTATTTTGGGGCAGCCCCAATTTTTGTGTGTTGGTTTATGACCATTATTTGGGTCCTTCGCTGACACGGTAAGTTTGAATTATGAAAATCTTGGTGGGAGTACTTGTAGCTACATATAAAAGCATGTTTAGCCATTCATTTGTAAACTAGATGATCATTGTGAACTTTTGGCATTCTCAAGGTGATTCAAGGTTTTCATTGTGTTGCAAGAGTAGACTTGTGTGGTTTATGTGTTTGTTTGTAGATTTGAGCATCCATTTCATCATGGAATGAAGAGCATCTTCCTCCCATGATATCTTCACTACAAGGTGACATTATATTGTGTTTTCATTATCAATTCTTTTGGTTTTCGACCTCTACCTCACAAGGGCATGCACTCTTTATCTGACAATAGTGTTCAAAGACTTAAGTGTCCTCCGGGGCTTGACTGAGGTAAGCCTCTAAACACCACAACCCCCAAACCAAGTCTTGTGATTGCAGGTTACAAGTGTCGTATTCAGGAGAAGTGAAGTTGCAGGAAGGATTGGCAGGAATCAAGGATTCAAGATTTGAAGAGAAGCAAGACACCAAATCATTTCTAGGACTTGGGCGCTCGCTCTAGTGTCCTCCGAAGCTGAACTTCTGGAAATAGAAGTTACAGGGTTGATAAGTGTCAGAAGGAGGTTCAGATCCCACAAAGAAACTGGTACCTTGGACTTGGGCGCCCACTCTAGTGTCCTTGACTATTCCACATTGGAACCCCGAAAATAGGTATTCTATGATTTACTATTTCATTTTTGTTTGCAAGAGCATTTTCTGTTATTTGTCAATTTATTGCCGTATTTGCATAATTAGGGTTTTAATGGTCAATGAGCATAAGAGAAGAGAAATTGATAATTAAATTCCCGAATCTAAGTTTCCCTACATATCACAATGATCTAGGGTTTGATAGTGAATTGTCACTCGACCCTACATCCTTGAATATATAGGATGAAAGGAGGATTCAAACATTTAAACACTTAAAAACTAGACAATCCCAATTTTACCCTAAACATTTACAATGTCTGATGTCAAGTGGGAGAATGTTAGGATTAAGGTGTCATCAACCTTGTAAATCCTATGTAATTAATTACTCCTAATATTATTTATAAATCATCCATAAGAGATGAAAGGTTTCACCAGCAATGGTCTTGTTTCAACTACATGTTTATATCTGGTCCTCAACGCTCATTCATCTATGACGGGGAGTCGCAAGGGGGTTTCCCCCTTGCAAGGGGTCTGAGGGCATTATTCCCTCGATGAGGGGTCTGAGGGTCACGTAATAGGTGATGCTAGATTGAAGACTGAAGAAACAGAGGAAGTGCATGTATTGTAATCTCATATATTTGAAGATAATACAACTTGGGGCCTCTTTTCTTGGTGGAGTTTTCTACCTGAAGGGGTTTTCTCCATGTTACATACTGTGTTATGTGTTATGTTATTAATGCTTTTTATTTCTATGTAGTGGGTTTTATTTCTGTTGCAATCTCCATTGATTCTACATTGTTTAGAGGACATAAATAAGGCATAAATCAGATTTTCGTTGTATGGTTTGCACCTTCATTTCTAACAGTGCTCCACAAGTTAATTTCTTGAGTTATAGTATATAACAGAGATATTTGAGTATACTAGGTAAATAGGAAAAGTTTGTTTTGGTTCTGACCTAATTTGAATTTACGTGGTGAAGGTGTATTGCCAACCTTGGTGAATTTTTCAAGATTGAAGATGGTATAAGTGGAGTTGTTGAGGTAGATGTGTGCGTGCGTGATGTATGAGATGTGAATGACAATGTGGTAGAGTGTGTGGTATAGTGCAAGAGTTTATGTGTTAGATTACTGGATGTAGTGAACTTATCTATTGCATTGATATAGATTTCTCCTTGTAACAATCTTCTCTATCTTCTTCTATATTTTGGCAGTGAGCCTTTCTTTCTTTTGGACAGTGAGCCTTCTAACAGTTAGCCCTATTGTATTTCAGTGTTGATATTACTTTATATTGTGAGCTAATCCACACTGTGGTTTTTCCCTTAGGTTTTCCATTTAAATTTGGTGTTCTCTTGTGTTTGATGTTGATTTGATTCAGTTTCTATTATTTGCATTCATGGTTAATCATCTTAATAGTTTAAGGGATTAATTGAATTAATGTGGATCTGAATGTGTGTGAGGGTTCAAAAGTTTTAAGTTACAACTGATTCATCCACCCTCTCAATTGTCTGGTGCATTCAATAATTGGTATTAGAGTAAGGTTCCTTAGAATAAAGCTTAACCGCTTGAGGTAGATCTAGGATGGCGCACAAGAAAGATGTTCCTCTATTTGATGGATCAGACTATGCATTCTAGAAAATAAGGATGGAAGGTTATCTAATTTCTCTTGGATATGAGATCTAGAAGTCTATTGAGTCTAGATACACTATACCTGAAAATGGTCCAAGTACTGCAAATGAGATCAAGGCCTATGAAACCAATGGTAAAGCAAGGTATGCTCTTTTAAGTGGTCTTACTAATTTTGAATTGGTGAAAGTTATGAATCTAAAAACTACTAATGAAATCTAGAAAAAGTTAAAAAGTATTTATGAAGGAGATGATAAGGTCAAGCAATCTAAGATACAAAATCTAAAGATTATGTTTGAGACCATGAGAATGTCTGAATATGAAAATATCACAAGCTACTTGCAGAAGGTGGATAAAGATGTGAATAGCATCAAAGGTCTTGGTGGAGAACTGGAGGAAAAAGAAGTGGTAATAAAGGTTCTCAGAACTCTTCCCAAATCTTACAATCATAAAGTTTTTGCTATTGAAGAATTGCAAAATCTAGATCAATTTACCAGAGATTAGTTATATGGCAGTTTAACTACTTTTGAAATGAGATAATTTGGTACAAGTAGTGCAAAAGTTGAGACAACGTTTAAGGCTGGTAAATCAGAGAAGACTATGGAATTAGATCAGGAGGATTCTAATGATATGGAAGCTAACTTTGTGAGAAGAATGAAAAAGGGTACTGGTAAGTATAGTGGTAAGTTGCCTTTCATGTGTTTTAGTTGTGGAAAGATAGGTCATTATGCTTCAAGATGTCTAGATAGAATTTTGAAAAGAAAAAATAGGGAGAACAAAAGTAAGGTATTTAAGAAAATCTATTATGTTAGAGAAGATGCAAGTATATCTGATGATGAATCTGATTATGAAGACTATGAGGATAGTGAATGTTTGTTCATAGCTTTAAAAGATGATATTGTTTCTACTAACTCTGAGGAATTATGTGAAGGAAAAGGCTCCGAAAGTAAGTATTAATGCCGAAGGCACCTTGATGTCTATTTTTCATGCTAGACAGTAAAAGAACTATTGGGTCATTGACAATGGATGCTCAAATCATATGACCGGTGATAATAGTAAGTTTGCTAAACTTGAAAAATATGATGGATGATTAGTTAGATTTGGTGATGATACATCTACTAAGATATGTGGAAAAGGTTCAATCAGTTTTTATGGAAAGCATAATACTAATGATATTCCTTATGTTAAGGGTTTAAAACATAACCTCTTGAGTGTTGGACAAATGTGTAGCAAAGGATACAATCTTGTGTTTCAAGATGGTGGCTATGAGATCAGAAAAGATTCTAGAACTTTGATAGCTACTGGAAAGAGGATAGTGTTGGATCTAGGGCATACAACTGAGAGGGGGGGGGGTGAATCAGTTGTATAAAACTTCTCTTCATTCAAACACTTAACTCACTGTTGTTAGTTAGCAGCATATCAAATAATCATTCATGGAAGCATAATACATAAACACAAGGGCAGATAAGCATCAACACATTGAACACCAAGATTTTGACGTGGAAAACCCGGTTAAGGGAAAAACCACGGGGTGATTAACCCAAGAATTATTCTCTGTTAGAAGAATAAGGAAAAATGAATGGCACATGCCAATAAGGGCTCACTGCCCGAGCACACTGCTCACAAAGAGGCCCACTGCCTACAAGGAGACACACTGTCTACAAAGTGATGAAAATCACAATCTTGAACTGGAGAATGACATCTCTACCATGTCCGGATCAGTTCCAATTAAGCGCAACAATCTCTGCTCTGCCTTCCGCACGTTTCTTCGCTATACCATACTCATCCTCACACCACACACTGAAATGAATTCACAAATCATTATTTATACAAGACATCGACTTAGGAACAAGCATCTAAGTCGGCAAACAACCATAGGAGTATCCGCAAGATGAATAACACATCCGGTCGGCCATCACAAGAACATTCGCAGAATGAACAACTCATGCGGTCGGCTAAACAGAGCAATAACTTCATCCGGAAGAATAACTTCAATTCCGGGCTCTACCATCAATGCGGACCAACAACACAACCTAAACATGATTCAAGAACCTTCACAAGCCTGTCTGAATGTCCGGATACATCCGCACTTCCTCTGCTTACTGGGATCTCTTGTCTTCCTCATCCGGAACTTCAAGAACACAGTCTGTCGCCACTGTCATAATGCAAGAGGTACTTCCGGACCTCCAAATCACACACAAATCAGGATGACACATCACAAGGACATCTCAAACACTCCTTCCAATCCGCAGATTATGATAATACAATTCCGGACCTCACCGGACCTTTTTGTGATCCTCTGTCACCTCCGGATACTTGCCGGACCCGGTTCTATACCGGCAGCCACAACTCCTTCAGATCTTCATGCGGACCTCTGAAATCTTAACTGTAGCATCTCAAGACTCATATCTACTAACCCTTTAATCCGCATCCTCCGGTTCTCATCCTATACAGTACATTTATCTTCTTCTCATCACTGTTCTTCACTGTTCCTGACTGAGACTAATTTTCTCAATATCCTCAGCACACAGCTCATCAAATCCTTCTTGTCAATGCAATATGAGTATGTTGACATCAATGACAACACTGGATAACCTCATACTTGCAACAGATAGATGGAAATGTTTATTAGCTCAAAGGTGGTGATGGTTATTGTTTCATGACTCAGATCAGTGAGAGTTGGCTATGGCATAGAAGATTATGTCACATCAATTTTGATAGCCTAGTAAGAATAAGTTTAGTTCAAGCTATGAGAGATCTGCCAAAGATTACAAAGCCTATCAATGCTATCTATAATGAATGCCAAGTTGGAAAGCAAGAAAGAAGAAGTTTCAAATTCAAGAATCAATATTCTACTAGAATATTGGAATTGGTGCATACATATCTTTGTGGTCCTACCAGAGTAAGGAGTTTTCAAGGTGACAGGTATTTCATGTGACTGGTTAATGATTATTCTAGAATGACATGGGTTACTTTTCTCAAAGGAAAATCACAAGCCCTAGATAAGTTTAAAGCATTCAAAGTCATTGTTGAAAATGAAATAGATATGAAAATCAAATTTTTGAGGTCTGACAAAGGTGGAGAGTTCACCTCTAATGAGTTTAACATGTTTTGTGAGAATCATGGAATAAAGAGCCATTTATGTATGCCTAGGACTCCTCAGCAGAATGGAGTGGTTGAAAGAAAGAATAGGATTGTTCAAGAAGCTAAAAGGACAATGATAAATGAAGAAAATCTACTAGAAGTCTACTAGAGAGAATCAATTCATACTACTGTTTATATACTAAACAGAGTGCAAGCAAGGGAAAATAATACAAAGACTCCTTATGAGCTCTGGTATGGAAGGATTCCTATTGTCAAATACTTTAGAGTGTTTGGAAGCAAATGCTATATTAGAAGGGATGAAGAAAACCTAGGAAAGTTTGATGTAAGGTCTGATGAAAGTATCTTCCTTGGGTATTCCACTAAAAGAAAAGCTTATTAGTGTTACAACAAGAGGCTAAGAACGATTGTTGAGAGTGAAAATGTCAAAGTTTATGAAGATCTATAGAATAATTTAGAAGCAAATGGATATGAATCAGATGAGTCTTCTTGCAGAGAATAAGAAAAAGCTAAGGAAAAGGAAGTGCATATTGAAGAGGAAGAATCCCCAGAAAAGATTCATAAAACTCCCAAGTATGTGTAGAAGCATCATTCTAAAGATCAAATCATTGGTGATAAGAACAAAGGTTTGCTGACAAGAAAAAAATAGGTAAATCTATGTTTACTTTCTAAATTTAAACCTAAAACAATGATTGAAGCATGCAAGGATGAATATTGAATCAAGGCTATGGAAGAAGAACTAATGTAGATTGAAAAGAATTAACCTTGGGAACTTGTCCCAAGACCAACAAATAAAAATGTGATTGAAACTAAGTGGGTATACTGGAACAAACTAAATGAGAATGGAGAAGTGGAAAGAAACAAGGCAAGGCTTGTGTGTAAAGGCTACTCACAAGTAGAAGGTGTTGGTACTCACTTATGTCAGGGGTTTTGAGCTTGAGCATTCGCAGGATTTTTCATTCGAATCTTAAAATTCCTAAGGCATGATGTTATGACATGTCAAGATTTCTGTCTATGCTACATCTTTCAGTATGCATGAGCATCATGTCAAATATGTTTATGATCCTAAGGTCTGAAATCTAAAAAACTCAAAGTTTGAATCCTACTTCAAGAGGCCTACCATATGGAGGAGTGTAAAATTCCAGGCAGGATTGCCTTTTGTATCACCCTAAAATTTGACCTGATGAGGGAGTTATGCCTGTCAAAGTTCTAAGTCTTTATGCCTCATCATATTTCGGCATGACCCTATATTTTATGCAGGGGGTCATCATCATGTTTTGAATAACCGGGTGATCTTAGTTAAGATCACCCCGATGCTCTTTTATCACCCGATGCTACTGACATTTGTTTCATGTGGGGGGTGATATTTGTTTCTCTAGGGGCCTCATCATATTCTGTGAACGGAGGTGATATTCTGAGCATCAGTCATATTCTAAATATCACCCCAATATTACAATGAAGCTATAGTGCTACCAGATATTTTATGCAGGGGTTGATGATTCAAATATCAGGTGATCTTCTGAATATCCCCCTATTTTGTCAATATGACGATGACGTCACTAGGTGCCGATAGGATCTCATGCGAGAGGATTCTTCTACGATGCATCAAGATGATGTTTCCTGCAGGGTGATATGTGAATATGGTGGTGATGTCATCAGGATAATAGTAGGCATGATCATGTGGATCATCGGCGAGACATATGGTATCGGCAAAGCAAGAGGATCTTCCTCCGATGCATCAGGTGGTGCCGATGAGGTTGATGTTAGGATGATATTGAGCATCGGAACATCATGCAGGAGGATCATGATGGGGTATATGTTGATGCCGTCAGGAGCAAAAGCACCGACATTATGTATGCTCTCAGCCTAGCTTATATTGTTTTGAGGAAGTCGCCACGGGTGAATGTGGGATAATTAGTTCCCTCATTATTTGAAATATCAGGATGATATATTTTGGCGGGAAAGTTTCAAGAGTGCACAGTCAACTATTTTTCCCAAGGCCGTGGGTAGGTGGACATTAATGGCAGATGTTACAGGGTATGGGCGATGGCATGGATGGATCAATCACTCGCAGGAACACGTGAATCCCCAGGTGATGGTGCGGGGCTCGAGATTACCTCTTGTCTTCTCCTCCACCTACCGCATTCAATGTTTGAACGCCATTTTCTCATTATGCTCTATATCTAGCAGATTTTTGATCTTTGCCATGTAATTAATTCTGAGTACATAGCCATGGTATAAGAGCAAAACTGTGTTACTCATGTTGTTGCTAGAAACTGGACAAATTTTTGGGTGCCATGACACAATACAACTTCTTTGGTGGCCTTTTCTGGATGTCTTGTGAGTTTATGAGTCTCATGTTGTATGTTTTTCTGCATTAATCCACTGATATCAGGTTGATCTAAATGAGTAATGCTATATTGCATGTGTTCTGTTATTTGTCTCCAAACTAAGTATGTTCTTCCTCTGAGTCTGAGCATCTAAGGGGTGTTTATGATTCTAGAATACAGGTTTGTTGTATTGAATGCTTGATTTCTTACTTCTACTCAAGGAGTAGATTAAATGTTTTAGATCAAGGGTTGGGAATGATATCAGGATATCAGTAGGCATGATCATGTGGATCATTGGCGAGACATATGGTATCGGCAAAGTAGGAGGATCTTCCTCTGATGCATCAGGTGGTGTCAATGAGGTTGATGTCAGGATGATATTGAGCATCAGAACATCATGTAGGAGGATCATGATGGGGTATATGTTGATGCCGTTAGGAGCAAAAGCAACAAAATTATGTATGATCTCGGCCCAGCTTATATTGTTTTGAGGAAGTCGCTGTGGGGTGAATGTGGGATAATTAGTTCCCTCATTATTTTAAATATGAGGATGATATATTTTGGTGGGAAAGTTTCAAGAGCACACAGTCAACTATTTTTCCCAAGGCCACGGGTAGGTGGACATTAATGGTGGATGTTACAGGGTATGGGTGATGGCGTGGATGGATCAATCACTCACCGGAACATGTGAATCCCCAGGTGATGGCGCAGGGCTCGAGATTACCTCTTGTCTCCTCCTCCACTTTCCGCATTCAATGTTTGAGCGCCATTTTCTCATTATGCTCTGTATCTGGCAGATTTTTGATCTTTGCCATGTAATTAATGCTGAGTACGTAGCCATGGTATAAGAGCCAAACTGTGTTACTCATGTGGGTGCTGGAAACTGGACAAAAATTTTGGGTGCTGTGACACAATGCAACTTCTTTGGTGGCCCTTATCTAGACGTCTTGTGAGTTTATGAGTCTCATGTTGTATGTTTTTCTGCATTAATCCACTGATATCAGGTTGATCTAAATGAGTAATGCTGTATTGCATGTGTTCTATTATTTGTCTCCAAACTGAGTATGTTCTTCCTCTGAGTCTCAGCATCTAAGGGGTGTTTATGATTCTAGAATATAGGTTTGTTGTATTAAATGCTTGATTTCTTACTTCTGCTCAAGGAGTAGATTAAATGTTTTAGATCAAGGGTTGGGAATGATATCAGGATATCAGTAGGCATGATCATGTGGATCATCGGCGAGACATATGGTATTGGCAAAGCAGGAGGATCTTCCTCTAATGCATCAGGTGGTGCCAATGAGGTTGATGTCAGGATGATATTGAGCATCAGAACATCATGCAGGAGGATCATGATGGGGTATATGTTGATGTCATCAGGAGCAAAAGCACCGATATTATGTATGCTCTCGGCCCAGCTTCTATTGTTTTGAGGAAGTCACCACGGGGTGAATGTGGGATAATTAGTTCCCTCATTATTTGAAATATCAGGATGATATATTTTGACGGGAAAGTTTCAAGAGCGTACAGTCAACTATTTTTCCCAAGGCCGCGGGTAGGTGGACATTAATGGTGGATGTTACAGGGTATGGGTGATGGCGTGGACGGATCAATCACTTGCAGGAACATGTGAATCCCCAGGTGACGGTGCGGGGCTCGAGATTACCTCTTGTCTCCTCCTCCACCTGCCGCATTCAATGTTTGAGCACTATTTTCTCATTATGCTCTGTATCTAGTGGATTTTTGATCTTTGCCATGTAATTAACGCTGAGTACGTAGCCATGGTATAAGAGTCAAACTGTGTTACTCATGTGGGTGTTGGAAACTGGACAAAAATTTTGGGTGTTGTGACACAATACAACTTCTTTGGTGGCCCTTTTCTAGACGTCTTGTGAGTTTATGAGTCTCATGTTGTATGTTTTTCTGCATTAATCCACTGATATCAGGTTGATCTAAATGAGTAATGCTATATTGCATGTGTTCTGTTATTTCTCTCCAAACTGAGTATGTTCTTCCTCTGAGTCTGAGCATCTAAGGGGTGTTTATGATTCTATAATATAGGTTTGTTGTATTGAATGCTTGATTTCTTACTTCTACTCAAGGAGTAGATTAAATGTTTTAGATCAAGGGTTAGGAACAATATATTGCAGTGAGGATATTGTAAGTAGAGATAATAGGATACCATATCTTGGGAGGTATCTATAAGGTAGATACTACAAAACCCCTTGATATCCAGTCTTTGGTATATGTTTATGCAAGCCATTCACATGTGTATGTCTACTGACTCTAAGCCCTAGACAGGCACCAATCTAGTCCTGCATTGAGGTTACACCCAAGGTCCTAGTTTTGCATCCACATAAAATCAAACTTAAACTTCAAAATCAAACCATTAGGACTTTAGGAGTAGTTTAGGACCCAAATCCTCTGTCTACAACTAAAAATAGGCCCAAAGCTAGCCCCTTTGCACTTATCTCACAGTTTTGGTCTACATAAAAGAGGATTTATCTGCTTTGTATCAACATCCCAGTCAGACCATGAGCATATCTCATGGATGTTGAATAGGGAATACCCCCCTTGGTTCTACAGAGCCTAAAGAAGAAGAGGAGATATTATAGTGTCTATCTCCTATACTATTGGCCGTTGGCCCAGAGATCCTATTGATCATTGATGGCTACCTTGTAGGGATAGCTGGGAATAAGCATCCAATCAGATTATGAACCAACAGAAATTGGTGACTCTACTAGGGAGTTGAAGTACAAAAGAACCCTGATTTAAAAGAAAATAATTCCTAGTAATAGGTGGCGACTCTGAACCAATCTCCCAACTGGTAAAGTAAAGATATGTATGCAAGGGAGAAGATCCCTGCGTAATCTTTTGTTTGAAGAATTACCCAGAAAGATGATGTATAGAAAAAAGGGGACTATCTCAGCTAGTCATGATAGTTCTCCTAAAAATAATGATAGTATTCAAGATCATCCTAGATCTTTAGCACAGTAACCATCCAATTTTTCAAATACAGAGGCTGAGATTCAAGATATGTATGATAGACAACAAGGTGGTGGTCAGAGAACGAGGTCAGAAGTGTTTCAAGAATGCCCTTTTTTGGATCCTAGTGACAGATTTGAAGAGGCTAAATCTCTAAGGGATGATGATGATGATGACCAGAATAGAATGAGACCATCTTCTTCTATGCCAAGAGATGAATAATTAGCTAAAGAGATCAAGAGCTTGAAGGTTGAGTTAGAATATTTGCAAGCAGTAAAAATTAGAGATGACATGAGACAGAAAGTGCAAGCCTTGAGAATTGCTCAGAATGATTTAGTTCCTACCCTTGACAATGCAAATGTGCAAAGAAACCAACAAAGAGATGAAGTTCATCATCAGCATGATAATCAAAGACATAATGCAAATAATGTTAGAATACTACTGAATAATGTCAGAAATTAGTATGCAAATAGAAATGTAAATGTAAATTAGTTTGGCAAGCAGCCCATGTAGTTAGACCGATTTAGACAACTGGTTTTTGATGGCATTCCTGATTACCCCAATCCTATTGACAAACATGTGAGGCTGCAAGTGCCTAAATTTTTGGGAAACAATATTGTATCAGGTGAAGACCATTTAAAATATTTTCAGAACATCATGGACAACTTTGAGGTTGAGCATGAGGATGTCTTTATGAAATTATTTGTGCAATCTTTAGTTGATGAGGCCAAAGAATGGTACAAGGGTTTGCCTAACAAGAGTATCTCATCATGGGATGATTTCAGAAGGATGTTCAAGGAACAATATGGTGACAAAACTAACCCAAGCTTCTTTGTAAATAAGTTTACCAGTATCACCAAAGGATCGAATGAGCAAGTTGCTGATTTCAATGCTAGATTTTCTAAGGTGCTAAATAAATTGCCACATCACATGTGGCCTAATGAACCAATGTGCATAGTATTGAACATGAATGCTTTTGATGCCAAAACAACATATGGATTAAGAGACAAGAGTCCTACAAGCCTTAGAGATTCCTTCAAGATTGCAACAAATATTGAAAATAATAGGAAAGCATCTGGTAAAACAAATAGAAGGGATGATGTGAAGCTTTTGCATAATCTAAATAAGCCTCAGAATATCTAAGGTACTGCATCTACTTCTGAGGATAAATTAGACAAATTGACAACTATTGTCAAGGACTTGAGTTATAAAATGGCTAAAAATGAAAAGGGGATAGGTCCTAACAGATAGGTTTACCAAAGGCAAGAAAGAAGACCATCATTACATGACATGCCATATCATACTAATTGGCATAATGGTAAGCCTATTCTCCCGCACAACAATGCAAATCAAAGAGCTCAAAATGCAAAGGAAACACTTGACCCTTTGAAGAAGGCTATAAATATTGTTAATGACACCCCATGGTGCATCATATGTCAAATGCCTCACTTACAGTCACAATGTATGATTGCTCAGTCTTTATACAACAATGTTGTGGCCTGTGATGAGTGTAATGAGCCGCATAGCATGGAGGATGAGAATGTCAATATGTTGTCCACAAACAGGGGGTGTTCCTATCATCATACAGTTGAAAGTACAGGTTATGGGACCCAGGTTTGCCAATAGGTTTTTTTTGATAAAGATGATGAAGATGATGAAGACAATTATGCTTTTGCTTAGGACTCACTCAATTTTTTGAATAACTTGAGGAGGCCTTCTGATGAAGAGATTAGAGCTGTCACATCCGTAGCAATAGCTTAGGTTAAAAGCAATTATAACTTAAGAGGTAAAGCCCAGGTAAGCAACTCACACCAACCAGAGAATACTTTTGCAAACCAGCTAGTGCACAGTCATAAAGATACTAAACCACAAAAGAGACAATGGAGCAATGACAAGCAAAATTTTAAGCAAAAAATAGGTTATGATCCTCAAGGACTAGAGAACAGAGTTCCCCAGGCTAAGGATCAAAGCAAAATTTCCTAGGTCAGGAATGACAGTCAGGGAACCATAAAAATCAAAGCTGGATCATCCCAGGATAGAAGTAAAACTGTGGATCAGGCTGCAACTGTTATACAAAATTATACTCCTTTTGACATAACTCAAGTCCTATCCCAGGTAAAGGTCTCTGTCCCATTGATGGAGCTGATGAAGGTGGATAAATTCAGAAATAAGGCAGTGTCCTTGATCTCAGAGGTAGCCTGTCAGGCTGATCGGAATGTTGAAACCCAAAGTAGGAAGCAAGCTCTGTGTGTTGAAGAGAATGAGACTCTTGAAGTGTATCTGGGGGTGACCATGACAAAATGCCCTTCACAGGTGGAACCATTTTATGTCTCCCTTGTCATAAATGGAAAAATAATTAGGAATTGTATGCTTGACTCAGGAGCATCAACAAATATCATGCCTTTGGCCATCATGTAGCAAGCTGGGTTGAAGATAGACAAAGCAAGTGGGAAATGCTATGCCATGGATGCTAGAGAAGTACCTGTCATTGGAATCATGAAAGATGTGGATTTTAGACTGGCAGCATATCCAGAAAAAAATTATAAAATGAACATAACAATTGTTGATATCAAGCCACAGTATGGCATGTTGTTGTCAAGAAGATGGGTAGCACTCATTGGTGGCAATATGCAACTGGATCTATCATATGCTATGATCCCTATGAATGGTAGGGATGTTAAACTAATCAGAGAGGAAAGATCACTGGACATAGTTGAAGATCAGGAGTTAGAGGAGCATATATGCTTTGTGGACACTGACTATGATAATTTCAGGGTTGTTTCAGATGATAAAGGAGATAAAGAGGGAAATATTTGCATTCATGAATTGAATCAGCAGGGTCTATGGACCATGTATTTTGATGGAGCTTGTTCGAAGGAAGGGTCTGGTGCTGGAATTGTTTTTGTCTCCAGTTTGTAATCTTCTAAAGTTCTCTTTTCTGCTGAAGTTTGCCTGCACAAACAATATTGCAGAATATGAAGCTTTGTTACTAGGATTGAATATGGCTCTAAAGCATGGAAGTAAAATGATAAAAGTGTTTGGAGATTCAGAGTTAATTGTTTCCCAGGTTAGAGATAAGTATACTTCAAAAAACAAGAGGTTAAAACAATATAAACATGTTGTCTAGGATACAATTGAATTATTTGATGCATTTTCAATAAATTGGATGGAAAGGTCAAAAAATGTCATGGTAGATTTTCTAACTAATGTGGCCATTAGGCCAAATGATATCACTCTATCAAATGTAACAAATGTTGAAGTCAAGCTCAGACCTGTAGTGCCAGATAATGTATGCAGCTGGCAGGTGTTTGATGATGATAAAGATTTATTAAGATTTCTACATTGTATTGATAAATATGAGAACCAAGAAATGGATTTTCAAAACTTTGTAGAGGTTGTAGATGGAAAAGAAACTCTCTTAGGGAAGGAGGTAATACAACTCAAGACAAACAAAATCCCCAAAGGGTTAGTTGCTTTAGAGAGAGCTTTTGACAATAGGGACCAATGTGTTACGAAGGCATCTCCAACAAACAAGAATGACTTAGAGGAGATAAACTTGGGGACATCTCATGCCCTTAAGAAGGTATATATTGGCAAACAGCTCAAGCCACATATCAGAATTATGTTGATTGCACTACTAAGAAAATATAAGCATGTCTTTGCTTGGTCATATGAGGACCTCAAAGCTTATAGAGAGGAATTATTCCAGCATGAAATCCCTCTGAAGCCTGGAGCTAAATCGTTTAGACAAAAACAAAGACCTATCAATCCAACTTTAGCTCCCAAAATGCAAGAAGAACTCATGAAGCTTAGGAAGGCTGGAATAATTATGCCTATCAGACACTCTACTTGGGTGTCTAACCTTATCCCAATTAGAAAAAAGAATGGTGACATAAGACTTTGTTTGGATTTTAGAAATTTGAATGTATCCTCTTTGAAGGATAATTATCCATTGCTAAATATGGAGGCCATGTTGTAGAAGGTGATTGGCTGTGAACTTCTATCCATGATGGATGGATTCTCAGGGTACAATTAGGTGAAGGTAAAAGAATATGAGCAATACAAGACTGCCTTCACAACTCCATGGGGAACCTATGTTTATGTGAGGATGCCATTTGGATTGACAAATGCAGGTGCTACATTTTGGAGAGCCATGGATGTTGCATTTGCAGGATTGATTGATTCCATCTTGGTTGTGTATCAAGATGACTTGACAGCTTATTCAAAAAGGGAAGAGCAACATTGCATGCACTTAGAACAAATTTTTATTAGAGCACCGGAGTATGGTATCTCACTCAACCCAAAGAAATGTGCTTTTGAGGTAGTGGAAGGAAAATTGCTTGGTCACATTGTTTCCAAGGATGGAGTTAGGATTGACCCTGAAAGGGTGGCTACAATTGACAAAATCTAGATCCCTAGAACAGTGAAAGGAATTCAGTCCTTCTTTGGATAGATTAATTTTGTCAGAAGATTTGTTCCTAACTTTGCAGAGACTACCAAAGATATCTCTAAAATGCTGAAGAAGAATGTAACTGTCAAATGGGAAGAGGAAGCAACCAAATCATTTCAAAACATAAAAGAAGCTATAAAGATGGCTCTTGTTTTAAAATCTCTTGATTTTTCTAAGCCATTTCAATTATTCTCATTTGCTTCTTTCCACACTATTGCTTCATGCCTATTGCAAAAGAATGATGAAGGGTTTGAACAGCCTATTGCCTTCTTTAGTAGGTCATTGCAGGCTGCTGAATTAAAGTATGACATCATGGAGAAACATGCATATGCATTGGTTAGAGTAGTCAAGAGCTTCAGACCTTATTTAGTGGGCTCACAAATAGTTGCATATGTGCCTCATGCAGTAGTCAAGGATATCTTCACTCAGCAGGAAGTAACTGGAAGGAGGTGCAGATGGATAAATAAACTACAAGAATTCAACATAGAAATACAGATCACCATGGTAAGGGGACAAGGGTTGGCAAAGATAATGATAGAGTCAAATCTAGAAGCATACCAGGTGAACATGGTACAAAATGAAATTGTTAATATGTCAGAATCTAATTGGTATAGGGACATTGTATATTACTTGCAGAATTTGAATTGTCCTTCGTACTTCAATGATAGTCAGAAAAGGACTTTGAAGCTACATGCAATCAGATACATTGTTGTACAAGGAGAACTCTATTGGAAAAATCCTGAGGGTGTACTACTTAGATGTGCGGATGAAAATCAGGCTGCTGATATTTTAAATGATTTGTACAAAGGAATGTGTGGTGGACATTACACTGCCAAGACAACAACCTACAAAATTCTCAGAGCAGGATATTGGTGGCCAACTCTCTTCTCAGATGCACAAAAGTTGGTAAGAAGATGTGACTCTTGCCAGAGGTTCTTAAGAAAGATGAGATATCAAGGTGCATTACCCCTTAGGACTATAACTGTAGAAGCTCCATTTCAACAATGGGGGATTGATTTTATAGGGGAAATCTCAGAAAAGTCAAGTGGAGGGCACAGTTGGATTCTGGTTGCTACTGATTACTTCACTAAATGGATTGAGGCAATTCCAACTAAAAGGGCTACAAGCAAGGTGGTGATGGATTTCATCCTAGAAAATATTATTATCAGATTTGGAGTATGAGTCAAATTGGTCACATATAATGCCATGTGTTTTAGATCTTGTGAATTTATTGATTTTTCTAATAATTATAAAATTAGTTTGTCACATACATCACCATACCATCCACAAGGAAATGGTCAGGCAGAGTCAAGCAACAAAAGCCTCATGAAAATTATCAAGAGGGTGGTAGACAAGAATAAAAGAGCATGGGATTCAAAACTGAAGTTGGCATTATGGGCTGACAGGGTGATAGTGAAAAGAGCAACGGGAAGATCTCCTTTTGAGTTGGTATATGGAGCAGCAGCTAGGTTGCCTATGAATAACCTCCTGCCAGTTTATAAATTCATCCAAGGGAACAGTGAGGAGATTGGAGACCCAATGACTGAAAGAATAAATTAGTTGGTTGCACTAGATGAGATCAGAAGGGAGGCATACAGGACAAATATCATGAAACAACAAAAGGTGAAGTACCTATTTGAGAAAAGAACTACAAAAAGAATATTTCAGATAGGTGACCTGGTCCTTATGTGGAATGCAAGGAATCAGGATAGGGGCAAGCACAGTAAGTTTGAGCCCTTGTGGGTGGGCCCATATCAAATTAGTAACACCCATGAGGATGATGCCTACTTCCTCCAGACCCTGGATGGTGAACTACTGGAATTGCCTGTGCACGGTAAATTCCTTAAGGCCTTTTTCTCATGAATGAGGCATCTTTGTGCACACTGTAAACTGGATGTAAATGTTTTGTGCATGCCTTGTATAGTCGGTGTTGTCTTGCATTTTGTGTTTTGTTTGGTCTGCCCCAGAATAGTCTAGTCCTCGCTACAGTCTTGTGCCTACACGTCCCCAATCAGAGCCTGTGTTGGTACCCATTTATGTCTGGGGTTTTGAGCTTGAGCATTTGTAGGATTTTTTATTTGAATCGTAAAATTCCTGAGGCATGATGTTATGACATGTCAAGATTTATGTCTATGCTACATCTTTTAGTATGCATGAGCATCATGTCAAATATGTTTGTGATCCTAAGGTCTGAAATCTAAAAAACTCAAAGTCTGAATCCTACTTCAAAAGGCCTACCATATGGAGGAGTGTAAAATTCCAGGCAGGATTACCTTTTGTATCACCCTGAAATTTGACCTGATGAGGGAGTTATGCCTATCAAAGTTCTAAGTCTTTATGCCTCCTCATCATATTTCGGCATGACCCTATATTTTATGTAGGGGTCATCATCATGTTTCGAATAACCAGGTGATCTTAGTTAAGATCACCCCGATGCTGCTGACATCAGTTTTATGCAGGGGGTGATATTTGTTTCTCTAGGGGCCTCATCATATTCTGCAGACGGTGGTGATATTCTGAGCATCAGTCATATTCTAAATATCACCCTGATATTACAATGAAGCTATAGTGCTGCCAGATATTTTATGTAGGGGGTGATGATTCAAATATCGAGCGATCTTCCGAATATCCCCTGATTTTGTCAATATGACGATGATGTCACCAAGAGCTGATAGGATCTCATGTGGGAGGATTCTTCTACAATGCATCAAGGTGATGTTTCCTGTAGGGTGATATGTGAATATGGTGGTGACATCATTAGGATAATAGTAGGCATGATCATGTGGATCATCGGCGAGACATATGGTATCAGCAAAGCAAGAGGATCTTCCTCTGATGCATCAGGTGGTGCCGATGAGGTTGATGTCAGGATGATATTGAGCATCAGAACATCATGCAGGAGGATCATGATGGGGTATATGTTGATGCCGTTAGGAGCAAAAGCACCGACATTATGTATGCTCTCGGCCCAGCTTATATTGTTTTGAGGAAGTCACCACAGGGTGAATGTGGGATAATTAGTTCCCTCATTATTTGAAATATCAGGATGATATATTTTGGTAGGAAAGTTTCAAGAGTGCACATTCAACTATTTTTCCCAAGGCCGCGGGTAGGTGGACATTAATGGCAGATGTTACAGGGTATGGGCAATGGCATGGATGGATCAATCACTTGCAGGAACATGTGAATCCCCAGGTGACGGCGCGGGGCTCGAGATTACCTCTTGTCTCCTCCTCCACCTGCCGCATTCAATGTTTGAGTGCCATTTTCTCATTATGCTCTGTATCTGGCAGATTTTTGATCTTTACCATGTAATTAATGCTGAGTATGCAGCCATGGTATAAAAGCCAAAATGTGTTACTCATGTGGGTGTTGGAAACTGGACAAAATTTTTGAGTGCTGTGACATAATACAACTTCTTTGGTGGCCCTTTTCTGGATGTCTTGTGAGTTTATGAGTCTCATGTTGTATGTTTTTCTGCATTAATCCACTGATATCAGGTTGATCTAAATGAGTAATGCTATATTGCATGTGTTCTATTATTTGTCTCCAAACTAAGTATGTTCTTCCTCTGAGTCTGAGCATCTAAGGGGTGTTTATGATTCTAGAATACAGGTTTGTTGTATTGAATGCTTGATTTCTTACTTCTACTCAAGGAGTAGATTAAATGTTTTAGATCAAGGGTTGGGAATGATATATTGCAGTGAGGATATTGTAAGTAGAGATAATAGGATACCCTATCTTGGGAGGTATCTGTAAGGCAAATACTACAAAACCCCTTGATATCTAGTCTTTGGTATATGTTTATGCAGGCCATTCACATGTGTATGCCTACTGACTCCGAGCCCTGGATAGGCACCAATCTAGTCCTACATTGAGGTTACACCCAAGGTCCTAGTTTTGCATCCACATAAAATCAAACTTAAACTTCAAAATCAAACCATTAGGACTTTAGGAGTAGTTTAGGACCCAAATCATCTATCTACAACTGAAAATAGGCCCAAAGCTAGCCCCTTTGCACTTATCTCATAGTTTTGGTCTACATAAAGGAGGATTTATCTGCTTTGTATCAACATCCCAATCAAACCATGAGCATATCTCATGGATGTTGAATAGGGAATACCCCCCTTAGTTCTGCAGAGCCTAAAGAAGAGGAGATATTATAGAGTCTATCTCCTATACTGTTGGCCGCTGGCCCAGAGATCCTGTTGATCATTGATGGCTACCTTGTAGGGATAGCTGGGAATAAGCATCTAGTCAGATTATGAACCAACAGAAGAAATAGACTATGAGGAAACATATGCTCTGATGGCAAGAATGGAGGCCATCAAGATGTTTTTGGATTTATAAAACATAATTTCAAAGTATATCAAATGGATGTGAAGTCTGCTTTCTTGAATGGTGAATTGGAAGAAGTATACATAGAACAACCAGATGGATTTCGGTTATCAGATAAACTGGATATGGTTTGCAGATTAAAGAAGGCACTATATGATTGAAGTAAGCCCCTAGAGCTTGGTATGGAAGGTTAGATAGGTACTTGTTACAACAAGGATTCAATAAAGGTACCGCAAATACCAATCTATACATCAAAGTAGAAGAAGATCAAATTCTAGTTGTGGAAGTGTGTGTAGATAATATAATCTTTGGTGGAAATGAAGGTATGTGTAAGTGTTTTGTAGATGAAATGCAAAAAGAATTTGAAATGTCAATGTGTGGGGAAATGAACTTCTTCCTTGGGTTACAGATCAATCAAACAGATAAAGGTATTTTCATTTCACAATCAAAGTATGTCAAGGAGATGTTAAAGAAGTTTGGAATGGAAGATTCTAAACCAATATGTACTCCTATGGTTACTGGTTGCAAGCTGAGCAAGAATGATGAAACTCCTAAGGCTGATCAGAGAAGGTATAGATCAATGATTGGAGGTTTGTTATATCTAATTACTACTAGATTGGGTATTATGCATGTAGTTTGTCTTGTGACTGGATTTCAAGAACATCCTAGAGAGTCACATGTTGCAACAATGAAGATGATATTTAGATATTTAAAGGGCACTCTGGATCATGGCTTGTGGTATCCAAAGGACACTAACTTTATTCTATGTGCTTATACAGATGTAGATTGGGCTGGTTGTGTGGATGATAGAAAAGGTACATGTGGTGGTGCATTCTTTCTTGGATGTAGATTAGTATCATGGCTAAGTAAGAAGCAAGATTCAGTGTCTTTATCTATTGTAGAGATAGAATACATTGCAACAGCATCTTGCTGCATACATGTATTATGGATGAGGCAAACCTTGAAGGATATTAGAGTTGTATATGATGAATTGATTCTATCTTCTATGATAATACAAGTGCTATTAACATTTCAAAGTATTTAGTGATGCACTCAAGGACAAAACATATCTCAATCAAGTATCACTTTCTTAGAGAGAAGGTTACAGAAAATGAAGTAAAGCTTGAGTATGTGCCCACAAAGGATTGAGTTTCTGATATATTCACTAAGGCTCTTCCTAAGGATACATTTGAGTATCTTCGGGAGAAGTTGGGGGTTATTGCCCCTCCTTCTTTGAACTAGATGCATAAGGAGATGCATCAGTCCAATGGATTTCAAGGTTCATTCTATGTTCTAGACTGAAGTTGGAGTCTACCTCTAAGGGGGAGTAGGTAGTGGCTTTGTTAGTTATTTCAGTTAGGGGGAGTAAGTGTTAATGCAGGTTGTTGTGTGTTCCTAAGGGGGAGTATGCAGACCAATAAAGGAGAGAATGAAAGAGAGATGTGTAGCCCTTTGCCATTAATGTCAAAGGGGGAGAAAGAACAATATGAAAAAGGAAAAAGTTAGTTGTCAAGAAGAGAATAGTAATATGAGAGAAAGAGAAAGGAAAAGAGTTGGTATGAAGCATAGTATTGAGGATGATGTTGTCTTGATGGTTTTGAACATCATGTGCTTCTATCAATGAAAAGGGGGAGATTGTTGCAAGTATGTGTTGTTAGTGTTATCATTGATGTCCACAAGTTTGTGTTGTCATTGGTGTCAATTGTATGAGCAAGAGGGTGTTGAGTGGATGCTGTCTCTAATGATAAGGAAGTGCTAAAGATTTTGATTATATGTTTCTGGTGCTTGGTTTCCAAGTATTTTTGAGAAAATTTGAATAAAATAAGAAAATAGTGTGTAGCAATGGTATTCTGTGTTGCAGAGTGGTGTTCTAGTTTTGCTCCACATTTTCTATATTGAAGATATGCTTATATGGTTTGGATATGTTGATTAGAGGTGTTTAGAGGTGTTACATTCAAAATTTGGCATGTTGGATCGATGTGCAGAGGAAGATGTGTTCACCTGTGTGTAAATTGTGTATTGCAGAGGTGTTTGGGAGAAATATTTTTGCTACGCATTTCTCCGTAGAGTCATTTCTAGTCTTGTGGTTCTAGAAGTATGTTTATTTCATATCTATCTTTAGTTGAAGTTTTTTGTGATTTGGTGCTTCACAAATTGATTTCTTGAGTTACAGTATATAATAGAGATATTTGAATATATTGGATAAACAGGACAAGTTTGTTTAGCAGGTGAAAGTTGTTGCAGAGGAATTTTTTGGATTTTAGGATGTTTTTGGAATACTCTAGATTGTGTTCAAGCTTGGTGTGTGGTTTGCAAGTCATCTTTAGTGTTGAGGAAGCATGTACTTAAATGCTTATGGTGTTAACATAGGTTTGACCGACCTTGGGTGTTTACACTAATTACAGAGTTGCTTCGATGTTTGTGGAAGCATGGTGTGGCATGTATGGATGGATTTACATCCAAGATGAGGTGTGTTGTGGTCCACCTTCATTCCTTTCCACCGTAGGAATATTTTGGTTCCAAACTAATTTGAATTTATGTGGTGAAGGTGTATTTCCAACCTTGGAGAATGTTTTCAAGATTGAAGATGGTATAAATAAGTGTTGAGTTGTTGAGGTAGATGTGTTCATGAGTGATATATGAGATGTGAATGACAGTGTGGTAAAGTGTGTGGTGCAGTACAATATTTCATGTGTTAGATTACTGGATGTAGTGAGGAGAAGGTGTCTACAATTCCTTAATGAGACTACAGAGGTGATGATGGTGTTGTGGTGGACTTCTCTATTGCATTGAGATAGCTTTCTCCTTGTAACACTCTTCCTATCTTCTTCTCTATTCTTCTAGTGAGCCTTTAGCAATGAGCCTTTCTTTCTTTTGGGCAGTTGATGCAGAGCATCTAGGACAGTAGGACAGCATACTTCAAAACTTCAATGCAATGGGCTCTCTAGATTCACTGTTTTCTATGACATAGATCAAACCATCAATGAGGAAGGATTGCAACACAACAATGTACTTTTTCATGACACAAGAGTGAGTGGGCTTCAAGACTCATATAACATGATACCTAACTCCATCTAAGGTTTCATCCAAGCCACTGTGTAGGATCTGAAGGACAGTAGTCACAACTCTATTTTCTAAAGACAGTCATAACATTACTTGATAGTCACAATATCCTTCATATGGTGGTCTGTCTATCAAGACACCCTCAACCTCATACAACATGCCAAATCTATAACTTGCCACACATATCTAATGCCTTCCTTGACAAATCAACAATCCAAACTAATACCTTCTTTGCTGGTGATTATTTCCAATGAGGGCTGACAGAGTCTAATGTAGGCAAAAAGAATAGGTTTCAAGGAAGACTTTGTCTTACCTTCTCTCACAGGATCTTGGCTAGATCTAAAGCATCTTACACCTTTGACAAAGACTGGTATTTCACAAGAATTCCACTCCCACAGTCATTGGTTACCACCCCTCTACTGTTGTCCTCCTCCAACTTCCAATACATGGATCTTGATGGACCATTTATATGGCAAACTCCACCCTACACCTTTCTCCTGCCCCTGCAACCTTCACAAACTTTTACCCTAACTATTCTACATTCCATTCCACTGATCATAAATAGAAAAGATCAGTGGAATGAAAAGAACTCCATCAGGCTACTCAAGAAAGCCCTAACTCAGGGTTTGTGGCAGTTTGTGGAAAACCAACGACTCCTCCCTCCTAGCTTGGTGTCAAACCTCTAAACAACTTGCAAAGGATAGATAACTCTCCCTACTAATCAACCATCACAAGTACCATCCATCACTAGGCCATACAGGTACAGTTTATTGTAGAAAATAGTGTATTTTTTTGAAAGAAACAATAGAGTTTTGGACAGTCTACAGTAGAACAGCGACTTCTCACACCAAACTTTATGTCAAGACTCCAAAGAAGATTCAAAACCAAGATACTTCAATACCCTAATCATCCATTACAAACTTGGGCTATGAGTGTTCCATACAGGTGCGAGTACGGTAGGAAACAGTAAGGAAAATACAGAAAATGTAGGAAAAATAGTTTCTTTACTTCATTTAACTTCAAAACTTCCTTCACACTACAAAAATGGATTGTTTCTTTGCTTTTTGAAGCCTCCTCAATGCCTTGTACAAGATGGAGGGTAGATGAATTGATGGAGGGAGAAGAAAACTATCCCCCAAACCATCAACTGCCTGATCTGTACAAGATTACAGTTTTTGTAACTGTCCTATCTCTTTTTGGACTGTAATGACTGTTTTAATGTTTAAATAATGCTCTCCATCATTGGTAACCTTTGACAAGGCTCTTAACATGCCTTTTAACTTTAGACATGCCTCCAAACATGAGGATTTCCTCCTACACACATTAGGAGGGCTACAAACTTGTATGACTGCCTCTTACCACATGACTGTCCTCATTAGGACTTAAACATGAGAATAGATTCTAGCTATTTGGACATAGTCCATTTACATGCATGGCTTTCAAGCCTTATTACAACATTTAATGGTCTCAAGGACCTTATTCAAACAAGACAAACTATTTGAAGATCAACCAAATCCTAGATGTCTTGGTGCTCCTACACCATACTCCCTGGCATAATGAAAACTCTTGTCCCAAGAGTTATGGGATCTGCTCCAACCATTCTTCAATTTTGTTGGGATGTTCCTCTAACTAGGAAACAGGAACTCTCTAAGTGTGATCCTCCTCCTTCTCCAACCTACATGATACTTACCACAAGTGTTAGTATTCCAAAACATATTTTGATGTCCTTGTATAGGACCCTACTGCTGCAATGCTTCTATTCTTTCCAACTAGAGGTTCGGATTTATTCCTCTCTGTACTATCTGATGTTTGCCTTCCTTCTTCTACCTCCTTATAGGGAAATCAATGTCCCCAATCTTGACATAACTCAAGTCCCAAACCTGCTGCTCTTTAGGACTGTCATCCACCTTCTTATGCTGCAACTATTCCTGCTATTTCCCATCATCCTTAACCTACACATTCAACTTCAATTTCTCTTCAAAACAAAGAGTAACATGTTCCTTCTTGTCTTCACAAGGTAAAGGCATCAGTTTGAACTGCTTACCATCTTTATGCACCAAATAGTTATTAGTGTAACCATCATGAATTGTCCTTCTAAAATGCTGCCATGGTCTACCCAAGATTATATGCCCACATGTCATTGGAATGACATCACACAAAACATAGTCCTGATATGGACCAATGGAAAAATCAACATATGCCTTCTTACTAACCCTTACTTGCTACTCTTTACTCACCCAAGTGACATTGTAAGGACTAGGATGATCAAATGTTTTCAATCCCAACTTATGTACCATTTCCCAAGAAACTAAATTATCATGGGAACCTGAATCTATAATCAACTTGCAAATCTTTCCATGGCTTAAACAATTAGTTTTAAAAATAGATACCTGTGGTGTTTGCTGCATTTTACCTTTTTCCACCATGAGCATTTCTCCAACTATTACTGGAGAGGCTGACAACATTTCCAGTTCTTCTGGCTTCTTCTCCTCCTGTGCCAAGTGAACTCTTCTATCCTTGCTCTTATCAGCATCATCCTTCTTAGGACATTTGAAAGATGTGTGTTGTACTTGATTGCAATGATAACATCTACCTATAAACACTCCTCTTCCTGATCCAAATCTACCTCCACCTCTATATCCACCTCTCTGATCTTTTGAAAACACCTTACCTTTCTCATTGTTGTTTTGTACTTCATTAGTAGGTTTGCCCCTACCTCTATATCCTCTTCCACTACCTCCTTGTCTTTCTTGCTTCTTCTTTACCCTCTCTTCAGCCCTGATGGCCAATTGAAAACATTCCCCAAGTGATTTTGGTACTGTCAAACCAATCTCATCTTGCAAGTTATACCTAAGCCCATTAAGGTATCTTGCCACTTTCTCTTCTTCATCTTCCAATCCTCCTCTAATACTAAGCTTATGAAATTGCTCAGTATAGGACATAAGATCCATGTCCTTTTGTTTCAGATTCTGCCTCATCCTCTTTGTTTGAATGGAGTAATTGGATGGAAGGAATTGATCCTTCATAATATCCTTCATCCTACCCCAAGAAGTGATTCTTGTTGCACCTCTAGCCGCTCTTTCTATTTGCACACTACTCCACCATGTAAGTGTTGTTCCTCTCAGTTTTGTTTTTGCAAATTTGATCTTCTTCTCATCACTCATCTCCTCATACTCAAAGAAATTTTCTAGGGCATCTATCCACCCTAATACCTCTTCACTATCCATATTCCCTTGATAGGTATGTAACTCTATGTTTGCCTTTGTTCCACTTCCTTGGACTACCTTCAGCAATCTCACAAATTTCTTCTCTTCAGCATTAAGGATTCTCATCTGCATCCTCATCTCCTTCTTGATCATCTTGCTCATCCCTTCTAGGACTCTTCTCTAATGCTTCCAATCTTGCCAAGATTGATGCATTCTCTCTTCTCACTTGCCTTAACTCTCTTTCCCTTGCAGCATCCTGCTCTCTTCTATCCCTCAACTCTTTTTCTCTAGCCTCTAAGGCTTCTCTCAACTCATTGTTCTCCCTAGACATCTAATTCTTAGGTGGCATCCTTACAACTCTCACAAACCCTTACTGTTTCACAAGATCTACTACTTCCTTAAAGATCTACTAGTGGCTCTGATACCACAAATGATGCAGAGCATCTAGGACAGCAGGATAGCATACTTCAAAACTTCAATGTAATGGGCTCTCTAGATTCACTGTTTTCTATGACATAGATCAAACCATCAATGAGGAAGGATTGCAACACAACAATATACTTTTTCATGACACAAGAGTGAGTGGGCTTCAAGACTCATATCACATGATACCTAACTCCATCTAAGGTTTCATCCAAGCCACTGTGTAGGATCTGAAGGACAGCAGTCACAACTCTATTTTCGAAAGATAGTCATAACATTACTTGACAATCACAATATCCTTCATATGGTGGTCTCTATCAAGACACCCTCAACCTCATACAACATGCCAATTTTGTAACTTGCCACACATATCTAATGCCTTCCTTGACAAATCAACAATCCAAACTAATACCCTTTTTGCTGGTGACAGTTTCCAATGAGAGCTGATAGAGTCTAATGTAGGCAAAAAGAATAGGTTTCAAGGAAGACTTTGTCTTACCTTCTCTCATAGGATCTTGGCTAGATCCAAAGCATCTTACACCTTTGACAAAGACTAGTATTTCACAGGAATTCTACTCCCACAGTCATTGGTTACCACCCCTCTACTGCTGTCCTCCTCTAACTTCCAATACATGGATCTTGATGGACCATTTACATGGCAAACTCCACCCTACACCGTTCTCCTACCCCTGCAACCTTCACAAACTTTTACCCTAACTATTCTACATTCCATTCCATTGATCATAAATAGAAAAGATCAGTGGAATGAAAAGAACTCCATCGGGCTACTCAAGAAAGCCCTAACTCAGGGCTTATGGCAGTTTGTGGAAAACCAACGACTCCTCCCTCCTAGCTTGGTGTCAAACCTCCAAACAACTTGTAAAGGATAGATAACTCTCCCTACTAATCAACCATCAAGAGCACCATCCACCACCAAGCCGTACAAGTACGGTTTATTACAGAAAATAGTGTATTTTTTTGAAAGAAACAGTAGAGTTTTGGACAGTCTACAGTAGAACAGTGACTTCTCACACCAAACTTTATGTCAAGACTCCAAATAAGATTCAAAACCAAGATACTTCAATCCCCTAATCATCCATTACAAACTTGGGCTATGACTGTTCCGTACAGGCACAGGTATGGTAGGAAATAGTAAGGAAAATATAGAAAATGCAGGAAAAATAGTTTCTTTACTTCATTTAACTTCAAAACTTCCTTCACACTACAAAAATGGATTGTTTCTTGGCTTTTTGAAGCCTCCTTGATGCCTTGGACAAGATGGAGGGTAGATGAATCGATGGAGGGAGAAGAAAACTATCCCCCAAACCATCAACTACCCGATCTATACAAGATTACAGTTTTTGTAACTGTCCTATCTCTTTTTGGACTATAATGACTGTTTTAATGTTTAAATAATGCTCTCCATTGTTGGTAACCTTTGACAAGGTTCTTAACATACCTTTTAACCTTAGACATGCCTCCAAACATGAGGATTGCCTCCTACACACATTAGGAGGGCTACAAACTTGTATGACTGCCTCTTACCACATGATTGTCCTCATTAGGACTTACAACATGAGAATAGATTCTAGCTATTTGGACATAGTCTATTTACATGCATGGCTTTCAAGCCTTATTACAGTATTTAATGGTCTCAAGGACCTTATTTAAACAAGACAAACTACTTTAAGATCAACCAAATCCTAGATGTCTTGGTGCTCCTGCACCAGGAGTGATCCCTTTGGTAGTGATTCTTTTGGTAGTGAGCCCTATTGTATTTTGGTGTTGATATTACTTTATATTGTGACATAATCCTCACCCTGGTTTTCCCTTCTTGGGTTTTCCACATAAATCTAGTATTTTCTTGTGTTTGATGTTCATTTGATTTAGTTTATGTTATTTGAATTCATGCTTAATCATCTTAACAATTTAAGGGATTAATTGAATTAATGTGGATCTGAATGTGTGGGAGGGTTCTAATGTTTTAAGTTGCAACTAATTCACCCCCCTCTCAGTTGTCTTGTGCATTCAATACCCCACCTAATCCCTCTTGATGGGTTGAGGTAGTGCCACCAAGATCACCCAATTGTGGTGGTCCTTTACTTTCCAAATCCTCTTCATGTGTTCTCTTCTCCTTATGATGTTGTTTTGTTGACTTCCTCCTCATTTAGTGGAGTATCATCACCTTTGGTTTTCTTTTCCACTAGTGGGCTCCATATAAGGGGTGTCTTAGTGCTATGTGTAGTAGGGGGAGGAGAAGTTTGTTGCGGTGGACAAGGTGAAGGATGGATATGTGGAAGTTGTGATGGTAGTGAAGATGATGGTGGTGGTAATGATGGTAAGGATATTTGTTGAATAGGGGATGATGAGGGGGAAATGGATGAAGAAGTAGGATTTACTTCTGTTGCGGAGGTAGTGGATATAAGAACAAGTGAAGTTGTGGACAATGGGATGGTGGTGATAGTGGGAATCGGGCCTGAGGCCACTGTCACTTTTTTGGTGGTAGGAGAAGAATGCCTCCATTAGAGTTTTCAGGCCAATGGCATGATTTCTTCTTCCTCTTCATCAAACTCAACATTCACAACCCCCATCTTATGCCTTCCTTTGAACATATTAGGGTCTTCTACTTCCTCACCCTTCTTAATTGCCTTATCTTTCAGAGCTGTAGAGGGTGCACCCTTTTTTGTTTTCTTCTTGTTCAACCCCTTGGAACCTTTAGCCTCCTTATTAGCATAAGGATTGATCATGGGATAAGGCTTTTTCAACCATGCCTTGGTCCTTTTTTGTAATGTCCCATTTTCTAGATTGATCTTTTACAGTTGACCGTTGGCCTATTCCAGAGACCCGTAGGCTACTCGAAGATTGAAATTGGGGTTTCATGTTTTGGCGGTTGCTTTTGTTCGTGGATTGTGGTTTGGTTGGCAGTTTCTTTCCAGGTTTGTTCTCCTTAGTCCCTGTTGGTTACGGCTATTTTTAGTAAGTTTAGGATTGGCACCAGAACAGGATTTTGAGAGTGGGGTTGGATTCGTCTTGTCAAGACCTTTCCAACGAGCTATAGATCATTGATTTCCGACATCATCTTGGCCTCCGTTTTAAAGTCCGTAAATTAAATATTATTATTTAATATTAATGTTGTTTTAAAAGAGGGGACTTTAAGGTTGAGGATGAAAAAGAATTGAAGAGGATTATATTATTTTCCCTCTCATGTTTTATCCCATATGCAAGAGGATTTTAGAGACTCCCAGTTGGAAAAGTATAAAAGGAGGAAGAGTGCTCTCATTTGGGCATCCGAAATCTTGATAATGTTATGCTGCCGTAATGGTTTTGGGACTGCTTTGAGGAATGAATGCCTCCTAGCCTGGGCTCACTTCGTGCTTGAGAGATAGCACCTAGGGAGAGGTTTGCTGATAGTAGTGATTTTGTAGTGAGGTTTACATTGTAGCTTGAGTTTTGTTTGTAGCTCAGTTATTTGCATTTTATGTCATTTTTTGGAGTTATTGATAACAGGGCTGAATCTGTAGTTTCATTCATAAATCTGAAAATAAAAAGGCATTTGTTCTGGGTATTTCATATTTCCCTTTGTCTATGTTGGGTGCTCCATTGTGCCAATTTACAGAATTTATTATGAAGAATCTGATTTTCTAGAAGGAAATCGCCCTTCTTGTTGGCCGCCCCTCTTTGGAGTGCATTAAAAAGCATGCTAAATAAATACTTGGGTTTAAGAGTGGTCTATAGTGTGTAGCTTGGTTGCCATTGTCATAGGAGTGCATTGCATCAGATTTGAGGTCATTTAGTTGAGAAATGAGTGAGGTGTGAGCATTTTTGTAGGGTTTTATGTTGCTGGTTTGTTTTTTTCAAAGTTGCTGATCCGTCATTTCAGTTTGCTAACTTCTATCATTTGAGTTGGGTTGGAAGTCTCTAATTATTGTAAGCTGAATAGTAGTACTGTCAGCACTTCATACTTCTTCTCATATTTGCTTTATAATACTTTGCATCTCCGTCATATGGTAGCTCCAATTCCACTTTGGGTTGGAAAGCACATTCTTGACGTCGAGTTATTTCAGCATAATAGTTGGTAGGGATCCTCTGACCATATGCTCGTCATCATCAGGCGCATTCTTGGTTAGAGTTCTTTATATCAGCATTGCATCAAGACCCTCTGACCATATGCTCGTCGACATCCGACGCATTCTTGGTTAGAGTTCCTTTATCAGCATTGCATAGAGATCCTCTGACCATATGATCACGCCATCTTGGTGTACATTCTTGGTTAGAGTTGAATTCCGCATCGTTTGGTTTAATTGCTAACTTCAACGATTGTGTATTACTCTACTTGTTGTAATTGGAAAAGTGAAAAAAATTGGCTTGGTATATTTCATTTTTATCACATCCTTAGCCCTATTTTCAATAGAAGTATCTTCTGCTTGATCCCATTTGATAGGATCCAAGGGTTGGCTATAAACCTTTTTATCTTCATAATAGAGGTCCAGTAAGGCTCCATCCTCTTTCATCCCCTTTGGAACCTTATGAAGTCCTTGGATGTTCAATCTGTTCACCAAATGAAGGCTCAACCTAAAGTAATCCCTCTTCCTTACTTCATGATCATCCATGTAATTTTCCCAGTGATCCTCAAGTGCATACTCATGGATGTACCAACTTCCTATTAGAGGGATAACCCATCTAATAGGATTAAATCTACTCCTTATATTGTCAAAGGTACCCAAGGATAGGGTAGCTAGCTCCACTTCTACATGCTGAGAATTATGTATGTTTTGAAAAGAGTATTCCCCTACCTTGATGGGGAATTGAAAGCTAGACTTGTGTTTGTTTTCTATCAAATTGTATACTTCAACAAGTTGCCTACAAATTTCTGACAATATGATTTGGTCACTTGAGTACCTGGGCAACTTGTATCAGGCTTTGTCAAAGCCCATTACCCATATCTAGTTGAAATTTTGGAATTGTATGTACCCGCTACCCCAATGGGGCAACTCATCTGCAGCCTCCACTAGTAACCTCAAGGAGTAGTCATGCTCTAACCCTCTAACAACTACATACACAAAGGTGTCATTGATGATGCAAAAGTTCTTCATACTTTCCTTAAGTTCCAACTAGGGTATATGTTCATACACCAAGAGCTCACCCTATTGGAGGGAGCCTACTTGTTGTAGCTTAGGAAAACTATCTTGGTAAGCCAAGAGATAGACTGGATAGGATGTCATGTAGAAATCCTTAGTCTCCATTACTTCTGACAACTAGTCATCTAACCTATCACTGATAAAGGTACCCCAATCTAGTCTCTTACCATCCACAATCTTCATGTTGAATTGGCACATCCAGGGGTACCACTTGTCTACTGAAGGAAGCCCAAACACCTTGCTAATGAGGATAATAAACCTTCTCCCATATTTCTTAAATTCACTACTTGGTTGTATGGGTTTCATCTTTAGGGGATGCTTCCTTTGAGTTACCAAGAGATGTCGGTTCATATAATTGGTGGAATTCCCTGTTCTAGTGCTATAGTAAGTTAAGGTTGTGTTTTGAATTATTTTATCATAATCAACATATGTTGGGAGGCCAAAGACCTTCTCAATCATGTTAAACATGAAGTCTAGGACCACATGCCCTGATGGCCCAATGATCTTTCTGCTTCCTACCTTATACCGTTGAGCACATGCCATGACCAAATTTGGAGCTTGTACTAAAACAAGGAAAGCAACAACATGGAATAATCCTACATTTTCGATGCATTGATTCTAGAATGACTTGTTTTCTTCCCTTCATAGCTGCTATAAATATCACTAGGGTTCATGATACCCAAGGTCTATGTCTCCAATCTTGGGATATGGATTAGTTACCTTTGTGGGAGGTAGGTATCCCCTAAATTCTTTCTTGGCATCTTGTGCTGGTGGGACTTGCACCATCTTCCTATACACTCCAACAATCAGTAATGGTGTACCTCTTAATTGGATTAATAATAGTTAGTCCATTTCAATAGTTAGCTGAGAGCATTGCAATCAAAATTCATAAATACTAAATATGCATTTTCTTGGTGACTATCGAAGATCAGAGTTCGGGACTTACTCTTTTTTTAGGTTGAGGAAAAGAGAAGGGTCAAAGTTGAATCCCTGATGGTGAAGTCTTGACTATATGTGAGTGTTATTTATTGAATTCGAAATGTGGAGGTGATGGGACTTTATTTTTTTCTAGTTCTCTTTTTTAAGTTCATAATTTTCAAAGACATAACCAAAATTTCCCAGACATTATCTATGTTTATTATTACCCTTAAGACTTGAAAGCATTAAGAATAGTATATGATATGTTGATGAATGATTGTGTATGAATTAATGATCTTTTATAATATGTGATAGTAATTGTTGTTAATTATGGTATTTTGTGATGTATAAATACTCTATGGAGAAACTAACTCTATGCAACAAGTACATAGTTACCTGTGGTGGAGGCCATCTATCAACCTGCAACAAAGGAGGTGTTTATCTACAATGGAGAATGTAGTAGCCTGTAGCCAAAGAGGAAGGATCCCAAACTAAGTGGGCATGGTTTAACCATAACTCCTCCCACTCCTTGATGGTTTTATCTTCAATAGTTGATATAGTCATAAGGATTAGGAGGAACTCATATCGTGGTTCATGTTTTGTTTTCATTTATGTATGTCTTTATAGTGAATAAGAAGAATCATAGCAGGACTATGATATCCAGATTAACTTTGTAATAGTTAGTTTTGCTACTTCTGATCTTATTAGAATAATAATAAAGTCTTCTTCCTATGTGTGTGGGGAGAATGGATGAGTGTAGTCCATAGTTGTTTAGAAGTCCAATTCAAATAGGAGACTCAGATCCTATCTATTTATGATAGGGGGAGTTAGAAAAGATTTGTAGTGTTGTCAAGTTCTTATTATTGTATTAAATCTTCCAGAGTTCAATAAGAGAATATAGACTCAAATTCAGTCAATGAGTAGTTGATACAAGAAGTGATTTGATTTAGATTTTTTGAGATTGTAGTCACTCAAGCAAGGGCCACTTGAGGTAACTATAGTTCTCTTATTATTTATATTGTTAGTTTACATTATTATTTCATTAAGTTATTAAGATTTATTTAATTAGGGAATATTCAAGGTGATCACTGACTTAGCACATAGACTATTTTTCTATATTATTCCTTAATAGAATTACCTACTTGTAGAAGTTGTTGTTCTTTGCAAATTAAAATTTGTTTCCTTTTTCATAGTTTGTTTCTATGCACAACTTCTAGGTTAGACTTAAGAATCCTTGATTTTACATATAGTACAGGTACCATCCAAGAAGAATACGATTCCCTGGTTTGACCTATTGAAATGTAACACATTATAACCATTAGGTTGCTTTATAAAGGATTTTTAGGTCTATTGAGTTGAGTGTATGCCCTTTCTACATCAATTTATTAGTTAATAATAGAGTTAGACATTTTTAGTACCATTGTCGGGGATGGTCCTAAGGTTTAGATTTTCTAAGTTCTTTTGATCAATGTTTGCATTTGCTTTCATAGTATATAGGATTTATTTTCCAAGCAATTAGTATTAATTAGACATTCAATCCATTTCTAAAATATCCACTAACATGGTGCAAGAATAGAGCTATTAGCTCAAGCATCATTGCATGTGGTGGAAGAGAGACTAATTAGGGAGATTTCTTCTATCAAATATAATAGAAGGGGAAGACCACTTTGAACTACCCCTCAGACTAGAGGATGTTGTAGATTTGCAAGATATCACCACTTGGCATCAATACACAATGGTGGAAGAAGTAGTAGAGAATCCATCTGAATCAATTACATTTGCATTTCCCATCTTAGACTAAGCACAAGCCAATACCCTAAAGAATATACCTCCTTTAGCTCTATGAAATTTTCATGAGTTAATCATTAAGGACCCAGATACATTCCTTTTTGAATTTCATGTCCTTTGCAGAAGCTATGACTACACTATATGCATATAGACTAAAAGTCTTTCCATCCACCCTCAAAGATGCAACCTTGCAATGGTTCATGGGGCTGGGTCAAAATTTAGTAGCAAACTGGGGTAGCATGAAGGAGAAATTTCTACAAAAGTACCAAGACTATTTTCATTGAAGGGATATAAGGTAGATGACATCTTCAAGATGTCAAAAATGGAGTATGAACCCCTTGAAGACTATGTTGAGAGGTTTCAGTTCTATCTCAAAAATTCATGACAAAATTGACTCTCTCCAGAGTCACCCAAACCAGTATTCTTAAGGGGCATGAATGAAGAATGTATGGATGCATTGAATTTAATTGGAATAGGGGATATCTCTAAACTTGTTTTTGATGAATTTTTTCAAATCTGTAGGAACTATTCATGTTCCACCTTGAAGAAAAATAGTGGCTCGAAAGCTCTATTTTGTACAAAAGCTTCCGCTGGAGTCTCTAGGGTAGAACTCAGCAATCTCCTATCAAATATGAAGGAAGACATCATAAGCCATCTAGAAACTCAACTGGACACCCTACACATAAACAAGAAGCAAGACCCAATAGAGGTGACTTTGGTTGAATATTGTCCACATTGTCGACACAAGAAGACTAACTATAAATGCAAACATATTGCTAGCATTTCTAAGGAAAGAGGTAAGGAGCCAGATTTTTGATCCCTCAAGAATGTCAAAGGGTAGGTGTTCTATATTTCACAATGAAAGCCTTGGTATAATAGACACGGTATGCTTTAAGACCCCTTGTCCAATAATGTTTCATTTTTAGGAATTACTTCAAACATCCCTAATTGGCATAATGCACCCTGGTATAACATGCCACAACAATCTTGGACAACTATGCCACCTGGTTGGAACCAATAGTAGGGGATATGGCCACAAAAGCCATTCCAAACCCCAAATTATGATCCACAGTGGCAATCCAATCAAAACCCATGGCCACAATAGTGGCATGGAAATCAGCCATGACAAAACTCAAATGTGAATTATCTGCAACCACAACAAGTCCTATCCCATTATGCCGAACATAGTTTCACCTACTCCTATCCCACCCAAAGCCACTCAATTGCCCACTCAACTTGCACTAAATCCTAACAATAAGCCTATTCAAGATGCTTATACTAATGAAACCATCCAATACCCAACTTATATAGTTGAGGTTAGTGATGTTCACTTACGTTCAGAAAAAATGCTTGCTGGACCTCTATCTCTGCTTATAATGGAACTTGTTGATGAAGAACCAACCTCGAACATTAACAACCATTTTAATAACTAGCATAGCCCTCCTAAACAAACCTCACTACATGTAGAAATCAGCACAAGAAACTGTCCATTTCCAGAAAGATTAAACATGCAAAAATCCCCACCTCAACCTGAACTTGAATTTGATTTCCTTGAGAAATTAAAAAATGTCTATGTAAAAATTCCCTTAATCCAAGCTATCAAGGATGTACCTAAAATATATTAAAACTATAAGGGAGTTATTTCTTAAGAAACTAGGAAGGAAAAGAAAAGACCCCCAGACAGTGCATGTTATAGGACAACTTGTTGATATTATGTTAGCAACTTAGTAGTCCCAAAGTATGTAGATCCTGGCAGCCCTGTAGTTGATGTGCATATTAATGGCACCCTTATCAAAATAAATTTGATTGACTTGGGTGTAGCTATAAATGTAATGACAAGAAACAATAAAAAATATTTAGTTGATTAACTTAAGGCCTACACCAACAATTTTACAATTAGCAGATAGGTCAACTATTAAACCTGGAGGAATCATTGAAGATCTAGTAATCACACTAGACTCATGGGAATACCTTGTAGACTTCATGGTCCTACAACCAAAGACCAATTTAGGTGGGTATCCACTCATTCTAGGATGACCTTGGTTGGCAACAGAAGATGCCTTTATAGCATGCAAGTTTGGCAATATGATAATTTCCAATGGAAATATAACTAAGAAATTGGTCCTTTATCCCACAACACAACCTTTTGCTAATATGGAACAACCTATTTGGCTATACCTAGAGGATAATGGCTAATATTCTCTTCAGACATTAATGACTATTGAATGAAGCCCATGGTTCAATATTCAGGATGAGGATGAAGCGCTTTCCAATGTGATACAATACACTTATGGGAGGGACCCGCATCAAGACCCATGTTTAGTATGCTTGACTTGCCTGCTACATAATATTTTGCCCATGGTGAATACACAAGCCTATACTTCCACTACTTTCATGTTCCATCATTTGCTACCACATAATTGTAGCCACAATTTATCAGGGCTAGATGTGTTGGGATAAGTTACCATTAACTTACAATCCTAACCAATTCATGTGTCTCCAAAGTTCTTGGAATGTGCTCTCCAACATATTAGGACTTTAAGAGATTAATTATTTATTAATTATATCACTTTGACTTTTGCAATTAATTCCTAATTGGATAAAATCAAACTTGGGCACCCACTTTGAGTTAGGAGCCATGAAGATTTTGTTGACTTCTCCTAAGTCTAATTTTAGAGTTTGATAACTATTAGTGAGTGGGAGTTAAACTTGAGCATCCCCTTTTCATTGGGACTTATATTTAGACTTGCAGTTGTGTTTTTTTATGTATAGGAGTGGATAATGTTGAGACATCTTTCATGGATATAATGTTGGAGTTAACTACAGTGTTAGAGATGCATGAATTGGATATTGCTTGCATGTGGTCAGAATAGCTTGCATGGACTTGCATGTTTTTGCATGTTACTTGCATGTTGTTGCATGTTGCTTGCATGCACTTGCATGTTGTTGTATGTTGTTGCATGTTACTCCTATGGACTTGCATGTGATTGCATGTTGTTGCATGTCACTTGCATATGCTTGCATGTTGTTGCATGTCACTTGCATGTGCTTGCATGTTGTTGCATGTCACTTGCATGTGTTTACATGTTGTTACATGTCACTCCTATGGACTTGTATGAATTTGAATGTTGTTGTAAGTTAGTTATATGACCTTGCATGTTGTTGCATGTTAGTTTTGTGAGGTTGCTTGCAGAACACTCCAACTCCAGAAACTTGTAGGATGGTGTATCTCAGTGTTTCAAGTAATGGGTATCAGTTGCATATTGTTGCAAATGCTTACATGTTAGTTTTAAGATAATACTTGTAGAACACTCCAACTCTAGAAACTTGTAGGATGGTACATCTTCGTGTTTTAGGTAATGGGTATTAGTTGCATGTTGAATTTGGTGTTTGCATGTCATTTGCATGTACAGAATAGGATAATTCAAAATAACCTTGGGGACATCAATCTTGCATGTTATTTGCAAGAAATTGATGTGTATTGTTCACTTCATTCAACAGAAAGTGATTGGGCAAATATGGACACCCAATTGGGAGACTTTTTGTTGTTTCTTTTATTTAGAAATATGTTTGATGTTGGAAAAGCTAATTTGGGCAAACTTGGGTGCCCACATCAAGGACTTAGAGGAATTTCAGCATTGAATGTAAACTTTTTCAAAGAGATTTAATACAAGTAGGAAACATCTTTGAGTGTGGAGTTTTTCCCTGCAAGGGTTTCTCCATGTAAATACTTGTGTTCATTATTGCAAGCCTCTCTCTTCTATTATCTTCTCTTCTACATTGGATTGAAAGTGCAAAATCACTTGTTCATTAATTCTTACAGATTAATCTTAATTTCAACTTTGCATACACAAAAATTTTAAGTTTATAGCAGTAGTTCTACCTTCATTTTCAACATTTGGTATTAGAGCTAATGGTTATGTAGAGTGAGGGACACCTTTCTCTTAGAGTGTTGAAGGTTTTTTGGCTATAGTGGGAGCTTTGTTTTTGTAGGTTTTGCAAATCTGTGAAGAAGATTGTATACAATGGGTTCTACCTCTTGTATGGATATTGATAAATTTAATGGATCAGGCTACAAGATGTGGACATTGAAAATGGAAGATCTCTTGGAAGAAAGAGAACAATGAGTTGCTATTTCAAATGAAAAGTGAGGTCAAGGAAGACAAATGAAGTCAAAAACATAAACAAAATACATGAAAATAAAAATTTATACCTTCAAAGGATGTCCTCCTCCTTGATAAGGTTGAGAGAGTGCACACTTACTCTCTAGATTTACCCATGGCTTCAATATGAAATGCTCTCAAATGCATATTCAAGTCACTAAAAACCTAACCCTAGATGAGAATATGATGGAGAGATTTTGGCATGATAATAATACACTAACCTTGGATGATAAAATGGCTTGGGAGAGGTTGTATTTATAGGCATTTTGGAGGGAGATTTGATCCAATGGTTGAGGTTGAAAGTAGAGATCAATGGATGAGGATGAATGTGAGATGGAGGGCTTAGATTTGATCAACAACAATGGAGGGATGAGAATAAAAGTGAATTTTTAATTCACCTTGGGAGGGGGTGTTCATTAATGAAGTTAGATGAGATGGATTAAAAAGGAATTTTAAATTCTTTTTAGGGAAGAGATGAGGATTAGAAATAAATTTCTAATTCATTTGGGGAAGAGTTCTACTAAATGTGAAATATGACAAGTTAGGTGTGTAAGAACTCATTAATGAGTTTTAGGACAAAATGTGTATAAAAAATTGCCTTATGTGGAATAAAGGCTAATTTTTTATTTGGGGTATGCGGGGATGAGTGTTAAGTGGGGTTTGACCAAACTAATCAAGGAGATTACTTTAATTAATATGGTTGTAGTAAATTAGTGAGTGGCTTAATTATGAGTTAAAATTATTTAAACAAGGATTTATTTAATTAATTTTAGATTTAGGGGTCACATAGGCTAGGGTAGCTAATTAAATAATATCTATTTAATCAACTAGGATAGGGGTAGGCTAATTAGTAGGATGAATTAACTAGATAAACATAATTTATCTAATTAATTAGGTTTAGGGGTGTAGACACCCAAATTTGTCCCCAAATTTGTCCATGTCTTGCAACACCTAGTCAAAAATATTATTAGACACATCATGTAGCATTTTGTCCTAATCCCACTCCTAATTCAACTAATCCCACTTTCTAATTAATTAAATAAATCCTATTTATTTAATTAATTTTCCATCATAATCCCATCACATTCCAATCACCTAGCCAATTAATTAAATAAATCTTATTTATTTAATTAATTTCCCTCACATATCTGAACTAATTCAAATAAAATATTTGAATTAGGTCCTCACCTCTCACCACATTCCAACCCTTGTCTACCTCTCACTTGAATCATGTGTGGTAGTATAACTTTCGTTTAATATCATTTTTGTGTACATGAGCACACATGAACTTGTTTTTGTGTACATGACCACACATGAACTTTATTCTCCTCCTTACACTTGTCACATGACTACAACTCCCTTGAAGAGTAGAATAACTAATCAATCCTAGTTGTCCACAGTGTTCATTTAGCCTTTTGATTTCAACCATCCATTTGAATCAATCCTTGCCTATAAATCAAGCCTTTCACAAGCCATTTTGATGTATTGAGTCTTGAGTATCCTTATGCTATCAAAATATCATTAGAGCCTTTGCATCATTTATTTATCATCCATCATCTTTCATCTATCATCTTCATCCTAATGTTATGCTGCTGAATTGAGCAGCCACTATATTAAATCAATCGATCAATTCATCTTGTATCTATCTATTCAAGGTATTGAAGATTTGGATTAGGTAATGCATTGTATTGTCATTTCATATATCCAAAATTTTCAATCACATTTTTGTGAACCCGACATGAACATGCTCCAAGGATCTAATCATTAGTTTTTGTAGGTTTTTGTTGCAAAAATTTGCATTTTTCTAACCCTAGTTTGTTAAGTTTTGGAAGTACATTTCTATAGGTTGCATCCTAGGCCAGATTTGACCTCACCATTGCATCTAGGAGGTTGTTTCCATGAATTTTGACTATAAACTTCATAGGGTTTGATCACGGAAAAATTTATTGAAAAATTTTGAATTTTTTTTAGGGCTACAAATTGTATGGTACGGATCCATATGGATCCGCCACCCCTCTGTGCTAACTGTATCTTCAGTTGGATTTTGTAGGTGTTTTCTTTGTGTCACAAGTTTTTTGTTTTGTGTTGCAGTCTTAAAATCATGGCATTCTATGTGATTTGGTCTTATAGGTCTTGATTTGTTTGATTGCAATCTTTGAATGCTTTATTGCAAGTGATTTCGGCCTTTAAAACCTTAATCTTGTTGCAAGTATGTGCCTAATCAGTGTTGTCATTGATGTCGACATATCTGTGTTGTCATTGGTGTCAACTATGCTCCTATCTTATTGTTTTCTTGTAATGAGTAAGATCCTTTGTATTTACTTATGTAAGTAATCTTGATGTTGAGAAAATTAGCTTCTCTGGTAGAAATAGTGAGTTGTAGTGGAAACGATGTATATCATATAGAAGAATAGTCCAGAAGAATTCTCCACATTTTCTTTAGAATGAATATCTTTGTTTACAAATTGGAACTTATTTAGAAGTCCATCTAAAGATGCCTTGTTCTGAGTTTGAGCCTCTGGTATGAAGAATTGAGTGAGTTATGTTCGCTAGAGTGAAAACAACTTTTTTTGTATGTTTCGCAAAGACAGGGAGAAAGTGTTATGCTCCACATTCCTTAGCATTGAAGCATTTTGATCTATGGTTCTAGAGATAAGTTTGAGATAATGTTAAGTGCCTTCAACTCCAATGGTTCATGATTTGGTGATCCACAAGTTATCCTTTCTTTATGATAGTAGCTGACAATGTTGTTCTTGTGCTCTGGTTTAAAGAATCTTGTTGACAGAGTGGTTAGAGATCATGCAGATGTTCCTGATGATTACAATGTGCTTATGGATGTCTCCTAATCATGTTCCTATCTTTTGATTGGTCTATAAAGAGAAGTGTGGATCATGAAAGAAGGATGTTCTTAGAAAACCTAGTGCTAACTCCAGTCTTGGCTGACCTGGTTGTTTTTACTATTTACAGAGATGTATTGAAGATTGTAGATGCATGTTGTGGTATGGAGGATTGCATTTGAGTCCCAGCTAAGGCATGGCATGTTCATCATACTTCTCTACATCTTTCCTTAGCTAAATTTTGTAATAGGTCTAGACCTATTTCTGTGTATGTTTTGTAATGCCAACCTTGGAGATTTTTCCAATGGTTGATGAATGTAATGCCAACCTTGATGTACATTCCAAGGTTGATGAATTGTATAAAAGCATGTAAAAGAGTAGCAAAAATGGGTGAGAGAGAGAATATGAAGAGATAAGTGTGAAGGTGTGAAAGAGTAGAGTAGAGAAATTATATTGAGCTTCAATGGAACTAAATTCTAGCATGGAGTAGATGCTACTTGATCAATTCACCACTTTGGTAGTGAGCCATCCCTTGGTAGTGAGCCACCCTTTAGTAATGAGTCATTCTTTCCAGTGAGCAATTTGGGTAGTGAGCCCTGTACGCAGTGACCCTCTATTTTTTGGTATTGTTATAACTCATATTTCTGTGGGCTAACACCCACCGTGGTTTTTCCCTTTTAGAGTTTTCCATGTAAAAAATGTAGTATCTACTATGTTGGATGTTTGTTTGTGATTAAGTTTATGGTTTCATGCTTTCATGGTTAAATCTGATTATAAGAAATTAAGTTGTTGATGGTTTGATGTTCATATGAAGCTAAGTTTTTGTGACAACTAATTCACCCCCCTCCTCAGTTGTCCAGTGTATTTCAACAAATCCTAGGTCTAGTATATGCGCTCGGTCCTTAGGGATTCCCTGCCACTATGTTTTAACTACTGACCTCAACCTAGAAACCATCGACTCTGGTATAAACCCATCATAGCTTTACAACCCATCCTTTGCTCATCAAACTGTCGCCACCCATTAGTTCATAAGTCGCTACAATTGCCATCGTCTAACATCTAATTGCCACTCTTTAAATGTCCACTACTTAATCTTCCTGGTGACTTCTAAATCTTTGATTGCTTCCTTTAAACTCCTAATTGCCTGCATCCATCCGCCACCTCATTTCATCCCTCGTTGACACTAATCATGCCACCCTATCGACCCCTTATTTCTCCCATTATCACCTCGTACAAACTCTCTGTCATCCTCAGATCAACCTAATAGGGATTAGAGACTTTACTATAAGGAATATCTTTGAAATTTGATGGCTACTTTGTGTTATCCCATGATTTAAAAGGAGATTTCACCGAGAGATTACAAGGTGATTGCCTATCTCGAAGGAAGGGTTTGAACTTTAATTATTCAAGTTTCATTCAAGGTTGTGAATCTATTTAGTGCCTATAAGCTTTTAGATCACATCATAAAGGTGTTGCCATGTGTTTAGATCAATTCTAAGTAGCTTGATTTTGTACCCCAAAAACACCCACCTTCCAACCTTTAACCGCCATCTGCTCCATCTGCTATCAACCATCTATTGCTAACTCCTAAACACCTATCATTTTATTCTAAAACCCCTATCACTATCTATTTCTCTACATAGCTCCCTGTGTTGGCTTCCCTTGTTCTCCCACCACAACATCTCCGCTTTCAACATTGCCACCCCTTTAAAGCTCCCTCTGTTAGCTTTCAATCACTGCTGACCATACCGATCAGCATCCACAAAACCTCCATCGTTAGAATTTTGGTAGTTGTTTTGTTCCATTGGTTGGCTTTCAAACCATCAACTTTTTTCTATAGAGCCTGACCACATCATTGCTATGTCACCACCAATCTTATGACCTCAAAAGTCTCAGTTGTTACCACTTTTACAATTCTTTCACTGCCCCATCCTTGTTGACATTCTTTGTTGACTCCTCTGCAGATTTTCTACCAATTGATTGCCATTAAAATCACCACTTAGGTAAATCTCCCACTGTTCAATTCTAACTACCATAGGAAGCTACCGTGTGAAGAGGAAAAAGAGCTGAAATTTCCAAGCCAAAAAAAAAGTTGCAGGAAAGATAAAGTCACTGCAGTTGATAAAAGAGTCCACAGAAAATAAGAAGATGTCGCAAGACTAAGCCAAGGCCTCTGTCCAATGTAGACAAAGGTAGATCATAGCATCATAGTTGCTTACAATTTGTCGTCACTTACCCTCTAGTTGCTTCAAGAGCCATCACTGTCACCATTCATAAAACCTATCCGCTAACACTAAACTTTGTTCACTTAGTTTCCATTAAAATGGTTCTCTTAAATGGTGGTCAAGTGATTGGGGGCGTATCACTAAGCGTACAGTCACATCACTGACTATGGACTAGAGGAAAGGGGGTCACCGCGCATTCCTATTTTCTTTTTCAATCGGTGTAGCCCCTAGTCGCATGGGTGACCAGGGGCTGATTTAGATTCTGATAGCCAACATAAATTGTTAAGACACTAACCACCAGCTTGTGACCACTATCCCACAAACTATTAGTAGCTAACAACAAACAATTAGACCTACCTTGTGCTCCCACATGCCCTAAATAGGGCCTTTTTTTTCTTTTTATGATAACTTTGTCATACAGGCTCTAAATCGTGCAAAGGAATATTTGTTGGAAAGCTAATAGGAAGAACTTTGTAGTGGAGAAGAAATTTTTTAAAAAGTGCATGTAATTTCCTAAATTTTCTATTTCTACAATTTGTTTTGTTGTATCAGATCATTTTAATCAAGTTTTTATTAAAATTCATATTTTTCACATAATGGTCTTCTATGCAAGTTTACTTGTTTCTTTTCTAATTTTGTGGCTTGTAGGTGAATCAAAGGAGATAGAGAAGCATTTGGATCAGTCACAACAACCACTTAGAAAGCCAAAATAATCAAGTGCACACATTCCATCTTCCATCTCTTAATCATTGCTTGCAAACACATTTGGATTTTGGGCTTAAAACGAACATTGTTTGCTATCATATCATTAAAGATCGGGCATAAAATGAACAAGTGTCTTCCATCACATTTTGGCTTTGGATCAAAAATGAACAAGTGCTTGAACTGTTTGATCACACATTTTGATTTTCTAAGGGCAATTAACAACTACGAGTGTGAATCAAGTGTGCTCTCACTTGGTTTTCTTTTGTCATACCCTTTAGGAGGCTTGCTTGGAGACACACCACTCCAAGGGATGACCTCAACCGAGGTGTGAATTGAAAGACACCATCCTTTGGCAGTTGAAATCTTATCACTCTTGGCTAAGCCCCAAAAAACTTTATACCTTTGGGAAGTGAAGGTGAAGGGTGGGTTACCCCTTTCTCCCAGCTGTGTGGTAGGATTTCTCTTTCATTAGATCTTTAGTCAACCTCATGAATCCTAGCTTAAGACCTAACTGGCCATACCCCACCTATCTAATCATTAGGGCTTGTTGATGTGTCTTCAAGTGTTTGCTTAATCATAACATTTAATCTTGAAAGGAAAATTAAACATTGTGTTTGATGTGTGTGTTCATGCATTTACATGTGAAATCTTGTGTTTGATATTGCCCAAGTCAAACTATCAATAAACAATTTTCCACATCATCCAATCTTTCCAAGCCAAATCATCCTAGTCATTCAAGCAATCACATCCTAATCATTCTAAATCATCATTGTAATCCTAACCAAACATTTGTTAAAAGTGACATCATGCTGACATTAAAAGACATAGTACCCAACTTCCAAGACCTTCTCCAAGCACTTTACCAAGAACCACAATCCTTAGGCCAACAAACTATACAAAGTCTCCAAGGCATCATCCAATAACTTCAACCTCAAGCAAGTCAATCACCTCAAATGCAACATCCCATAGTGCAACCCCAGCACCTTGTGGCCACTTGTCAAACCCAACAAACACAACATCAAATCCAATTACCAAATCAACAACTTCTACATCATTCCTATGTGTCACCTACATCATCATATCAACCTCATCCAACCACATGTCATGTTACCCCTTCATCAACCTATCACAACTCTTCCAATGTCAACCATTATCCATATCAATCCATATCACAACAACCATTATCCTATGCAACCCCTCCATCATCATCACATTAACACATTCAACCACAACAACATCAACCTATTCAATAATTCCAACCATCACATCAACAACAAATCATACCACAACAACAAGTCCAAACACCATCCCAACCTCAACAAATTCCACATTAATCCTATGTTTCATTCATCCAACCTAATCCATCCACATATCATGACAATTTCACATCAACCTATGCCACATCAACATATCCCTTCACTCCACACCAAGACCATCAAGCACCGTTGATAGACCTAAGTCCACCTTTGCAACAAGAAGCATATGCAAATCCAAGTAGACCCTTGTACATAAATCAAATGAGCGCAAGTTATCCTATGCAAGACCTAATATCCTTTGATGAGGGAAATTCTAATCTAGCCAATGCATCCTATGAGTCACTTCCACCATCCAATTGCATGCCAACACATGGGCCAACTAGTCCTATCCTAACACCTTCATGTGATCCCAATCCTAGTCCATTGGTCCATCAACCTTCATCACCTTCATCCCCATGTTCCATTAACTCTTCATTAAAAGATCCCTCAGAGATAATCGTACAACAATTTGTCCAAGCAAATTGATTGAGCTGCCACCGATAAACCCTTTGGAGAAATTTACATTAAACCCCATTGGTATAATGAAAACAATTATTGTGCATACCATAGGGTTAGGGGCTATTCCACATTCAATTGTCCCACACTTAAGAGATTGATCAAAAACCTAATAAATTGTGGTAAAGTTGTGCCTACAACATCTCCTCCCACTATCCCTCCATCTAATCCCAATCCTAAGGTAAAGTTATGCCTACAACATCTCTTCCCACTATCCCTCCATCTAATCCCAATCCTAAGGTAAAGTTGTGCCTACAACATCTCCTCCCACTACCCCTCCATCTAATCCCAACCCTAATCCATCCAATCCTCCTATCCCTCCATCTAATCCAAATCCTAATATGTCCAATCCCATTATCCCTCCATACAATCAAAATCCTAATCATGATCATAAGCCTACAACACCATCCACCCTTATTGTACATCCCCTATATTGTCCATTTACACATACCCTTTCAAAGGATGTGATCCAATGGCTACTAGCAAGGGATAGAACATCCCCATGGTAAACACCCATTCATGAGCCTATAAAAGAGTCCAATACCATGTCTAGACTTCCAACCCCATCATGTGATCCACAAACCCTTGAGCCTATTGAAGAGTCTTCCACCATGAATCCAAGTCAAGAGCCATCATCCCCTCATGTCGATAACCATGAAGAATCCATTGAGCCTATTCAAGAGTCTCCAACCATAAGTCCAAATCAAGACCCATCATGTCCTCATGTTGATAACCCTCAAGAGCCTATCTAAGCACCTATCCAAGAGTCATCCCATTCCATTCGAGCAAGTCAAGAGCTATGTGAAGAGTATAATCCAAAGCATGTGGAAACATAAATCCCTAGTCAAAATCAAGATCAAAGCATCTCTAAGTTCCACTTATCCATGACCTATATATTTTCTATGATCAAGATTCTATCTATGATGATGGCCCTATTCATGAAAAAATTTATCTCATTCATAGCACACTTAATCCTATCTATGATCACATTTATGATCAAGGTTCTATCTATGACCATGAAAACCATGATAATCCTCTTGGCCAAACTTTATGCAATCCATGATCAAGGTGATATCTATGATGAAGAAGCTATCCATGAGAACCTTGATCCTATCTATAATCCTATATCCATCCATGAGAAAGATATCCAAATTGCTCCTATCCATCCTCCATCTAGCACTAATGAGCAAGCTTCCACTTCCCTTTATGAGACACATGACTCCCAAGCAAGCATAGAAGATTAAACCAATAGCTTGGATCTAAGTGAGAATAATGATCAAGATCCTAATGATCCTTCTTCATCCACTATCAACCCCATCTCAAATCCACCATCATATCTACTTGGCCTTACCACCTTTATCCATGAATGTTCTTCCTTAGGACAACAACAACCTTTGTCCTCCACCTCACCTTCTCCATCTAATAATGAACTCAAGTCTAGTTCCCAAAACACCCCTAGTCCTATTGTCCATCGCATGCTTCAAAACATGAATTACCAAGGTAAAGACTTAGGTCTTTATGAACAAGGTATTTTGGAGCCCATCTGGTGCAGGAGAACCCAATCAACAATGGCCTCCATGAGGCATTTAACTCTTTTATGCTTATTTTTATGTTTTTAATAAGGTCCTAAATGGGCATTTAATGTAATAAGGTCTGTTTGACCATTTCTGTTAATGTAGAGACACTTGTCAATCGGTAGATGACAAGGTTGTTAGTTTGTTAAAGGTTGTTAGGGTTGTTAGCTCCCAGCCGCTTGGAATTATCTCCCAGCCATTGGGAATCCAAGTCTGTACTACCAGATGAGGGTAGTTAAATACCCCAGCTTAGATCGATTTGAGGATATAGATACACAGACATAGAGACAGAGAGCTAGGGAGCAGTAGTTGTACTGCGAAATCAATTATTTGTATGCATTTCTAAGAGCAATAAAAATAAGATCCTACTATGCTAATTTTCTGACTTTCGATTTTCTGGTGGAATCAATTTCCTGGTTTGCAGTCGATATGGGAACTTAGCCCATTCCATCAGTTGATTTCTTCATAATTAGTGGAATGGCTATAAATAGTAGATTAGTTTTGTTTCTATTTTTGTTTGTTCATTTTTGGGCATGCAGGGTCGATTACAATAGACTGAGATGAACCCTAGCATCTGCATGTGCTAGGTTGGTGAGTTGAGAAATTTGTTCGATCATGGGAGAAATCGATCTGTGTGATCACGAGGGGTTTGAGAAAGTCTATTGGCAAAGTGGAAGTGTTAGACTTCCTATGTTTATACCAATTTTCAAAGGTTCAAAAGGTTCCGCGAGTTCAACATAGCTGAAGGAAGAAAATCACCATCGGCATGTTTAAGTGTGGAGGAAAAAGCTTTTTGTTGAACCTTTGAACCGGTTCAACGTTCAATGGGGTTCGTCAGTATAAGCAGCGCATGGGCCGAAGAAGTTAAGTGGCCATTAATAATGCTAGGAGTTAGCGATAGTTGAACCAATGGTTGAACCGGTTCAATGGTTCAACGATTCAGTGGTTCAAGGGTTCAGTGAGTAGCGAGTGTTCAGTAAAGCCGATGGGTTCCTGCAGTTCAACTATGCAACTGGGGGTTGTTGATAGCAATTTTACGCTAAGGGATTGAACTGATAGTTTTGGTTCAAGTGGTTCGAAGGTTCAACCACTGTGTCAGTTTGGCTCATTTTGACTGTCAAAGCCGAATGTGTCTGGGAAGACTGGGACATCGAAATAAAGTTAAAGGATGGATGTTGATAACAGAAATTTTTGCTGATAGGAGTAATTAAACTCCAGTTTATTTCCTGAGTGGGTTTCATGCGCTTCCACAAGCGGCTCTGCATCATAGTGGTATCAGAGCTTAGCAAAAGATTTGGGTTGTTGTGTGTTGATTTTGTCACTGAGAAGGCAGAAGTAGAAGGATTGAGAGGTTGACAAGATGCCTCTGAAAGGAAATGGTACTGCCAGAGAGTTGCAGGAGATGAAGGAAAAATATGCTAAGGAGATGAGGAAGATGAAAGAGCTTGCTGAAGCACTTCAAGCCAGGCTTGCAGCCTTGGAGACAAACAAAAGAAGAGAAGTGGAAGATAGTGAATCAAAAAAAGAAGATGATGCTGAAGAATTTGAAGAGGTAGATGAAGAACTGAATGCTGAAGATCAAAGGTTTGCAAAACTATTAAGGGTGGTTCAGAATGACAAACCTAAGGTAAAGATTGATGTTCCAAAGTATACTGGAAGTTTGAATGAGGAAGAGTTACTTGATTGGATTGCTGCATTGGATAATCACTTTGAATGTGAGGAAGTTCCGGAGGAGCAGAAGGTAAAGATTGCCAAGAGCAAATTGATAGGTCATGCTTTGGTATGGTGGGATTATGTACAATCCGAGAGAAGAAAGCAAGGTAAGTCAAAGATTTCTTCATGGGACAAGATGGAAACAAGGATCAAAGGTAAATTTTTACCCAAGGATTATGAAGTTCAAATGTTTAAGAAACTACAATTTTTAAGGCAAAAGGAAATGGATGTGAAGGCATATACTGAGGAATTTTATAAATTGAGTATGAGATCTGGTCATCATGAGAATGAGGTTGAAAAGGTTGCTAGATATTTAGCTGGTTTGAGATTGAATATACAGGATGAATTAGTTTTGGCTAACCCTAGGAGTGTGGAAGAATGCTATCAAATGGCAATCAAGATTGAGGAGAAGATGAAAAGGAGATAGGACAAGTCCATGAGAGTAAGAGGCAGCAATACCAGAGGGAGAGGATTAGCTCCTACAACAAGGCAAGCAAATGAGAATCAAGAAGAGGCTGGTAAAGGACAAGAACAGTCTGATTTCAGAGGTGGATGGAAAGGTACAAGAGGTAGATTTGGAAATGGAAGAGGTTCCAATACATTCTTAGGAAAGTGTTACACTTGTGGTGAATATGGTCACCCAACATTTAAATGTCCAGAAACAACAACAAGTTTAGTGGGAGAAAGGAGGACAAATCTGATCCAAGAAACTGAATGTCCAAGTGTGCAAAGTTCAAATACTTATGAAAGTGTGAAGGCTCCTGACAGTTATGGATATTCGGAGCAGGGAGAAGCATTGATGTTAAGGAGAACAATCCTGATGACATCCAAGGAGATGATACAAAGCAGAGCACTTTTCAGGACCAATTTCAAAAGCAAAGGCAAAATATGCAAGGTAGTAATAGATTCTGTTTCTACAGATAATATGGTATCTCAGGAAATGGTGGATAAACTAAACCTGGAAAGGATTCCACATCAAAATCCTTATAAAGCATCTTAGGTAAGTGAGCATCAATCACTTTGGGTATATGAATAGGCATATGTTGATTTTTAGATTAGAGAATATCAGGATAGGGTTATATGTGACGTATTGCCCATGGAGTGTTGTCACCTACTTCTGGGTAGGCCATGGTAATTTGATAGGAGAGCATTGTATGATGGGTATGCTAATACTTACACCATCAAGAAGGATGGGAGAACTATTCTGTTGGCACCATTACAAGAGGATGCTAAAGTAAAGAAGACAGGTAAGATTATTTTGGTAGGTAAACAAGACTTTGTGAAGATGCCTACAATAGAGTCAAAGGTAGTTGAGGATATCTCAAGGAAAGAAGGTTAGAGTTTGGAGAAGATTTTAGTTATGACTGATAGTGATCAGGTGGATCAGCAGAAGATCCAGAAGCAAGTTTGTACACAACCACAGGCTGATTGGAGTGACAAGGATGCAGTCATAGTAGGGACCATTTTTTGTTCGCTAAGAGTTGTAGGATAGACACATTCTGCCATAGCAGTTAATGAGGTTTCCCCTATCCATGTCTAGATAGAGATAATGAATGATCAGCAAGATGTGAGAAGATCCTGTAGTGTTTGGTATGCATATTTGATCCCATGGCAGCAGGTTATAGTACAGAGATCGTGGGGCAGATCTGAGACAACAGCAACTACAGGTGGTTTTCGTCCAAGACTCAACTCATGGGACATGAGTTCTTTTCAAATTGGGGTGTATGGTGCAGGAGCACCCAATCAACAGTGGCCTCCATGAGGCATTTAACTATTTTATGCTTATTTTTATGTTTTTAATAAGGTCCTAAATTGGCATTTAATGTAATAAGGTCTGTTTGACCATTTCTGTTATTGTAGAGACACTTGTCAATCGGTAGATGACAAGGTTGTTAGTTTGTTAGAGGTTATTGAGGTTGTTAGCTCCCAGCCACTTGGAATTGTCTCCTAGCTGATGGGAATCCAAGTCTATACTACTGGCTGAGGGTAGTTAAATACCCCATCTTAGATCGATTTGAGGATATAGATACACAGACACAGAGATAGAGAACTAGGGAGCAGTAGTTGTACTATGAAATCAGTTATTTGTATGCATTTTTTAGAGCAATAAAAATAAGATCCTGCTGTGCTAATTTTTTGACTTTTGATTTTCTAGTGGAATCAATTTCCTGGTTTGTGGTCGATATGGGAACTTAGCCCATTCCACTGGTTGATTTCTTCATAATCGATGGAATGGCTATAAATAGTAGATTAGTTTTGTTTCTATTTTTGTTTGTTCATTTTTGGGTGTGCAAGATCGATTACAACAAACTGAGATGAACCCTAGCATCCGCATGTGCTAGGTTGGTGAGTTGAGAAATTTGTTCGATCATGGGAGAAATTGATTTGTGTGATCATGAGGGGTTTAAGAAAGTCTGTCGGTGAAGTGGAAGTGTTAGACTTCTTGTGTTTGTACAAATTTTCAAAGGTTCAAAAGGTTCTGCGAGTTCAGTGCAGCCGAAGGAAGAAAACCACCATCGACATGTTTAAGTGTGGAGGAAAAAGCTTTTTGTTGAACCTTTGAACTAGTTCAACGGTTCAAGGTTCAATGGGGTTCATCAGTATAAGCAACACATGGGCCGAAGAAGTTAAGTGGCCATTAATAATGCTAGGAGTTAGCGATAGTTGAACTGATGGTAGAACCAGTTTAATGGTTCAATGGTTCAACAGTTCAAGGGTTCAGTCAGCAACGAGTGTTTAGTAGGTGCACCTGTTCAGTAAAGCCAATGGGTTCCTACGGTTCAACTGTGCAACTGGGGGTTGCCGATAGCAATTTTATGCTAAGGGATTGAACTGATAGTTTTGGTTTAAGTGGTTTGAAGGTTCAACCACTGTGTCAGTTCGGCTCATTTTGACTGTCAAAGCTGAATGTGTCTGGGAAGACTGTGACATCGAAATAAAGTTAAAGGATGGATGCCGATAACAGAAATTTTTGCCAATAGGAGTAATTAAACTCCAGTTTATTTCCTGAGTGGGTTTCATGCACTTCCACAAGTAGCTCTACATCACCATCCATGTCAAAGTTCCTCCACGCTCATCTGACCTTGGATATACCACCAAAGGTAAACAATCTAAAGATGTTGGTACTTCTTCCATCCATCCTAAGTCCACTTTCCATCAAAAATCTCATACATCCTATCATACCCCTAGAGCATATGTTGCCATTCCACCTCCACCATCCTACAAATGTCAAAGGCATGTGACCATAGACCTGCCACCATCTAGTTTACCTCCACTCCTTCCAACTCCTAATATCCCTCCATCCACTTTACCTCCACTTCTCCCAATGCCTAATTATCCATTTGTCCATAAATTCCCTCAAAATCCTAATCATGACCAACAAATGCACACATTGTCTAAACATAAAGCTTCCACTCATTCCATCCATCCCATGGGATTCATAAGTAAAAATTTGGATGCCTCTACCTATAAAGTCAAAAATCCTAATGGTCCTCATACCTTAGGATACCAATGCAAAGAATCAAAACAAAGTACATCTAAAAATCTATCCAAACCCATACCTCCACAAGAAAAGTCCAAAAGAAAAATGGTTTTGGTCCCTAAGTAAAAATAAAGCAAGTCAAATAAGGCATCCACATCTTAAAAATCCCAACCATCCCCTTCCATTCAATTTTTTTTAAAAGATAATATGTTTGGTAAACTTTTTAACGTAGCCGGTGACACTGGTGTGACATGCCCTCCAGCTCCATGCAATGCTTTTTGCCCAGAGATATGAACTAGTGAGGCCACAACATGGGGGACCTCATCCCCAAGAAAGAACACTTCAAACCCATGAGCTTGTTGGCCTAGTGAAGGCGTAATGCCTACGAGCTCATTGGCCCAACGGGGGTTTAAACTTTAGTGGCCACCACTCCAACTGAGTGACTTAACCACTGAACCATGCCCTTATCGGCCCTTCCATCCAAAAATTCCATTCCATTCAAAAATCCCAAAAATCCCACAAGCAAAGCAAAAATCGTAAAAATACTAAGTACATGTGGGTTCCTAAATCACTAAACCACCTATCTTCTAAGCAAACATTGCCATTGCTTCCTACACCACCTTCCCATCAAAAGCTTCAATGTTTATCATGGTGTGTGCAACCATTGGTCATGGTTCCATTCCATTCCACAACATTCCCACATACCTCCATCTCCCCACCTTTCCTCCATTATCCTACATATCTTCCCCATCACCTTCCTATGGTTTACATGCGTTTGCATAAGCCTTTCAGCCATCCTTTTTCATAAGTCCTCCATAATCCATATCATAGTCCACTATCTTCCCTAAATAATCCACTAGCCTATCCTACCATAATCCACATCATAATCCACTATCTTCCCTCCATAATCCACAACATAATCCACTAGCTTTCCATGCATAATCCACTATCCTCCCATTCATGCATAAACTTTTCATAATCCACATCAAAATCCACTATCCGCCTAATCCATCTTCCACTCTCATCAAATCCCTTACCAACATCTATGAACATAATGACATTTGACATGGTCTATACGATGACATCTATCTCTAGTGGGACTATCACTTTCATGGAACTAGACAGTTGAGTCCCGCCTATCCATTACCATGGTGAAAACCTGCTCACAGGTGCCATGTGTAATTGTCATGCTATCCCGTCAAAAAACAAAAAAAAGTCAAAATTTAAAAAAAAAAGAAGAAAATAAATAGAGTAAAGAGAAATCCATTCATCCAATGGTGAAAACCATCCTTGGTGGCACCTTGGATAAGTATCATGATGAAAACCTGGCAAACAAGCATCATGTGTAGGTTGATCTTCAATGTCACTTACACTTGGGTACACATTGTCTCATCTAAACTATCTACCCTATCATTTTCTATCCTATTGTGCCTTGCACACACACCCCATTTCACAAAATGAGGACCCCCTCTTTCAAGATTTGGTTTAGAGTGTCAGTTCAGTTCCTTGCTCTCTAAGTGTCAAAAGGTGGTCAACTACATTCTTGTAAAGCAACAAAGATTGATAGAAGGTTAGTATCATTAAGTCATCCAAAAATTTGCTAAGTCCAAATGTTTTCCTTCATTAAAATTAGGTCTGAGTGTCTTTTGCACTAAAAACACCTTCATCTAACTTTTGTGTTGAATTTCAAGTCATCTGACTTAGCGTTGTTTTCACTACCAACTACCTAAGCACCAAAATCCTCATTGACCGACTTTTGCATTGAAATCTTTATCATCCGATCAAGTGGTGAAATTGCCATCATCTGACTTCACGCTGAAAAGCACATCCTCTGACTAAGTCAGACCATGGTAAAATTCACGCTTGGTCTGACGATCCTGAAACTAGCATAAAGCACTGAAGGAGCTTTCACTTGAACTTCTGCTAAATGTCACGACAACTGACTAAGTCGGTGATCTTCAGAAGTTGTGCAAGGTCAAAGACCCCAATTCTTCATGCAAATTTCAAAAGCCTAAAAACTCTACTACACACTGTGACATCGCTCTATACTCCCTGCATTTATGGCAATCACTAAGGGAGGATAAATGTGTTTTTGACCCGTTTGAGCTCATTTTTTCATTTCAAAATTGATTGGAGAGCTCTGTAAATGGTGTGAAATCATTCTTCTGTAGAGCAACCCGTGGATTCATCCCAAAAGATTTCTTGCCTGCACATTCTCATTGCACTTCATCTCTGTAAATCAGGTAAGTGTTCATTCCCAATCCTATGGTTTCATTTATAAGTTACGGTCTGCAAAAATGAGGTTTTTCGTGCCAAATGAAATTTCTGTTTCTTTAAGGAGAATCTACAAACTCATTTGGGTGATGAATGATTAAGTGTTCAAAGGATAGAAAAAAATAGGGGTTTCTCTTTGATTTGTGCCCTAGTTTGAAAATGAGCACGAAGGTTAACGTTAAATGTGATTTTATTCAAAAACCTCTATGTGCATTGAAACCCAAAATGAAGTCCATCAAATCATGACTGAAAATCTCAATTCATCACGCTAAACTTTCAGTTAGATGTGGAATCCATTGAGAGCAACTTATACCATTGAAAATCAACCCCTTTGAGATAAGCACTAAAAACGTGTCCGACTGACCTATAAACTTTTAAAACCAACTCGAGTCAGCCAGTAACCATGGAAATCTCTGCCAAAATCTTGAGTTCATTTTGCGATAAAAACACTAAGTTCTGACTTAGCGCTGAAACTTGCCTTCTCTGACCTAGGTTAGACATTTCCCAAAATGTCACTAAGTCATTAAGACTTGAAACTTGTGCAAAGCATGATGAGTGGTTTTGACACTAAAAAGTGTCTCCTCTGAACCTATGCTAAAATACCTCCTCACTCAGTCGGTCACACCTAAAAGTTCCACAAAGTTGGACATCCATGAAATCCGTGCAAAACACTATAACTTCCAAATGACCAAATGTCAATACGCCCTTTAGTTGAGATGACCTCAAATATTGCATAAGGTCGGTTGACCCCCGATCTAGCGCTTTGTCCCTCACAGGTCGAAGGACCCACAAATTAGCACAAATCTTGCAAAATGTCTATTTTGATGAAAATTCCAAAGGATAAATGATCTGTTTAAGTGAAATGGAAACTGCATTTATGGAATTGTGTTGTTTTACATCTCTTAATTCAAATTGTGTAGTATTTAAAGCATTTATTGCATGAATTAGCATGGAATGTTATGTTGTTTATCATTTTTATCATGTAGTAAGTGCAACGACTGGTAAATTTTAGACTTGTGCATTTCATAGGCATGCATTTATAACTTAGATGGATATTGATCTCATTTAGCATAACATGACTTAGTGATGTAGTAGTTGGCTTCATAATCATGGATTTAAAACATAGGAACTAGGAGAACCATTTAAATGCATCAAGACTTATAAGGTCTAGTTCTGCAAGTTAAATGACTACGAGAGCCCAAACCATGAGGTACAAATTAAAAGGTATCCCTCTTGAAACCAAGATCACTACAGGATGGAAAAACATAAGAGACACTGATCTAGGTCATATTGACTTAGATGACTTTAGAATTTGAATATTTTGACCTAATCCAACCCCAAGGGCCAAGAAAGTGAAAGACAACGGGATTATAGAAGTTGTTGCTTTCCCTATATCAGCCCAATGTGTAGAGTTGATAGTTGCCTGTGTAGATAGATATGACATAATGACCAGGACTATGTAGACTCCCAATGGAGATGTGCTAGTAGACCTAAGCCCACCATATTTAGCTAAGATCTCTAGGATCCCATGGCACCCAGTCATGACCATGCTAGACAAGATAGGTGTAGAGCCCACATACAAGAAAGATACAGATTCATGCAAGAAACACATAAATGAAAACTGGATGAAAAGTAAAAGGTCTACTCTTATCAATCTTCCTCAAGTTCTATACAGAAGTGATTTTCACGATGAAATAAGAGATTTAGTGAGTCTACTTAGTAGAATATATGGACTACCCACAACATCAACTTTTGAAGGGTGGATGTTCCTAGTAATTGAGAAGATAATGAAGGGAACTAAATTCCATTGGGCACAGGTATTGAGTAATAACATACATGAGCCATTCAGTAATTTTTCATATGGACTTTTTATGTGGTATATGCATTGGCAAGAAAGAATGAATATGATGGATTGTCAAAGGTAGGGGTAGTTGGAAATGATGAGCAACATCAAATTAAAGTTTATGAATGTTATACCCAACTGGCACTGTCCCAATCTCTTATCCATTTCAAGAGAGTAAATGATGCCTTCACCATGTACATAACTAGACTACTGCAAGGAAACACAGCCCTCAAAATATCTACTAAGGCCATGAATGATGTTACAAAATATGGAAGGTGGTACATAGAATTCAAGAAATTCACTTATCTAAGAGTTCAAGACTTCACAGGAATGGCCTATAGGTTGCCTTGCTACCCCACTGACAAAGTAGTCCTCTTGGAGCTATCGAGACAGCTAATAACTTGTGTAGAGAAGTTGAAACATCTACATAGAACAAATGTTCAATTTCCTATCTGGTTAGGTAAGGGTAACTATACATGTGTTTCCTTAGGAGCAACTAAACACTTAGATATAGAGCTCCAACTACTTAATCTCCATTATCACATAAAGGGAAATCATTTTGATCCAAATAGAGTGATGGAGAGATTTGTAAGCAAGAAGTTGTTTCAAAAGATGCACTTAGAAGATTTTTGGGCTAATTGCATACATGACTATGAAGTAATGAAGAGAGCCCATTCGAGATTATCCTTGGGATTCATAAGAAAGTTCCACATCATAGCAGTCCCATACCAACTTGAAGATGATGAGAATGTAAGGTACAGAGGAGCTTGGGAGGCCTAGTACCACCAACCAATTCCCTTGCCAAATTGGGCCAATGCTGAAGAAAGCTCCTTGGATGAAGTGATGAGGGAGCCAATAAGATTGAGCAAAGCATGTGTAAGGAGCCAAGTTGTTGTTCTAGAGAGACAAGGGGTACAACTCACATATGCTGAACTTGAATCTAAAAAGGAGTCTGGAGGTGAAGAGGATATACCTATAGAGGTAGCAGATGAAGCAGAACCAGTTTAGGAACCTACCAGGAAATCAGACAGTGAAGAACATGTACCATTGGCAGAGAAAGCTAAAGCAAAGAAAGTGAAAAAGGCTAATCCTAAGACATAGAAGAAAGACATGCCTCCTGCCACGAGAACAAGGTCATCGAAGAAGAGAGATATGCCTAGTGGGCCGAGAGAAGATTCAAAAACAAAGAAAACCAAAGAGAAGACCACTAGCATAATGATAGAAACTTCCTCTGCTGCAACACCAGATAGTACAAATTTGCCAGCAAATTCTACTCCCCCTGCTGCCCCAACTGTAAGTACTACCACACTTTCTTCTGCTAATTCAACTGCTGCACCTTCTCTTGCTACTTCTACCACTACTCCTGCTGCCCCTGTAACAATCATTCAAGAAGATACATTTGCCACTTCCTCACTAGAAATCACTATCTCAACTGCCTCCTATTCATTAGCATTAGATTCAAATAGCCCAAGTAGTCCCATCTCTTCCATTGCTACTTCTCCACTCTCTTCCATTTCCACCATGTCTATGCCTTCCATATCCTCTGTTTCACTATCCACCTCCTTTTCCTTACCACCTATTTCCTCAATACTTTCACCATCTATCCCCATACCTTCTTCTCCCATTTCTTAACCTATTATCATTTCTTATGTCCTACCAACCTCTTCCATTTCACCAACCTTGGAGTTTTCTTCATTGGCTAACTTGGCATAGGTTAGTATGTCTTCATTAGCCACAACCCCACTATCCTTGGTTCTAAGTTCACCAGCTATACCAGTTCAAGAATAAAACACATTGTCTATACCATTGCTATCAGGGATAGAAAAAGTATGCAAGGAATTGGGTCTTCAAGAATCAGAGATTAAAAAGAAAACACTTGAGGAACCCCTTCCACAAGCAAAAAGTGTTTAGGTGATATAAATTTATGATAGCCCTGTAGAAAAGAACTCAATAGAAATAGTCTTGGGAGCTGCCCAAAAAGATATATTAGTAAACTAGATAAATATTGAAGATGAAGAGGAAGAGACAAATAAAGAACCAGAGAAAGAACAAAAGTTGCTCGAGGGGCCGCCCAGCACAAACAATGAAAATCCTAATATTTCTAAAGAGTCTTCCTCCACAACACTTGATTGGATGCAAAGTAGGATTACCTATCCTTAGCCTTAGGTTGAAATTATGAAATTGGATCTAAGTGCCATTCTAGCACAAACAAAGAAGCCGAGGAAGTAGAAGAAGGCCAAGGTATAGTCCATAATTTATAAGGATGCAATAGGATCTCAAATAGTAGAAGTGGTTGTCCCACCAGCTGATGTAGGTAAAGAACAGATCAAAGCTAAAGATTACACCATAACGACTATTAACGCAAGACCCACTACCAAGAGTCAAAAGGTTGATGAATTCAAAGGCTTTGTTTCTTCCATCTTAGAGTAGTTAGATAAGGATGAACTCACCAAAAAGGAACTGAAGTGACAAAATGAAGAATTCAAAGCATGCTTACAGTTCTTAATAAAACCCCTGGATTCTGAAGGTGACCCTAGGACAGTCCCTACCTTGCTATCCAAAGACAAAGTAACAAAGCTCGATGAAGTCAGGACTATGGCTACTGGAACTCAAAAATGGATGGTTAAAGTATATCAAGAGGGATGTGAGGCCATTGACTTTGCAGCTAAACTCCATAAAAACTTCTGCAAATTACGGTACCATTGGAAAGAATTGCATGCGGAATGTAACTCTTTTGATGAGTATTATTCTCAGGTGTTCCCTCGGGTGCAAGCAATAAGAGATATGTCTGATGAAATATTGTTATCTAAAAATATCTTGACAGCGGATAGACTGCATAAAACAGTGAAATGGTACCAGTAGATAAAACTATGAAAAGAGCTCTTCGATAATATTAGAGAGGCATACAAGGTGGCTGATGAAAATATATTGTCCTTTATTTATGAAATAAATGACTCTCTAAGAGATTGCCTAGTGATAAAATTTGATGATTTAACTCCGTATGATGTGCAAGGTTGTCAGGATAAAATACATCAAATAATTTATGAGGAAAATAGATCAGATGTTATGAACAGATCTGATAAGGTCAACAATCTTCAAACTGCCTTCATTACATTTTAGAAGAATAGGAGGGAGTTGGAGAAGATGTTTATTCAATACAACGAAGAGGAGATGTTTAGATACAGAGTTGAACATCTCAGAAACCCAGACCCCATCGATACAAATCCAACACTATCAGCATGGGTGGTGTATAGGAACAAGGAGGCAGAAGAAGATAAAATAGACTTAGATAAGGAACACTAGTATATTTTTTAATATTTAGAAAAGTAATCCCATCACAAATATGTATTGCTATATTTAGAGGCTCATGTGACGCTATTTCATCTTTATTCTGTCTCAAAATTTGTCTTTTCAATATATATATATTCAAATGGGTAGTCAATTTGTCTAAGTTCAATGTATTTAGAGGTTATTTTTTGTCCTTTTCATAAGAGACAAAATGTAAATTGGGAATGTAATGAGCTATTACAAATGCATTTAATGATGTTAAATCTAGACCATTGGTGTTGAGTTGATCTCCACCATCCATTCAAAAACTTAGTATGGTGCCTCTCCTATATAAAGGGCTGCCATTTCCTTCATAAGTAAGACTCTTGATGCTAAATTGTTGATGCTCTAGCATTTGAAGTTAATACAAAGCAAGTTTCTATAATTTTCCTAAGAAGTTGTTCATTGTGTTGCTTATTTGGTTTCATGGTTCACTTCTTGATCTCCATTAATTAGATTGTGCTTTTGCAATGTTACTGGTTTGTTGAAATCTATTTAATGAATGTTCTTAGTCCATACTTTTAGTTGCTTGCTAACTGCAAGTGACTGTGCAAAGTTAGCCTGGGCTAATTATTTTGTGCTAAGTTCAATTGCATTTCATGAGTTAAATTGTGCCATTACTTGGGTATTTGATAAATGAATGTAATATGAAAATCTTTAAGTCTCCATTGAAGATAGCATCATTTTCTGTAGTGCTGTAGCAACTAGTTAGTTTGGTTACTCAGGAAATTGGTTTCATTTCTAAACATTTGTCTACCTACAGCAGTCTTCACATTGTGAATGTCACTTAGGAATCTTCTAAACCCTACTCCTTTTATATTTTCTTTTAAAATCAACTGTTAGATTTAGTTTCTCAACAGCATTCTACATTGCCTTATCAACTAAAATTGTAGAGGGTTTGTAGGAATTGCTGTCCAAACTGTACAAATCTGTCAAACTGTATGTAAGACCCCTTGTAGGAATAACTAGTACATTCCAACTAAGAGATTCCATGCATGCTAAGACCTAGCTGTATTATCCTTAGAGTAGTCTTACCTAGTGTAGGACACTTTTCAAGAGAGGTGTGATCCTAGCAATCATACATGCATTGTTCTGTGCTAAAAACACCATCAATAGAATTGGTGCTAGAAGGAGGGCTTGAATCAAGCTAAAATCCCCTCCACAGAATTAACAAGTATGGGCACTAGACAGAGACATACCAGGTCCAACTCAACTAGGGCAGAGCTGCTGTCTTTAGCAGAGTTCAGGAGAACAAGGAGAGATCATGGAATACCTAGAGCACCAAGAGCTCAATCAGTCCCAAGAAACCCAGCTACAGCCCTAATCAATCCTCTAGTCATGGATTTCTTCATGGGTAATAACCAGGCCCCGTTTCAGTTTGATAACTATCATGACATGCCAAAAAATCCTGACAAGCTCTGTTCCAAGTTTCATGTGAATGATCTAGACAGGACTGCTGATGAGCACATTAAAATTTTCAAAGGCAATATGTTCATGCACCAGATACCACACAAAGATGTAGTCTATACATTGTTCCCCTATTCACTGCAGGACAAGGCTTATTATTGGTTTGCTAACCCTCCTGTTGCATCCATAAACTCATGGTAGAATCTCAAAGATGCATTTCTAGATCAATTATGAATGCCTACTACTCCAGTAGACCTCTACGAGTCCTTTGTGGAGATTCATTGGGGTGAAGGTGAGCTAATAAGTTCCTTCAATAACAAATTCCAAAAGGCTTTTATTTGTTTGGAAGCTCCTTATGCCATAGGTCAAGTTGTAGCCCTACCAATCTATTATGCAGTCTTGGACAGACTTACATCCATGTTTGTAAGAAGAGCCAACTGACCTCTGGTCAGTCTTGCTCAAGCATACACTAAGGCTATTACTGTGAATACCCAGCTAGGACAAATAATGACAGGTCTGTTGAACCACATGGGTCCTGTGGAAATGCCTAATCAAATACCTATGATTAATCAATCTCTAGCTAATCACACCCCTGTAATGAACCCAATCCCAACTCCCACTGTAACACAATCTTTAGTGGTTCATCTAGGAAACCCTATAATGGAATTGCCTCCAACTCAAATGCGTTTCCTCCAATCTACTGAAATAGCTAGGGTAAGAGATGATAGAGATGATATTAGAGAGTTGGCCGAGCAAATGAAAAAGATCACTGCAGAGGTTACCCATCTGAGGAATCAAAATGAATACCTGCAACAAAGGAATCAAAATTAGAACCAAAATTAGTACCAGAATCAAAATCAATATCAGAATCAAAATTTTCAACGATCAAACCAGTCTTGGAACACTAGACCCAACAACGAAGGAGTACCATCACCATTGGAGAATTAGAATAATGACACCTATCCACCTAATCACATGATGTTGGCTGAGGTAGCACTGTTTACATGGTGTAGATTGCACAATATGAATGCCCATTCTGAGTTAGACTATCTAGAATTTCAATTAACATCCAACATTTTCCAGATGGAGATAAAAAAAGGTTGAAACACAAGAGAATCCTCCAACAGGGTATGAACTAGTTCCGTCTCAAAGGTATGATACTTCCCTAGTGTTAGATCTAGGTCACACAACTGAGAGGGGGGGTGAATCAGTTGTGTAAAAACTTGCTTGTACTTCAAACACTTGATTCCTCTTTGTTAGTTAATAGCATATTAATTAACCATCCATGAAAGCATAATGCATAAAAACAAGAGCAGATAAACATCAACACATTGGACACCAAGATTTTGACGTGGAAAACCTGGTTAAGGGAAAAACCACGGGGTGATTAACCCAAGGATTATTCTCTGTTAGAAGAATAAGAAAAATGAATGGCACATGCCAATTAGGGCTCACTACCTGAGCACACTGCTCACAAAGAGGCACACTACCTACAAGAGACACACTATCTACAAAGTGATAAGAATCACAAACTTGAACTGGAGATTGACATCTTTACCATGTCTGGATCAGTTCCATTTAAGCCTGAGATACTTCTGCTCTGCCCTTCACTCTTTCACTATACCACTCTCATCCGCTACTCAACACACTTTGAAATGAACTCACAAACCTTTATTTATACAAGACATCAACTTAGGAACAATCATCTAAGTTGGCAATCAACCATAAGGACATCCGCAAGATGATTAATACATCCGGTCGGCCACCACAAGAACATTCGCAAGATGAACAACTCATCCGGTTGGCTAGTCTGAGCAAGAACTTCATCCGAAAGAATATCTTCAATTCTGGGCTCTACCACCAATGCGGACTGACAACATAACCTCAACATGATCCAAGAACCTTCACAAGCTTTCCTAATTAACTAGGTACATCCGCACTTCCTCTACTCACTGGAATCTCTTCTCCTCTTCATCCGAAACTTCAAGAACACAGTCTGTCGCCACTGTCATACTAAAGAAGGTGATTTTAGACCTCTAAACTTTGTACAAACTGAGATGACACATCACAAGGACATGCCAAACACTCCTTCCAATCCATAGAGTTTGACAATGCTCCTCCGGATCTCACCAGACCTTTTTGTAACACTCTGTCACTCCGGAATAGCTCCCAGAACCGGTTCTACTTGACCGATCACAACTTTTTCATATCTTCATGTGAACCTCTAAAATCTTAACTAGATCATCGCAAGACTCATATCTACAAACCCTTTAATCTGCATCCTCTGATTCTCAACCTATTGAGTACATTTGCCTTCTTCTTATCACTGTTCTTCACTGTTCCTGATTGAGACTACTTTTCTTAATATCCTCAACACACAGCTCATCCAAACCTTCTTACCAATGCAATATGAGTATGTTGACATCAATGACAACACTGGTTAACCTCATACTTGTAACAATCTCCCCCTTTGTCATTGATGGCAACATATAATGTGAAAAACCATCAAGACAAGAACTTCTCTTTTCTGTCACAGCTCCCCCTATCAGCAACAACTCTTCACATGTCTTCTCTTCCTTTACTGCTCCCCCTTTGATCATCAACCACTTGTTTTTCACATGTCTTCTCTCCCCCTTTGACATCAATGGCAAAGGGCTCATACTTGCACTTGTAACATATCAGAATCATACCAGCTACTCCCCGTTAGTAGCAGCTCCCCATCATCAATCTGGATCACAAGATGTGACTGTGATATCCACTGGACTGATGCACATCAGTGCATCCTAGTTCATCACCGGAGGGGCCATGACCCCTAACTTCTCCTAAAGATACTCAAAAGAGTCCTTGGGGAGAGGTTTAGTAAAAATATCTGCAATCTGATCCTTGGAGGGTACATACTCCAATCTGACTTCATCCTTGTTCACTTGTTCTCTCAGAAAGTGAAACTTGATAGATATGTGCTTGGTCTTAGAATGCAATATCAGATTCTTAGAAATATTAATTGCACTTGAATTATCACAGAAAATTGTGATAGGCTCCTCATATTCAACTTTAATGTCTCTTAGCATCTACTTCATCCATAAGATTTGAGTGCAACTACCTGCTACTGCAATGTATTCTGCTTCAGTTGTAGACAGAGATATTGCATCTTGTTTCTTGCTTAGCCAAGAAACCAACCTCTTTCCCAAAAAGAATGCTCCACCACTGGTGCTCTTCCGGTCATCCACATCTCCTGCCCAATCTGCATCTGTATATGCATGAAGAGAGAAATCTGGATCTTTAGGATACCATAGATCATACTCAACTGTTCCTTTCAGGTACCTAAAAATTCTTTTGATTGCCATAACATGAGATCTCTAGGATCAGCCTGAAATCTTGCCACAAGACCAACAGCCTACATTATATCTGGTCTAGTCTAAGTGAGATACAATAATCCACCAATCATTGATCTATACTTTGTCTGATCTGCCTTTGGAAAGTCATCATCTTTGCCCAACTTACATCCGGTTGCCATAGGAGTTTTCATTGGTTTTGAATCTTCCATACCGAATTTCCTCAACAATTCTTTCACATATTTGGTCTGAGAAATGAAGATCCCTTTCTTTGTTTGAGTAATTTGCAAACCCAAGAAGAAATTCATTTCACCAAGCATAGACATTTCAAACTCACTTTTCATCTGATTTGCAAAAGTTTTGCACATACTATCTCTTCCTCCAAAAATGATATCATCCACAAACACTTCAACATTCAAAATGTTTTCATGATCAATTTTGAAATATAAGTTACTGTCAGTAGTACCTTTGTTGAATCCAATCTGCACAAGATGCTTATCCAATCTTTCATACCATGCTCTTGGGGCTTGCTTCAATCCATACAATGCTTTCTTCAACTTGCAGACCATATCATCATTATCAGACAATTGAAATCCATCCGGTTGTTCAATGTATACTTCTTCTTCCAAATCACCATTTAGGAATGCAGACTTGACATCCATCTAATATACCTTGAAGTCTTTGAAGGTAGCATATGCAAGAAATAATCTGACTACTTCAATTCTTGCTACCAGAGCAAAGGTTTCTTCAAAATCAATTCCTTCTATTTGAGAGTAGCCTTTGTAGACCAATCTGGCTTTGTTTCTGATAACTTCACCAACCTCATTTAGTTTGTTCCAGAAGACCCATTTGGTTCCAATCACATTCTTGTTTCTAGGTCTCGGAACAAGATCCCAAGTGTGATTTTTCTCAATTTGCATCAACTCTTCTTCCATTGCTTTTGTCCAATTTTCATCATTGCATGCTTCATTTATTGTCTTAGGTTCAATCTTTGAAATCAAACAACATTCATCTAAATTTTGAGCAATTTTCCTTCTTGTTTGTACCCCTTTGCTTTTGTCACCTATGATCTGATCTTTAGAGTGATTTAAAGTTACATACCTTGGAACTTTGGGAGTCTCTTGCACTGCTGTTTCTTGATCAGGTTCATTCAGACAAACCTCTTCTTCCTGATTTACCGGATCAGTCTGAATCTGACTTTCAGGAAGGGATTGAGTTCCTTGAATCAAAGCACCATCCTGATCATCTTCATCATATTCATAAAACCTTGAGGGCTTCTCAATTCCTTCATCAACCTTCACATTTGTACTTTCTATCATCTTTTTTAGTCTCTTATTGTAACACCGGTATGCTTTGCTTTGAGTGGAGTAACCCAAGAAAATTCCTTCATCACTTCTAGCATCAAACTTTCCTAGATCTTCATCTCTTTTGATGTAACACTTGCTACCAAATACTCTGAAATATCTCACAGTAGGAGTTATACCAAACCAAAGTTCATAAGGAGTCTTACCGGTATTGTTTCTGATTTGAACTCGGTTAAGAGTGTAGACTACAGTGCTGAAAGCTTCTTTCCAAAACATCTGAGGAACATTTGCTTCCATCATCATTGTCCTGGAAGCTTCCTGGATGGTCCAGTTCTTTCTCTCAACTACTCCATTCTGCTATGGAGTCCTAGGAGCAGACAACTGTCTCTTTATGCCATGCTTCTCACAAAAGTCTATGAATTCACCGAATGTGAATTCACCACCTCTATCAGACCTTAGACACTTTAGTTTCAATCCGGTTTGATTCTCTACCATAGCTTTGAAGATTTTGAACTTCTCAAGGGATTCTAATTTCTCTTTTAGGAAGGTAACCCACATCATCTGGGAATGGTCATCAATTAGCAACATGAAATATCTATCACCTTGCATACTCTTGATTCTTGTCAGACCACAGAGATCAGTATGTACTAATTCCAACAATCCGGTAGTGGACTGATCCTTGCTTTTGAAAGAGACTCTGCTCTATTTACCTAGCTGACATTCTTTGCACAAACTATTTGTAGGTTTCACCAATTTTGGAAGATCTCTTACAGCCTGAATATTGCTTATCTTGATGATGTTATCAAAATTTACATTACACATCCTTCTATGCCATAGCCAACTCTGATCAACTTGAACAAACAGACAACTTTTATTTGAACCAACCAGATGGAACATATACCTTTAGTTTGAGTACTAGATGCAATCTCAGTTTCAGAGCTTGTAAAGATTCTGCATCTTCCATTCTTGAACCAGAGATCATAGCCTTTATCCACTAACTGACCAACACTGAGAAGATTGTGCTTCAATCCTTCAACATATAGTACATTACCGGTTTTGCTCTTTCCATCAAAAGAAATAGTTCCCCTACCTCTGATTCTGCCAGCAGAATTGTCACCAAACTTTACCATTCCTCCTTCATACTTTTCCAAATCTAAGGACTTGTTCTTGTCACCAGTCATATGGTGAGAGTAGCCACTGTCAATAACTCAATCATCCTTTTCTTCAATTTGGGTAGCCAAAGCTCTTTCTACAACCTTATGATTGACAAATTCAGAGGATATTAAATCTTCTTCCTTGATGGCAATAAACACCCATTCATTTTCAGATTTGCTTCCTATTTCTGATTCATCATCTGTTACTCCTTCATTGTCATCTTCTTCATGAACATAATAGCAATTCTTTTGAAACCTTTGTCTGTTGGTATTAGACCTTGCAGATCTTTCCGAACATCTTGAAGCAAAATGACCAATCTTATTGTAGTTGAAGCACTTAAAGGGTAGTTTTCCTTCATACTTATTGGATCCTCTTGGTAGTCTTTTTGCAATGAGGGCTTCAAGTTGACCTATTTCTGCTTCTTCCTCTTCCATATCTTTCCTTGCTTGTTCATACCATGATAGTTTCCTTGAAGAGTTCTCTCCCAGATCAAATCTTTGTTTGCCTTTCACATAGGCACTGGCTTTAAATGCAGATTCAGTCTTGGAGGGATCATCTTCAAACTCAGTCATTTCAAATGTAGCCAGTTTTCCAGCCAGTTGCTCTCTTGTGACAGTTGTATGGGCTCTGAATTCATCAATGGCAACAACCTTGATTTTGTAGGCAGCAGGAAGGGATCTGAGAATTTTGCAAACAATTTCATTTTCATCTAGAACTCCACTAGCATTCCTAATTCCACACACTAGCTCATTCACTCTTGGCATAAAGGTAGTGATATTTTCATCATCTCTCATCTTCAATCTTTCAAATTTCCCTTTCAGACTTTACAACCTTGCACTCTTGACAAACTCGTCTCCTTCATACAAAAGTTCCAGTTTAGTCCAGATCTCATAAGTAGTTGGTAGGTCAATAACATTTGGGAGATCTGAGTCATTCAATGCACTTAGAAGAGCTTCCTTGGTCTGCAAATTGTTTTTAGCATCTATGATTTCATTCAGAGTTGTCGGGCCACCCTATGGAGGTACATATGGTTTTGAGACCATAGCCAAGTATGCTTTTCCCATACACTCCAGGTGACATTTCATGTGACCTTTCTAGAGAGTGAAGTTGGTTCCATCGAACTTTGGACTATCCTTCTCGTATGACGACATCCTGGATCTCCTCAAGCAATTAAGCTCCTTTCAGAGGAACTTGGCTCTGATACCAATTGTTAGATCTAGGGCACACAACTGAGAGGGGGGGTGAATCAGTTGTGTAAAACTTGCTTGTACTTCAAACACTTGATTCTTCTTTGTTAGTTAATAGCATATTAATTAACCATCCATGAAAGCATAATGCATAAACACAAGAGCAGATAAACATCAACACATTGGACACCAAGATTTTGACATGGAAAACCCAGTTAAGGGAAAAACCATGGGGTGATTAACCCAAGGATTATTCTCTGTTAAAAGAATAAAAAAATGAATGGCACATGCCAATTAGGGCTCACTGCCTGAGCACACTGCTCACAAAGAGGCACACTGCCTACAAGAGACACACTATCTACAAAGTGATAAGAATCACAAACTTGAACTGGAGATTGACATCTTTATCATGTCTAGATCAGTTCCATTTAAGCCCGAGATACTTCTGCTCTACCCTTCACTCTTTCACTATACCACTCTCATCCGCTACTCAACACACTTTGAAATGAACTCACAAACCTTTATTTATACAAGACATCAACTTAGGAACAATCATCTAAGTCAGCAATCAACCATAAGGGCATCCACAAGAACATTCGCAAGATGAACAACTCATCCGGTCAGCCAGTCTGAGCAAGAACTTCATCCAGAAGAATATCTTCAATTCCAGGCTCTACCACCAATGCGGACTAACAACATAACCTCAACATGATCCAAGAACCTTCACAAGCTTGCTTGATTAACCAAGTACATCCGCACTTCCTCTACTCACTAGAATCTCTTCTCCTCTTCATCTGGAACTTCAAGAACACAGTCTGTCACCACTATCATACTGAAGAAGGTGCTTCCAAACATCCAAACTTTGTATAAACCAAGATGACACATCAAAAGGACATCCCAAACACTCCTTCCAATCCGCAAAGTCTGACAATGCTCCTCCGGATCTCACCGGACCTTTTTGTAACACTCTGTCACTTCGGAACAGCTCCCGGAACTGGTTCTACTTGACCGATCACAACTTTTTCATATCTTCATGCGGACCTCTGAAATCTTAACTGGATCATCGCAAGACTCATATCTACAAACCCTTTAATCCGCATCCTCTGATTCTCAACCTATTGAGTACATTTGCCTTCTTTTTATCACTGTTATTCACTGTTGCTGATTGAGACTACTTTTCTTAATATCCTCAACACACAGCTCATCCAAACCTTCTTACCAATGCAATATGAGGATGTTGACATCAATGACAACACTGGTTAACCTCATACATGCAACACCTGGTACTTGATAGTTATACATTTCCATTTCAAGATGATAATTATCCTGAGGAAGAAGAGCTTGATGAAGTAAATGCCTATCAACAATATAATAAAACCCCATACAACATGAGAAGTAACAAGCCCAAAGGCCCTTACACTACCTCAATCCCTCTAAGTAACTATCAAATCCCACTTGACCCAAAGGCCTCCAAAGGCCACATCTCAGTTGATGCATAAGGGAGCTGTTGCGGACAGTTGCTAAAGGTCTAATATAACTAAGATGGGATAGTATGTTGCAGATGATCTTAAGAAAATGAAAGTTTATCTTCCTATGAGTTACTAAAAGTACCTAAGGTTAGGATAACCTTCTTTCAAGATATGGGGGCAAGTGTTAAAATAGATTCTTCTTAGAGGGAGAATCCCATAAACGATAACACTAATATGTTGATAACTGAGAGGGGGGGGTGAATCAGTTATCCTAATTATTTCTCCTTTTGAACTTTCTTATTAATCAAAGCAGCATTGAATCAAACAAACAAACATTGCTATGAAATGAGAAACACATGACATAGTATTTTTGACGTGGAAACCCAGTTAAGGGAGAAAACCACGGGGTGATTAACCCAAAGATTATTCTCTGTTAGAAGAATAAGGAATTACAAAGTGGCACTTGCCAATTAGGGCTCACTGCCCGAGCACACTGCTCACAAAGAGGCACACTACCTACAAGAGACACACTGTCTACAAAGTGATAAGAATCACAGTCTTGAACTGGAGAATGACATCTTTACTATGTCCGGATCAGTTCCATTTAAGCCCAAAAACCTCTGCTCTGCTTTCTGCACTTCTCTTCGCTACACCACTCTCATCACACAATCCACACTTCAAATGAACTCAGAAACCTTTATTTATACAAGACATCGACTTAGGAACAATCATCTAAGTCGGCAATCAACCATAAGAACATCCGCAAGATGAATAACACATCCGATCGGCCACCATAAGAGCATTCACAGGATGAACAACTCATCCGGTCGGCTAAACAGAGCAAGAACTTCATCCGGAAGATTATCTTCAATTCTGGGTTCTACCATCAATGCGGACCAACAATACGACCTCAACATGATCCAAGAACCTTCACAAGCCTGCCTGAATGACCAGGTACATCCGCACTTTCTCTATGTACTGGAATCTCTTCTCTTCCTCATCCTGAACTTCAAGAACACTATCTGTCGCCACTGTCACAATGCAAAAGGTACTTTCAGACCTCCAAATCATACACAACTTGAGATGACACATCACAAGGACATCCCAAACACTCCTTCTAATCCACAGATTGGGATTATATAGTTCTGGACCTCACCGGACCTTTCTGTGATCCTCTGTCACCTCTGAACACTTACCGGAACCGGTTCTATATGGACAGCCACAACTCCTTCAGATCTTCATGCGGACCTTTGAAATCTTAACTGAAGCATCTCAAGACTCATATCTACAAACCCTTTAATCCGCATCCTCCGGTCTGCATCCTATGCAGTACATTTGCCTTCTTCTCATCACTGTTCTTCACTGTTCCTGACTGAGGCTAATTTTCTCAATATCCTCAGCACACTGCTCATCAAATCCCTCTTGTTAATGTAATATGAGTATGTTGACATCAATGACAACACTGGTTCACCTCATACTTGCAACAATCTCCCCCTTTGTCATTGATGGCAACATATGATGTGAAAAACCATCAAGACAAGAACTTTTCCTTTCTGTCACTGCTCCCCCTATCAGCAACATGTCTTCTCCTTATTTACTGCTCCCCCTTTGATCATCAGCTACTTGTTTTTCACATGTCTTCTCTCCCCCTTTGACATCAATGGCAAAGGGCTCATACTTGCAGCAATCTCCCCCTTTGTCATTGATGGCAACATATGATGTGAAAAACCATCAAGACAAGAACTTCTCCTTTCTGTCACTGCTCCCCCTATCAGCAACATGTCTTCTCCTTATTTACTGCTCCCCCTTTGATCATCAGCTACTTGTTTTTCACATGTCTTCTCTCCCCCTTTGACATCAATGGCAAAGGGCTCATACTTGCAATTTTAACACATCAGAATCATACCAGCTACTCCCCCTTAGTAGCAGCTCCCCATCATCAATCTGGATCACAAGATATGACTGTGATATCCACCGGACTGATGCACATCAGTGCATTCAAGTTCATCATCGGAGGGGCCATGACCCCTAACTTCTCCCGGAGATATTCAAAAGAGTCCTTGGGAAGAGGTTTAGTAAAGATATCTGCAATCTGATCCTTGGAGGGAACATACTCCAACCTGACTTCTTCCTTGTTCACTTGTTCTCTCAAAAAGTGAAACTTGATAGATATGTGCTTAGTCTTAGAGTGCAATACCGGATTCTTGGAAATATTAATTGTACTTGAATTATCACAGAAAATTGTGATAGGCTCCTCATATTCAACTTTAATATCTCTTAGCATCTGCTTCATCCATAGGATTTGAGTGCAACTACCTGCTGCTGCAATGTATTCTGCTTCAGTTGTAGACAGAGATATTGCATCTTGTTTCTTGCTTAGCCAAGAAACCAATCTCTTCCCCGAAAAGAATGCTCCACCACTGGTGCTCTTCCGGTCATCCACATCTCCTGCCCAATCTGCATCTGTGTAAGCATGAAGAGAGAAATCTGGATCTCTAGGGTACCATAGACCATACTCAACTGTTCCTTTCAAGTACCTAATTTTTTTTTTGATTGCCATAACATGAGATTCTCTAGGATCAGCCTGGAATCTTGCTACAAGACGAACAGCCTGCATTATATCTGGTCTGGTCTAAGTGAGATACAATAATCCACCAATCATTGATCTATACTTTGTCTGATCTGCCTTTGGGGAGTCATCATCTTTGCTCAACTTACATCCGGTTGCCATGGGAGTGTTCATTGGCTTTGAATCTTCCATACCAAATTTCCTTAACAATTCTTTCACATATTTGGTCTGAGAAATGAAGATCCCTTTCTTTGTTTGAGTAATTTGCAGACCCAAGAAGAAATTCATTTCACCAAGCATAGACATTTCAAACTCACATTTCATCTGATTTGCAAAAGTTTTGCACATACTATCTCTTCCTCCAAAAATGATATCATCCACAAACACTTCAACAATCAAAATGTTTTCATGATCAATTTTGAAATATAAGTTACTGTCAGCAGTACCTTTGCTGAATCCAATCTGCACAAGGTGCTTATCCAATCTTTCATACCATGCTCTTGGAGCTTGTTTTAATCCATACAATGCTTTCTTCAACTTGCAGACCATATCATCATTGTCAGACAATTGAAATCCATCCGGTTGTTCAATGTAAACTTCTTCTTCTAGATCACCATTTAGGAAGGCAGACTTGACATCCATCTGATATACCTTGAAGTCTTTAAAGGCAGCAAATGCAAGAAATAATCTGACTGCTTCAATTCTTGCCACCGGAGCAAAGGTCTCTTCAAAATCAATTCCTTCTATTTGAGAGTAGCCTTTGCAGACCAATCTAGCTTTGTTTCTGATCACTTCACCAGCTTTATTTAATTTGTTCCGGAAGACCCATTTGGTTCCAATCACATTCCTGTCTCTAGGTCTGGGAACAAGATCCCAAGTATGATTTTTCTTAATTTGCATTAATTCATCTTTCATTGCTTTGGTCCAGTTTTCATCATTGCAGGCTTCATTTACTGTTTTAGGTTCAATCTTTGAAATCAGACAGCATTCATCCTGATTTTGAGCAACATTCCTTCTAGTTTGCACACCTTTGCTTCTGTCACCTATGATCTGATCTTCAGAGTGGTTCAGTGTTACATACCTTGGAATTTTGGGAGTATCCTATACTGCTGCTTCTTGATCAGGTTCATTCAAACCTATCTCTTCTTCCTGATTTACCGGATCAGGCTGACTCTGTCTTACCGGAGAGGATTGAGTTCCTTGAACCTGAACACTGTCTTGGTCATCTTCATCAAATTCATAAAATCTTGAGGGCTTCTCAATTCCTTCATCAACTTTCACATTAGTGCTTTCTATCATCTTCCTCAGTCTCTTATTGTAACACTGGTATGCTTTGCTTTGAGTGGAGTAACCCAAGAAAATTACTTCATCACTTCTAGCATCAAACTTTCCTAGATCTTCATCTCTTTTAATATAACACTTGCTACCAAATACTTTGAAATATTTCACAGTAGGAGTGATGCCAAACCAGAGTTCATAGGGGGTCTTACCGGTATTGTTTCTTATTTGAACTCGATTTAGAGTGTAGACTGCAGTGCTGATAGCTTCTTTCCAGAATATCTGAGGAACATTTGCTTCCAACATCATTGTCCTGGTAGCTTCCTGGATGGTCCGATTCTTTCTTTCAACTACTCCATTCTACTATGGAATCCTAGGAGCAGACAATTATCTCCTTATACCCTACTTCTCACAAAAGTCAATGAACTCACCAGATGTAAATTCACCACCTCTATCAGACCTTAGACACTTCAGTTTCAATCCGGTTTGATTCTCTACCATAGATTTGAAGATTTTGAACTTCTCAAATGCTTCTGATTTTTCTTTTAGGAAAGTAACCCACATCATCCGAGAATGGTCATCAATTAACAACATGAAATATCTATCACCTTGTAGACTCTTGATTCTTGTCGGACCACAGAGATCAGTATGTACTAATTCCAATAATCTGGTAGAGGACTGATCTTTGCTTTTGAAAGAGACTCTGCTCTATTTACCTAGCTGACATTCTTTGCACAAACTATTTGTAGGTTTCATCAATTTTGGAAGATCTATTATAGCCTGAGTTTTGCTTATCTTGATGATGTTATCAAAATTTACATGACACATTCTTCTATGCCATAACCAACTCTGATCAACTTGAACAAACAGACAACTTTTATTTGAACCAACCAGATGAAAGATATTACCTTTTGTCTAAGTACCGGATGCAATTTCAGTTCCGGAGCTTGTAAAGATTCTGCATTTTCCATTCTTAAACCGGAGATCATAGCCTTTGTCTACTAACTGACCAACACTGAGAAGATTGTGCTTCAATCCTTCAACATATAGTACATTACCTGTTTTGCTCTTTCAATCAAAGGAAATAGTTCCCCTACCTCTGATTCTACCAGCAGAATTGTCACCAAATTTTACCATTCCTCCTTCATACCTTTCCAAATTCAAGAACTTATTCTTGTCACCAGTCATATGGTGAGAACATCCACTATCAATAACCCAATCATCCTTTTCTTCCACTTGAGCAGCCAAAGCTTTTTCCACAACCTTGTGATTGACAGATTCAGAGAGTATTGAATCTTCTTCCTTGATGGCAATAAACACCCACTCATTTCCGGAGTTGCTTCCTAGTTCTGATTCATCATCTGTTACTCCTTCATTGTCATCTTCTTCATGAACATAATAGCAATTCTTTTGAAACCTTTGTTTGTTAGTATTAGACCTTGCAGATCTTTCTGGACATCTTGAAGCAAAATGACCAATCTTATTGTAGTTGAAGCACTTAAAGGGTAGTTTTCCTTCATACTTACCGGATCCTCTTGGTAGTCTTTTTGCAATGAGGGCTTCAAGTTGAGTTGTTTCTGCTTCTTCTTCTTCCATGTCTCTTCTTGCTTGATCATACCATGTCATCTTCCTTGAAGAGTTTTCTCCCGGATCAAATCTCTGTTTGCCTTTCACATAGGCACTGGCTTTGAAAGTAGATTCAGTCTTGGGAGGATCATCTCCAAACTCGGTCATTTCAAATGTAGCTAGCTTGCCAACCAATTGTTCTCTTGTGACAGTTGTGTGGGCTCTGAATTCATCAATTGCAGCAACCTTGATTTTGTAGGCAGCAGGAAGGGATCTGAGGATTTTGCAAACAATCTCATTTTCATCCAGAGTTCCACCAGCATTTCTAATTCCACACACTAGTTCATTTACTCTTGGCATAAAAGTAGTGATGTTTTCATCATCTCTCATCTTCAATCTTTCAAATTTCCCTTTCAGACTTTGCAACCTTGCACTCTTGACAAACTCATCTCCTTCATACAGAAGTTCCAGTTTAGTCAGGATTTCATATGCAGTTGGTAGGTCAATAACATTTGAGAGATCTGAGTCATTCAATGTGCTTAGAAGAGCTTCCTTGGTCCGCATATTGTTTTCAGCTTCTATGATTTTATTCAGAGTTGTCGGACCACCTTGTGGAGGTACATATGGTTTTGAAACCATGGCCAAGTATGCATTTCCCATACATTCCAAGTGACATTTCATGCGACCCTTCCAAAGAGTGAAATTGGTTCCATCGAACTTCAGACTGTCCTTTTTGTATGATGACATCTTGGATCTCCTCAAGCGGTTAAGCTCCTTTTAGAGGAACTTGGCTCTGATACCAACTGTTGATAACTCAGAGGGGGGGTGAATCAGTTATCCTAATTATTTCTCCTTTTGAACTTTCTTATTAGTCAAAGCAGCATTGAATCAAACAACCAAACATTGCTATGAAATGAGAAACACATGACACAGTATTTTTGACGTGGAAACCCAGTTAAGGGAGAAAACCATGGGGTGATTAACCCAAAGATTATTCTCTGTTAGAAGAATAAGGAATTACAAAGTGGCACTTGCCAATTAGGGCTCACTACCTGACCACACTGCTCACAAAGAGGTACACTGCCTACAAGAGACACACTGTCTACAAAGTGATAAGAATCACAGTCTTGAACTGGAGAATGACATCTTTACTATGTTCGGATCAGTTCCATTTAAGCCCAAAAACCTCTGCTCTGCTTTCCGCACTTCTCTTTTCTACACCACTCTCATCACACAATCCACACTTCAAATGAACTCACAAACCTTTATTTATACAAGACATCGACTTAGGAACAATCATCTAAGTCAGCAATCAACCATAAGAACATCCACAAGATGAATAACACATCCGGTTGGCCACCATAAGAACATTCGCAGGATGAACAACTCATCCGGTCGGCTAAACAGAGCAAGAACTTCATCCGGAAGATTATCTTCAATTCTGGGCTCTACCATCAATGCGGACCAACAATACGACCTCAACATGATCCAAGAACCTTCACAAGCCTACCTGAATGACCAGGTACATCCGCACTTTCTCTACGTACTGGAATCTCTTCTCTTCCTCATCCTGAACTTCAAGAACACTATCTGTCGCCACTGTCACAATGCAAAAGGTACTTTCAGACCTCCAAATCATACACAACTCGAGATGACACATCACAAGGACATCCCAAACACTCCTTCCAATCTGCAGATTGGGATTATACAGTTCCGGACCTCACCGGACCTTTCTGTGATCCTTTGTCACCTCTGAACACTTACCGGAACTGGTTCTATACTGACAGTCACAACTCCTTCAGATCTTCATGCGGACCTCTGAAATCTTAACTGAAGCATCTCAAGACTCATATCTACAAACCCTTTAATCCGCATCCTCCAGTCTGCATCCTATGCAGTACATTTGCCTTCTTCTCATCACTGTTCTTCACTGTTCCTGACTAAGGCTAATTTTCTCAATATCCTCAGCACACTACTCATCAAATCCCTCTTGTTAATGCAATATGAGTATGTTGACATCAATGACAACACTGGTTCACCTCATACTTGCAACATAATAAATGTAAGGAAAGAGTCCATGTGACAAATGCTGAACAGAAGGTCACTTTGTACAAGGATAAGAGAGAAAGTCCTCCCTTCCTCTTGACACTTAGAATATTTGGAAAGAATCTTCACAACTATTTAGTAGACTTGGGTGCTTCCATAAACGTGATACCTTTGTCAGTTTGCAAGACACTAGGTCTCACCTCAACAAAGTCTTCCAGGAAGGTCACACAATTGGACAAGACTGAGGTAAACGTAATGGGTGAATTGAACAAAATACATATGCAATTGGCTTCTAATCCCAAAGTGCAGAAATACATAGACATTCAAGTAGTAGATATTCTAGATCAATATGACATGCTCTTAAGTTGGGATTGGTCTAGAACTTTGAATGGTTACATGGCAACAGACTTTTCTCACATGTGGCTAGCATGGAAGGGATTAGCAAACTAGATTTGAATTGAAAGAGAACCCAAGATGAAACACATGATTATAGAGTACAATCAGACCAATGAAATCTTGTTTTTAGAAGTAGATTTGGGAGTCTACCTCCATCATGTTGATCAGGCAAAAGAGATTCTTATGCTAAGCTGCATTGGACTTCCTGATCCTCTACTTGTGGAAAGGCCAGAAAGTATAGGAGCATATGTACAATCAGATTCAGAAACCTCCTCTGAAGATGAAGAACCAAGAATATTCGAAGGGTTTCTAGACTTTGTAGCTAAATTCATGAGTGATCAAGTAGCTATTAGAAAGAGAGTACAAATGGAAGAATTACTACTACCAAACTGGTGTTGTATCCATGATGTATCTCATTATGAGTTTACATTCTTTCTTTTCCAAGTAGTAGAACAAGTATAGAGATAGTTGGAGATCCCTATAGTAGTAGAACCTAACTATTACAAAGAAGGTAAGTTCTAAATCACCTCCAAATGAAAAGAAACAAGCAAAACAAGATGACAACAATAAGGATTTTCACCTCTGGACCCTGAGGTTTGATGGATCTAGGTGTAGACAAGGATTTGGGGTAGGATTTGAACTAATTAGCCCTAGGGAATTTTGTACTTGGCATCATACAGGTTACAGTTCCCTTGCACAAATAATGTAATAGAATATGAATCCTTGGTGCAAGGTTTGTTGACGGCTCTCTAGAAAAAGGTCTAAGTTATTCAAGTGTTTGGTGACTCAGAGCTGGTTGTCAAACAAGTGAGAAAGTAGTACTCTTGTAATGAAAAGAGACCGAATCAGTATAGGAACCAAGTATGGGATCTAATCAAGTGTTTTGATGGCTTTAATATTCAGCTGATCCCATGAAGGTAGAATCATGTCACTGATTCTTTAGCATAGACTGCAAGCACACTAGAACCAACATCCATGTCAGGCTTAAAGAAATTCACTATTGAGTTTGTTTCTACCCCGTTAGTAGTGGATAACATCACCATTTTTTAAGTATTTGAGGATGACAAGCACATAATTGACTTCCTCACATTGTTAGCCATCTTTACTGCCCAAATAATAGATGAGGAAGAAGCAGAACCTGCTAAAATGGACTTGGAAGGAGTCCTTAATTTGAAAACAAATACAATTCCCTAGGGAATGGTAGAATTGGAATGAGTGTTTGACTCAGACAAGCTTGGAACCCAGAGGAAAGAAGGAGAATCTCCTGGTAGACAATGCGATCCTTTCAATTTGGGGACAATAGAAGAAGTTAAAAATATGTTTATTAGAAAAGCAAGCACCGAGGAGGAAAAGGCAGGTATTATCCATGCATTAGGAGATTATCACAAAGTCATAGCATGGAGTTATGAAGACCTCAAGACATATGATACTTCAATTATCACTCACACGATACCACTCAAACCAAGCACAAAGCCGTTCAGACAAAGGTAGCAACCGGTGAATACTTTGTTACAATCATTAATTTTCAAAGAAGTGCAAAAATTGCTATCTGCTAGGATTATATTTCCTGTTAGACATTTAGCTTGGGTGGCAAATTTAGTCCCAGTCTGAAAGAAAAATGGAGAAATTAGACTTTGCATTGACTTTCAGAATTTAAACCTGTTGATTTAAGACAGACAATTGAGAGGGGGGGTGAATCAGTTGTCCCAAAACTTTCTTTTCTTTAAACACTTAAATCCTTCTTGTTATTCAGCAGTATAATGATAAATCAATCATGGAAGCACAATGCAATAATTCAAGAGTAGAAACACATTAACAAATATGACACCAAGATTTTAACATAGAAAACCCAGTTAAGGGAAAAACCACAGGGTGACTAACCCAAGATTGTATTCTCTATTAAAAGAATAAGAAGAACAAATGGCACATGCCAATTAGAGCTCACTGCCCGAGCACACTACTCACAAGAGGCCCACTGCCTACAGGAGACACACTGTCTACAGAATAATAAATATTACATACTTGAACTAAAGATTAGCATCTTCACCATGCTTGAGTTAGTTCCATTTAAGCCCAACACTTCTACTCTGCTTTTCACTCTTCTCTCTACCACTTCCTCATCTCCATGGATACTTTGAAATGACTTCACAAATCTTATTTATACAAGACATCAACTTTGGGATAATCATCAAAGTCAGCACAAAATACACTTTATTTTAGTACAGAGCAAATACATAAATACAACTTGACTTAGTAAAAAAGACTTCATGCGAATCACCACACTATCGGCCACACATGTTTGGGACTTCAATCTTCTTTAAGTAACACACCATGCTTCACAAAACATCTTTAAGATCATTCCCAAGATGTGTAAATCATCCAGTCAGTCATGATTAGGAAGAACATCATTATCCAGAAGTAAACCTTCAATTACGAGCTCAATCTTCAATGCAGACCACAAACACAAACTTGACACAATCTAGAGACACCCACAAGCTTGCCTGAGTCACCAAGAACATCCACACCACTTCTGCTTACTGAAATCATTTGTATCTTTATCCAAAACCTCAAGAACACATTCTTTCATCACTGTCATATTAGATTAGATGCTTGCAGACCTCCAAACCATGAACCAATTGAGTTGTCAATTCACATTGGCTTTCTAAACACTCCACCAAATCCGTAGAACATGATATTGTATTTCCAGATCTCACCGGACCTATTTGTGTCACTCTATCACCTCTGAACATTTGCCAGAACTAGTTTTACTCATCTAGCCATAACTTCTACAAATCTTCATGTGGACCTCTCAAATCTTGACTAGATCATCTTTAGACACATATCTACAAACCCTTTCATGCACATTCTCTGATCTTCATCTTATCTTGGATCTTTACTTCAAAGAGCTTCATTGTCTTTATTGTTCTTCTCTGTTTCTTGATAGGACTAATTTTCTCAATATCCTCAGCACACAGCTCATCCAATCTTTGACATCAATGTAACAAGAGTATGTTGACATCAATGACAACACCAGTTAGGCCCATACTTGCAACAAAACTAACCTTTTGAGAAGGATATGTATCCATTACCATCATTAGATGAAGTGCTGCGAATTGTTAATGGATCTTAGATGATGTCTTTCCTGGATGGTTATTCAGGTTACAACCAAGTGATGGTTGACTATGAGGATAGATTCAATACATCTTTTACATGCAAATGGGGAATATATGCATATCGCAGGATGCCATTTTGGCTTATTAACGTTGGTGCCACGTTCCAACATGTAATGGATGTAGCTTTCAAAGGACTAGTTGGGAAGTGCATTTTAATCTATATGGATGACCTTACAATGTTTTCAAAAAGATGAGAAGATCATGTGGTTGACTTAAGAAAAGTGCTATAGCGGTGTAAAGACTATGGAATCTCACTCAATCCGAAGAAGTGCATCTTTGGAGTAACTGAAGGAAAGTTGTTAATACATGTAGTCTCCAAGCAGGGCATATTTATTGATCCAGACCAAGTTCAGGCAATCTTCAAGATACTGCCTCCAGCTAGCAAGAAGGAACTCAAGTCATATTTCGGTAAGATCAACTTTGTCCGTGAATTTATTACTGGGTTTGTTGATATTGTCTATCCTTTAAATGCCATGTTGAAACAAGATGTAAAGATAGATTGGACTCCAGAAGCCAAGGCTGCATTCATAGAAATCAAGCAAGCAATAGCCAATGCTCTAGTATTAGTGAGTCCAAATTACTCATTGCCATTCTACATTTATTCTTTTGCTTCTGAGCATACTTGTATAGTCATGCTAACATAGCAAAGAGCGGTTGATGATGAAAGACCCATCACTTTTATGAGCACCCCATTGAAAGATGTAGAACTAAGGTATCTAAATGTGGAAAAGCAAGCATATGCCTTGGTTAAGGCAGTTAAGAAGTTCTGTCATCACATTCTAAGAAGTCAAGTAATTACCATTATGCTAGATGCAACAATTAAATCACTGCTGATGTAGAGTGAACTAGGTGAAAGAAGAGGAAAATGGGTTACCATTCTACAGGAATTTGATATAGAGATACAACCCATGAAATCGGTGTGAGGGAAGGCATTGACGGAAACAATGGCAGAGGTTGGACCAGGCTTAGTTTCCCAGTAGCACATGTTAGAAGACATCCCCAAGGATGAATGGTATGGAGACATTGTGTTTTATCTTCTTAATCAATGCTGTCCTCCTTAGTTGAATTCTGTCTAGAGAAGAGCACTCAGATTGAAAAGTAATAGCTACATGATAAAGGGATCCATGGTATACAAGAAAAATCATGAAGGGATTTATCTGAGGTGCCTAGATAAAACTGAAGTACAACAGGTCCTAACCAGTTTTCACAAGAAGTTTGGGACAAGTCACAGATTAGCTCATTCGACTACCAATTAGATTCTCTGGGTAGGATATTAATGGCCCACATTGTTCAAATATGCTCATACACATGTGAGAACTTGTCACATATGTCAGACTGCCACAACAAGAGAGCGAAACATTGCTATGCCACTGCAACTAGTCCTGGAGGTACGACCATTTACACAGTGGGGGCTCGACTTTATTGGTATGGTTGACCCACCTTCCTCTATAGGCCACAGGTATATTTTGATTGCTACTGATTATTGTACCTAATGGTCTAAGGCTATAGCCTGTAAACAATGCACCACAAAAGTAGTCATTGATTTTGTTGAGAAACATATCATTACTAGGTTTGACTGTCCATTTTCTTTAGTTTGTGATAATGGCCCTACCTTTTCTTCATTATGTTTTTGTAACTAGGCATTTGATTATGGGATCATTCTTAAATTTTCATCAAATTACTATCCTCAGGGGAATGGGGTAGCTAAGTCCACAAACAAAAATTTTCTTGAGGTGATCAAGAAACTGCTAGATAAGAACCCCAGAGACTGGCATACCCAGCTCAGATTTGCTTTATGGGCTGATAGAATTAGACACAAGGCTGCATTGGGAACATTGCCCTATCACTTAATCTATGATACCAAGCCTATCTTCCCCATTCATTTGAGAATCCCTGTGCTACAATTTATGTAAGATTGTCTTGAACCAAATGATCAGCTGTCTTCGCGATTAGCCCAATTGTTGCACCTTGAAGAGAAATGTGACGCTACTGTAGAATTTTTTTTCAAACACCAAGGGGTCATGAAACGATGGTTCGACAAGAGAGACAAAGTTAAATCCTTTTGCATTTCTAACTTAGTATTGTACTGGGATAAAGCTCATGAGAAGAAGGGTGACCATGGTAAGTTTGATAAACTTTGGTTAGGTCCATATCATATTTACGAGATTCTTGGTGACAACACATATTGACTAAAGAGCCTTATAGGTGAGGAGCTTCCATTTCCCATTAATGGAAAGTTCCTGAAGCACTATTTCCAGGCTTAGGAGGTAGCCTTGCCTTTTGTTAGTGTATATAGTTAGGTTGCTGTTTAGGTTAGTCTTTTCTCTCCTGCTTTGTTTTTCATAGCTATTAGGTGTTTGCTTTCCCTTATCTTAGTTTCCTTTCATGCTTTGCTTTGTTGGGGATCCTTGTTTCTAGAATGTGGTGGCAGATATGTAGACCTACAAGTGCTTCCTTATTGGGCAAGTAATCTAAAGTTTTTCTTTGAGAAGCTAAAGTTTTTGCTTAGGTCTTGTTGTGGGTTTCACTATTATACTAGGGGATATGATGTCTATTCATTGGAAAAGAGTCATTAGTCGGTGCACTTGAAGTGTTTTCTAACCATATATCTTTCACACTTTAAATAATCTTGAAGTTCCTAAGCAAGTCTTGGTGATCTTACATTAAGTGAAAAATCTAAGGTCCACCTTTGCCACCATTGAGAGTCCACATCCAGCTAGCTGAGTTATCACAAAGGTAGTGGTATTGCAGTGTACTTTGCCAGATTTAAGCTTAAAGAAATATCAATCAATCAAACAAAGCAATACAAAGAAAATCATGCTTACACACACCATAACTCAGTTAGGTGGACAATCAAGTAAACTCTATCGAGGCTATGAATGCCTGATTGGCAGTGGGGCTCTACTTGAGTGGAATTTTGAGACAAATCCGTTGGGGCTATAGATGCTCGCTAGCAGTGGAGCAATGTCCAAGTAGTTCAGAAGGTGTGTACTAATCACGTAGCTTAATGTAAAGGATCTAGGATGAGCTTAGTCACTAAGGGATGGGAATGAATACAACTACACACACTTAGGTTTTTAGGATATGGATGGCTACACTGGTTATTGAGCTTTGCTTATTTGATAGGATATCATGTTCTCTTGTCTAGCATGTGGGAAATGTGAAAGTTCTGGGTTCAAACTAACAGTTTATATTTGAAATGATTCAGAGCATTTCCCAGCAGAGTCACCATTTGTTGTGCCTTGCACACATGCCCCATTTCACAAAATGGGGACCCCCTCTTTCAATATTTGGTTTAGAGTGTCAGTTCAGTTCCTTGCTCCCTAAGTGTCAAAAGGTGGTCAATTGCATTCTTGTCAAGATAAAAAGATTGATAGAAGGTTAGTATCATTAAGTCATCCAAAAATCTGCTAAGTCCAAATGTTTGCCTTCATTAAAATTAGGTCTAAGTGTCTTTGGTGCTAAAAACCCCTTCATCTGACTTTTGCACAGAATTTCAAGTCATCCAACTTAGCGTTGTTTTCACTACCAACTGCCTAAGCTCCAAAATCCTCATTGATCGACTTTTGCACTAAAATCTTTATCATCTGATCAAGCGCTGAAATTGCAATCATCTAACTTCACACTAAAAAGCACATCCTCCAAATAAGTCAGACCCTGGTAAAATTTATGCTCGGTCCAACAATCATGAAACTAGCACAAAGCACTAAAGGAGCTTTCACTTGACCTTGCGCTAAAAGTCATGACAACCGACCAAGTTAGTGATCTTCAAAATTTGCAAAAGGTCAATGACCCCAATTTCTTGCACAAATTTCAAAACCCTTAAAACCCTACCACACACTGTGATGTCACTCTGTACTCCCTGCATTTATGGTGATCACTGAGGATAAATGTGTTTTTTGACCCATTTGAGCACATTTTTTTATTTCAAAATCGGCTGGAGAGCTCTGTGAATGGTGTGAAATTGATCTTCTGTAGAGAAACCCATGGATTTGTCCCAAAATCTTTCTCATCCACACATTCTCATTACACTTCATCTTTACAAATCGGATAAGTGTTCATTCTTGGGCCTAGGTTTCGTTTATAAGTTAGGGTCTGCAAAAATGAGGTTTTCCATGCCAAATGAAATTTTTGTTTCTTTAAGGATGAATCTACAAACTCATTTGAGTGATGAATGATTAAGTGTTCAAAGGAAAGGAAAAAATAGGGTTTTCTCTTTGATTTGTGCAAACATATTTACAAAACCCTAGTTTGAAAATGAGCGAGAACGTTAACTGTTAAATGTGATTTTATTCAAAAACCTCTATGTGCGTTGAAACCCAAAATGAAGTCCATCAAATCATGATTAAAAATCTCAATTCATCATGCTAAACTTTTAGTTAGACATGGAATCCATTGAGAGCAACTTATACCATTGAAAATCAACCCCTTTGAGATAAGAGCTAAAAACGTGTCCGAATGACCTATAAACTTTTTCAACCAACTCGAGGCGGTCGGTAACCATGGAAATCTTTGCCAAAATCTTGAGTTTATTTTGCGCAAAAAACATTGACTTTTGACTTAGCACTAAAACTTGCCTTCTCCGACCTAGGTCAGACGTTTCCCAGAATGTCACTAAGTCATTAAGACCTAAAACTTGCACAAAGCATGATGAGTGGTTTCGACACTAAAAAGTGTCTCCTCCGACCCTACGCTAAAATACCTCCTCATTGACTTAGTCAGTGACACCCAAAAGTCATACAAAGTCAAACATCCATGAAATCTGCACAAAACACTATAACTGCCAAATGACCAAATGTCAATAGGCCCTTTAGGTCGGATGACCTCAAATCCCACTCAAGGTCAGTTGACCCCTGATCTAGGGCTTTGTCCCTCATAGGTCAGATGACCCTCAAATTATCACAAATCTTGCAAAATGTTTATTTTGATGAAAATTACAAAGGATAAATGGTCTGTTTAAGTGAAATGGAAACTACATTTATGGAATTGTGTTGTTTTACATCTCTTGATTCAAATTGTGTAGTATTTAAAGCATTTATTGCATGAATTAGCATGGAATGTTATGTTGTTTATCATTTTTATCATGTAGTAAGTGTAATGACTGGTAAATTTTAGACTTGTGCATTTCACAGGCATGCATTTATAACTTAGATGGATATTGATCTCATTTAGCATAACATGACTTAGTGATGTGGCAGTTGGCATGATAATCATGGATTTAAAACTTAGGAACTAGGAGAACCATTCAAATGCATCAAGACTTATAAGGTCTAGCTATGCAAGTTAAATGACTGCGAGAACCCAAACCATGAGGTATGAATTCAAAGGCATCATTCCCAAAACCAAGATCACTACAGGATGGAAAAACATAGGAGACATTGATCTAGGTCATATTGACTTAGATGACTTTAGACTTCGAATATTTGGACCTAATCCAACCCCAAGGGCCAAGAAAGTGAAAGACAACAGGATTGCAGAAGCTGCTGCTTTCCCTACATTAGCCCAATGTGCAGAGTTGATAGTTTCTTGTGCAAATACATATGACATAATGACCATAACTATATAGACTCCCAATGGAGATGTGTTAGCAGACCTAAGTCCACCATCCTTAGTTGAAATCTTTGGGATCCCATGGCACCTAGTGATGACCATGCCAGACAGAATAGGTGTAGAGCCCACATACAAGAAAGATACAGATTCATACAAGAAACACATAAATGAAAAATGGATGAAAAGCAAAAGGTCTACTCTTATCAAACTTCCTTAGGTTCTATACAGAAGTGATTTTCACGATAAAATAGGATATTTAGTGACTCTACTCAGCAGAATAAATGGACTGCCCACAACATCAAATTTTGAAGGGTAGATGTTCCTGGTAATTGAGGAGATAATGAAGGGAACCAAATTCCATTGGGCATAGGTATTGAGTGATAACATACATGAGGCATTCTACAATTTTAGAGATAAACAATTTTTCAGATGGACTTCTTATGTAGTATATGCATTGGCAAGAAAGAATGAATATGATGGATTGTCAAAGGTAGGGGTAGTTGGAAATGATGAGCAACATCAAATTAAAGTTTATGAGTGTTATACCCAACTGGCACTATCCCAATCTCTTATCCATTTCAAGAGAGTAAATGATGCCTTCACCATGTACATAACTAGACTACTGCAAGGAAACACAACCCTTAGAATATCCACTGAGGCCATGAATGATGTTACAAAATATGGAAGGTGGTACATACAATTCAAGAAATTCAATTATCTAAGAGTTCATGGCTTCACAGGAATAGCCTACAGGTTGCCTCGCTACCCCACTGACAAAGTAGTCATCTTGGAGCTATCAAGATAGCTAATAGCTTGTGTAGAGAAGTTGAAACATCTACATAGAACAAATGTTCAATTTCCTATCTGGTTAGGTAAGGGTAACTATACATGTGTTTCCTTAGGAGCAGTTGAACACTCAGATACACAGCTCCAACTACTTAATCTCCATTATCACACAAAGAGAAATCATTTTGATCCAAATAGAGTGATGGAGAGATGTATAAGCAAGAAGTTGTTTCACAAGATGCACTTAGAATATTTTTTGGCTAATTGCGTAGATGACTATGAAGTAATGAAGAGAGACCATTCAAGATTATCCTTGGGATTCATAAGGGAGTTCTACATCATAGTAGTCCCAGACCAAATTGAAGATGATGAGAATGTAATGCATAGAGTAGCTTGGGAGGCACAGTACCACCAACCAATTCCCTTGCCAAATTGGGCCAATGCCAAAGAAAGCTCCTTGGATGAAGTGACAAGGGATCCAATAAGATTGAGCAAAGCATGGGTAAGAAGCCAAGTTGCTATTTTGGAGAGATAAGGAGTACAAATCACATATGTTGAACCTAAATCTGAAAAGTAGTCTAGAGGTGAAGAGGATATACTATAGAGGTAGCAGATGAAGTAGAACTAGTTCAGGAACCTGCCAAGAAATCAGATAGTGAAGAACATGTACTGTTGGTAGAGAAAGCTAAAGAAAAGAAAGTGAAAAAGGTTGATCCTAAGACACAAAAGAAAGACATGCCTCTTGCCATGAGAACAAGGGCATCAAAGAGGAGAGATATGCCTAGTGGGTTGGGAGAAGGTTTAAAAACAAAGAAAACCAAAGAGAAGACCACTAGCATAATGATAGAAACTTCCTCTGCTGCAACACTAGATAGTACAAATTTGCCAGCAACTTCTACTCCCCCTACTGCCCCAACTGTAAGTACTACCACTCTTTCTTCTATTGATTCAACTGTTGCACCTTCTCTTGTTGCTTCTACCACTTCTCCTATTGTCCCTATAACAATCATTCAAGAAGATACATCTGCCACTTCCTCACCAGCAATCACTATCTCAACTACCTCATATTCATTAGCATTAGATTCAAACACCCCAAGTAGTCCCATCTCTTCCATTGCTACTTCTTCACTCTCTTCCATTTCCACCATGTCTATGCCTTCCATATCCTTCATTTCATTGTCCACCTCCTTTTCCTTAACACCTATTTCCTCAATTCTTTCACCATCTATTCCCATACATTCTTCTCCCATTTCTTCACCTATTATCATTTCTTCTGCCCTACCAACCTCTTCTATTTCACCCACCTTGGGGTTTTCTTCATTGGCTAACATGGCACAAGTTAGTCTATCTTCATTAGCCACAACCCCACTATCCTTGGTTCTAAGTTCACCAGCTATACCAGTTCAAGAATCAAACACCTTGTCTGTACCATTGCTGCCAGGGATAAAAAAAGTATCTGCAGAATTAGGTCTTCAAGAACTAGAGATTGAAAAGGATACACTTGAGGAACCCCTTCCACAAGAAAAAAGTGCTAAGGTGATAGAAATTTTTGATAGTCCTCTAGAAAAGAACTCAATAGAAATAGTCTTGGGAGCTACCCAAAAGGAGATATTAGTAAACTAGAGAAATATTGAAGATGAAGAGGAAGATACAAATAAAGAACTAGAGAAAGAACAAAAGTTGCTCGAGGGGCCACCTAGCACAAATAATGAAAAGCCTAATATTTCTAAAGAGTCTTCCTCCACAACACTTAATTGGTTGCAAAGCATGATTACCTATCCAGAGCCTTAGGTTGAAATTATGAAATTGGATCTAAGTGCCATTCTAGCACAAATAGAGAAGCCGAGGAAGCAGAAGAAGGCCAAGGTACAATCTAGAATTTACAAGGATGCAACAGGATCTCGAATAGCAGAAGTTACTGTCCCACCGACTGATGTAGGTAAAGAATAGATCAAAGCTGAAGATTACACCATAATGACTGTTAACTTGGGACCCGCTACCAGGAGTCAAAAGGTTGATGAATTCAAAGGCTCTGTTTCTTCCATGTTAGACTAGTTAAATAAGGATGAACTCACCAAAAAGGAACTGAAGTGACAAAATGAAGAATTCAAAGCATGCTTACAGTTCTTAAAAAAACCCCTAGATTCTGAAGGTGAGCCTAGGATAGTCCCTACCTTGCTATCCAAGGATGAAGTAACAAAGCTCGATGAACTCAGGACTATGGCTACTAGAACTCAAAAATGGATGGTTAAAGTATATCAGGAGGGATGTGAGGCCATTGACTTTGCAGTTGAACTCCATAAAAACTTCTACAAGTTATAGGACCATTGGAAAGAATTGCACAAGGAATGTAACTCTTTTGACGAGTATTATTCTTAGGTGTTCCCTCGGGTGTAAGCAATAAGAGATCTGTCTAATGAAATACTGTTATCTAAAAATATATTGATACTAGATAGACTGCATAAAATAGTGAAATGGTACTAGCAGATAAAGCTAAGAAAAGAGCTCTTCGATAATATCAGAGAGGCATACAAGGTGGGTGATGAAAATATATTGTCTTTTATTTATGAAATAAATGACTCTCTAAGAGATTGCCTAGTGATGAAATTTGATGATTTAACTCCGTATGATGTGCAAGGTTGTTAGGGTAAAATACATCAAATAATTTATGAGGAAAATTCATCAGATGTTGTGAACAAATTGGATAAGGTCAACAATCTTTAGACTGCCTTCATTTCATTTTGGAAGAACAAGATGGAGTTAGAGAAGATGTTTATTCAATACAACAAAGAGTTGGAGATGTTCAGATATAGAGTTGACCATCTTAGAAACCCAGACCCCGTCGATATAAATCCAGTACTATCAGCATGGGTGGTGTACAGGAACAAGGAGGTAGAAGAAGACAAAATAGACTTAGATAAGGAACAATAGTATATTTTTGAATATTTGGAAAAGTAATCCCATCACAAATATGTATTTCTATATTTAGAGGTTCATGTGATGCTATTTTATCTTTATTCTATCTTGAAAATTGTCTTTTCAATATGTATATTCAAATGGGTAGTCAATTTGTCTAAGTTCAATGTATTTAGAGGTCATTTTTCATCCTTTTCATAAGACACAAATTGTAATCCGGGAATGTAATGAGTTGTTACAAATGCATTTAATGATGTTAAATCTAGAACGTTGATGTTGAGTTGATCTCCACCGTCCATTCAAAAACTTAGTATGGTGCCTCTCCTATATAAAGGGCTGCCATTTCATTCATAAGTAAGACTCTTGATGCCGAATTGTTGATGCTCTGCCATTTGAAGTTAATACAAAGCAAGTTTCTACAGTTTTCCTGAGAATTTGTTCATTGTGTTGCTTATTTGGTTTCATGGTTCACTTCTTTGATCTCCATTAATTAGATTGTGCTTTTGCAATGTTACTAGTTTGTTGAAAGGTATTTGATGAATGTTCTTACTCCATACTTTTAGTTTCTTTCTGACTGTAAGTGATCGTGCAAAGTTAGCCTAGGCTGATTATTTTGTGCTAAGTTCAATTGCATTTCATGAGTTAAATTGTGTCATTACTTGGGTATTTGATTAATGAATGTAATCTGAAAATCTTTAAGTCTCTATTGAAGATAACATCATTTTCTGTAGTGCTGTAGCAACTAGTTAGTTTGGTTACTCAGGAAATTGGTTTCATTTCTAAATATTTGTCTACCTACAACAGTCTTCACATTGTGAATGTCACTTAGGAATCTTCTAAACCCTACTCCTTTTATATTTTCTTTTAAAATCAATTGTTAGATTTAGGTTCTCAGCAGCATTCTACATTGCCTTATTAGTTGAAATTGTAGAGGGTTTGCATGAATTGTTGTCCAAACTATACAAATCTGTCAAACTGCATGTAAGACCCCTTGTAGGAATAGCTAGTACATTTCAACTAAGAGATTCCAAGAACGCTAAGACCTAGTTGTATTATCCTTGGAGTAGTCTTACCTAGGGTAGGATACTTTTCAAGAGAGGTGTGATCCTAGCAATCATACCTACGTTGTCATGTGCTAAAAACACCATCAACACATCCCATTATACCATTACCATACCATCCTACCATCCTTATCCATTACACCCATATACCTGTCCTATTGAGTGCATTCATCCTCGCTTCCTCCCTTTGATTGTGATAAAGACATAGGGGACAAAATGTTGAAATATGCTTTGGATATCTTTTGATATATCTCACCCTTTCCAATGAATCATTATCATTGTCCAGCTATCATAAGCCTTGTCATGTAAAATCCATCATGTCATCCTTTTGTCATAAGCTTTGTCATGTAAAATCCTGAGTCTACTACCAAGAATGGGGCAAGTTATTCCTATGCAACATAGCATTTGGAGATCACATCCTAGCTCCGTTATGAGGCATACATCTATAGACACCTAAATTTGACTATTTTATCACATCACTTGCATTTTAATCAAATCTGTCAAATCACCTATATTTCAACATTAATTAAATAATCTAATTATTTAATTAATTTCATCAAAATCATCAATTTCTTTTAAATCACATATTTTCAATATTAATTAAATAAATCTTCTTTATTTAATTAATTTCAATAAATTTCCTCTTTATCTATCCAAATTAAATAATTTCAATTATTTAATTAAATCATTATCGTCTTTCAAAATTCAAATCCACATCAATTGAATTTAATTAATTTATCATTTAAATCCTCTTATCTATAATTAAATAATTTCTAAATTATTTAATTAAATCAGTTATTCTTCCAAATTTAAATAAATCATTCAAATTTATTTAAATTGAATCTCTCTTCTAAAAATAAAATAAAATCAAATATTTTATTTATCCTTCATCATGCAAAAATAAATTAAATCAATTTATTTGTTAAATTTATTTAAATCTTCAAATCTATTCTATTTCTTCTATCATGCACAAACAATTAAATAAATTTATTTATTTAATTTGCCTTTTTTTTATCTTATAATTCTTTAAAAACACACAAAATTAAATAATTTATTATTTAATTTTACTCAAATTGTGCAAAAACCAAATCTAAAGTTGAGTTAATTGACTAAATCATTATTATTTTTATCACCAACTCATAAATTAAAAAAAAATATTTCTATTTTTATGAAATCTAATCATATATTTTTCATGTCTTTTATTCAAATCAATCAGTTAACTCAATAAAAATATCTTTTTGTGTGACACATGTCAGGTGCACATTCATCATGAATTCTAAATTTATGTCATCCATTGATTCTATTGAATTATCTAAACCATTGATTGATCTTTATTGAAACCTATATATACCCCCTTCATCTCAACACAAACCCTCTCCAATCTTTTATGCATCTAAGCTATAGGCATTCTTATTGCACTTTGAGCATACTATGTATTGTTGAGCACATCTTTGAGCACACTATCTAAATCTACTTGTTGCAACACCATGGGTACGTAATGTTATTGAACAATCCACACACCAAATAACAGGCCAACCAATTTTCAAAACAGTTCTTAACATGACAAACCAATCAATCCCCAAGAGGGTGATGTCCCTTTGACATATACCACTCAATTTACTATTGGCATGCCTCATGATTTTGTTCCACATGGTCACACCATAGGTCAAAACCCATCTCAAGAAGAGCGAAACTTTCAAGAAGGTCAATCCTCTCAAGCAAATGGACAAGACCTTGCTGAAATCATGCAATATCCTAGATCCATAGGAGCATTTGACAAACTCCTTAGTGAGAATTAAGATCATTTCTTTCATTTACTTGCTGAACAAGGAGCTAAACTTCCCCAAGACTTTGATCTATCTACTCTCAAAGAGAAAAACAATACCCATGACACTATAAATGATATACAAACTATGTCAATTGTAATCACTCCCATACCCGCACAAGTCTCATAAGAGGGAATGACCAATCCTTTCAATGCTCAATATGAAAATCCCCTCTATCAAAATCAAAACCCAAATCGACCAATATCACCACTCTTGACTCATATGGAGATTTATAACCAACAACAAGAAAACCTTCATCATCAAGAAGAATTGGAAAGGCAAGTCGTTCTAGCTAAACAATACCAACAACAACCTCCTAGCATATCACAAATTCCCACATCAAATGCACATGGTACATTAGCCACACCATCATGAGATGATTTTCCCCTGAATTAAAATCCAGGAAACACTTATGTAGCCATGCAACACGGGTCACAAACAACACCATCCCCAACGTCATCAACCCGATGTATCACTAAACCAAACAATATCACTCCCCCACAACATTCCCAAAACATCAAGACCAACAATATCATACCACCAAAAAACTCCCAAAACATCAACACAAATAACATCACTCCCCCACTACACTCCCAAAACATCAAGACCAACAATATCACTCCTCCACAACACTCCCAAAACATCAACACAAACTATATCCCTTCACCACAACAAACATCCACACTCAATCTCACCCATACCTATCTCAATCAACCCCAACCATCTCAAAACCCATCAACCTATACCCCTCCACATAAATGTCATCCACACTCAATCTCACCAACACCTATCTCAATAACCCTCAACATTCTCAAATCCAATCTTCCTATGGCTATATTCCTCCATCACAATCAAATCAAAACACATTCAGCTTTCCTCCACAAAATCCATTCATCAACCCTCCTCAACAATATCAATGATAAAATTCTTTTATCATCCCTTCACAATAATCACAAAGCCAACATTCTTATCTAGCACCACCCCAACTAAATCCATCATATGACACCTATGACCCAAATCAATCATATGACCCATATAACATCAATTCCTATGGCTTCAACTACAATCTTCCCTATGGGCAACAACAACCACCCCTCATGCAACAGGAGACTTTACCAACACCCCCAACAACTATGGAGCTTAAACTTGTTGAGGTACAACAACAAGTAGCCGATTTAACATTTGGTCACACTAAGAAAACCTTCTCCTTGGAGGAGGTTTGTCCTTATCCATTTGATCGATAATTGTAGTTGATCCCTTTTCCTCCCAACTTCAATATACCCAAATTTGATAAATACAAGGGAAGAGGAGACCCAAAAGACCACATTAAGAATTCTATATCGCTTGTTTAGAGGTTGTGCATAATGACACATATCTCATGTGCCTCTTTCCTCGTAGTCTTGGAGGTCAAGCTATAGAATGGTTCTCGCATCTACCTATGGGTAACAAAACTTTTAACAAGCTTGTAGAAACATTTGCCGCCCATTTCTCCTACAACATAGAACATGAGGTCTCTATGACTGACTTATGTAACAAAAAATAGAAAAATGGGGAAACTCTTATCTCCTTCCTTCAAAGATGGAGACACATGGCTAGCAAATTCCCATTTAAAATACTTGAAAAGTAGCTTGTTAGCATGTTTGTGCAGAACCTTAACCAAGAATTGGGTTTCCATTTGCAAATACTAAGTGCTACAACCTTTGACGAGATTACTTGTAAATGAATCAACATCAAAAAAGCCCTCATTGCTAAAGGCGTGGTCAAAATCTTCAAAGAAAATAAAGACAACCCTCCCCAACAACAATCAAATGATAATCCCAAATTCTGGAACAAAAACAAAAATGTGGTCAATGACAGTATGGTGGATTCCAAACATGTTCAAACACTACAAACACCCTTTAATCTTTCATCCAAACAAAACCAACCTCTACCTCAACAATAACAACGACAACAAAACCAAAACCAACAACATCAACAAGAGTGGCCTCCCCAAGATTACCCTCCAAGGCATAAGTTCACTCCCTTGGGAGAGCCTATAGAGTTAGTTCTAAAGAAACTTGTGCAAAATAGACTCGTCACGCTACCAAAAGCTTGCCCATATGACGAACCTGCTTTCAAACCCACATGGTACAAAGACAATGAATATTGTGAATACCATAGGACCAAAGGACACAAAACCATATCATGCATGAAACTCAAGAACATGATCCAAAACCCTATTGATAGAGGCGATGTCACTTTTGATGCACCTCCTCATCAGAACACCAACAAAGACCTCAACATGTACAAGGAGCCATTCCCTAACCATGGTCAAGGTCAACATCCTGATAAAGGTAAAGGCATTAATAAAGCTTCAACTTCCTATGACTCTATTGTAGGTCATTTGGAAGAAAGTCATGTATCTACCCTCACTATCAAAGGTAAAGCTATAGATTGCACAGTCAAAACTCGTCGTGGTTGTGTTACCCTTCGTGGGCCTACACTGAGTCTCCCAACCCAATTTGATTATAATCTTGTAGAACATCTAGGGAAATCCCCTACGTAGATCTCCATTTTGGACCTTCTACGATCATCACCCGCACATAAAGTTGTGCTAGAAAAACCACTACAAGAGTCTTTTGTTCCTAATAACATAGTGGTCATAGATTTTCAAGCTATAATAGGTAACATTTCCTCACCTTACAATGTGGTCTTTTTTGAAAAGGACCTCCCATCCCACGATCCATGTCACAATGATGCACTTCACATTAAAGTTTTCATCCATAAACGAAAGATCAAACGCATACTTATAGATGGTAGTGCTAGTCTCAATATCTATTCTCTCAAGTTACTTAAACAATTGGGATACTCTAAGGATCATGTAAACATTGATCAATCCATTACAATCAAGGGGTATGCTGATGTTGAGTGTCATTCAGAAGGTGTTATCCACTTACCTATACAAGTAGGCCCCATCATGCTTGAAACTAGGTGCCAAGTCCTCGACATTGAGCTACCTTATAACATTATCTTAGGATGCCCATGGATCTATGCCATGAAATTTGTTCCCTCCATGTACCATCAGTCTCTCAAGTTCTCATTTAATGGTACAAAGATCACTATCCCAGTAGATCCTCATCCCTTTGAATTCTGTCATGCCTTGCAAGGCAGTTATAGGAATTGCAACCAAGTGCCAAAAAATGAAAAAGCCTATGAAACCCCATTGTATGTTGACTCTAAAAATTTGAAAAAAGCCTCCAAAATTGAACCTAATCCTAATCCTATTCCCGAAATCAAAGCTGACATCCATGATATAGGCTTTGGTGAATATGATATCTCTAAATCTTAGTCTGTAGGGTGGATGCCATTATCCCCTAAATCCTACGGCCAACCACCCATAGCTAAAGTGACTAAGAAAGTAGCCATTCCCCCTCCAACATCCCTAACCCAATTCAATGAGGGAAAATTATTGATAGAGGAAACTATTGAAGACATCTCATCTTGGCTCTACAAAGAGAGAGAACCAGTTACCATACCAGTTCAACAATATGGCAATGGCCTAAGAATTATCAAAAACATGGGCTATAAAGGCAAAGGTGGCCTTGCGAAAGACAATCAAGGTGAAATAGAACCCATTATTGTGAAAAGAAGCTAGACCAGAAGGGGTTGGGATATGGTAAGAAGGTACCACGCGCCTTGGACAACGAGGGTATTCTCGACAAGGTGGCACAAACTTCTCTCATAGATTTGATGTCTCAAGAGGATATCATTGATGACTCCTACTCCATATGACCGACTTATTCACTAAATCCTCCATATTCATGCTATCATCTATATCCTTCACATCAATCACCAACACCCAAATGGTAACACTTGTCTACCCTGAACTTATCGATTGGGACCAACAAGGGTCCCTCGTTCTAGATATTTTCAAAAGGACAAAGTTCTTGCAAAATTCATGGGACTATGGGATGGTATCCCTCCTAGTGATCACAAAGTTGGTTTTGTAATGGAACTAGATCAAAAAGCTTATTTTGGTGAGAATACCAAATCCTCCAATCGCAAAAATAAAAATAAAGAAAGATCTCTAGGTGGAAACCACACTGTGGCACCTTCTGATCAGAAAATAGTCAAAATAAAGGACATATTTGAAGGTGAAAACCCAATTTTGGCACCTGAGGATATAGGATTTGACCTTCCCCTACCATATAAGTATCAAGAGAAATCAGCTCTCCTAGTGGAAGATTCTCTAGAGATAAATCTAGGCACAAAGAAAAATCCTAAGACCACATTCCTTGAAGCATCATTATCAGAACAAGAGAATAAGAATCTTACCAACTTCTTACAATGCACCATCAACTTTGCATCGACCTATGCTGATATGCTAGGGTTAGACCCTTTGCTAGTAGTTCACTATCTCACGGTTGATCCAAAAGCTAAACTGGTCAAACAAAAACTAAGAAAGATGCACCCATAGATCTCTCTCTTGGTGAAAGTTGAAATACAGAAGTTGCTAGATGCAAAATTTATCAAGCCTATTGAATATCTAGAATGGGTCTCAAACATTGTACCTATGGCTAAACCAAATAGGGGCATCCACATGTGTTTCAACTTCAGAGATCTCAACAAAGCATGTCCCAAAGATGATTTTCCATTGCTAAACATTGATCTCATAGTGGACCTGACCACTGGTCATGAAATGCTCTCTCTAATGGATGGATTTTACAGCTATAATCAGATAATGATAATAGTAGAAGATCAGCATAAAATAGCTTTTACTTGTCCTTGGGGTACCTATTGTTGGTGCGTCATGCCATTTGGTCTTAAAAATGCAGGAGCAACCTATCAAAGAGCAATGCTAGTGATATTCCATGATCTCTTTCATCACATCATGGAGGACTATGTTGATGATATACTAGCAAAGTCCTCTAGGGTAGATCACATATAGGTTCTAGGAAAAAGCTTTGATAGACTCAAAAAATATCAAGTAAGACTCAATCCAAAGAAGTGTGTCTTTGGGGTAACCTCAGGAAAACTGTTGGGATACATTGTAACTTGCAAAGGCATTGAAGTAGATCCAATGAAAGTCAAGGCTATAATAGAGATGCCTCCACCAAAGAATCTGAAAGCATTGAGGAGCCTTCAAGGAAGGTTACAATCCATTAGGTAGTTCATCTCACAGCTAGAGGATAAATGTCAACCATTCCAACACTTTCTCTGAAAGGATGTCTCATTTCGATGGGCTGCTAAGTGTCAAGTAACATTTGATCAGGTCAAGGAATATCTAGCTACACCTCATGTCTTTGTACCACCAATCACTGATAAGCCTTTGATCTTGTACATTTCAACTACAACTGCAGCCCTAGGGGCTCTTCTAGCATAGCATGATGAGTCAGGAAAAGAGCATACAATCTATTATATTAGTCAAACCTTGGTGGGTTATGAACTCAATTATTCACCTATGGAAAGAGCTTATTTGGCCTTAGTGTTTTCTTCCCAAAAGTTGTGGCATTATATGCTAAACCAACACACAAATCTCATAGCTAAAATTGATCTGTTAAAGTATCTCCTAGCAAAAGTAGCTCTCATAGGAAGAGTAGCTAAATGGGTCATGATCCTTGTGAGTTTGACATTGAGTATGTGGATCGTAAAGCAATCAAGGGACAAGCCCTAGCAGATCAACTAGCAGAAGGACCCATGACAGATGTACATCCTATGGTATCTAACTTCTCAGATGAAAATATCTTTAATCTTTCTACCTCAGTAATGTGGAAATTATATTTTAATGGTTCCTACACACAACATGGATTAGGGGCCAGCATCCTTTTTATCACAACTCAAAATGACTATATCCCAAAGTCATATCAGCTTGCATTTCCTTGCACAAACAACATAGTTGAGTATGAAGCACTCCTCATAGGTCTCCATACAGTAGTCTAATGGGACATCAAAGAACTACAGGTTTATGGATACTCACAACTAGTCATTTGACAAGTCATTGATGAGAACCAAACAAAAGATGAAAAGCTGGTCCCTTACAAGCAACTAGTGGATGCCTACAAACCACACTTTTCTAGCATCACTTTTAAGAAAATTCCAAGAGAGCATAACAAAGCTATAGATTCTATGGCTTCTATGGGGTCACTTATAGACATGCCTGCAAACACACAGAAATGTGAATTCTTGATCAAGCAATTGTTGATCCCAGTCATCAATGTTTGAACTACTGAAATCATCTGTGAACTTGTTGGTCCCAATTCCCCATGGTATGAAGATATCTATGAATACCTTTAAAATGGTACCTTTCCCTTTGAGCTATTTGCAACCCAATGCAAAACCTTTATCCACCGATCCTCCTGTTACACCATTCTGGGTGATACACTATATCACCAGAGTCTTGATGGTATCCTCTTACGATGTCTTAATGCGAAAGAAGTTGATGCTACCTTACGAGACATACATGAAGGTGTCTATGGCACACATTCTACCAGTCCTAACCTCACTAAGAAGATACTTAGAACATGTTATTACTGGCCTACAATAGAACAAGATGCTATGCAGTTTACCAAGAAGTGTCTACAATGCCAACAACATGGAGATTTGATTCACACACTAGATCATGAACTACAACCTGTGACAACTCCATGGCCTTTTTCACAATGGGGTCTCAACCTCATAGGAAAAATCCATCCATCCTCACCCAATGGCCATAAATTTATCACTACCGCTACTGAGTACTTCACAAAGTGGGTCGAAGCTATTCTCATGACTTATATCACCAACAAGCAAATAGCTAAGTTTATCCTTAACTACCTCATTTGCTGGTACGGTATCCCCCAAGCCATTGTCACTAATAATGGGAGACCATTCAAGAATCAAGATGTTCATGCCTTGTGCACCCAATACAATATCCAACATCACTTTTCCACTCCCTACTATCCATAGAGTAATGGCCAAGCTGAGGCTTCCAACAAAACTATTTTGAAAATCCTCAAGAAGATGGTCAATGAAGTTGGTTGTGATTGGCACCTACAACTCAATCCCACCTTATGGGCCTATCACACTAGTATCAGAACACCCACTGGTGCAACACCCTATGCCTTGGTCTATGGTTCTGAAGCCATTATACCTATAGAGGTCAAGATCCCATCCCTCAGAGTATCCATGCAACACCTAATTGATGGAGAGGAGTATTGTACTTCCAAATTAGCTAAGATAGAACTACTAGATGAAAGGCACTGATGAAGAGGCATCCACACTAAAACCTTGACATACAGCATGTATGTCCGCAACCCTTCATCATCATCATCATATTTCCCTTAACACTGTCAGCATCATCATATTTTCTCTGCCGACTGATATCCTCCTGCAGACAAACCTTCGACCCTTCACCTATCAGCAGCATCATCATATTCGGCTATCGGCAGCATCATCATATTCGGCAAGCGCAAACATCCTCCTGATGTTCACTGTTCATCTTACCACCAAACGCTATCTTTAGCATCATGATGTTCAACATCATGTTCATCAGCAGGATATAAAATATCCAGTTCCCTCCATATATCCTAATGATGACAACCTCATGCACCTTTCCTTCGATGCTTACATCACCCCGATATCCTGATGACGATTATCCTGATGACGATGACGTCACATACAGTTCCTCCAATATCCTGCTGTCGGCCAAACTTAACATTATCGGCCCGCGATGGTTTTATCAACCCGATCTTCTACCTTATGCCGATACGCTCCTCCTCGGCAACACCTAATGATGATCACCCCAAAACACATTCACCTTATGCAAACGATTGCATCATGCTCACCTCCATCTACTCGGATGATGCCTGAAGTAACCGTAGGATATACACAGAAATATCCTGATGATGCCGTTGTGATGAATTTCCCAACCTTAGTGAATTTCGATCCACCGAACCTCCTGAGGTGACCCGATCTACTTTCAGGGCGATCTTCCAGACTCTAACTACCAGCACGACCTAGCACATACCCATGCTAGGGTTCTCAACACATCTCGACGACGATCCTGCACACCTGCATGCAAACAAACACAAAATGCAGACTAAATCCTAAACTATTATACATGGCCATTCCACCGATTCGACGAATCAACCGGTGGAATGGATCAGCGAATCCATGAAACCACCAGAACAGCAAATCGATCACACAAAGGAATCCAAACAGAGAATGAACACAAACAGGATCTCTTTATTGATTTCAAAAGATGCAATACAGTACTCTGTCTCTCCTCTCTGTCTCTCCTCTTCAATGCAATGTCTAAAATCAACCGATCCTAATACATAAATAGGATCTCTTGCGAGTACTACTGACCCAACTCCAAGCGGCTGGGAGCTTCCAAGCGGCTGGGAGGAATCCAACCGAACATACAGCATAACAGCTGTCCTAACAACCTACCTAAAAATAGTAAAGTATGGTCAACATGACCTTATTACATGCATTGGTCTTATCAGACCTTCTTGGAAACATTAACAAGACCTACAACAAACTAACTGCCTCAAGGAGGCCAGCTGTCAGGTAGGTGCTCCTGCAGCATACTCCCCAATAGAAAAGAACTCATGTCCCATGAGTTTGGTTGTGGAAGTCCTCCACCTTTACACTTTGTCATGTCAGTGTTCTGACCTGTTCCAGCTTTGTCCTCTGCTGGCTCTTGGCTGCTCCAAGACTTCTGAATTGTAACTTGTTGTCTTGCAAGTAAATCCTCATGCCTGTCAATGTAGGCCCTTCTCTCACATACCTTGTGTTTGTCAGGTTGTCTGACCAGAACCTCTGTCTGAACTGCCTCTTGAACTTCTGCAATGTTCAACTCTGTCTTTCTTTCAACTTTTATAGGACAAACAATAGTCCCAACTATGACAACATCCTTGTCATTCCTCTCAACTGGTTGTTGTTTGCAAACCTATTTCTGAACCTGCTGCTGACCTCTGTCAGTCACAACTGAAACTTTCTTCAACCTGTTGTCCTTAACAACTCCTTTCCCTGCAGTGTCCTCAACTGCCTTTATGCCTGCTGCTATAGGCATCTGCACAAACTCCTTCGTTCCCACTAAAATGATTTGGGCTGCCCCCTGTGCTGCAGCATCTTCCTGCAATGGCATCAACATAATAGTTTTCCCATCTTTCTTGATGGTGTAGGTATTAGCATACCCATCATACAGTAACCTTCTATCAAATTGCCATGGTCTACCCAACAGTAGGTGACAACATTCCATGGGCAAAATGTCACACAAAACTCTATCATGATATGCTCCAATCTGAAAATCCACATATGCCTGTTCATAGACAAAAAGTGATTGACTATCACTCACCCAAGATGCCTTGTAAGGGTGTTGGTGTGGAATCCGTTCCAAATTTAGTTTATCCACCATTTCCTGAGATACCATGTTATCTGTTGAACCAGTATCAATGACAACCTTACATACCTTACCTTTGCTCTTGCATGTGGTCTTGAAAAGAGCTCTTCTTTGCATCATATCCTTTGATGCTTGCAAACTAGTTCTCCTTAGCATCAATGCTTCTCCCTCCTCAGGATATCCATAACCGTCAGGAACTCTATCTCCTTGATAAGTGTTTGAACTTTGCACACTTTGCTCTACTTTCTCTTCTTGCACAAGTTGTGCTCTCTTGTCATTCGTTCTATCATTTCTGGATGATGAACCTTTGCTTTCTAGACATTTGAAAAATGGATGACCAACTCACCACAAGTGTAACACTTTCCTGAAAATGTAGTAGAACCTCTACCACTTCCAAATCTACCTCTATTACCTTTCCATCCACCTCTGAAATCAGACTGTCCCTGTCCTTTACCAGTGTCTTCTTGACCCTCATTGGTTTGCCTTGTTGTAGGGGCTGCTCCTCTTCCCCTCATATCGCTGCCTCTTCCTCTCATGGACTTATCTTGTCTCCTATTCATCTTTTCTTCAATCCTGATTGCCATTTGGTAACAATCCTCCACACTCTTAGGGTTAGCTAAAACTAACTCATCCTGTATGTTCAATCTCAAACCAACCAAGTACCTAGCCACCTTTTCTACCTCATTCTCATGATGACCAGATCTCATACTCAACTTATAAAACTTCTCAGTATATGCCTTCACATCCATTTCCTTCTGCCTTAAAAATTGCAACTTCTTAAACATCTAAATTTCATAATCCCTAGGCAAGAATTTACCTTTGATCCTTGCTACCATTTTATCCCATGAAGTGATCTTTGACTTCCCTTGTTTCCTTCTCTCGGATTGTACATAATCCCACCATACCAAAGCATGACCTCCTAACTTGGTCTTTGCAATCTTTACCTTCTAATCCTCAGCAACATCTTCACATTCAAAGTGATTATCAAGTGCAACAATCCAATCCAGTAACTCATCTTCATTCAAACTTCCATTATACTTGGAAACATCAACCTTTACCTTAGGTTTATCACTCTGCACTGCCTTTAACAGTTTTGCAAATCTCTGGTCTTCAGCATCCAGACCTTCAGCTACCTCTTCATACTCTTCAACAGTATCTTCATCTTCTTCAGACTCACTGTCTTCCACTTCCCTCTTTTTGTTCTTTTCCAGGGCTACAAGCTTGGCTTGAAGTGCTTCAGCAAGCTCCTTCATCTTCCTCATCTCTCTGGCATGTTTCTCCTTCATCTCCTGTAATTCCCTTGCAGTACCATTACCTTTCGGAGGCATTTTGTCAACCTCTCACTCCTCTACCTCTGTCCTTTCAGTGACAGAATCAACTCTACCTCTGCCCTTTCGGTGACAGAATCAACACACAACAGCCCAGACCTTTTGCTGAGCTCTGATACCACTATGATGCAGAGGCATCCACACTAAAGCCTTGACATACAGCATGTATGTCCGCAACCCTTCATCATCATCATCATATTTCCCTTAACACTGTTAGCATCATCATATTTTCTCTACCGACCGATATCCTCCTGCAGACAAACCTTCGACCCTTCGCCTGTCAGCAGCATCATCATATTCGGCTATCGGCAGCATCATCATATTCGGCAAGCGCAAACATCCTCCTGATGTTCACTGTTCATCTTACCGCCAAATGCTATCTTCAGCATCATGATGTTCAACATCATGTTCATCAGCAGGATATAAAATATCCGGTTCCCTCCATATATCCTGATGATGACAACCTCATGCACCTTTCCTTCGATGCTTACATCACCACGATATCCTGATGATGATTATCCTGATGACGATGATGTCACATGCAGTTCCTCCAATATCCTGCTGTCGGCCAAACTTAACATTATCGGCCCGCGATGGTTTTATCAATCTGATCTTCTACCTTATGCCGATACGCTCCTCCTCGGCAACACCTGATGATGATCACCCCAAACACATTCACCTTATGCAAACGATTGCATCATGCTCACCTCCATCTACTCAGATGATGCCCGAAGTAACCGCAGGATATACACAGAAATATCCTGATGATGCCGTTGTGACGAATTTCCCAACCTTAGCGAATTTTGATCCGCCGAACCTCCTGAGGTGACCCGATCTACTTTCAGGGCGATCTTCCAGACTCTAACTACCAGCACGACCTAGCACATACCCATGCTAGGGTTCTCAACACATCTCGACGACGATCCTGCACACCTACATGCAAACAAACACAAAATGCAGACTAAATCCTAAACTATTATACATGGCCATTCCACCGATTCGACGAATCAACCGGTGGAATGGATCAGCGAATCCATGAAACCACCAGAACAACAAATCGATCACACAAAGGAATCCAAACAGAGAATGAACACAAACAGGATCTCTTTATTGATTTCAAAAGATGCAATACAGTACTTTGTCTCTCCTCTTCAATGCAATGTCTAAAATCAACCGATCCTAATACATAAATAGGATCTCTTGCGAGTACTACTGACCCGACTCCAAGCGGCTGGGAGCTTCCAAGCGGCTGGGAGGAATCCAACCGAACATACAGCATAACAGCTGTCCTAACAACCTACCTAAAAATAGTAAAGTATGGTCAACATGACCTTATTACATGCATTGGTCTTATCAGACCTTCTTGGAAACATTAACAAGACCTACAACAAACTAACTGCCTCAAGGAGGCCAGCTGTCAGGTAGGTGCTCCTGCACTAGGCACCTTGTAGTACTTAATCATCTCCATGTCTTCAAAATCACCTCTGGAGCAACTATAACAAGAAGATCAAGGAAAGACGGTTTCAAGTTGGTGATGTTGTCTTAAAGGAAAATCAGAGAAATCAAGCAAATTGAGAAAAGAAGGGCAAGTTCGAGCCTAATTGGTTAGGACCCTTTGTTATCACAGCAACATATGGATTAGGAGCTTATACTTTAGCAACACCTGAAGGAATTCCTATAGATGAACCACTCAATAGTGTTCATCTCAAGAAGTTCTTTGCCTAATCCTTAGAGTATCCTTAGCAAAAAAACAAAACAAAACAAAACAAAATTTAAAAAAACAAACAAACAAAAAAAAAGTAATCCGTCCTCTAGTGAAAACCTAGTAAATAGGTGCCTTGGATAAATAACATAGTGAAAAAATGGCAAACATGAGCTATGTGTAGAGTTAGCATCCATCATCTATTGAGTCTTTTTCATTCCATGTCCATTCCATAACAATCTTCCTTACATTCATAATAAACCATTGACTTTTTGCATTTCCATTTCCCTATCTAGAATAGCTTGGAAATTTGTCAATGTCAAAGTTATCCATGTCATCGACAGCTTATTGGTGTTAGTTCATCCATCATCAGCTTATTTATGTCAATTCATCCATCATTAGTTTATCCTGTCATTTTATCCTATGTCAGTTATCACTCATCCTATGTCCATTATCTATGTCTTGTCATCATCCTATGTCAATTATCTATGTCTTCCTATCATCCATCATCAATTCATCCATGTGTCAGTGCAGTCATCCATAATAAAACCTCTACCAGAATGGGGGAAACTCTTTCCTTAACCTCGGTCTAGGAATGTATCCTTGTTCGTGGTTCATCAACCATCTCACCAAAACAAAAACACATCAACCATCTCACCGCAACCAAAACACTTCATCCTATCCTACATCATCAAACAACCGATAACTACATATCATCTCATCTCAATCTTAAAGTACCTTGATCCCATGGATATGGGTATGTAGGCAGTCTAGAATACAAAGAAATTTTCCAGTACTTAGGTATATAAGATATCATCATTTCACCTACCCAAGCTCAAACACCTTGACCCACTCATCATTCTACCCAGAACTACATATTATCATATTTATCTTTCATCGTAATGTGCCTTGATCCCATGGATACAGGGTATGTAGGCATTCTGGAATATGAAGGACATATCCAGTACTCAGGCACATACAATTCATCATTCTTCACCCATCTCAATCCATTGACATTCCATCTTCCTAGTCTTCCATTTATCACAATCCATCCTACCACCTAGACTTGAGTAACTCAAGAAGCACAAAAACTAGGCATCCTTTCCAAGAAAAAGTCCTTAACCAACCTAAAGCAAAGAAACCTACTTGCAAACAAGACACAAAAAGGATATTAAATGAAAGTTGTACTACCACACATGATTCAAGTGAGAGGTAAACAATTGTTGGAATGTGGTGAGAGGTGAGGACCTAATTCAAATATTTTATTTGAATTAGTTGAGATATGTGAGGCAAATTAATTAAATAAATAAGATTTGTTTAATTAATTGGCTAGGTGATTAGGATGGGACGGGATTGTGATGGGAAATTAATTAAATAAATGAGATTTAATTAATTAATTGGAAAGTGGGATTAGTTGAATTAGGAGTGGGATTACGACAAAATACTACATGATGTCTCTAATAATGTTTTTGACTAGGTGTTGCAAAACATGGACAAATTTGCGGACAAATTTGGGTGTCTACAAGGGGAATGGTGAGATTAACCAAATAAATATTTGCATATTTATTTAATTAATTGGGCTAATGTTAGTAAGTGTGATCATTGAATTAGTTAAATTAATTCAATTTAAAAGATGAAATGATGAAGAGAGGTGTTGGTCATGATGTTAGTCATTCGCAAACATAGAATAACAGTTACACAACAACCTTTACTCATCTTGAAAGATACGATGAATTCATAGAATTCATGATCCCAAGTCTCCGTTGATTAGGTCTTAATCTACTGACGTTACTCAGTGGTTGATGTGTGTTGCTGTTTTCCATTCAGGGGCCTTACGTGTTTCTGCACTGTTCATCATCATCATCTTCAAATATCCTGCTCTGGATGTTTGCTCTGCATAAGTCTCCAACGATTCTACCTCTGCACTGTAAATTTAGTCAAATAATGTGCCTACAGGCTGATATTTGCATGATTTCTATCATTATTTATGATTCTTTGCATGATATTTCCAATACTACATGCATTTAACTCAAATATGCTAATGATCTTCAGTTACCTACGGGATTTCGGCATATTTCACTGTTTCTGCTTGTTATTTATCATGATTTGCAGTTATGGTGATGAATTAATGAAATTGAAAAAAGGAAAAGGGTTAAAGAATGAGATTCCCAAAACTACTGGACTTAGATCACTGATCCACATACAAGCTCCCATACATGCAATGAAAAGAAGGAAAACTAGAAATCATACTTCACCAGGACATTCCACAAATCCGCATGATCTAGTGCAAATCTTCAAAGGAAAAGTTGACAACAACATGTAATGAAATGAAAGTGCTTCCAGTTGAACACAGCATTCACCAGTACATATCCAGAAATCAACAGAAAGATTACGTAAAATTTACAATCAGGATGTAAACTGGAACTTCATATTCATTCAGTATGCTCAAGAACAGGTACATTTACAGTGATCTGAAGAAAGAACCTTGACATTTCAACAATTCTATCCTCATTAGTCTCAGTAATCTGATCTCCTAATTTATTCTACAGTAATTGACTTTTTGCGCCAGATGCGTCTGTGTATTCTAATGTATCTCTCCTCTTTTAATGTTTCAGGCTCTGGCCTTTATATAGAGCAAATGCCAGAAACGGTTACAATGATCCAAGGATCAGGATCTTCTCATAACAAACAACGGTCCAGATGAAAAGCACATGTTTCGTCAGTTAGCAAAAGCACAGCTGGCACATAATATTCCAGCATCTTCAACTTGATTCGGTCTCCAGCTGGCGAACAGCATATTTGACAATATCCTCCTCATTTCTGGCTCATGTTGCCTCCATGCGCAAATTTGTAATGCTCAGCCTCAGCAGCATCATCATGATTTCAACGCTCAGCTTCAGCAGCATCATGACTTCAATGTTCAGCTTCAGCAGCATCATGACTTCAATGTTCAGCTTCAGCAGCATCATGACTTCAATGTTCAGCTTCAGCAGCATCATGACTTCCTGCAAATAAACAGACAAACATTAAGTTCATCATCATGTGGATAAACAACAGGAAGTAAACATTTTATTAAACATACCTCCCAATGCAGCTACAGGCAACCAGGCTTTACCTGTGGAAAATATGCACTAAATGCATAAACAGCATAAAACAACCAGGTCAACCCTTGTTGACCAAAAATCAGGCAGTCGGGCCTTCAAATTTCTATCGCTTCATGTTTTTGCCCATTTTCTTGTATATCGGGTTCAAATATGATTAGGTATGTCAAAATATACAAGGAAATAACTACCCCTAACAAATTACTTCATACCTGGCTTTGCATGCTCTGTTTGAATGTTTCGGGTCATCATCATCATGTTCGCATCAGTGCGACCACACATGATCAGGTTGACAATATTGGACTTGGCCGACGGCAACAGTTATACCTATGCCGAAAATCATGATGATGCCCAACTCTATATCTTCTATCTAGCCGCAGGATATTGTGAAATATGATGCTCCTCCCCTTCGAATGCTCTGAGGAAAAGCACATCAGGATGTTTTGTTTTTGCATATTCGGGGAAGACATCATCATCATCATCATCATGAAGACAAACAGGAGGACTTGGAAAATGATCCTGCCGCTGAGGAATAGGAATATCATGGTGACGCAATTGTCATCATCAGGCTTCGTTAAAATCCAAAGGGATGACGTCACCGTCATGCTTCGTTAAGAGCAGGAGATAAATGGAATATCGGGTCACCTCTAAGGAAGATGATCAGGTGGATGAAAGAAATATGACCCTTTTCGGCCAAGGCTATCCGCTCGAAAGATTAGGATGATGAACATCATCATCATCATATCCGCACTGGGTGATCTAAAACATGATCCTGCTGAAAGCCCTGATGACGTCATCAGGATATCCGGGGCTTGTGTTAATCTTCGAACATGACGTCATCGTCATCATCATATTGGCGAAATGGATCACGCCTTGGAAAATATCCTGCTGAAGGAGAAAGGTGATGGTGACGTCATCGTCATCATCATATTTGCAAAAGGTTATACTTGTCGGCAAGATAATAATACGAAATGTGGGAGAGACGAACAAGATCATGATGATCTTGTTCAACATGACTTAGGAAAGGAAAATCACCCTCCGTTTCGAAAGATAAGGTGATCATCATGATCACGCAAAAGGAAAACAGGAGGATATTACGAACTGCGATCCTGCCTTGAAAGATCCTGATGATGATGATCACCAGGACTTAGTCGTGCACATGCAAATTTTGCAGACGGTGGGTTTCTTAAGCAAGGTGATATTGATCATCAGCATGATATTATCACATCGGGTGATGTTAGAATATCATGATGCTCGCGATGTGCTCAAGGCTGCTTGACGGGTAAAACACACTAGCACTTAAGATTGACGTCCGGATGTTTCGGGACTGCATGATTTTTATCAGGTGATAGAGTAAGATCATGATGATGACCTTTGGCGATACAAAAGACCGCCCGACGGGAAAAGATTACTACGACTTAAACTTGACGTCCGGATATTTCGACCTCAGGATATTATCAGGGGGCTTTTCAAATATCATGATGATGATGTTCACACAGCAATTATCAGGTTTGACCAAAACTTTGACTGCTCACAACTCCTTCATATGGACGAATTTTCAAGTGATACAAAAGGCAAACCTGCATGGAATTTCAAGCTCTTTCTAACCATGAAGTCATAGAAACAAAATATGAACTTTGACAAACTAACCTCATGATGATGACCTTCCTCATCCTGAGCTTCATGATGATGATGCACCTGACTTATTTTTACCAAACCGCCAGAAACAGACAACACAAGCCAAAACAAAAGTTGGGTCCCTGTTTTGCCAAGTCAAAATGGGGCATGTTGTGTAACCACAAAACAACTTGCCACCAAAGAAAACAACAAAATTCAAATGATTCAAGTGATGTGATCACATTTATCTATAGTGTTCTAATTCTGTCTAAGTAAAGTCATCATGATCTTTGAATGATAAAATTTCATTATGGTGATAAAGCTAACAAAGGATCAGGTGTGTGCAGATGATTAATTATCCTCATCTTGAAAGCAAGTTGAAAACATAAGTAACTGGTGTTAAACTACATAGTTGGAGATCATCCCTCATAGCCAACCTGGATAGAGCCTTGCTGCCAGCAGGTGTCTATAACCCCGGCAAGGTTATCTATACAATCTCCCTAAGTAGAGCCCCACTGCCAGCAGGCGTCCATAGCCCCGGTAGAGTTACTTAGATGGCCTAATTTTATTTCGTTTCTGATTTTCCTTTAAAAAATTAAATTTGATATCATCATGTCAGCTCATTTGTACAAGGTGTAGTCACTTGCAGCTTTAGGTTGGAGATTGTATTGGTAGCAAGGGAGTCCCTTTAGATTTTTCACTTAACACCTATACTCGTATCTTCAACAAACCCAAGGCTGTTAGGTGTTTCATTGTGTTTGATTCACTTTGGACAAGAAAAGCACCCTGATGAAAAGACATCATAAACCTGATCATGAACATTTCTTAGAATGAATCATAACCTATATTTAAACGTGATCTCATCACTTGAATCCTAACAATTTAACTATTTTCTTAAGGTGATGAAGTGCATCATCCTGACTTACCAGAACAAGGTCCCAACCAACAAAACAACAACAACAACAAGCAAACTGCACAAACAACTATACAAATATACAATATGATACACAAGACTGTCATGAAGTCACTCAGGCCTGGAAATAATGTTTGAGGAATTGTCCATTGACTGGCAACGGGACATCCTCACCTGTCAGGTTCTTAAGCCTATAAGTGCTGTCTCCTAAAATTTCAGAAATCTGAAAGGGACCTATCCATAGTCTATCAAACTTACCATGATCACCTTTCCTTTCATGGGCTTTATCCCACATCAGGACTAAATCTGATATCCTGAACGCTTTAATTCTGGCTCTCTTGTCAAACCAGCGTTTGACAACAGCCTGATGTTTTGCAAATTGGTCAATCGCTTGACTTCGTTTTTCTTCCAGATGCATCAACTGAAGCAACCTGACTTCCTGTTTATTATCTATGCCTAGATAGTCTTGGGCAAACTGTAGAGTAGGAATTTTCAATTTTACAGGGAGGATAGGATCTACCCCATATACTAGCTGGAAAGGTGAGTTTCCTAATGCAATTTTCATTCTAGTTCTGTCTACCCATAAGGCATACTTCAGAAATGAGTTCCATTCCCTGGGATTTTTCTCTATCAATTTTCTTATGATACTCAGTAAATTTTTATTGGTGGATTCTGCTAATCCATTTCCCTGGGGATAGTAATTGGATGAGAACTTAAGTATAATCCCATGATCAAAAGCCCAACTTGACAATTTAGTGGAAATGAAGGCAGAACCATTATCACTTACCAATGCATAAGGAATTCCATACCTGGTGACAATGTTGCTTTCCAGAAATTTAATGACATCATCAGCAGTACAAGTTTTGCTGCTGATAGCCTCAGTCCATCTGGTACAATAATCAGTAATTGTTAGGACATACCTCTGGCCTGAAGAAGACGGAGGATTGATTGGTCCTATGAAATCCATGCCCCATTGTGCAAATGGGCGCTCCTCCATCACTGGCTGCAACGGTTGTGCAGCATATTTTTCTCTGTTGGCAACAACCTGGCAAACATGACAACATTTAACATGATCAGCTGTGTCTTTAAAAATTGTAGGCCAGTAATATCCTGCTCTGAGGATTGCATGTGTGGTGGCCAACGCTGATCCGTGGGCAGTTCCAAACTTGTCATGTAACTCTGTCAAGACTTTATTGGCTTCTGGTTTCTCTAAGCATCTCAGGTATATCCCTTCATAATTCTTTTTAAACAGGGCTCCTCCCTTCATCATATATTTCTGGGATCTTATCTTTAAGGCTCTTCTCTGTGAGGCTTGCATTCCTGAAGGACATCTTCCAGTGATCAGGATGTGCCTGATGTCTGAATACCATTCTTTATTGTCTTTCTCATCGATTACATACTGCTGACTGATGATGTTTGGATCAGTTTCAGATATCATCTGGCTCAGAGCTTGTCCTCTTACTAGCTTCATGGGTGTGATCTCCATGTCATATTCTTGTAGTACCGTAATCCATTTGGCCCTTTTTTCACCAGGTTCACTCTGCATCAGCAGCATCTTTACTGCTGCATCTGGTACCACAGCAATCACCTTACTTCTTAGTATGTAATGTCTGAACTTTTTTACTGCTCTGACTAATGCAAGTGCCTGTCTTTCAACATCTACATATCTCAACTCAGCATCCCTGAAAGGACAGCTCATGAAGGCAATTGGTTTCTCTTCTTTATCTTCATTTCTTTGAGTTAACACTGCTGCAGAAGTATGTTCTGAAGCAAATGAGTAGATGTAGAAATCATTTGTATAATCTGGACTAATGAGGACAGGAGCATCTGAAATGGCCTTCTTTATATCTTCAAAAGCAGCTCTGGCTTCTGGTGTCCAGTCAATTTGTGCATCTTTTTTCAACATGGCATTCAGTGGTCTGACAATCTCAGCAAAGCCAGTGATGAACTTCCTCACAAAATTTATCTTACCAAAATAAGATTTAAGCTCCTTTTTGCTTCCTGGAAGTGGTAATTTCATAATAGATTCCACCCTGTCAGGATCAATGATAATCCCATCCTCTGTGATCAGGTGGCCTAGTAACTTTCCTGTTGTGACCCCGAATATGCACTTCTTGGGATTCAAAGATATTCCATATTCTTCACACTTCTTCAGTACACTTCTGAGGTCAGTAACATGATCTCCTCTTTCCTTGGAGAATACTGTCAGGTCATCCATGTAGATGACTATACATTTTCCTACTAAGCCTCTGAAGGCTATGTCCATTGCTCGCTGAAATGTAGCTCCATCATTTATCAGTCCAAATGGCATACGTCTATATGCAAATATCCCCCATTTTGTGGTGAAGGCAGTTTTTAATCTGTCAATTTTGTCCACCATCACTTGGTTGTATCCTGAAAAGCCATCCAAGAAGGACATCATCTTGGCTCCATTTACCATCTACAGAACCTCATCCAAAGAGGGCAAAGGATAATTATCCTTTTCTGATGCTCTGTTCAGGTTCCTGAAATCCACACACAATCTGATGTCTCCATTCTTCTTCCTGACTGGTACCAGATTTGCCACCCAAGTGGAGTGCCTTACAGGAAATATTATCCGGGCATTTAACAATTTCTTGACCTCTTCAAGGATGATGGGCTCAAGCAGAGCATTGACTGGCCTCTGCTTCTGTCTGAAAGGTTTTGCATCTGGCTTGAGAGGTATAGTATGAGTTATGACAGAAGTGTCATACGTCTTCAGCTCGTCATAAGTCCATGCAATTACATGTATATAATCCTTAAGGGCCTGAGTTATTCCTTCTAACTCTTCAGGTGTACAAACCTTACCCAACAAGACATTTCTCTTGTCATCAGCTTGTCCAATATTCACCTGTGAATATTGACCTCCATCTGCCTTAGGCAGATCCTTATGTTTGAGCATATTATCCAGATCAAAGGCTCTTTCTAATTCAATCATACCTTTGGGAATTGTGTTGCTAGGCAACTCTAATATCTCATCTTCTTCCCAGACATGATCTTCCATACCATTTTCATCTATGATCTGAGCTTCAAATACGTCTCTGTTTGATATGAAGTCCAGGATGTGCTGATCATCATCAAACACTTGGAGATTAGTCACATTGTCAGGTACCGAAGGTACTGACACCAATTCTACTGAAAATCTCTTCAGACCAGATATAGACAGCGGTTCCAGCGTACTGGCGGCCTGAGCAAGTGCATCTGCCCTTTGGTTCTGTTCTCTTGGCACGTGAACGATGTTGAAGGCATCAAAGTCTTCAATCAGGTCCCACACACGATGTCTGTAATTTGACAGCTTTCTGTAGTTACAAGAGTAAATTCCTCTTACTTGTCTCACAACTAGTTCTGAATCTCCAAAGACATGCAGGATCTTCACCTTCTTCTTATGGGCAAACAACAGTCCATGAATCAGAGCTTCATACTCTGTGACATTATTAGTGCAGGGGAACTGTAATCTGTAAGCTGCTAAATAGGATTTCCCTGATGGATCAACAAGGTCAATTCCTACCCCAGAACCCTGCTTAGATCTGGATCCATCAAACCTCAGGATCCAAGGCTTATCTCCGGCAGGACATTTGCTTGAGCTTTCTTTTTTCTTTGCAGCTCTGGCTGCTGCTCCGCCTGATATCCATTTTAACTTAGGTGTGTCATCTTCAAGCTTCTTCTTTCCTTTATCTAATGAGCCTGATGGCTTTTCTGTTTTCTCTTCCATCCTAGCAGGAGGATGATGTTCAGCACATACAGCTGCATGCTTCTTCAAAATGTGTAAGCACAGTGAGCAAGTGGTTTCTGAGTGAGGCGCCTCATGCAGCCTACACCAACCTTTAATTAAAACCTCCTGGGGGGATCTACACTGTTGTGTCATTTTTTTCATTTCTTTGACCAGAAATTCTTTGAACTTCATCAGGTCACTGCCTTTATCTTCATCAGACAACTCGTAATCCGGTTCCATGAAGCAATCACTACCAGGAGTGATCTTTTCCTTTCTCGCATCATTCGTCTGATTAGACACCAGGATCTCTTCTATTTTTCGGATATGATCCTCATCAGGATCCGTCGACTCTTCTGTTCCTGCAGAAGACAAATAAAAATTAGTATCATCATCATCATCAGATGTAGCACTCACCTCGGAATATGATGATGATGCTTCACTATACGTCTGCTCCAGCATGATCATGTCTAAGCATGGTTCACAAGTCTTTTCCGAGTGTGCTTCGCCATGCAATCTGCACCATCCGTCAATCAAAATATCATTAGCAGGTATATTTAATAATTGACAACGTTTTATCTGAGTAGATAAATGCATCTGAAAATCCCTGAAGCGATCTATTTCATTCTCATTATCAGGATCACTATTAAGCTCTACAACTGGCAAATCCCCATGATAATCATCATCATGATGATGATGAACATCAAGCATCAGGACCTCTTCTATTTGGACAGTTTGCGGCCTGATGTGATAAACTCCAGGTTCTACATTTACATACATGATCTCATTTGTTCTGTTATATTCCGTGATCATATGTTTCATCCTAGGCTCAGCATCAATCCGGATCTGATTAGGTATACCCTTCCATGGCAACCACATGTGACTGAAGTCTGTGGACATGTATCCGTTAAGCATTTTAGACCAGTCCCGGCTAAGCAACATCCCGTATGTATCAGGTATGTCAACTACCTGAATGTCAATGTAATACTGGATCCTAGGATCAGACGCTAGCTGCATGTGAATGTGAGTGAGTTCTCCTACGACACTTACTTCTGTCTTGTCCAGTTGAGTGACCTTCTTTAAGGATTTTGCAGGATGCAGTCCTAATGCGTTGCATATTGACAAAGGCATAACATTAGTTGAGGCTCCTGAATCAACTAAACAGTTGTGCAAATTCTTACTGAACATTCTTATGGTGAGGAGAAACGGAGGTGATTCAGTTTTATCTCTTTACAAGGTCATGTGAGAGGTTTTAGCAGCTTGGACTGTGGCTGACACTTTGGGCTTGACAGTATTATCTTTAGCAGTATGGTCTCTGCTATTGGATTGACTCGAAAGGTGATTATCCTCTTTAGGAGCAGGATCATCCAGCGACTTCATGAATGCTCTTTTGATGGCAGGAGTTTTCAGTAACTCAGATAGGGACAGGCTGATCTTGATTTTCTTCATTTCATCAGCTAAATAGCTGACTAACTTGTCAGACTCATGAGGTGCATTTGCGACTTTTGTTACTGTGTTTTGAGGAGACAAGTATTGAGCATTCACCTTAGGGAACCCAGGGTTATTGCTAGCCTTAGGGTCAGGAGGTGTGTTGAAGTTGTTTGGAGGTAGAGATGATGTCAATGGACCGGCAGGTCTGTTGGCATTACTCCTCAGGTTATAATTGTGCTTACCAGGGTATTGCTGCTGGTATGCATGTACTTCCTCATGCTCTCTTGTAGGTTCATTTTCATCCTCAAAAGGGAAGACATAGTTTGCCTCAAAGGTTAAGGCAGATTCTTCACAGGTCTGATTATAATCCTGATGAGGTTGATTAGTGTAGGTTTCCAGCACAAAAGCTGAGTCATATCCACAAGGAACTATTTCATTTCCTTCTGCCTGAGGTGGATTTCCAGAAGTATTAGATACTTCAGTCTGAAAGATGCTGGCAGCAATCCTAAATTGTGGACAATCTAATTCTGCATGTGCATTGGTGTTGTGAATCCTGCACCAATTGGTAAGGGCTGCCTCAGCAAGATTGACTCTAGTAGTCTGTTTGGCTTCACCAGGAGGCTGATTGTCTAGGGGGGATGGTAATGAACCATTATTTGGCCTGGAGTTCCACACTCTGGGCTGCCTAGGAGGATTATTGTTATTTGCAGCACTACTGTTGAAGTTATTGTTGTATCCTCTGTCAGGGTAATTTGGTCTGTCATTGGAATAACTCCTATTCTGACCTGACTGTGAATAAAACCCTTGGTTTCTCAAGTGTGTTACTTCTGTGGTGAGCTTTCTCAACTGAGCAGCAATTTCTTTGATTTCCTCTTTCTCCTCTTGAGCTTTGGCCACTACATTTTCAGTCTGAGGCTGGAAAAAGGAAGATCCATGGTTATTGTGGGATAGATCTGTACCCTGAGGTGTCTGAGTATGTGCAGGATATTGTGGCAATTGGCCATTTCCATTAGGAGGAGGCATAATACTCAATGGAGGTACTTGCAAAGGTGCAGGCATGATTGCTGGGGGCATCACTGCTCCATTTGGATATTGTGCAGGATATTGCGAAGGATAAGCTGCAGGATACTGTGCTGGATATTGTGACTGCATGCCAGGCAAAGCAGGGAATGCTATATTTGGAGTAGGAGCAGGTATCAGCTGTTGATTTACCTTGATAGCTTCTTGAAAAGCTCCTGTCAATGTGGTGATCTCAGGATGTGTTCTCCTGATGAACATGGCGGTTAATGGATCCAGGGCTGAATAATAAATACTCCTAGCAGCATCATCAGCCACCACATATGGAGTAACTAGCTTGGACAACATTTTCTGGAACCTAGCATTGAAATTTGCAATAGGTTCATGTTCAAATCTCTTAATTGTGGCAAACAGGTGGTAATTCATGGATGGATCAATAGGGACCTTGAATCTGTCAAGAAAGGCCTTCTCTAAGATAGCCCACGAATCGACAGAAGATTGACCAAGACTGATGAACCAATTATAAGCCTCTTCCCCTAAGGAAAAAGGGAATAATCTGCACACCACGTCCTGATGCTCTATTCTGGCTCTGCAGCAAGCTTCTTTAAACGTCCTGATATGATCATCCGCATCCTGATAAGGATGGTATTTTGGACAAAGCTTGTCCGGATACTTTGGTAACTCATGATACGCAGTAAAGGTCAATGGTGATTCCGCTGCAAAGAACGACATTGCAACCTGAGGGGGCTGAACTGGTGGTGCAGTTGGCTGAGGTTGGACTAAAGGTATACCCTGAGGTTGAACAAGAGGTGTCACGGGTATACCAGAAGGTATTTGCAAACCAACCGGGGTTACAGGAGGAGGTCCTGGTGAAGTTCTGGACGTACTAGACTCTGGAGTATGGTGAATGTCTACAGTCTTAGGTCTAAAACCTCTAATAGGCAATTCTTCAAAAATTTCACTATGTCTAGACCTGGTATTTATCCTGTGAGCCAGGATTTCTCGATTTGGAGGCCAATTAGCTGAAACTTTGCAAATATTGGCTGAATTCCACCGGACGAGGTGATATTTGCGGTCAATTTGCAAATCAGACTGAATATTTATGCGATATTTGCGAAGACACTGCAAATATGATAGGATATTGGGATATTTCGACCGGTAGCACCAGATCTCACGTGCCTAAGGCTCAAATTCTCAAAGCTTGAACAAATTTATGCATCTTTGGCCAATATTTAGTGAATTTAAAGAAATCTACTGTAAAGCTTGCAATATTTATGTGAGATTTGGAAATCTTTACATAGAATGTGCATATACAAACTTATCGCAGCAAATATTTACGCAATATGATGAAATTCACAAATGATCTGAAGTTACCTTACTCTGAGTGTCATCAAACCTGAAAGTACTGATGATGAACGTGATCTGCCAGAGTTGGCCCTCCTTCTAGCGCCAATTTATGTTGGTCATGATGTTAGTCATTCGCAAACATAGAATAAAAGTTACACAACAACCTTTACTCATCTTGAAAGATACGATGAATTCATAGAATTCATGATCCCAAGTCTCCGTTGATTAGGTCTTAATCTACTGACGTTACTCAGTGGTTGATGTGTGTTGTTGTTTTCCATTCAGGGGCCTTACGTGTTTCTGCACTGTTCATCATCATCATCTTCAAATATCCTACTCTGGATGTTTGCTCTGCATAAGTCTCCAACGATTCTACCTCTGCACTGTAAATTTAGTCAAATAATGTGCCTACAGGCTGATATTTGCATGATTTCTATCATTATTTATGATTCTTTGCATGATATTTCCAATACTACATGCATTTAACTCAAATATGCTAATGATCTTCAGTTACCTACGGGATTTCAGCATATTTCACTGTTTCTGCTTGTTATTTATCATGATTTGCAGTTATGGTGATGAATTAATGAAATTGAAAAAAGGAAAAGGGTTAAAGAATGAGATTCCCAAAACTACTGGACTTAGATCACTGATCCACATACAAGCTCCCATACATGCAATGAAAAGAAGGAAAACTAGAAATCATACTTCACCAGGACATTCCACAAATCCGCATGATCTAGTGCAAATCTTCAAAGGAAAAGTTGACAACAACATGTAATGAAATGAAAGCGCTTCCAGTTGAACACAGCATTCACCAGTACATATCCAGAAATCAACAGAAAGATTACGTAAAATTTACAATCAGGATGTAATCTGGAACTTCATATTCATTCAGTATGCTCAAGAACAGGTACATTTACAGTGATCTGAAGAAAGAACCTTGACATTTCAACAATTCTATCCTCATTAGTCTCAGTAATCCGATCTCCTAATTTATTCTACAGTAATTGACTTTTTGCGCCAGATGCGTCTGTGTATTCTAATGTATCTCTCCTCTTTTAATGTTTCAGGCTCTGGCCTTTATATAGAGCAAATGCCAGAAACGGTTACAATGATCCAAGGATCAGGATCTTCTCATAACAAACAACGGTCCAGATGAAAAGCACATGTTTCGTCAGTTAGCAAAAGCACAGCTGGCACATAATATTCCAGCATCTTCAACTTGATTCGGTCTCCAGCTGGCGAACAGCATATTTGACAATATCCTCCTCATTTCTGGCTCATGTTGCCTCCATGCGCAACTTTGTAATGCTCAGCCTCAGTAGCATCATCATGATTTCAACGCTCAGCTTCAGCAGCATCATGACTTCAATGTTCAGCTTCAGCAGCATCATGACTTCAATGTTCAGCTTCAGCAGCATCATGATTTCAATGTTCAGCTTCAGCAGCATCATGACTTCCTGCAAATAAACAGACAAACATTAAGTTCATCATCATGTGGATAAACAACAGGAAGTAAACATTTTATTAAACATACCTCCCAATGCAGCTACAGGCAACCAGGCTTTACCTGTGGAAAATATGCACTAAATGCATAAACAGCATAAAACAACCAGGTCAACCCTTGTTGACCAAAAATCAGGCAGTCGGGCCTTCAAATTTCTATCGCTTCATGTTTTTGCCCATTTTCTTGTATATCGGGTTCAAATATGATCAGGTATGTCAAAATATACAAGGAAATAACTACCCCTAACAAATTACTTCATACCTGGCTTTGCATGCTCTGTTTGAATGTTTCGGGTCATCATCATCATGTTCGCATCAGTGCGACCACACATGATCAGGTTGACAATATTGGACTTGGCCGACGGCAACAGTTATACCTACGCCGAAAATCATGATGATGCCCAACTCTATATCTTCTATCTAGCCGCAGGATATTGTGAAATATGATGCTCCTCCCCTCCGAATGCTCTGAGGAAAAGCACATCAGGATGTTTTGTTTTTGCATATTCGGGGAAGACATCATCATCATCATCATCATGAAGACAAACAGGAGGACTTGGAAAATGATCCTGCCGCTGAGGAATAGGAATATCATGGTGACGCAATCGTCATCATCAGGCTTCGTTAAAATCCAAAGGGATGACGTCACCGTCATGCTTCGTTAAGAGCAGGAGATAAATGGAATATCGGGTCACCTCTAAGGAAGATGATCAGGTGGATGAAAGCAATATGACCCTTTTCGGCCAAGGCTATCCGCTCGAAAGATTAGGATGATGAACATCATCATCATCATATCCGCACTGGGTGATCTAAAACATGATCCTGCTGAAAGCCCTGATGACGTCATCAGGATATCCGGGGCTTGTGTTAATCTTCGAACATGACGTCATCGTCATCATCATATTGGCGAAATGGATCACGCCTTGGAAAATATCCTGCTGAAGGAGAAAGGTGATGGTGACGTCATCGTCATCATCATATTTGCAAAAGGTTATACTTGTCGGCAAGATGATAATACGAAATGTGGGAGAGACGAACAAGATCATGATGATCTTGTTCAACATGACTTAGGAAAGGAAAATCACCCTCCGTTTCGAAAGATAAGGTGATCATCATGATCACGCAAAAGGAAAATAGGAGGATATTACGAACTGCGATCCTGCCTTGAAAGATCCTGATGATGATGATCACCAGGACTTAGTCGTGCGCATGCAAATTTTGCAGACGGTGGGTTTCTTAAGCAAGGTGATATTGATCATCAGCATGATATTATCACATCGGGTGATGTTAGAATATCATGATGCTCGCGATGTGCTCAAGGCTGCTTGACGGGTAAAACACACTAGCACTTAAGATTGACGTCCGGATGTTTCGGGACTGCATGATTTTTATCAGGTGATAGAGTAAGATCATGATGATGACCTTTGGCGATACAAAAGACCGCCCGACGGGAAAAGATTACTACGACTTAAACTTGACGTCCAGATATTTCGACCTCAGGATATTATCAGGGGGCTTTTCAAATATCATGATGATGATGTTCACACAGCAATTATCAGGTTTGACCAAAACTTTGACTGCTCACAACTCCTTCATATGGACGAATTTTCAAGTGATGCAAAAGGCAAACCTGCATGGAATTTCAAGCTCTTTCTAACCATGAAGTCATAGAAACAAAATATGAACTTTGACAAACTAACCTCATGATGATGACCTTCCTCATCCTGAGCTTCATGATGATGATGCACCTGACTTATTTTTACCAAACCGCCAGAAACAGACAACACAAGCCAAAACAAAAGTTGGGTCCCTGTTTTGCCAAGTCAAAATGGGGCGTGTTGTGTAACCACACAACAAGAGGGTGAATGATCAGGTGTTGGAAGGTGTAATTAATTAAATAAAAATTTAATTAATTAATTGGATGATGTCAAAAATATGGTTAGTCAGTGAAGACATTTTTAGGTGTCTACATTTTCCCCTCTTTTACGTGGTGTCATGACCTAGCAAGGATATGGCATCAAGTCAAAGAATTTGCCCTAGCTGCCCCAAGAAGGAATGGAATGGATGAGGGATACCCCCTCGAGAGGTTGGGTGAAAAAAAAAAAATTTCAGGTAAGCTCTCAAAAGGAGGAAATGGTGATGAAAATGGATAGAGGGTGGAAAAATAGGATGATAGGAAGACAACATAGGCAAAAAAGATTGAGATCTACACCCTAGGGGGAGAAAGTGTGTTGGAGGATGACATGGCCTTCTATAAATAGAAAAAGTAGGCCCAAAGTGCCACATTTGCACTCATTGAGCCACTTGGATGAGAAAGAAGAAGAGACGAGATGGTGAACCCACTCTTCCTGCACTACAAGCATTTGTTTGAGCGAGTCCATTCTTACATGAGATCACCAGTGGTTGGTGACCAGTTATGTAGCCTGACTTTGACTTTGTCAATTTTTTATTTTCAAGCATTTATGGCATTGGGAAATAGGTCGTTTAGGGTTTTGGCACCATTGGAGGGCTATTTGGCACCATCAAAAGCTAGAATGATGCCATTGACTAGAGGGGAAAATGGGGAGCTTTAGTGCCAAAACTTAGATGTTTGGTGCCATGTTGCAGTTTGGCACTATGTGTACTAGGGTATGTTTCACCATTTTGGTGCTATGTAAGGAAACAGTGGAACCATTCTCTAGAATGGCGCCATATTGAAGACTTGTGGTGTCATTCTCTAGAATGGTGATTAGGGTTTGGCAGGCGAAATGAGTTTCACGGGTTAGGCAGCAAAATGATGCCATAAGGAGAGGAATTAGAGCCATTCTCTCAAATGGCACCTGAATGGTGCCTTATAGGGAAGGAATGGTGCCATCCTTTGGATTGGCACCATACCTAGCAGAAGTGGTGCCATCAATGGGATTAATGCAATGCAGGGGGAATTGGTGCTAAATCTAATTTTGGTGCCAAAAAATGGAAAAATCAGTGCTATAGCACTAATTTATAAAAAATGTAAGTTTTTGACTCACATTTTGTAGATGCAGGTTGATGGAGGGATTGTGGCTTCCTAGGAGTGATGTGTTCCCGTGGTTATGTAGCTGATAGATGGTTTTGACCCAGTGAAACAAGCTTAGCTAAGTAGATTAGATTTGAGGATAGTGGATGAGATGCCCATCATATGGGTGCATAGGGTGATGATGACGACCTTGGTGGAGTGGTGGTGCCCCGAGACATGCTCCTTCCTCCTTGTGATGGGTGAGATCACCATCACCCTAGAGGATGTTTATCGCATTATGAGATTGCCCATTCACATAGCACGGGTGACTTATGATACTGGGAGAGGACAAGTAGCCCTGGATAGAGCACTTGCCCCAGGCCACCCAGTGTTGACCCGTGATCAAGAAGAGATGAGCTATGGTTAGACGCTAGCAGTAGGGGAATATCGGTTCACATTGGTTCTTTGTGCATTGATTGGGGGTCTGGTGATGCTAGATCAATGTGTGTGGGGCTTCCCATTGGGTTGGGGAGAGGTGATTGAGCAGATGGTTTTGGATGAGAAGTGTATGCATGGGGGCCATGCATGTTGGGGCAGCTATACCATGAGATGCACAATGTAGTATATCTATATGATTCATCTTTGTCTTCTAGGGTCATACTGCTGCATGTGTGGGCCTTTGAGTACATTGTAATTACGAGGCCATAGAGAGGATATTGATGCAGAGTGGCCAGCACAAGCGTTCAAACTTGGCAGGATTTAACTGTTCTCATTCCATCGGCAATATCTACCATAATGTCTTGCCGATATACACTTATTGGCCAAACAATAACTATTGGCACCTAAGAGAATTGTCACACCGAACTCCACCTCACGCTAATGGATGTTTCATTTATGTGCCTATCGGCAAGATAATGCCTATCGGGCTCTCCATTCTAACTTGCTCTGATGACTAAGGTCACACCGAAACATGCAAACCCTAACCTGCTGAATGGGTTCCTGTTACCTTTGCTACCGGTCACCTCTATTGGTTAAGTTGCCTATCGGTAACACTTATGATGTCGGTCTAGCCATGGAAAGTCTCCCCGACTCTTCACTTCATGTCGACACCAAGCTCCTTATCACCTATCAGCGGGACTCCCACTATCGGCGAACTCCATGAGTCTTTTGTCGATCTCTATTGTCTCCCCGATACACTGAATGCCAACTCCACCGTCGGCTAGACTATGACTATCAGCCTAACTTTAAACTCCTCTTCCGATGTTCAACTTTACACTGATGCACATCCTCCACTTTATCTTCGGTAAGACATTCTACTATTGGCAACTTCCAAACTTCTTCCACCGATAGCATATCTCATGCCGATATGTTCACCATCAACTCGCCATCGGTAGGACTTTCCACATCGACAAATTTCAACTTCGCTCGGCTGATACCCTGACTTACACCGATAGACTCTTTGTTAGAGACAATTTGTGATAGTCACCCTGATCAGTGAAAGTGCCCCCTGTCAGCTCATAGCAACTTTCTCAACCCAATGGTTCTTCTCACACTGATGCCTTCACAGATTTACCCTGAAAACTCTGAGCTCGAGCTGATTTGTTTCCTGGGCAATTTTAACTTAGATTCTATCCTTCAAACCCTAGCACATGAGGATGCTAGGTTTTCTCATTGCATGCAATATTTTGATCCCAAAAGAATGAAATGTACAAACAGAAAAATGAGAATGCAAACTAAGTTACTGTACATGTACATTCCACCGATTCAGAGAATCAACCGGTGGAATGGATGAATGAATCCATTTCACCTACAAAATCAAAATCAACTACACAGATAGATCAAAAATTAGACAAATGAAATAACAGGATCTTCTTTATTTCAATATCAGAAATGCATACAAATATATGACTTCATAGTCCCACTGTACCACAATGCTCAATCTGATCTCCAAACAAAATGTCTCTATTTTTCATATCCAACCCTAAACTCTATACTGAACTGTATCTAAAACAAAACTGATCTAGGGCATAAATAACTACTCCTCTCGAGTAGTACAGACTTGATTCCCAGCGGCTGGGAGCTTCCAAGTGGCTGGGAGGATAGCTTAGCATAACAAACTATAACTATCAACACACAATCCTAGATTGACTTAAAACATAAGGATTGGTCACATGGACCTTATTACATCACAAGGTAAAATAGACTATAAGTAAACTTATTCTTTATTTCGAAAGGGGTGCTCCTGCACCATACTCCCCAGAAGAAGAAATCTCAAGTCCACTTGAGATGAGAGTATGTAGGTCTGAACCATGTTGGTTGATCTGTTCTTTAGGCATCCACACTACTTCTGAATTAGGTTTTCCCTGCCAAGCCACCAAATATTCCAAATATGTTTTGTTCCAGGTCTTCTTGATCACTCTTGTGTCTAAAATCTTCTACAACTATGGTGGATCATGTTCTGGAATGTCATCAACTGCTCTATCCTATAGTAGTTCATGTTCTGCATCTGGATTATGCTTGTATGGAGTTAAATCACATACATTGAATATAGGTGATAAACCAAGATTAGAAGGAAGTTGTACCTCATAAGCATTCTGTCCATGCTTTCTCAAAATCTGACATGGTCCAATCTTCCTCTGAATGAGTTTGGTATATCTACCTTTAGGGAGTCTTTCCTTTTTCAAATGAACCCATACCAAATCTCCAACATCAAACTGTACATCTTTCTTCATTTTATCAGCATACTCCTTATACTTTAAGGTAGTTTGTTGGAGTTGGTTCTTGACTTGATCATGTACCTCTTTTATGGCTTCTACAAAAGCTTCACCATATGCACTAATAGAATCTCCTATAGGTAGATCTCTTAGCTCCAAAATACCTCGTGGATGCATACCATATACTATTTGAAAAGGTGATTTCCCTATGCTTTGATTGACAGTATCATTATAGGAAAATTCTACCTAAGATAGGATATTATCCCACTTGTCTCCATGCTGTCTTGTCAAACATCTGAGCAAATTCCCTAAGGAATGATTTACCACTTCAGTCTGTCCATCCGTTTGAGGATGATATGCGGATGAGAAAGACAAATTTGTTCCAAGTTTCTTCCAAAGAGTCCTCCAAAAATGACCAATGAATTTCACATCTCTATCTGACACTATGCTTAATGGCAATCCATGTATTCTTACTATTTCTTTGAAAAACAAATTTGCAATATATGAAGCATCAGCAGTGGTTTTGCATGGCAAGAAATGTACCATTTCGCTGAATCTGTCCACTACAACAAAAACACTATCATATCCCTTTCTTGTTCTAGGTAAACCCAACACAAAATCCATACTGATACTTTCCCATGGTCTGGAAGGAATGGGTAATGGCTGATATAAACCTGCATTAGTGGATCTCCCTTTTGCTTTCTGACATATCACACATGTCTCTACAATTTTTCTGACATCTGATTGTAACTTAGGCCAATAGTAATGTCTTCTAACAAGATCAAGAGTCTTGTCTAAACCAAAATGTCCTGCCATAGCTCCACAATGTTTCTCTTTAATTATGTTCAACCTCATAGAACACCTTGGAATACACAACTGTCCACCTTTGAACAGCAATCCATCCTGGATCAGAAATTCAGAGAATTCAGCATGATATTTATCTCCAAAAGAAGTACATACCTGATATATCTCTCCAAAATCTTCATTAGCATCATACATGGTCTTCAATGAATCAATGCCAACACTTTCCAACTGAATTTGGTTGACTATTAGAGCTCTCCTGCTCAAGGCATCTGCTACCTTATTCTTGACTCCTTTCTTATGCTTCAATGTGAAAGTAAAAGCTTGCAAAGTTTCTACCCATTTCATATGTCTGTGATTCAACTTTTCCTGGCTGTTGATAAAACTTAGAGCCTGATTATCTGTGAATACTATGAATTCTTTTGGCATCAAGTAATGCCTCCACTTCTTTAGTGACTGGACTAAAGCATACATTTCCAAATCATATGATGAATACCTCTTTTTAGCATCATTGAGCTTCTCACTAAAAAATGCAATTGGCCTACCTTCTTGGCTGAGTACTACTCCAATTACCATGTGACTTGCATCACATTCTACCTGAAACATTTTGTTAAAATCTGGAAGTGCAAGGACTGGCTGATGTGCCACCTTCTTCTTCAATGTTTCAAAGGAATCATCTGCTTCCTTAGTCCAAGAAAATCTGCACTTTTGTCCTCCTTTTATCGTATCAAGCATGGGCACACAAATATGACTAAAACCTCTTATAAACTTTCTATAGAAGGTTGCTAACCCATGGAAACTTCTGACATCATTCATAGTCCTTGGAGTTGGCCAAGACAATATGGCACTCACCTTCTCCTTATCCTTTTGCAGCTTTCTTTGTGAAATGACAAAACCCAAATATGTGATCTCCTCCTGCATGAACAAAGACTTATCTAAATTTATCATCAGCTGCTCTTTGTGTAACCTCTTGAGAACCAAATCTATATGTCTGAGATGTTCTTCCTTTGTGTTGCTGAAAATCAGAATGTCATCTAGATATACTATGACAAACTTTCCCATGAATTCTCTCAAAACCTCATTCATCAATCTCATAAAAGTACTAGGTGCATTAGATAAACCAAAAGGCATAACTTTCCACTCATACAACCCTTCATTGGTTTTGAATGCTATTTTCCATTCATCTCCTAGCCTAATTCTGATTTGATGATAACCACTCTTCAGATCTATTTTTGTAAAATACTTAGCACCTTCCAAACAGTCAAGTAAATCCTCTATCCTAGGTATTGGAAACCTATACCTGATTGTGATCTTATTAATGTTGATAACTGAGAGGGGGGGTGAATCAGTTATCTTAATTATTTTAGCTTTCTAAACTTTCTTAATAATTAGAGCAGTATCAATTCAAATAAGTAAACATAACCATGAAATGGAAATACACATGACCCAATATTTTTGATGTGGAAACCTTGTTAAGGGAGAAAACCATAGGGTGATTAACCCAAGATTGTATTCTCTGTTGGAAGAATAGGATTACAAAATGGCACTTGCCAATTAGGGCTCACTACCCAAGCACACTGCTCACAAGAGGCCCACTGCCTACAAGAGACTCACTGTCTACAATTTACAAAGAGTGTAATACAATACTTGAACTAATAAGGAGCATCTTCATATACTGGAGTTCAGTTCTGGTTAAACTCAGTACACTGACCTGTTGTACTTCATCCTTTCTCTTCTTTAGTGCTGCTGTCCTTTCACATATCGGACCTACCTTTCTTCTTTCGCTCTACCTTACTGCTTTTCTTCACACTACTACAAAACCATGACACACCTCACAACTAAGTCCATCTTGTGTATATATACGCACAAGTGATTTCATCACCTTTCTAGTCAACATCCGGAATAGTCAATATTTTCCATGAACTCTGATCTGTCGGCTGAATCCTTGCTTACCGTAATGTGGATCAAGGATATACTTGTAGAGGTCATCAATCATGTCAGCCAATTATAACTTATGCCTTAAGAATCTTTACCATCATCAGTAATGCATCCAGAATAATGTCTGATGTTCTGCCAGTTAGTTCTTCCTCTGTCCACACTGCCAATCAGGAACCCGATACTCAAGTATTCATATCTTTTTCTTCATCTATCACCGGAGGCTAAATCCTTGGAATCTATTAGTCAAGGTAGTCCTCTTGACTTCCTCAAATCTGCACTTCACCAAGATACTTCCTCTGAGAGATCCAGACCTGACTGTTGAACCTTTCCACATACTTTGTTCTTGCTTACCAGATCACAATACTCTGCAATCTGCCTTCCGGTAGAGATTCATCATGTCCTGCGGATGTGTGGGTTAACCTTTATTGCCATCAATGACAACAATCATGATGTTCCAATGTGTCTCTTGCCAACAATCTCCCCCTTTGGTATTGATGGCAATACTTAGTGAAAAATGACTAAGTGTTATACTATACTCCCCCTTAGCTGATGCTCTATCTCTATGTACATTTTCTTGAGCTCCCCCTTAGCTGGCTGCAACATTTTTCACTGCTCATCACTCCCCCTTTGACATCAATGGCAAAGGGTGGGGTCCATACACAAATTTTTTTCTCAAAAACACTTCTATACTTAGCTACATAAGTATTTATACATGCTATACTTTACATAAACTGAAGGATATCTGCAAAAGATGTCTTCAACTGGACAAATTCTGTTGCCCAACTCTACTTCATTCTATCCAAAATTGATATATGACTGCTTAACAGGAATGCAAATGCATCTGCCCTTTTTAGATCTGTCGGATCACTGGTCTAGGCTGTGATCTGGGCTTCTTTTAAGGCCTCATGCATGGCCTCTAACTTAGGGATAATTATCCCTTTGAGTGCACCCAACCTACTTATTCTATTTTTCTTTTCCTTCTCTAGCTTCTTGATTTCATTCAAGACTGCAATAGTCTGACATTCTTGATTTATTATGGAGGATGAGAGAGGATCAAAATTCTTTGATAGATTTGTCAGTTTGTCCTCCTATTCTTTTACTTTCTTCTCAAAGTCCAATGTTGCTTTGGACCATGATAAACAAAATTTGTACATTTCTCCGCCATCTTTAAGAGCATTTTCTAAGCTCTTTATCCCTATACTCATATTCCTCCTATCATTAGTTATTAACCCTTGTACCTCTAATAATCTTTTTGCCAAGAATTCCTTCCAGACCTTATCTTCTGCTGACTTCTCTAGGGAATCAAAATATGTGCTAACACTATTGACTAGAGATTTGAGATTACTAGATGAGGAGGCTGAGGAATCTTTTTGAAAAGATGGCATAATCTTTTCTAACACTCTAGATGCAGTTGTTATAAGCTCATAGTCTTCCATGTGAGACTTCAGAAGTTTTTCTTTGGCTTTTGCATTAGCAAATGAGGCTATTTTCATTGTTTGTACTGGAGATAGAGAGTCAAAATCAAATGGCCCTTTTAGTAGTTCCAGTTCATAAATCTCCATAGTTTCTTTTGTCAAAAAGTCCTTGACTGATTCTGTAGTGTCTCTTGCTAGAGACAGATTCTTCTTTTCTTCTGTAGTCACAGAACTATCTTTTGGAGCTTTCTCTCCTTCCACAACCTTTGTACTGTTATCTTCTTTTTCCTTCACCTCTCCTTCTTTCTCCTATATTCTTTCTTCTCCTTTGGATCTAGAGTCAGCAGGGGAAACTGGAGGAGTGATGTTTGTCTATTCATGCACTTCCTTTTGTAGAATAGAGGATTCCAAGTCCTTATCCTTTTCTGTACCAATGTCCATGATTTGCTCAGTGGATTCTTTTTCAACACCTGTGACCGAACGATCAACACCCAAGTCCTCTATAGTAGGAAGATTGAATCTTTTGAAGGCCTTCCTAAGGATCTCTTCTGTTTCCTTGGCTATCTTGTCAGTCTCACCAAGCATGAGCTAATTCATTCTGGCTTTGCTCCGAAATTCATCCTTGCAATCCTTGAAGATCATGTTCATTTGCTTTGAATCGATTGAAGGATATAGTTGAATGGCTATCTATTCCTAGATCTCAAGATCTTTTGCCATGGTAGTATTCTTTCTTATTTCTATCTCTTTTTCTAGGCTTTTGGGAATAAGAGATATAATTTCAATAAAAGCCTTGTTATATATGTTTAGATACTTAACTGTTGCTTCCTGCAAGATCTTTTGGTCTGCTTCATTGTAATCATCATAGAATTCAGCCATTGGCTAAAGGTTTCCATCCATAGTGACTGATTTGATGACATTATCTAAAGATAGAGTAGGCTTTTCTACAAAATCTTCTACCTTTTCTTCTTCACCTTGACCGGTAGAAGGTTCACCAGATGTTTTCTTCTTCTCCTTCTTCATTTTCTTTATCTCCTCATCTGATTCAGTTTCTTCATCATCCTTCTGAATGACATAAGACCTTGTGGCCTTTGTTTTAGTTCTTTTCTCCCCTCTACCAGATGATTTTGCTTCCGGTTTTGATGTCCTTGAGCTTTTAACAGTGGCAGGTATAGGTCTCTTTGATGATCTTGTCCAAGTGGAAGATTTTACCGAAGTACTTTCCTTACTTCCCTTTTCTAGCTCTTTCTTTTCTTCCTCAACCCTTTCCATCTTTTCCCTATTGGTATTGAGTGCCTCCTTTGAGATGCCTAAGCCTTTGGCAACTTCTTCAACTTCTTTTCTTACTTTCCTCTTTATTTCCAGTTGTCTGAGTTCCACATGATCTTTTACACTTAGCTCTTCAAAGGTTCCAAACCTTTCTGTCTTTGGATCCTTTAGCTGACTTAGCATGTGTTGAACATGCAACTCCACAATTTGTTCCTTAACTTCATACCCCATAGGCATGATCTAGGCTATCCTTGGCTCTACTGCCTCCATTAGGCATTGATCAGTGTCTACCATGAAGCACACTGTATCTTTATATTTTTCAACCAATGATTTTGGGATTCTTTCTCTGATTTGCATAGTGTTTTGGAAGTTCTTAAAGTACCCCCACATAGCTATATTCCTTGCCTTGGCATCCCCAAGTTTATGCAAGTAATCTCTGATTTGAATTGCTACCAGTTTGTTAATTTGCCATGCCCATCCATTGGATCCGGGCAGCTCATTCATGAAGTAGAAAAATAAACACAATATCAGTCCACCATATTTAAAGGAGTTCTTCTTGTCCTTTTTGATCTTTTGTATGTTCTCCATCAATTGGCTTAGAAGAAGTTCACAGAGATCATACTTTGCATTCTTTCTCAGCATCTCATAGGTAGTATACACTGCAATTCTGGACATTGAATTCTCCCTACTGGAATGATATATCTTATACTCTATTAGATGCAAACTTGATATCTGGGTCCATGATATCTTCAATGGTCATTTCCCTCTTATCAAATTTTGATTTGGTGGCCTCAGTTATAGTTTGGTTTTTGATAGATTTGAGAACAAGTATCCCTCCGGAGGAGTATAAGCCGGTTACTGCCCTAATTGCCTCCTTAGTGATTTTGCAAGGTCTGTTCAGCCATAGGAAGTTATCATGCATCCTACTCAATACATACCAGACCCATTCATCTTCTTCAAAGTAGGGGAAATGAATGAACTAATCAAAATGTTTCTCCTGGATGCCCTTATATTGAGGTTTAAGTTCAAAAGCATCATCTATCAATTGTTTATGATAGATATCACTTAGTTTGGATTCCCTGAACTCTTTAATATTCGCGTGAATGTAAACCCTAATATCTTCTGTATGCAACATACCATGCAGAACACTGGAAAATGCTCCTAGGGGATCTACTTCCAAAGATTTGTATGGATGTTTCTTGAATTTGGGGCGAGGCCTATCAGAGATCTTCACAATATTTGGAGTACCCATCATTCAAATATTTAGAGAGAGATATTTGATAACAGAGAATACCTTCTGTGTCTTTTAGTTTCACAGAGTTAGCCAGATTGATTTCTGGATGAATCAGATTCTATAGATGATCTTTGATGGGCTTGAGGAATTTCTGTTGCAGAGCTTCTTTTCATTTCTTCTTGAATGCAGAATGAACAAATGCTTAATGAGAAAACCCTTATATTACTCCGCAAACCCTAATATCAAGTTGCAATAAATGCTCAACCTAAGTCATTCTGGTTTGCCTTATTCGGATGATTTGAAGAACTAGATCAATCTTGATCTTAAACATCTTGTGGATCATCCAAATCTTAACCATAGTCTACTTAGATGTTTCTCTTATGAGCCCTTTAATCTGCAACTCTCCTTGTGCCAGTTCTGGCAGCAATTGACTGGCTGGGGGAAAAGGTTTTCTTTGTGTCTCCCCCTGAGTCAAAGCTCACTTTTTAATTTCCGGAAGGAATATTAGCACTAGAGTCTGGTGCGGATCCATCCCCTACATTCTCTGTACTTTTCTTCACCCAAATCTTGTTCATCTCACTTTGAACTTAATCCGCATTCACTTTTTGTTTTCCCTTATCTTGATTTTGATTATAATATACCGGACCTCTTTTGTCTTGATTCTTGCTTCTACAAAATTTTGCAATATGACCAGATCTATTGCAAATATGGCAAACAACATTTCTTTGCATATTTGATTGATATCCTCTTGATCTGCATTGATTAGCCATATGACCCATTCTATTGCATGCAAAGCATCTACCATTGAATGAATTGTTCATTTGCATATTTTTGCATTCATGAGATTTGTGATCATACCTTTTGCAGTTGAAGCACTATCCGAAGAAGGATGTATTAGTCTAATTCATTCCCTTTTTGCACTAATTAGCTTTATGACCAAAGTTATTGCAATTGTGGCAGTATCCATTGAAGGATGGATATCTTTGAGCATTAGGCTATCTTGCCGAAGGTCTTCTAGGCCTGCTCCTTGGATTTTCTGATCTAAGATTCTTCTGACTAGATCCGGAGCTTTCTCCTTTCTCATATCCCAAACCACACTTGTCATCTACCCTCTTTTGACTTTCAAGAAGAACTTCAAGTTGAGCAGAACTCATCTTGAATTTCTCTTTATATTCATTTGTTGTTTGAAGATCCCTTTTAAGAGAGACAATTTGATCCTCAAGTTTTTCTTCATTATCTTTAGCATCTTCAAGATCAGATTCAAGATGTCTGATAATTCTATCCATCTTGTGGCAATCTTCTGATTTCTCCTTGAGAGATTGTCTTAGATCATCTTTAGTTTTTCTTTTCTCTTCAACCTCTTGGGTAAACTTCATAACTCCTGATTCCATTTCATATCTTACCATAATGATTTCTTTTGATAACTTTTCACATAACTTGGTTTTCTCCTTCAGATCTTCATTTGTAACATTGGCTTCAACTTGACTTGCTAATTGCTGAAGTAGCTCCTTTCTCTTTTTCATAGAGAGACTTAATTTGTCTTTTAGTTCTATCATGAAATCATCAGCCTGTTTGAGTCTTTCCTTTAATTCATTGACTTTAGAGTTTGACTGCTCAAGATCATCAAGGGCATTCTTGAGTTTCTCCCTTAAACCATATACATCCATTTGAATTCCTAGATCTTCCTCAAGCTGTTAGACTCTGTTAAGAGGAACTTGGCTCTGATACCAATTATCTTAATTATTTTAGCTTTCTGAACTTTCTTAATAATTAGAGCAGCATCAATTCAAATAAGCAAACATAACCATGAAATGGAAATACACATGACATAATATTTTTGATGTGGAAACCCTATTAAGGGAGAAAACCACATGGTGATTAACCCAAGATTGTATTCTCTGTTAGAAGAATAGGATTACAAAATGGCACTTGCCAATTAGGGCTCACTGCTCACAAGAGGCCCACTGCCTACAAGAGACTCACTATCTACAATTTACAAAGAGTGTAATACAATACTTGAACTAATAAGGAGCATCTTCATATGTTGGAGTTCAGTTTTGGTTAAACTCAGTACACTGACCTACTGCACTTCATCCTTTCTCTTCTTTAGTGATGCTGTCCTTTCACATATCAGACCTGCCTTTTTACTTTCGCTCTACCTTACTACTTTTCTTTGCACTACTACAAAACCACAACACACCTCACAACTAAATCCATCTTGTGTATATACACGTACAAGTGATTTCATCACCTTTCTAGTCAGCATCTAGAATAGTCAATATTTTCCATGAACTCTGATCTGTCAGCTGAATCCTTGCTTACCGTAATGTGGATCAAGGATATACTTGTAGAGGTCATCAATCATGTCAGCCAATTATAACTTATGCCTTAAGAATCTTTACCATCATCAATAACGCATCCGGAATAATGTCTGATGTTCTACCAGTCAGTTCTTCCTTTGTCCACACTGCCAATCAGGAACCTGATACTGAAGTAATCATATCTTTTTTTTCATCTATCACCGAACACTAAATCCTTGGAATCTATTAGTCAAGGTAGTCCTCTTGACTTCCTCAAATCCTCACTTCACCAAGATACTTCCTCTGAGAGATCCAGACCTGACTGTTGAACCTTTCTACATACTCTGTTCTTGCTTACCGGATCACAATACTCTGCAATCTGCCTTCTGGTAGAGATTCATCATGTCCTGCGGATGTGTGGGTTAACCTTTGTTGCCATCAATGACAACAATCATGATGTTCCAATGTGTCTCTTGCCAACAATTAATAGCCTTGGAATCTGTGCAAAGCCTCCAAGTGACTTCTTTCTTTGGTGCTAGTACAGCCAGTACTACACATGGGCTTAAACTTTTACCAATCAGACCTGTGTCTAACAATTCCTCAATTTGTCTTGCTACTTCTGCATTCTGTTATGGAGTTAGCTTGTATGCTGCTTTGTTTAGAAGTGTAGATCTAGGGATTAGATCTATGCAATGACTGATATCCCTGACAGGTGGTAGGGATCTTGGCATTCCATCAGAGATGATGCCTTTATACTTATCCAATAGCTCTTGGATAGCTGGGTCTATGAACCTCTGCTTCTTCTCTTTCTTGACTTCTTGCTACTGTTCTTTATTCACTGTTAGACATGGAATTAGGGCATATGCAACTGCACCTTCTGTTGCTACTTCTTTCATGAATTGTTTTCCTTCCATCAGCATCACCTTTACCTCTTTTCCTTTTGATTTCTCCTCCTTCTCTGTCTGTGGGATCAACTCTGTCACCATACCATCTTTGGTGATTGTATAGGTGTTCCTAACACCATCATGGCATGCCTTCAAGTCATACTACCATGGTCTTCCAAATAAGAGATCGCAAGCATCCATCTTGGTGATATCAAACAACTTATCTTTATATGCTCCAATCTAAAATTCTACCCAAGCCTGCTCTTCTACAACTGTCTGCTGACCTTGGGCAAGCCATGAGACCTTATATGGGGATGGGTGAGGCAATCTTCTAAGCTTAAGCTTTGTTACCATTTCATCAGATACAAAATTTTCAATAGAACCAGAATCAATTAAAACTTTACATGCCTTACCTCCTGCCTTGCATGTAGTTCTGAAAAGAGACTTTCTTTGTGGGGGTTCTTTGTCAGGTACCTTCATGGTGGTCATTGTTCTCCTCATCATCAGAGATTCTCCACTCTCTGGATACCCATAATTGTTAGTAGCATTCACACTTTGAAAAGCATTTGAGCTTGTTGCACTTTGACTATCAGGTTCTTGCATCAGATTTGTTCTCCTTTCTCCCATTGAACTTTTTGCTTTTTCTGGACATCTTCTAGCTATATGGCCTTCTTTATTATAGTTATAACATCTGATAGATCGTCTGCCCTAAGATCTTCCTCTGAAAGGTCTTCTGCCTCTGAAGTTTTCTTGCTGATTGTAACTTCCTCTCTGGTTTTGACTGTTATCTCCCTTGCTGTTGTCATGACTGGATTCTCCCTGATATCCAAATCCATGTCCTCTGCCTCTGAAAGGACCTCTTCCACCTCTTTGTTGTTTTCCTCTTCCCCTATTGTTCTATTCTTGTCTTCTCTTTAACTTTTTTTCCACTTTCAATGCCAACTGAAAACATTTCTGAACTGTATCTGGGTTATGCAGATTCAAATCTTCCTGAATGTTGAACCTCAATCCATTAAGGTATTTGGCTACCTTTTCTTCCTCACTATCTTTTACATTTGTCTTGACACAAAGCTTCATGAACTCTTCTGTATATGAGCTAACATCTAGCTCCTTCTGTTTCAAATTTTGTTTCCTCTTATGCAATTGGATGTTGTAATCCAATGGAACATAGGCTTCTTTCACTAAAGCCATCATCTTCTTCCATGTAGCAACTCTACGCTTTCCTTCTTGTACTCTGTCATCTTGGATAAAATTCCACGAAGTTAATGCAGCCTCTTTCATTTTTGATTGGGATATCTTTACCCTCTGGTGTTCTGGTATCTCCTCTGTCTCAAAGAAATTGTTTAAGGAGTCTATCCACTCCAACACTGAATCAGGATCCATCTTTCTTGTAAACACTGGCAAATCTAGTTTCACATCCATGGTTCTCCTCTCCATGGATTTGAGGGCATTAATCAAGGGTCTCTGGTCTAGAGGAACGTCTTCCTTGTTCCACCTAGGGATCTCTTCTTCTTCCCTATCTTCTTCTTTACCAGAACCTACTCTATCCCTCAACTTCTCCAACTCATTCTTCAATGCCTGATTCTAAGCCTTTACAGTAATGCTCTCTACAATCTACTTCTTTACCAGAACTGCCAACTCAGCGTTGGTCATCCTTGCCAAAATCTCTGATGTCCCTTCTTCATCCGACATCTTGCTATCTTCTTATCTTTTCCAGAAGATCTTTCCTTTTCTTTGATACCACTTTGATGCAGAGTGGCCATCACAAGCATTCAAACTTGGCAAGATTTAACTATTCTCATTCCATCAGCAAGATCTACCATAATGTCTTCCCGATATACACTTATCGGCCAAACAATAACTATCGACACCTAAGAGAATTGTCACACCGAACTCCACCTCACACCGATGGATGTTTCATTTATGTGCCTATCGGCAAGATAATGCCTATCGGGCTCTCCATTCTGACTTGCTCTGATGACTGAGGTCACACTGAAACATGCAAACCCTAACCTGCTGAACGGGTTCCCGTTACCTCCGCTACCAGTCAACTCCTATTGGCTAAGTTGCCTATCGGCAACACTTATGATGTCAGTCTAGCTACAGAAAGTCTCCTCGACACTTCACTTCACGTCGACACCAAGCTCCTTATCGCCTATCAGCAGGACTCCCACTATCGGTGAACTCCTTGAGTCTTTTGCTGATCTCTATTGTCTCCCTGATACGCTGAATGCCAACTCCACTGTCGGCCAGACTATGACTATCGGCCTAACTTTAAACTCCTCTTTCGATGTTCAACTTTACACCGATGCACATCCTCCGCTTTATCTTTGGTAAGACATTCTACTATCAGCAACTTCCAAACTTCTTCCGCCAATAGCATATCTCATGTCGATATGTTCACCATCAACTTGCCATCTGTAGGACTTTCCACATCGCTGAATTTCAACTTCGCTCAACTGATACCCTGACTTACAACAATAGACTCTTCGTTGGCGACACTTTGTGATAGTCACCCTGATCGGTGAAAGTGCCCCATGTCAGCTCACGGCAACTTTCTCAACCTGATGGTTCTTCTCACGCTGATGCCTTCACAAATTTGCCCTAAAAACTCTGAGCTCGAGCTGATCTATTTCCTGGGCAACTTTAACTTAGATTCTATCCTTCAAACCCTAGCACATGAGGATGCTAGGTTTTCTCACTGCATGCAATATTTTGATCCCAAAAGCATGAAATGTAAAAATAGAAAAATGAGAATGCAAACTAAGTTACTGTACATGCCCATTCCACCGATTCAGAGAATCAACCGGTGGAATGGATGAATGAATCCATTTCACCTACAAAATCAAAATTGACTACACAGATAGATCAAAAATCAGACAAATGAAACAACAGGATCTTCTTTATTTCAATATCAGAAATGCATACAAATATATGACTTCACAGTCCCACTGTACCACAATGCTTAGTCTGATCTTCAAACAAAATGTCTCTATTTTTCATATCCAACCCTGAACTCTATACTGAACTATATCTAAAACAAAACTGATCTAGGGCATAAATAACTACTCCTCTCAAGTAGTATAGACTCGATTCCTAGCGGTTGGGAGGACAGCTTAGCATAACAAACTATAACTATTAACACACAATCCTAGATTGACTTAAAATATAAGGATTGGTCACATGGACCTTATTACATCACAAGGTAAAATAGACTATAAGTAGACTTATTCTTTATTTCGAAAGGGGTGCTCCTGTACCAGATATTATCGACAAAAATTTGAGGAATATGTTTTTCTGTACATGCAACCCCTTCAGTACTCATGTTGGATAGTTGCGCTACTAGCAGCATATTTTTGACGACTTGACTCGTGTTACATGGCGGCCATATATCAAAGTAGAGGCATGGCCTGACGACCATATTCACATGTCTAATACATTTTAGCCACGCTATCTGATGGGATGAGGGGACCATATGATAGATAGGTATCTCCCCTCCTGAGTGATGTGGTAGTTTGGATTGCACCGGACCTTCCACAAGCGATGGCAGTGTTTGCTAGGATGGCTCGAGATGTTAGGTGGCTGCTAGCCATAGTGCCCCAGGTGACCATAGATGAATTTGCAAGTTTACAGCCCCAACAATGGGATTGGGGGACCAAAGTGGTAGATATAGGGACTACTTTGATGTATGATCAGTGATGGGTGATATGGAGGCTGATCCATTTGATGGATCCTACTGTAGAGCTAGACATGATGGTGGAGCTAGGGGAGGAGGGAGATGTGGTAGAGGAGGAGATAGTTGTGGAGGAGGTCGATGAGGATGAAGATGATCCCATCAAGATGCTAGCTATGATAGCCTATGAGTAGGCTATGGCTGAGAGAGGATGGGGGCAAGGGCAGTAGATACTTGGGTAGGAGGCATAGGTAGGGTGGAGAGGGTAGAGAGGATAGATGCCTCCACCACAAGCACCCTACAACAATAGGGATCTAGATCGGCACCGCCACAGGTACCATTGAAGCAAGCAAGCCCAAGTGTAGGGACAGATGCCACCACCATGAGTGCCACAGCAGATATCACCATAGCAGATGAGATAGCATTAGCAGGTGAGACCCCAAACATAGAAGCAACATGTGCTAGAGACTGAGATGACATTCATAAGGGCTGGGGCTAGGGAGGTTGGTAGTTCGAGGGCAGGAGCTGACCCTATTCCAAGAGGGTACACATCACGTCAGTGCTCCCAGGCGGATGACGAGGAGGAGGTGGAGACCCTCTGGGCTCAGGTGGCGAGCCTAGAGGATATAGTGCAGCAACAGAGCTAGGAGCTTGTACAGTTGTAGGGAGCAGCTACCTTGTTGGATGGTAGTAGTGGGGTAGATGGTCAGTTTAGCGCCCTACAAGCTCAGCTAGCACAAGCATAGGCATAGGTGATGGCAGTGATAGCTAAGAGAGACCAGGAGAGGACATTACATCAGGCAGCTAAGGGATAGGTGGCTAGTGTTACCACAGAGATGGATGTGGAGAGGGCCTTGCATCATGTAGCAGATGCACAGGTGACACAGTTATAGGTTTCCTATCAGGCTCCAGCATAGGGTAGATATTCTCATAGTCCCAAGCGAGCTGAGTATTACTATGGGGCCTATTGTACCGCTATTCTTGCAGATCAACAGATACCTAGTTATAGCATGAGGAGTGGGTCGAAGATGTCTGGATCACATAGATCCAAGAGGTTGATTCAGTCAGTATAGCAGCCCATGGCACCTCCACCACTACCACCACAACAGCCGCCACAATAGCCACCACCACAGCAGCAACAACAGCCACACCTAGGATCTCCCACTAATTTATCTAGGGGTTCATTAGCCCAGGGTTGATGTTTTTATATGCACTGATGTATTTTGGCCCTTTGAGGCATTTTTGTATCATGACATTGAGAGATGTACATTTAGCGGTGATGATATATATGGATGGTTATGCATGGTGATGTTTATGGTTTATGCTGTACTATATGATGTGATGCTTATGTTATGGATGAATGATGTTGTTATAGATGGATATATGATGCATATGTTATGGTGTTTTGATTTAATGCTTATGATGAATGTATATTATGCTTTTATGCGATGTTATGGATCATGATGATATATATGTTATGTTGTGATGGTTTATGCTTTATTTATGATACTTATATGTTATGGATGATGTTATGATGTTTATGATGATGTTCATGGATGATTATGGATGCATTTTATGTGGATGATTTATGTATGAGATGCATTTGGATTATGTTATGGATTATGATGTGGATTGTAAATGGAATGTAATGGAATATATGCTTAGATTAATAAACATATATTATGCATGAAATGATGAAATGGAAATGGAATATATGCTTAGATTACACTTGTGTGAGAGTTTGATTTGAGAGGCATGAAATCATCATCATTAACTCTTGAAGATGCCTCACATGCATGTAATATAAAGTAATGACTACCCTATGCTCAATGCTTTAATTGTTTTGTTTTTCGAGGAAGTTGGAAAGAGAACAAGCAAGAGGAATTGTCAGGCGTTGTGTCACCCAAAAAAAAGTTATAGTTATGGCTTCAACGTCAATAATACTGTAGGGAAACAAAATTTCCCATGATGAAAATGAAATGGTTAATGCAATGGTTAAATGATGTAATGAATAATGATTGTAATAATGATAAGTGACTATGATAATGCAAATTATTAATGAATCATTGCAATAATTAATGAAATGGACAAGTCATGATATATGTTATGTACGTTAAACCCTGGGTGATGGGGCTAGGTGATAGGGGATAGGTTGGGGAAGGGAATGGTCAAGATAAGTTTAGGATGGGTTGGGAGGGTTTGGAAAGGTAATTGTCAGGATGTTTTTGGGAACACTAGGTCATTAAACACCACATCATTAAGGGGGGGAATATGGTTTGGGATGGTTTAGATTTGTAGAGCGAATTTATGGGGGGGAAGGTATGTTAGATGGGGGGTGTTAGAGTGAATGGATTAGATGGTAGATCAAAATTATAAGCCTAGATAATATGGTTGGATGGGTGGTGATAGAAAAGGAGGTGGTATGAGCTTGGCATAGTACTTGCATTACACTATTGAGAGCATTTCTAGGTTTATTATAACAAAGTAGGATACTTTTCACCAAGGTATGAAAGGACCTAAGTGATGATGTTTATCAAACATTTGCATGGACTAGACTTACAAACAATAGGTTGATTTCATGCATGCCCAAGGTAATATAACCTTGCTTAGATGAGGGAAGGGGACTCATAACATAAGTTCCCATAGTACATAGAAAGTATGATTAACCTGATATGCAAATAGGAAACACTATGCTAGAACTGGCCGTATCTTCAAGATATGAATACTATTCTTGGAGTAATGACATCAACCCACAAGCATATCATACAGAAAATAATAACCATGTCTATTCTAGGTGTTTTCTGCCACATACCATGATATAGTGAGATCAAGGTAGTTTTGGAAATGATTCCTAGAACAAGACAAAAAGATTAAAAAACTTAATAATCAACAAAACCAACAAATTATACAAACAACCATTATATCTCTTGCCAAGGTAAGTGCTTGATGATGGATTCTGCCTATTGTAGGAATGATATATCCATTAAGGCAAGAGTCAATTGGATGCTATTGGATAAACTTTGAAAGGTGGGAAAAAGGATAGTCAGGCCATGTGTGATGATTATGTTTGATTTGTTGATTGACAATTTTTGCGTGAGGTGTGATGTTTTGATGTTATGCTTAGCATGTGTATTGGTTGGTGAATTTAGTAAGCTCAAAAGATAGGGACCATCCAAATAGGTTGGATGGGTGCATCTTATGTACCTAAGTGCTAGATACTTCCTTCGTATTCTAGACTACCTACATACCCTATGTCCACGGGATCAAGGCACTTTAAGATGCGAGTGAGATGAATATGTAGTTATGGTCTAACTTGATGATGTGGGAACAGTTTGGGTTGGATGCAATGATGTGAAAGATGATGCGTAGGATGATGATGTGAGATTGTTTTTGTATTTTTGTAATTTTGTGATATTTTTGGATTTTCTATTGTTTTTGGATTTTCTAGATTTTAGAGTTGTACAAGAGAAGCATACAAGTATCCTCATTTGATGGATTAGCTTTGGGAGGGATAATGTAGGGTAGGTGATAGGATTTGATGTTTCAGGATTTCCAAGCCATGGGATGTGTGTGATATGGAATGTCGTGAAGAAAAGAGAACTTATTAGATGGTGGAACTGGCTACTACACATGGCACCTAAGATAGGTTTTCACCATGGTACTTATCCAAGGCATCATCGAAGTGATTTTCACCATTGGACAGCTTTGTTGCACTCAGGTTTTTCTTGATTTTTTATTTTAGTTTTATTTTTCTATCTTTTAGTTTTTTGTACTTTTTTGCTTTGCGATACTCGATGAGTCATGTGTAGAATCTTTTCAGATGCAAGATGTTCATAGGTTCATCTAGAGGCTGCCCCTCAGGTGTCGCATGATGATATGCTCTTGATCCATAGTTGGCTGTAACAACATATGGTCCCAACCAATTGGGCTCAAACTTTCCTTTTTTGTGTGCTCTTGTAGATTTTTTTGGTTCTCCATAAGGACAAGGTCACCTACTTCAAACTTATGGTTCTTTATTTTCTTATTATAGCTCCTACATAGGTGATTTTGGCAAGCTTGAAGATGGTTGAGAACATCCAAGTGTTTCTCATCTAATAATTCTAGCTCATGCAGCTTTGTAACTTGATACTCTTCCTCAATGATTATATTTTGCAATGAAACCTTAAGTGATGGGAGTTTGACCTCAATAGGTAAAATAGCTTTGGAATCAAATACTAGGGAATATGGTGTGGCTCCTGTGGGTGTGCAGATACTTGTGTAGTAGGCCCATAAGGTTGGGTTGAGTTGGAGGTGCCAGTCGCAACCAACTTCATTAACCGTCTTCTTTAGAATGCGCAAGATAGTTTTGTTAGAAGCCTCATCTTTACCATTACCTTGGGGGTAATACGGTGTGGAAAAGAAGTGTTGGATATGGAACTTCTCGCATAAGGTATGGACTTCCTAGTTTTAAATAGTTTCCTGTTATCTATGATAATGGAATGAGGAACATCATAACGACATATTATGTAATGGAGGATGAATTTGGCTATTTGGATACCTGTGGTGAAAGTGAGTGGAATGGCTTTGACCCACTTAGAGAAGTATTTAGTGGCAATGATGATGAATTTGTGGCCATTAGATGATGGAGGGTAAATCTTACCTACGAGGTCGAGTCCCCACTGTGAAAAGGCCAAGGAGTCATTATTGGTTGCAATTCCTATGATGGTTCATGGATGAGATCCCCATGTTGATGGCATGGCAAACATTTCTTCACAAACCTATAAGCGTCTCACTCCATAGTAGGCCAATAATATCTTGTCCTCATAATCTTCTTCACTAAGGTAGGTCCACTAGAGTGTGCCCCACAAATGCCTTCGTACACCTCTTGCAAGGCCACTTCAGCTTCCCTAGGGTCAAGACATCATAAAAGTGTACCATAAAGACTTCTTGTGTAAAGAGTGTCTCCTATAAGGGTGAAGTGGGAGGCTCGATGGATAAATCTTTTTCTAGGTTTGATGGGATGATGTTGTCATGAAGGTACATGTAAGTTTTTTGATACCATGGAGATAAAGGACTAACAATGTCACACACTAATTTTGATTGGAGAATATCATAAGTTAGTATGGTGAGCTCTTCAATTAGGAACTCACACTTCTTGCTATCCTTCTTCATATCAACCAAGGATCCTATTGTGGCCATGGCATCTACTACTTTGTTATTTAATCTTGGGATCTATTCAAAATGGATGTCATGAAAATAATCTTTGAAGTTGTCAACCATTCTTTTATAAGGCAGGAGTTTGTCATCCTTTTTCTTGTACTCATTGTTTACCTATTGGATGACTAATTGGGAGTCTCCATAAACTAACAGCTTCTCAATTTTCCACTGTATTTCTATGCAGAGTCTTGTGATAAGGGCATCGTATTCTACTACATTATTCGTGCATGGAAATGTGATCTTATAGGATTTAGGGATGGTGTCTCCTTGAGGGTTAACAAACAAGATGCCTGCCTCGGAGCCATGATGAGTGTAGGACCCATCGAAATACATCTTTCATGTTTATGTTATCGATGCTACTATCAGTATGGATTCATCCAGAAACTCTGCAAGAAGTGGTTGTTTTTTTGGGATTGGTGCATCAGCTAATTGATCAGTGATTACCTATCCTTTGATGGATTTCCTCTCTATGTATTCAATATCAAACTCACTTAGGATCATAAACCACTTATCCATTCTTCCTATAAGATCTACTCTTGTCAGTAGATACTTTAGCAGATCAATCTCGGCAATGAGCTTAGTTTTATGATTAATCATGTAGTATCTCAATTTCTGTGAAGTGAAGGTAGCAACGAGACATGCTCATTCAATTGATGTGTAGTTCAACTCATAAGTTACAAAGGTATGGCTGATATAATATATAACTCTTTCTTTTCCCTACTCATTGTGCTATGCTAACAAGGCCCCTATAGTTGTTTTTTTTGTTGAAATGTACAAAAGGAGGGGTTCTCCTTGTTTTGGTGGAATGAGGATATGTGGGTTAGCAAGATATTCTTTAAACTACTCAAAAGTGTTCTGGCACTGACTATCCCATACAAAGGCTATATTTTTATGGAGAAGATGTTGAAATAGCTGGCACTTATTAGCAAGCTGTGCTATAAAGCAATGGATGGACTAGATTTTTCCTTGTAGCATTCAAAGTTGCTTAAGTGTCTTGGGTGGAGGCATCTCCACTATGGCTTTGACCTTGGTGGGATCCACTTCAATTCCTCTCCTTGACATGATGTATCCTAGAAGCTTTACGGAAGTGACCCTAGAGACACATTTCTTTGGATTCAGCCACACATTGTACTGCTCTAGCTTGTCAAAAATCTTAGCCAACACATTTAAGTGTTCTTCTCTAGTTTTAGATTTTCCCAATAGATCATCGACATAATCTTCCATTATGTTGTGGAAGAGATCATGTAAGATGACTGTCATCATCCTCTGATATGTAGCACCTACATTCTTCAAGCTGAAAAGCATCATGACCCAACAGGATATCCTCCATGGACATATAAAGGATGTTTTATGCTGATCTTCCTTTGCAGTCCTAATTTGATTGTACCTTGAAAAACTATCCATCAAAGACAACATCTCATGACTAGCGGTGGGATCTACTATGATGTCGATGTTTGATAGCAAAAATTCATCCTTAGGGTAAGCTTTATTGAGATCTCTAAAATCGGTGCAGCAATGGATGCCCCCAGTAACTTTGGCTACTGGTACAATATTGGATACCCATTTAGGGTAATCTATCAGGCAAATAAACCCCACATCTAGGAGTTTCTTGAGATCCGCCTTGACAAGAAGTACTATTTGGGGATTCATCTTTCTTAGCTTTTGCTTCACTAGTTTCACATCAAGACGTACCACAAGGTGATGAGCAACTAGGATGAGATCTAGTCCCGGCATGTCAGCATAGGTCCATGCGAAGTTATGGCTTCTCTGTTTGAAAAAGGCTAAGAAATTCTCCTATTCCTTTGTTGTGAGGGACTCTTCTCTGAACGTGATTTTTGTTGCTTCTTTTGTTCCAAGATTCATTTCCTATGATGCTTCAATTAGGATAGGTGATCTTTCTTGATACAATTTGGTTTTTTCTAGGAAGGTTTTCACTAGGTGATACATCCTTTATTTTGATTTTTTCTTCACCTGAAAGTGCCACAAAGTGGTTTTCGCTAGGGGGTATTATATTTATTTTTATGTTTTTGTGACTAAGAGCTTGGGTTGTTTCCCTGAAGTATGCAGATGTGATGAGTTACATGATGTATTCAGCCTTATGGTCTTCGAGGGGAAAGTGATCTTTGATGCCCATGAGTTCATCTATTACTTCATCATTTTGTGCAACATCAAGGATGGGAGGTCCTTGTTGGTCCCAATCTATGAGTTTGGGGTAAACAAGAGGCAAGTCATCAGAGGTGGATGGCATGGTGGTTAAGGTATAGATGGTACATATGGAGGATTCAAAGAATTCAGTGAAGCCACTAAAGGAGTCTTGATGGTCTTCTTCATTGATGTTGTCCACCACGAGGAAAGCCTTAGCGACCTTGCTTAAGATACATTTGTCAATAGTGGGGGTAGACTCTTGCTTCCCATACCCTAACCCATGAAGATGTGGGTTTCTTGTTGCTTGGAGGGGTTCCACAATCTCCTACTCATGAAGGCCTATGCCACCTTGCCCTTTGTAGCCCATGTATTTGACAATTTTGAGACCCTTCCCATAGATATCGGTTGTGATAGTAGGAGCATCTTATTATGCCTTCTTTGTATAACCATAAAGATATATGTTCAACAACATCTTGGTCAAGGAGATGCTTCTTCTCAAAGGTAGGTGATGGCTTGCACTTGATGATCACTGTAGAGACTTCTTCTTCCCTAGGAGCACCAAATGTTTTAGGAGATGGCAATAGTCCCACACAAAAGGTGTTGTGTAGGTCATATTCACCACCTCCCATATCACTTAACTTGATCTTGACTTTGGGTGGAAGGGATGTTTGCAATGTAGTCACGATGTTGGAGGGATCGATGTATGAAGAGGATGATGTAGGATTTATCTGTGAGGTAGATTTCTTGGTGGCATTGTTGTAAGGGCAAAAGGTGTAGTTGTGTCCTTCCAAGAAACTACAATATTTAAAAGGATGAGGGTCGGCATAGATGGTAACTTTTGTGTCATTATGGGGGAACTTCAAACATTGATGGATGGTGGAAGGGATGGCTTGTATGGCATGAATCTATGGTTAGTCAAGAAGAATATTATAGGGAAGATCAAGATCAAGCACCTGACATTTGGTCTCCAAAATTTTTTGTCCTACTTGAATAGGAAGCTTGATGGTGCCTTCAAACAATCTCTCGATATCATCGTATCCTTTGATGGTTATACAATCACTAGTATCCACAACTACATCAGAGTATCTGAAATGTTTTAACAATTTTAGAGTGCAAAGATTTAGGCTGGAGCTACCATCTATTAAGACTTGTTTTATGGTGTGCTTGTGGATGCGGACTTTGATGTGTAGGGCTTCATTATGTAGGTCATTAGAGGAGGGAAGATCCTTTTCAGAGAAGGTGAGATGGTGAGGTGAGGTGATGTGGGCTACCATGGCCTAGAATTGATCCACATTCAAATTGGTGGGAACTTGTGTCTCCATTAAGGCTTTGTCAAGGATTTCCTTATAGAAGGGAGATGTGCAGAGCAGCTCAAGGATGGAGATTTGTGTAGGGGTTTTCCCTAGATGATCTAGGCGGTTGTACTTGTGAGTGGATGGTGGATTGGTAGGTACGGATGTGGAGGGTTGATCATTGGTGGGAGCCCTACAGATAGAAACACAGCCGCAACGAGTGGTGATGACACAATTTGGGGTCTTGGATCTAATGGTGATAGTGTTGATGTGGTTGGAAGATTCTTCTATTCATCCCATGATGGATTTGAAAGAAGAAGGAGGTGGTATGACATTTTATGCTTGATTGGATGAAGAATATTTTCCTTTATTGTGATTAGGAAGAGGATCCTTATATGCTCCTAAGTTAGCATTTGGCGATTGTTTCGGCGGTTTGTCAATGATTATGTCACCCCTATCAATAAGGTCTTGTATGCAATGTTTTAGCCTCATGAAATTAGATGTTTTGTGTCATTTCACGTGATGGTATTCACAAAAGGCATTCTCATAGAACCAAGAGGGTTTATATTGATTCTCATCATAGGGCCTAATAGGAGGTAATGTGATTAAATAGATGCCTTTACAAGATTGTTCAAAACATTTTCAATGGGCTCTCCTATGGGTCTGAATTTTCTCTTAGGGTTATTATTTTGTTTTGGTGGTCCTTTGGGAACATTGACATTATTCATTGTGGATGTGCTTGGTGGGGTTGGAATTTGTACATTTTGAACAGCTTTCACATCGGTGACACTGTCGTTAAGAGTGTTCTTGTTCTTTCCCCAAAAATGAGGTTTGTCATTTGATGGTGCGTTGTTGTTCGTGTTGTTGTTGTTGACCTTGTTGTTGTTGTTGTTTTTGTTATTGTTGGTGTAAATTTTTATGGGTCCTTTAGCAATGAGGGATCTTTCAATGGTGGTTCCTTTGTTGATAACCTCCTCAAAGGTTGATGCACATTGTATTTGCAAATGGAATCCCATTTCTTGATTAAGGTTGGCCACAAATATGGTGACAAGTTGTTTCTCAGGAATAGGCCATGAGAGTTTGCTTGCTAAACCTCTCCATCTTTGTAAAAAGGTGGCAAAGGACTCTCCACTCTTTTGTTTTGTGTTACATAGGTCAGTCATTGATATTTCATGCTCAAAGTTGTAGGAGAAATGGTTTACAAACTTCTCTGCAAGCTCATGAAATGTCTTAATTCTGGGAGAAAGATGAGCAAACCATTCAGTGGCTTGGCCACCAAGGCTTCTAGGAAATAGTCTCATCAAATAAGTATCATCATATGAGACCTCTAAGTAAGCTATGTATAACTCCCTAAGGTTTTCCCTAGGGTCTCCCTTTCCTTTGTATTTATCAAATTTGGGCATTTCAAAATTTTTGAGAAAGGGAGGCATGTATAATGTCCTATCAAATGGATACGGGAAAATATCCTCGAATGAATATTGCTTCCTGTTGTTTCCATGTTGCATGTTGTCAACCTTTTGGATTAATGTTTGGACAATGCTTGATAAATCTTGTGGTGGTGGTTGTGGAACGTAGGTTTGTTGATTTTACATTAGTTGTTGGAGGAAAGGCAGAATTTGATTTTGGGGTGGAGTTTGGTGTTGTAAGGTTTGGTTTTTGGTGATTTGATTTTGGAGAGTGAGGTGTTGTTGGTAAGCGAGGAGTTGGAGAAAGTGTGGCGGGACTTGTTGATTTTGGTAGGGGTTTTTTTGTGTGTTTTGGGTGGAGGATGTGATAGGTGCTTGTAAGATGGGATTTTGTACATATATGAAATTGGATGAAGGGTTAGATGTGTTATGGGGTGGTTGTGAGAATAAGAAGGTTATGAAAGCTATGGTGTTAATGTTGATTTGGGGAGAACTTGTGGAAGTGCTAGCATGTGTGGTGTTGTTGCGGATGTTTAGGGTGATTTGTGGTGTAGATGTGGTGACGGTGGATGTTGATATGATTGAGATATTTGCTATGGTTGATGTATTTGTGGGGATAGTTGAGTTGGTGGGAATTGTGGATGTAGTGGCATTTGAAGCTTGAGATGTGTTAGGGATGGTATGGGATGTAGATGGTTGGGATGAAGTGGTAACATTGGGTATGATGGCACCATTTTTGAGGAGAAAATCAAGATATCTATTCGAGTCTGACTTTAGGACTCTATCAAGTATATCCATTGAATCAGCATCTTGTGTGAAATGTAGGACATCTTGATCTATATTATTGGTGTTAGATGGAGGTGCTTGTGGTTAGATGGGAAAGGGATTTAGCATAGCATTGGCATCAAATGATGGTACTTGTTGGACTATAGGGACATTGTTTTGGTTGGTTGGAGGCATTCCCATGCCAAAGGTGACTCTAAAACGTTCCATATCCTTGTTTTTCTTAGCTTGGGATCTTGTCATGACCATGCAATGGTTTTAGGGTATGGATTTGGTTGGATGAATGAAGATCGAAACCTTTGAGAATAGATTTAAATTATTGGACCCAAAGATAGGTGGTGATGGAAATGTGATGAGAGGTGGATAGTGATAATATAGGTTTTTTTAGAGAACAAAATATCAAAAGTTCTAAACCTAAGGATGGTATGTAGGGAGGATAAATCTTTGGAAGTTAGGACATCAAAGACAAATGGATATTTTGATTTTCAAAAATTTTGGACCAAAGGAGATGGTGGGATTGGATGAAGCAATATGCTTTAAATGTGATGACGTGATTAAGATAGTCCTAAGATGGTTTGGATAATAATCAATGAAGGAAACCTTAGATGATTTAATGGATTTTTGGATGATAATCTATTAAGGAAGACCTTAGGCAATTTGGATTTTTTGGATTATTTGATGTTGTTTGGGAGGATGTTCAAATCAAAGGTAAGCTAAAAATAAATCTAGATCTTTGAGTTACAAAATGGATGTTTCTTTTACTTAAGGTAGACTTATGACCTTAGGTAAAAGGAGGATGATTATTTTACTTTTAGGTAGACTAATGACCAACAAGAAAAATGGGATGTTAAAAGGATGATAAGATCTAGATTTAATTCTTTCCTGAAAGTTTGATTTGAATATGGTTGATGTTTTGGATGTTGGGTGATTTGATTTTGGATTGAATTACTAAATGTTGGATTTGGAAAGAATTTTGAAATGGATAGAGTTAAGGTCCAAAAAGTGGAAATCAAAGTGCAAAGTTAGGGCGGATTATATGGAGATGGAAAAGAGGGATTATGGTTAAGCCTATGAGATGAAGGGTCTAATAGCCAAAAGGATTTTTCTCTAAGGTCATGATGGAGGTGTATGGATGAATTTTTGGGCAAAATGGTTGTGGACTATGGTCAAAGGTGAATTAGGGTTTTGATGGATTTTGACAAGATGATGACATATTATGATTAAGAAGGACTCAAGGATTCCAAAACAATTTTTTAGACATGTGTACAGTTTGGTTTCTAGATGGCACCAAATTCTTGGGATAAGGCGCCAAAATAGAGGGCAATGGCACCATGGATCAAATAAATGGCACCAAGATAGTGAATTAAGGTGTCAAGGAAAATAGTGACACAGGTGAGTTTTTAGGCACCAAACAGAGAAGTTTTGGCACCAAAATGTGACAGTGTCTTGGATTTTGCTTGGGTATTTGGAAAATTTTGGTAAATTTTTGGACTTTGGTCTTAAATTTTTGGATTTTGAAGGTCAAATGATCGATAAGATAATGTCAAAAGTTTCAATGGTTCAATGATTGAGGTGGCTTTGGATAAGGTCAATGATAGTTCCTTGGCCATCAATACAAACACTCCAATTAAGAAAATACAATGGCCAAAGGTTTGGATGGGAAGTTCAAGTGTGATGTGTATGTTCAGGAAGCCCCTCAAGGTCCAAATTTCCATGGGTATAAACACAATCACAAAAATACTTGAATATAATGCTTATTCTACCTAAGGTCAAGGTGAATGGCGATTTGTCAAGCCCACAACTTGGAATCTCTAACTCAAATGCAAACATAGTGATTACTAAGTGTGTTCATTATATTGTCTTCATGAGAGAGGATGGATAGGGACCTCCTACACTAGAAGGATGATGCAACCACCCTTTCCCCAGAAAGCTACGTATAGCTTATTGTCATGCCCACATTTCCCATGCGGTCACAAAATGCAACACACGTGTCATGTCCACATTTGTCATGTGGTCATGACATGAAATATCAAAATATTTCCATGCATCCCTAGAAACCCCCTCGCACACATTAGTGTGCTTGGTGGCAATACGCATAAGGCGTAAACATGTCAATCAATCTTGGGGTAATGCGATCACATGCACAATCCCCTGCATGATGATAGTCGACTAAGGGGGTCAATGTGATGTGAGAAGTGTCACCATTAGGGTTAGGATCGATTGATCAAAACCCTAAGTTTTCGTAAGTGAGTGATGTGATTTCAACACGAGTCAAAATTAAAACCCTAATTCTAATGTATTAAAAGAATAAATAACAACCTAATCAAAACAACTAGTTTGCAGAAACATTAAAATATTACTCAACACAAGGATTAAATTGCTTAAGAAAATTAACCCCAATTCCCAGAAAAATCTGGCAGCATAACACCACTAGGGTGTATATAGTAATTATTCTAATTAAGAATTCAAGCCAAATAGTTCACTAAACTCACTAAAGTTGATTAATTAAAATATTTACGCTAGGGAGAATAATTTGTCGCACTAAGGTTGTCTAATTAATTAACTAGATTAAATTAAATTAATACCCTACTTCGATAAAACCCAAACATAAGATTAATTCAATTAATTTAACCAAGCCTTAATATTGCATTAAAATTCACAAGTACTACTTAAGATTAAATCCCTCAAGGTCTAATAATTCACTAAACTAATCACCTAAACCTTGAATAAATAAACTAACAACATTAACTTAATACACCCAAAAATAAAAATTAAAATAATTTACCTAAAAAATAAAGTGCTCAATAAACATCAAAATCATTTCCCTACCTAAAAGTTAAAATAAAAAATAATTCCAATGAGGTAAAATAAAAATAATTACCCTACGAAAAATAAAGTGCACCCATCTCCACAAAGAAAATTTAAATTAAATTCCCACCTCAACAAAAGAAACTAATTTAAATCCTACCCAAGCCCTAAATGTTGACCCAATAAAAAAATGATTTCCTTAAGGAAAGAACACAAAAACCCTAACCCTATCTATCTTTTCTCTCAAGCTTCTTCCTCTCTCATTTTGTTTCATAGGGTTTGCAAAGGGCAGCCATGGATGGAGCTTATAATGAGGTATACTCATTGCATATATACATATTTGATAACCCTCTTATTATTTCTTGAGTATATATATACTATTTTTGAAAAAAAACCCAGAGATAAATTTTATTGGCTGCAAACTTGAGTATACAGGCTGAATATATATATATATATATATATATGCAGGATAAAATACAGTGTAATGCAAAGATACGGCCGAGGCCGAATCATGCAGGAGGAACCGATGGAAGTCACAAGGCACCACTATTTTTTCTTTATTTAAGTTAGAACTATATCTAAAAGAGATTCGGGGGTGGGGGGGGGGACGGATCCCTAGGGGGGTGGACCTCCCACCCAGGGGATCCGTCCCCCACTGCCCCTTAATACAAAAGAAATCGCAAGGGGGGGGGGAGGGGGGTTTGGTAGCCTTGTTGTCGCCCCTCCCTACATCCATTCTTTGCTCTCTTAAAAAAAAAACTAAACACAACAACCACAAAAAAAAATGGCCACTAGGTTTTAAATTCGTATGGTCGGCATTTATATAAATTATTTAGTTTGTAAGGTTTCAATATACTTTAAGTCAATTGATACAATATATATATCACTCAGTCAGTCTTAGATGGATTTTCTAGCAAAAATAATATATATATATACTCGTCCAAATCCCACAGAAAGTAAATCCTTTTGTAAAAACAAAAGCAAGTTTACTATTATATATATATATATTTCAAAATTGAGCAAGCATAAAACATTCAAAAAAAATGTATTTCTCTTTTTTTTGGGTCAATATATATATATTGAAAGAGAAACTACAACTAAGTAATATTTTCTATTCTTTTTGCAACTATAAACTTTCAAACAGCAACACATTTTATTTTTCTCTTGAAATAAATTAGTAACTACATTTATTCCTTTTTCTTTTGCTTGCAAATAAATTTAAAGGTAACAACATACATATTTTTATTTTGAAATAAAACAACACCACCTATATTCATTTTCTTGAAAACACATGCAAATGAGAACCAAAAATAAATATATTTTGACAACAATATATCAAGGAGATTATTACATTTTTGTAACTTCTAAAATAGAGTAAACACAAAATAAAATTATTTAAACTTTACATAATAAGAGAGAAATTTTCTCTCTTTTTTAACAAACTAAACAAAGGCAAACCTTGGCTATGTCTCTCAAGTAGCCCAAACTGCCATGAACATGAAACTAAAACACTTCCTCTAAGCTCCATAGTCAATAATAAACCTGCAAGAAACCAAACAAGGGAGGGAAACCATGCCACACAATACTGCTCTCCTCCCTACCATAGACTCACTAATGAGTCACCCTCAAGCTTGGAGGTCATCCACACATAAGGTTTAACACTCCACAACACAACAATGAGCAAACCAACAAAACATGAAGAACACCCATTGTTTTAACACAACACAAAATTCATAGAAATGAGTTTGAATGAGTAGGGGAGTGGACATCACTTAAATCAAGAGGCCACTTCAAAATCTCAAGACTCAACACAAGTAAGGCCTCAAACCCAAATAATTACTCCAAGAAACGCATATATTCCACCATGGCACTCATGCCATACAAAAGGCTCATACTCATAATCTTGCCCTCAAGGCCAAAATACCAACACTAGGAGGGTGACCTCAAGGAGGTTCACTCCTCCCCCACCCCACACATGTTGAGCATCTTCTCTAAATGGAGAGGCTCTTACAAACACCCTCAAAACCCCACAACATCAAAGAACAAAACACTCACAAGAAAACACACAAGAAAAGTAAATACATAAGGAAAGGCTTCAAGCCTTAAATCCTACCTTGATAAGCCCAACAAGGAAGATAATTGAAGTAGAGCCCTTCCAACTCCACCTCCAAGTCCTTCCTCCAAAAGTGCCTCCCAAAAACTCTCTAACTCCCCCAAAATTTGAATAAAATGGAAAATGTAATGAAATCAACAACCCTCTCCCTCTCTTCAAGAGGGATTAAAATAGGCTCTCTTCATGAGCCTTGAGGAATGAGAAGGTGACACATGTCACTTTCTCCTTCCTCCTCACATCTACTTGCAAGCTTCATGGAATGTGGGGGTGACACATGTCACCCTCCCATTCCCCCAAGTCTTGCCCCCTCCACTTGTGCTCTCTCACACGTGTGAGAGCAAGGTGGAGCCCAAAAAGGATAAGGGTATGACATGTGTCCATATCCTATCCTCCCATGAAAGCCCACAAAATCCCAAGGTACTCTCACCAATGTGAGATGGCCTTGGAGTTGGGTCCTCCACAATTAGGGGTCTTCAAGACTCACCAAGCCTTCAATGCAAGGTACCCCAATGTCTTGGAATGAGGTGTGGATAAGGTTGAAGAGTTTGACCCAACCCTCCACTCCTCCCTAAACTTCCATTTTCGTCACTTCACTTCAAGGTGAATTTGAAGTGACCATATGGGAGTTATCCTAGGGTTATACAAGCTTAAATGGGCCCTAGACCCTAGGGGTACAACCCAGGGTCACTTTTAACACAAATTGAGCACCATAGGATGTATAAAATCACATGAAAAGAGGTCACAAAAATTAAAACAAAAATAAAGTCAAATAAACATTACACATTTACAACACCAATATACAATCAACTTAAAATAGGTAGACCTAGCCCAAAAGACACCATACACAAAAAATACAAAAATTTATCATGCATTTACACAGTTGATCTTGGTTCCTCTTGGAACTAGATCGGTTCAACATAGGATTTCACAAAATGTGTGGGATGATCTTTGATTTTTCGTGGCTTGGGAAAATCACCTGCGCACTTAAACAAAAGACTAATCCAACATGTATTTCATAACCGAAGCAAGGAAAAGCATACACTCACACCATCACATAATCAATTAAAACATCATTAAAAAATCACATCATAATTAGATTCATAATTTGCATTTCTATAAACCATCTCAAGATAAGGATCACATAGAAAATCCATAATATAATCTCACAACTAGTATCTCTAATAATATCAGAATGCAAATCACATGTCTAATCATCATCAGTGAATCAAAATCAGTATCTAATCTCATCACAATATACTAAGCATAACTAACCAAAATAAAGGAATATAGTCTAGAACATCTGCATATCGGGATAATCAGTCCTCAAATGTCTAAAATGTCTCTAACAGTAATATGAAATGAGCAAAAATAAGGGAGTGAAATAATAGGCCTCACACTTATGCTAAGACGAGGATTCCCATCTCATCTCAAGGGAGCCATATGGTGAGAATATTGAGAGGATTATGTGTCCTCTTGCCTTGAAGGAACTGCCACAAGGTCAAAAAGGGGTGGGCTTCTAACCAAAGGTGTTTAGTGGGGGATATTCAGGGGACTGACACATTACAAGTGTCCAGCAAGCCACTTAAGGCTTTAACTAGTCTTACTAGGAGTCTAATATACACAAGGTACACCTCCTTTCAAACTAGAACTATACAGTAAGCGCTAATACCGGTTAGACTTGGCTTTCACCTTATCCTTTTTTATATAGCAGACCGAATGAAAGTACTACTTGAGGTCGTTCCCTTGGAGTGAGTACCTCTTTTCCCACCAAGGTAGGCCTCTCTAAGAAAATGAAAAAGAAGAGAATAGAACCATTTCTCTTCACCCATGATCCTTATGAAGGTGAGGGGAGAGGATACTTTGATTCTATCCCTTGGGATCTACTAACACAATGTGCAAGCACACCAAACACTTCAAACAAAATCTAAGTTCTTTTTAAAGACCCAAATCAAAGTGTTCCTGTGTTTGTGTAGACAATGTTTATTTTAAATGCACCAGATCAAAATGTTTTCTAAGATAGACACATAAAGTTCATTTTAGTGAACCAAGGTAAATGTTTCTAAGATAAAAAAGCCCTACAAAGAAATGTCAGTAGTTGGATGTTTAGTCTTGGACAAACGTTCTTTTTCCCTGCAAAACCTCGTCAAACACTTGCACAGACCCTAAAGTTAGCATATAAAATACCTCCAAAATAGATAGAAATGGTGCTAAAAATCTAAGAAATGGCATTAAATCTAGATAGATGGCACTACAAAGATAGTAAGCAAGCTAAAAACTGAATAGTGAGCAAAAAAGGAAATAGCGCTACAAATTATCTAAATGGCGCCAATGTTTTGAATAGTGCTGAAATGTATTGAAATGGCATCAAAATATCAAAAAATGGTGGCAAGAGGAGTTTATACCTACATTTACCTATTCTTTGGACCTGGTAGTGTCAAACTATGTGTGTATAGCACTAAAATGATGCAGTGTGTCTAAAATCTTGTCAAAAGAGGTTGTTAGTTACAAATATTCATTCAAATCAAGTTAGAATCTCCTTCTCTACCAAGTATCATCCAAAAAACAAGGTTGCATGTGTAAAACAAGTCAAATGCAAGCCAAAATATGTTAGGGTTAGATGAAAAAACCTTTGCATACAAACCTATAAAAATATTGGCATTATGTCACCTTATCTCTGTGTTAGTTTGCTAAAAAATAGAGGACAAACCCCTAAAACCCACTAAAAACTCCAAAAAGGTATTAAGATAAACTTTCAAGCACAAAAGGTTAGTGGGCTATCTCAGAGAGATGGCACCAAAATAGAGGCTAATGGCACCACAAATCCTAGAAATTGTGCCACTGCGCGAACAAATAGCACCAAACTGAGAGGTCTTAGCACCAAAAGCCTGCAAAACGTGTTTTTTTCACAAAAAATTAAATAAAATTAGTAGCTTCGGACCATGGGGTCCCACCGGGTGTGCCAAATGAGGTCAAGGAAAACAAATGAAGTCAAAAACATAAACAAAATGCATGAAAACACAAGTTTATACCTTCAAATGATGTCCTCCTCCTTGATAAGGTTGAGAGAGTGCACTCTTACTCTCTAGCTTTACCCATGGATTCAATATGAAATGCTCTCACATGCATATGCAAGTCACTAAAAACCCAACTCTAGATGAGAAGGTGATGGAGAGATTTTGGCATGATAAAAATACACTAAGCTTGGATGATAAAATGGTTTGGGAGAGGTTGTATTTATAGGCATTTTAGAGAGAGATTTGATCCAATGGTTGAGGTTGAAGTAGAGATCAATGGATGAGGATGAATGTGAGATGGAGGGCTTAGATTTGATCAACAACAATGGAGGGATGAGAATAAAAGTGAATTTTTAATTCACCTTGGGAATGGGTGTTTATTAATGAAGTTAGATGAGATGGATTAAAAAAGAATTTTAAATTATTTTTGGGAAGAGGTGAGGATTAGAAATGAATTTTTAATTCATTTGGGGAAGAGTTATATTAAATGTGAAATATGACAACTTAGGTGTGTAAGAACTCATTAATAAGTTTTAAGATAAAATATGTATAAAAAATTGCCTTATGTGGAATAAAGGCTAATTTTTTATTTGGGGTATGTGGGGATGAGTGTTAAGTGGGGTTTGACCAAACTAATCAAGGAGATTAGTTTAATTAATATGGTTGTAGTAGATTAGTGAGTGGCTTAATTAGGAGTTAAAATTAATTAAACAAGGATTCATTTAATTAATTTTAGATTTAGGGGTCACATAGGCTAGGGTGGCTAATTAAATAATATCTATTTAATCAACTAGGATAGCGGTAGGCTAAATAGTAGGCTAAATTAACTAGATAAACATAGTTTATGTAATTAATTAGGTTTAGGGGAATGGTGAAATTAACCAAATAAATATTTGCATTTTTATTTAATTAATTGGGCTAATGTTAGTAAGTGTGATCATTGAATTAGTTAAATTAATTCAATTTAAAAGATGAAATGATGAAGAGATGGTGAATGATCAGGTGTTGGAAGGTGTAATTAATTAAATAAAAATTTAAGTAATTAATTAGATGATGTCAGAAAGATGATTAGTTAGTAAAGACATTTTTAGGTGTCTACAAAAAGAATCCCTCTACAACTATCAAAGATGAAGAATGGTTGAAACTTGATAAAAAAGCATGAGGAACCATAAGGTTGTGCCTTGCAAATGTTGTCCTCTTGAATGTTTCTACTGAAGCTACAACATACAAGCCATGGAAGAGGATAGGTGATATTTATCAAACCAAAAGTTTAACAAATAAGTTATACCTCAAAAAATAGTTGTATTCATTAAAAATGAAGAATGGAGATTCTGTTCCAAACCATTTGATCGCATTTAATTTGATTATAAGTCAACTTACATATGTAGATGTTAATCTTGAGGATGAGGATAAATGTATCTTATTATTATGTTCTTTCAAATCTAATTGTTGCTATCAGTGGTAGTGGTGCAGATCCAAAGATGGACAATATCATTGCTACTCTTCTTTCAGAAGAAATGAGAAGAAAGTCCAAAAATGGTGGACCCCAAGATGCTTTACATGTAAAGGGTAGGACAAAGGAAAAGACACCCACTCAGGATAAGAAAAAGGGTAAGTCTAAAGGTCATTCTAAAACTCTTGGTAAGAGAAAGGTAAAATGTTGGAACTGTGGCAAATGGAGACATGTGAAGAAAGGTTGTAAGAACAAGAAAAAGAGTTCTAATTATTCCACTAAAAAATCCTCAGAGGATGGTGACAATGATGCATTAATTATTTCAACTAACCTAATAAGTAATGATGCTTGGCTTATTGATTCAGGTTGCTCCTATCATATGACTCCCAACAAGGAGTGGTTCTCAAAATATTCAACATATGATGGAGGGGAAGTTTTCCTTGGCTACAATAGTACAAAACAGATAATTGGCAAAGGAAAGGTAAAGCTGTATTTTAGTGATAGAAGGGTTGAAACCCTTCATGATGTTTTACATATTCCAGGACTAGCAAGACAATTACTTTTTGTATCAAAGTTAAATGATTCCAGAATGAATGTAACATTTGATAAGTCTGGTTGCAGGTTGGTAAGAACGAATTGGGTGGTTGCTAAAGGATCTTGGATGGGGAACTTGTTTAGATTAAATGCATCTACTTTGAATAATTTAGCCAATGTAATAGACAATGAAAATACATGTATGTTGTCGCACCACAGATTGGGCCACATCAGTGAAAAAGGTCCTAGGACCATTATTAATAAAAAATTGGTTGACGGTATTTCAGATTATTCTATTGGTAAAAATGATTTCTGTGAGCATTGTGTGTTTGGAAAATATAGTAGATCTTCATTTCCTAGTGGAACAAGTAATGCAAATAGTATATTAGAGATCATACATTCAGATGTCTTTGGACTAGTAGATGTTGACTCTTTTGTAAAATCTTGATATTATGTCACATTCATTGATGATGTATCAAGATACACTTGGATTTATTTTGTGAATGCAAAATTTGAAGTTTTCACTAAGTTTAAATAATTTAAGGCCTTAGTTAAGAAGAAAACAAATTATAAAATAAAGGTGTTGAGATCGGATAATGGAGGTGAATATTGTTCTAAGGAATTTGATGAATTTTGTAAGCATGTAGGTATTGTGAGACAGAAAACAACACCTTATACTCCCCAACAAAATGGGGTAGCAGAAAGAATGAACCGAACCTTAATTGAAAGAGCTAGGAGCTTGTTAAGCAGTGTTAAGCAAGATCAATGTTTTTGGGCTGAGGCTGTAAGTACTTCTTGTTACTTAATTAATAGATCTCCTTGCTCTATTCTTGAAAATAAAACTCCTTATGAAATGTGGTTAAAAAGAAAATCTTTTGTTTCACATTTAAGGATATTTGGTTGTGAGGCTTTTGTTCATATGCCTAAAGAAAAAAGAACTAAACTGGATCCAAAAACTAAAAAATGCATCTTTGTAGGGTATGGTGAGAATGTAAAAGGTTACAAACTTTGGAACCCTCTAACCAAGAAAATTATTTTATCAAGAGATGTTATTTTTAGAGAGTTTAGAGCTTATGAAGGTGAAGAACAACTAAAGGAATAAGAAAAGTAAATTAGTGCATTTTGAAACACATATAGATAAGAAAGAAGATGCGCATGTTGAAGAGCAATTAGATGGGTTTGGGAATGGATAAGAAGAAGAGAGTTCAGAGAGTTTAGATAATGATGTTTAGGATGAGCATATAGAAGAACAAATAGAACCTCTTATTGCTACTATAAGAAAATCCACAAGGCAATGAAATCCAATTGACAGGTATAGCCCTCTTGATTTTTGTTGTATATTTTCTTTATTGAGTACTAATGATGAACCTAGATCTTTCAGAGAGACTCTATCTTCAAAAGAGAGTGAGTCTTGTTTGCAATCTATGCATGAGGGAATGAATTTCTTGGACACTTGTGACACTTGGGACCTTGTGTATTTTCCCAAAGGAAGAAATCCCTTTGGTTGTAAGTGGTTTTATAAAAAGAAAATTGGTGTAGATGGTAATCTAGAAAGGTACAAGGCTAAATTGGTAGCCAAGGGCTACTCCGAGAGAGAGGGTGTTGATTTTATTGAAATTTTCTCTCCAGTTGCTAAATTAATTTCTATTAGATTCTTTTTATCTATTGCTGCAAATTTTGATTTTGAGATAGAGAAAATGGATGTTAAAACTACTTTCTTGCATGGGAATCTTGAGGAGGAGATTTATATGAGGAAACCTGATGGTTTTGTTGTTAAAGGGAATGAAGACTTAGTTTGCAAATTGAAAAGATCTTTGGATAGTTTGAAACAGTCACCTAGAATGTGGTATCAGAAGTTTGATGATTTGTCATTGAAATTTGGTTTTGTTAGAAGTGAAGAAGATCATCATGTTTATCTTAAGATTATTGATGATCAGGTTCTAATTATTGTATTGTATGTTGATGACATGTTTATTGGAAATAACAAGGTAATGATTAGAGAGCTTAAAACTTAGCTTTCTAAATCTTTTGATATGAAGGAGTTAGGGGCTGCAAAATACATTCTTGGAATGGAGATCAATAGGGATCGTGTTCACAGAAAACTATGGTTAGTCAGAGTAAGTATGTTGATACAATTTTGCAAAGATTTAATATGCATGATTGCAAACTAGTTAGCATTCCTTTTCCTATTGGTACTAAGCTAAAATTAGACATGTGTCCTACCACTGATGATTTTTTTGAAGAGATGTCTAATGTTCCTTATACTAGTGTTGTTGGTAGGTTAATGTATGCAATGGTTTGCACTAGATCATATATTGCACAAGCAGTGGGAGTTTTAAGAAGGTTTATGTCTAACCCTGGTAAAAAACATTAGAATCATGTTAAGAGGGTGTTTAGATATTTGCAAGGAACTTTTGATTATTGTTTGGTTTATCATGGTATTGATAGTGTTGATAAATCATTGGACATACATGGTTTTATTGATTCTGATTGGGCAAGTGACTTGGATAGTCGAAGGTCCACAAGTGGCTATGTTTTTAATTTGTTTGGAGCTACGGTAAGTTGGATGAGTAAGAGGCAACCTATGGTTTCTTTGTCTACTATAGAAGCAGAGTATATGGCTGCTACACATGCCTCCAAAGAGGCAGCTTGGTTAAAGAGACTTGGGAAAGGTATTGGTTTTGATTGCAAGATAGTAAGACTTAATTGTGATAGTCAGAGTGCTATTTATTTAGCCAGAAATCCTATGTATCATACTCATATGAAGCATGTTGATGTTCAGTATCACTTTGTGTGAGAAATGGTTGAGAAAGGTAAGGTTTTGATTGAAAAAGTTGACACTTTGGTTAATGCAGCAAATTATTTTATGAAGCTAGTTACTACAGATAAGTTCTCCTGGTGTAGGAAGGCCATTGGCCTTAATCACTATACTTGATTTAAAGTTTGATTATATCATTTAGAGTTATTGCAATGTATAATGTCAAGTGGGAGAATGTTGGGATAAGTTGCCATTAACTTGCAATCCTAACCAATTCATGTGTCTCCAAAGTTCTTGGAATGTGTTCCCCAACACATTAAGACTTTGAGAGATTTATTATTTATTAACTATATCACTTTGACTTTTGCAATTAATTCCTAATTGGATAAAATCAAACTTGGGTGCCCACTTTGAGTTGGGAGACATGAAGACTTTGTTGACTTCTCTTAAATCTAATTTTAGATTTTGATAACTTCCAGTGAGTCAAAGTTAAACTTGGGTGTCCCCTTTTCATAGGGACTTATATTTAGACTTGGAGTTGTGCATTTTAATGTACATGAGTGGATAATGTTGAGACACCTTGCATGGATATGATGTTGGAGTTAACTACATTGTTAGAGATGCATGAATTGGATATTTCTTGCATGTGGTCAAAATAGCTTGCATGGACTCACATGTTTTTGCATGTTACTTGCATGTACTTGCATATTGTTGCATGTTGCTTGCATGTACTTGCATATTGTTGCATGTTAGTTTTGTGATTGTATATGCCTAAAAATGACATGATTCACATTCTTCTAGGTTAATTAAATATCAAAATATTTAATTACCTCTTCTAAAGTTAAAATTAAATAAAATCTTTTATTTAATTTAACTCCTCCAAACAATTAAATAATTCTCAATTATTTAATTAAATCAAATTCATTCTTCCAAATTTGAATAAATCAAATCAAATTTATTTAAATTCTCTCAGTCTCCAAAAATAAAATATAATAAAATATTTTATTTATTCTTCCAAATCATGCACAACAATTAAATAAATTTATTTATTTAATTTACTTTCTTATCTTCTAAAATTAAATAATTCCAATTATTTAATTGTTTCTTCCAATAATATCTTCTCTAAATTTAAATAAATCAATTATTTATTTAAGTTGTTTTTTCTTCTAAATTAAGTTATCTCTAAATATAATTCAAGCTTTGTGCACATGCAATTAAATATTCCTAATATTTAATAAAGCAAAATATCTTCTTATTCTGATGCAAATATATTCTTCTTGTTTTAAATCACTTAACTAATTATTATATTCTTTTAAATGCTTTAACTCATTCTTCTATTCTTAGTAAATCCTCTCATGCAAAAGAAAGCAAGACACATGTCCTCTTCTTATTCATTGCACGTTCCTCATCCATTCTCAATCATTGATCTTCTCAAGTCTTTTATATCGTTGATCTTCATTCTCTCAAGTCTATAAATTGAACCTCATTCTTCTATTTCAATCATCCAAGCTTTAAGTATTGTTACTCTGAAGGAATTACAGCGTGCCTTTGGCACCAATTCCTTCATTGCTTGTGATCACATTCACTACTATGCACTACGCACTACTACCATTGTTGTGAAGCTCCTCTTCATTGCAATAAACTATCACCACCATTCCCAATTGACATTCTTGAAGCATAGCAAGGAAGTGCACTCTCTGAGGGCCTCATTCATACATGCAAGAATGATTGTGATAGGCGATCAATGGAAGCTTCAAATTAAGGAGGTTTTCTTTGTTGTTTGTTCATTGTTTATTGAATCTTATTTGTTCACCATTTCATTGAAGTTTTGGGTAACTTGATATTGATATTATTGTTTATTCATTTGATCCAATTTTCCCTTAATAGTGAGATTGCTTGCAAAGTACTCCAACTCCAGAAACTTGCAGGATGGTACATCTCAATGTTTCAGGTAATGGGTATCAGTTGTATGTTGTTGCAAATGCTTGCATGTCAGTTTTAAGATATTACTGGAAAAACACTCCAACTCCATAAACTTGCAAGATGGTACATCTCAATGTTTCAGGTAATGGGTATCAGTTGCATGTTGAATTTGGTGTTTGCATACCAATTGCATGTACAAAACAAGATATTTCAGAATAATCTTGGGTACATCAATCTTGCATGTTGTTTGCATGAAATTGATGTGTATTGATCACTTCAGTCAACATAAAGTGATTGGGAAAATATGGATGCTCAATTGGAAGACTTTCTATTGTTGCTTTTATTTAGAAATATGTTTGATGTTGGCAAAGCTAATTTGGGTAAACTTAGGCTTCCACATCAAGGACTTAGAGGAATTTTAGTATTGAATGTAATCTTTTCCAAAGAGATTTAATACAAGTAGGAAACATCATTGAGTGTGGAGTTTTTTCCTGCAAGGGTTTCTCCACGTAAATATTTGTGTTCATTATTGCAATCTTCTCTCTTCTATTCTTTTCTCTTCTACATTGGATTGAAAATGCAAAATCACTTCTTCATTAGTTGTTACAGATTAATCTTAATTTCAGCTTTGCATACACAAAATTCTAAAGTTTATAGTAGCAGTTCTACCTTCATTTTCAACAAGATGTTGCTTCTATTATGACATCTACAACACTAGTTGATATTACACCAACAAGAAAACTTAATATCAATAGCCAATTAACAAAAATGCTATAGTATGGACTGATAAACATGCTACAAACTCACAAAACAACATTTGCCTAGGACTATCATGACATGAAAGGTATAGATCCTAATCTTTGTATGCATGAAATATATATAAATGAAGGATGCAAGCCAATTAGGCAACCTCAACAACAAATGAACCCTACTATAAGAGACATGGTGAAGAATGAATTACAAAAATTATTGGATGCAACATTCATATATCCTATATCAGACATCCAACGGGTATCCCCATTAGTAATAGTACCCAAGAAAGGAGGCAAGTGGTGGGTTTGTGTAGATATTAGAGAATTGAATATAGCCACTAGAAAAGATCATTTTCGTCTTCCTTTCATTGATCAAGTCTTGGATTCTTTGGATGGCAAGAAATATTTTTGTTTCCTAGATGGATTCAGTGGCTATAATTAGATCAAAATAGCCCTAGAGGACTAGGATAAAACCATATTCACATGCCCATGGGGAACCTATGCCTATTCAATCCTTCCATTTGGACTCTGTAATACACTTGTAACATTTCAAAGGGCTGTTTTGAGCATCTTTTATGATTTTTCTGATGACTCCATGGAAGTGTATATGGATGATTTCACCACATCTTATGAAGAATCTTTGGCAAACCTTGAAAAGGGCCTCCAAAGATGTCAAGATCACATGTCTCTTAGTCATGAAAAAAGTTTCATGATGATGGAAGAAGGAGTAGTACTTGGCCATTTTGTGTCCAAGAAAGGCATTCAGGTGGATCCCAACAAAATTGAAGTCATTTCAACATTACCCATTGCTAAAAAAATAAAGGATGTCAGAAGTTTTCTTGGCCATGCAGGATATTATAGGAGGTTTATAAAAGATTTAAGTAAAATAGCATCACCTTCATTTGTCCTAAAGGATTTTGAACTTGATTAGACACCTTCTTGTCAAACAACCTTTGAAAATCTTAAATATTCCTTGACAAAGACACCTGTACTTAGAGGACCCAATTGGAAAATCCCTTTTCATATTCATACAAATGCCTCTAATTTTGTTGTAGGTGTTGTGTTAGAACAAAAGGAGGGGAATTTGGAATGTGCTATTTACTACATCAGTAAGAATCTACAAGGTGTTGAACTTAACTATACTATTATAGAGAAAGAAATGTTAGTTGTTATTTATGCAATCAATAAATTCAGACACTATATCACTAGATATCCCAATTTTGTTCATAATGATCATGCAGTAATAAGGTATGCTCATAATGATCATGTAGTAATAAGGTTTCTAATGAACAAACTAGTGGTTAGTGGCCAAATGGTTAGATAGTTGTTGTTGTTACAAAAATTTGATATCACTATTGTGGACAAACCTAGGAAGGCCAATGTGGTTCCTAATTTCCTCTCCAGGCTCTCTACTTATAATGAAGATCTAGTTGTTGATGAATCATTTCTTGATGAACACTTATTTGTATTAACTTTACAAACTCCTTCGTATGTAGATATAGCCAATTATTTGGTTTCAAGAAAGACACCTCCACACCTTTCACCAAGAGAAAGGCACCATCTGGTTGAACGCATCCTTCTCTATTCATGGGTAGCTAGCTACCTCTTTTACACGAGACCTAATCATGTCATGTGTAGATGTATCAGAGAAGATGAAGTATAAGACATTCTTAAGGCATGCCATGATGAACCTTGTGGGGGGCATTTTGTAGCCAAACAAACAACAGTCAAGATCTTAACTATTGGATATTATTGTCCAACACTGCACAAAGATATAGTTCAATATACAAGGAGATGTGACCACTGTCAAAGAATGGGCAGACCTACAAGAAGTGATGAGATCCCCTTGTAGCTAAAATTGGTGATTACACCCTTTGACAAATGGGGCATTGATTTTATTGGGCCTATTGATCTTCCCTCTAACAATAAAGAGTACATACTAGTATGTATTGATTACCTAACCAAATGGGTGGAGGTTAAAGCTCTCAAGTTTACAAGAGACAATAAGGTGGCCACATTTTTGTATGAAGAAATATTTACCAGATATGGAGTGGCAAGGGAAATAGTTACAGATTAGGGACCATAGTTTACATTAGCCCTGATTGCTAGTCTAATTCAAGATTATGAAATAAGACATAAGAAATCCACTCCCTATCATCCACAATCAAATGGCTAGGTTGAGGTCACAAATAGGGAAATTAAGGCAATATTAATGAAGATAGTTGCATTACATAGAAAAGATTGGGTAGCTAGACTCTCAGAGGCAATATGGGCATACAAAACCACATGGAAAACTACAACAGGGTATACACCCTATGAACTAGTCTATGGAAAAGAGGTTGTCCTCCCTATTGAATTTGAATACAAAACATTAAGAACCACCATGCAGCTAGGAATGGATTTCTCTACAGCTCAACAAGATAGATTACACTTGCTTGATGCTTTAAAAGAATTAAGAATGGAGGTAGTTTACCACAGAAAAAAAAATCCAAAAATAAATAATCAAATGGCATAACCAGTACATCAAAACTAAAAAGTTTCACATAAGTGACTGGGCCCTACTTTATGAATTCAAATAAGGACCACAAAGGCAAACTCCAGACCAGATGGTTGGGTCCTTATGAAATCAATGAAGTTTTTCCCAATGGTGCAATCCAACTTACCATAATTAATCTAGTCAGATTTTCACTCAGGGTCAATGGACACCATTTGAAACTTTATAAGAAGACATTAGATAATGAAAACTTTCTCGAACAGTTGATAGGACATGTTGATACACAAGTTCCACAGCATTCACTACTCGTTGCAACATGCATTCCATTCACAACTACTCCCAATGAAACAATAGTAGATGAAGCCAAAATCTCATCTACTGTCACTCCTTAGGTATAATCTTATTTAACCCTTATAAATAAATAAACAATAAAAATATAAACAAAATAAAAATAATCTCCACCAAATAAGCTCCCTCACATCCAATTGAATGACATTGAAGGCACCTGCAAACACTCTAAGGGTTTTCAACTTTTTAAAGGGACCTATAGCCATTGCAGCTACAACCACTATGACTATCCTCATTTTTGAGGGACCTATAGCCGCTGAACTCACAACCATTCCACATGGGCCCTATTCACTTTCTCCATGTAGCCACTACATCTTTCACATCAAACAGTTTTGCTTCTATGCATGTAGCCACTCTTGTCTACAACACATTCATTCACGACATCCGCATGTCGCCACTCTTTCTTCCACATTTGTACTTTCTATCTATGTTTCACTAAGCTACTCCTCTATAATCCAACACACTTTCTTCATGTCACACCCACTTTCACTTCAATACACTCTTCAATATCATATGTTCCAACTGCCATGTCAGCTTCTTTGCATGCATCATCTCCCTCTTCGTTAGCATTTAAATGGTATTTATCTCACACCTTCCATTAATTAACATTAAATTCTATTTCTTTTATAGAAATCTTACTTCACATAGACATTTATTCAACTATTATGCATAATTCCCAATGCTTTCACCCTACTCTCCCATATATCCTCACTAACTTCACATTTGCGGACAAATGCATCCTTAGTTGGCGGGACTTCATATGTAGAATTCCATGTACCATCACCCACATCAAAATCTCTCTTTTCATAATTTATGGCTACTCACTACATAGCATACACAATCAATCAGATAGGAACTGGTAGATGCACAAGCAGAAACAAGAAGGAAAATATGGTGGAAATTGGTTCCAGTAGCAAATAATCCCATAAAAAGTTAGGTAAATAGGTAATTGCAGCACGATGGGTGGGTATCCCATCAGGAAAGAACCTATAGATCATACAACATTGTTAAATGACCTGGACTGTATGCCTATTTTCTAGCAAGCCAGATGGCTTGACTATTTCTGTAGATTGATCAAATACAATGAAGCCATGACTCAACAATTTGTAAGGACATTTCAACATAATGAAGCAATAGTCAGGGGATTGCAGGTTGATGCTTCAGAGGCTACTATTGAAGAGGTAATAGGGTTACCTATTGTTAGAGAGGAGTTTCCCATAAAAGTTGATTCCATTGCAACAAGGGATGAATTTGTCCAACCTGGTGAAAGAATAGACTTCTCATCTCAAGGTACTAAACGTGTCTCTCTACCCTGGTTATGGGATTTTGTTGCTACTTATATCATTAAGTATTTAACTTGCGATTGAAGACAATCATTATTATATACTAATCATTGTAAACTATTGAGTCATCTCCATCATGGTAGAGTTGTAAGTTCCAAATTTCTTGTTTAATCTGCTAAAAAGAATGTCTGTTGAGTATAAGAAGAAAGGGAACTAGTCATCCCTATCAAATGATTGTCTGGTTATATTATTGGTGAAAATAAGTTTGTCTATTTAGTTCCCAGACATTCTTTGGGAAAAAATTCTTAAGGTTAACCACATTGATGATAGACCCTTAAGGGTTGGACTAGTTGGGGAAGATGAGGCACAGGTAGAGAATATACAGTCAAAGGAAGGGTAGGAATCTCCTATGGACTTTTTTCCAACCAATGGCCTCGCCTACCTATAGCTATGACACTATTCTAGAGCATTCAACTCCATACACCAATAACCCAATGGATGGACTTGCAAAGTCTCCCACTCCTATAGCTTCATCAGTACCAACCCCGTTCCTAGAACATTCTACTTTGTAACCTTGTAGCCACATTGAACAATTTGAAAAGAAACAAGTGTAGCCTAAAACTACCGACTCACAACCCACAACTAAGATTTCCAAAAACCCTCCTTCTGCTTCCAAGCCCAATAAGAAGAGAAAATCATCCTCTTCTCCCTCTAAATCCAAGAAGAAATAAAAAGTATCTACCCAACCACTAAATCTCTCTAGCCACCTAAAATAAAATGAGTTATAGGAGGAAAAATTCCTCCTAAACAAAAAGGGTGGTTGATGTACAATCTGATACAGACTTAGAGAGGGAACATCTATTTGTTAATAGGGAGCAGTTGAATGTGGCACAATTAATTGTTATGGAAACTGAAACATAATCAGAGGAAGAAGATTTGTTCATAGCAAGGAAACAACCTCAACCTCCTCCTGATGTAGGAAACCAAGAATTGTTAGCCTCCTCTGATGAAATTCAAAAAAAGGAATTATTGTTGGATAAAGAGGAGAAAACTAAGGAGAATATTGATGAGTTGTAGATGGCTTTACAAAAGATTGCAGCATTGAAAAGACAACTACATGAATACCAAAAAAAGGAGACTAGATTGAATGAGAGGGTTAAAAAATTGGAAAATCAGTTGCACATTTATCAACAACAGGGAATCGGACTAGATCAACTAGCTCAATTGTCCATTATAGAAATAAATAGAAGTTTAGAGTCTGTGCAGTAGGATAATCATCAAGAAGAAGTTGCACCATCAACCTTGTTGAATGTTAGCTTGCAACTATGGGGGAAAATAGAGGAAGTAGTAAACAAATAGCATGAGATGAAAGAGAAGCACAAAAAGGAGATTGAGGAGAAAAATAAGGAGATAAGGAGATTGAAATTCAAAACAGATAGGATGGTGGACATACCTATACAACTTATGAGATGTAGACCTACTGCAAGGGTGTATGCCCTTTACTTACAAGAGAAAAACTTGAGTTTTTAGTTTAGTCACTTGTACAATGATGCTCCTATTTCCCTTTTCACACCTGAATTGTTTTTGGCAACATACCAGAGAGCTACCCCAAAGATGTAGAATCAATTATGTGAATTTTATTTACATGAATTGGCTATTCATTCTAACACTACTTGGAATCCCTTAATTGTTATTGGGGATGTGCAAATAAAAGCCTTGTCATCATTCATTCAGAATGAACATAGGAGAGGGGTCCTTTAGTAATAGTATAATGAGAGGGAGAAATCAATTCCCCTCAAAATTAGGGTAGAAGCCCAAGATCCCAATCAAATAGTAGTAGAATGGATTAATCTTATCCAACACATTAAGGTGGAAGAAAATCTCCTTGAATGCAGGGTAACAGATTATAAGAAATTTAAGGAATTAGTTGATAGCACTAGTAAGGAGGCATTGAACTTCTCAAAAGGCAAGTGGAATGAGTTGACATAGGAGTTAAGAAGTAAAGAACCCCACTCTATCTTCAATTTCTTAGCATCAATTACTAGGGCACACATGTATATAAAATCATCTAATGAACATGGAATTACCTAGCTTCCTTTAGTTTTTCATCCTCCTCTTCTCCTATATCCAATCTCACATTGGCAAGGACAAAACATCTCAAGTAGCAAAGCGGGCTAGATGGGATTGGTTGGCTAAATAGAAAGGTTTCTATCTTAAGTAGGATCAAGGAGTCATGTAACCCACAGATTACAGAGAGATTGCACTCCAGTATAATCAAAGGCCTTGGTTTCCTGAGGACAAGAAACACATTTAGTTGGGGGTGTGATGGGACTTTATTTTATTCTAGTTCTCTTGTTTAAGTTCATACTTTCCAAAGACATTTCCAAACATTCCTAGACATTATCTATGTTTATGATTACCTTTAAGACCTAAAAGAATTAAGAATAGTATATGATATGTTTATGAATGATTATGTGTGAATTAATGATTATTTATAAGATGTGATAGTAATTTATATTAATTATGGTAGTTTGTGATGTATAAATACTATATGGAGAAACTAACCCTAATGCAACAAGTACACAGTTACCTATGGTGGAGGCCATCTATCAACCCACAACAAAGGAGGTGTTTATCTACAATTGAGAATGCAATATCCCATGACCAAAGAGGAAGGATCCCAAATTGAATGGATATGGTTTAACCATAGCTCCTCCCAATCCTCCATAGTTTTATCTTCAACAATTGACATACTCATTAGGATTAAGAGGAGATCAAATCATGGTTTGTGTTCTGTTTTCATTTATGTCTATCTTTATAGTGAATAAGAAGAATCATAGTAGGACTGTGATATCTAGATTATCTTTGTAATAGTTATTTTCCTACTTCTAATGTAATTAGAATAATAATAAATCCTTCTTCCTATGTTTGTGGGGAGAATGGATGAGTGTAGGATAGTTGTTTATAAGTTCAATTCGAATAGGAGACTCGGATCCTATCTATATATGATAGATTTTGTATATGATAGGGGAGTTAGAAAATATTTGTATTGTTGTCAAGTTCTTGTTATTCTATTATATCTTCCAGAGTTTAATAAGAGAATATAGATTCAAATTTAGTCAATGGTGTAGTCACGGTTAGGAGGGTCCACAAAGTGAACTATCTAGGCCATGTAGCTAGAGTAAACACAATGGAAACAACTCAAAGAGATAAATAAAATGTAGATTCAGACATTTAGTATATCATAGAATTCAAATATAAATTGGCCGGTAACATGCAGGCTTACAATTAGGGCTCACATGCCTGATTACAAGATATGCACAAGATATGGCTTTGAAGCTCCTTTGCACAAAATTCAAACAATCAACTATAAACTAATGATCAACTATCCTTTCCTAGGCATCTATTACATCAATGTATATCATCTCTGGAACATAAGATTCCTCCATGTTAGCCCAATGAAGATCACCACTCCAATGAAAAGCTGTAACATGTGTACATGGATAGGTTGAACCTAATTGAATAGAACTCCTTCACGAATGAATAGAACATTTGATGTATGGATCTCAGAGAAGGTCGGCCATGAAACAAAAAACATTGGATGATGTGTAATTTAGCTTCACAAGTTGTGAAATGTTCTGTAATTCTTCTCCTTTAGTTGATTATCTGAGACTGTCAGAATGCTCTATTTTGAGAAAATAGTTAATCTTCTGATAGCGATAACTTTTTAGTACCTGATCTAAATGCTCTAAATTTTGGATGTGATGTGCATAAGTGAATCTAGATGCTAAGTCTAGCTCTACATGGTCTGAAATGCAATTGCAATAGAATGTGGAGCAAAATAAAGAAACTGCTAATGACTGAACTAACTATACTGAACTAGAAACTAAAAAGAAACAAACTAAAATGCAAATGTTTTCGATTAATGCAAGATTGCTCTTGAACTAGGGATGCTCCTACACTAGACATCTAGGGTTATTGAAAAAGTGAGTCCCTCACTTTGCTGGGGCTATAGAGAAACCAAGATGGTCCACCTTAGCCTACGAAATCCAAGATGAATCCTCTTCCGATCTACCTTTCCATTTCACAAGATATTCTTTGTATTGTCTCCCTCTGGTGTTGTGTCCAACTCTGCTATCCAAAATGTCTTCAATCTACTCTGGTGTTTGTTGTGGTAACTGCTTCTTCAAGTCTTCTTCTATGCTGTCACTGATCTCTTCTTCATGGTACTGATACAAGTCTGCAATGTTGAAAATAGGAGATATACCCAATATCTCTGGTAACTCCACTTCATATGAAGTTCCTGAATCAAATTTTTTGAGTATCCTACAAGGTCCAAACTTCTTCAACTTGTTATATGTTCCAACTAAAAATCTTTCTTTTCTCAAGTATACCATCACTTCATCTCCAACTACAAATTATTTGTCTTTTCTTCTCATCTTCTTGTTCTTTATACTTACTGTTCATCTCCTCCAAATGCTTCTTAACTTGATTATACATTGTCTCCATATGTCCTACAAATTCTTCTACTTCTACAGTTCTCTGTTCTTCCATACTGATATCTCTCAACTCTATTACTCCTCTAGGTTTTACTCTGGTAACAATCTCGAAAGGTGTTCTTTCGGTACTCCTATTCACTGAATTATTGTATGCAAACTCTGCTTGTACAAGATTCAAATCCCAACTTCCTGCCTTCTCTCCACCAAACATCTCAACAAGTTTTCCAAACTCCTATTCACTACCTTAGTCTGTCCATCAGTTTGTGGATGAAATGCTAAACTAAACTTCAAATCTGTCTTCATCTTCTTCCAAAGTGTCTTCCAAAAGTATCCAAGAAATCTTGTGTCTCTGTCTGAAATTATATTCTTAAGTAATCCATACAATCTCACAATCTCCTTGAAAAATAGGTCAGCCATATGCATTGCATCAGTTGTCTTCTTACAAGGTATTAAATGTGCCATCTTTGAAAATCTATCCACCACTACAAATATTGAATCATGTCCTATTTGTGTCTTTGGAAATCCCATTACAAAATCCATACTTATGTCTTCCCGAGGTCTCTCTGGTATTGTCAAAGGTTTATACAATCCAATATTCTGACTATTTCCTTTCACAAATTGACATACTCTACAACTTTGCACAAATTTCCTCACATCCTTATGTACCTGAGGCCAAAAGTAATTTTCACTTAGCAAAAGCCACTATCTTATCAATGCCAAAATGTCCTGCTAATCCACCATTGTGTTTCTCCTTGATCAGATTATCCCTCATTGAACTTCTAGGAATGTACAACTGATTTCCTTTCAACAACATATCTTCTTGAATTAAATAGTCCAACCACTTACTTTTATATGTCACAATAGGTTCCTTATATGCTTTCCAAAGTTCTACAAAAACAAGATCTTCTTCATACATGTTCTTTAATTCTTCAAATTCTTATACTTCAACTTTCATCTCTATCAACAAGTTCCTTCTCCTACTCAAAGCATCTGCAACTTTGTTTGATTTTCCACTCCTATGATTCAACACAAAAGTATAACTCTGCATGAACTCTACCCATCTCATATGTCTCTGGTTCAACTTACCTTGACTATTCAAATATTACAAAGCTTGATGATCTGTATTCAAAACAAACTCCTTAGGCAATAAATAATGTCTCCACTTCTTCAGGTTTGTATTATGGCATAGAACTCTTGATCATAAATAGAATATCTTCTCCTTGAATCATTCAATTTCTCGCTAAAATATGCTACATGTCTACCTTCTTGAGTTAACACTACTCCTATTGAATTCCCACTTGCATCACAATTTACTTGAAATACCTTATTGAAATCCGGTAATGCCAAAATAGGTTGCTCTATCACTTTCTGCTTCAACAATTCAAAACTTTTATTTCCTCCTAATGTCCACTTAAAGTCTTTTATGTCACCTCTCATTGTCTCTATCATAGGGTTACAAACTGAACTGAAATTTCTGATGAACTTCCGATAGAAACTAGATAATCCATGAAATGATCTAACTTCTCCAATGCTCTTTGGTGTAGGCCATTCAAAAATTTCTCTCACTTTCTTAGGGTCCATCTTCAATCCTTCCATAGATATCACAAATCCCAAGTATACTAATTGTTCCTTCATGAAACTACATTTGTTGATGTTTATCAGCAATTTCTTTTCTCTCAGCCTCTACAATACTTGTCTATGGTGCTGCAAATGTTCTTCTTTTGTCTTACTGAAAATTAGAATATCATCCAAGTATACAATTAAAAACCTACCCAAGAACTTCAAAACTTCATTCATCAACCTCATGAAAGTACTCAGTGCATTTGTCAATCCAAAAGGCATCACTAACCACTCATACAATCCCTCATTTGTCTTAAAAGTAGTCTTCCATTCATCTCCTCTGATTCTAATATGATGGTATCCACTCTTCAAATCTATCTTTGTGAAATATTTTTCTCCACTCAAACAATCCATGATATCATCCATCCTAGGTAAAGGAAATCTATACTTAATTGTGATCTTGTTTAATGTTCTAGAGTCTGTACACATTCTCCATTCTCCATCTTTCTTGGGTGCTAACACCACAGGTACTGCACAAGGGCTCAAACTTTCTCTAATCAAACCTTTCCTCAACAACTCTTGTATCAATCTATTCAATCCTTCATTCTATGTTGGTGTCATTCTGTGTGTTGCTTTGTTAGGAAAACTAGCTCCATGTATAAGATCCATGTGATGACTACTACTCCTGATTGGTGGCAATCCTTCAGGTACATTGTCTGATATGATGTCCTCATACTCTATTAGAAATTCAATTATCTCTTTCAGTTGTGATTCCTCAGTCTTCTTCTTTAATGTTTCTGGCTTCTTAGGGATCAAAGCATAACACATATTGTCATGTCTAAAACCATCCAAAAAATTTCTTTCATCTACCAAATAGATTCTAGCATTCCCACATACTTCAATCTTAGTATCATCTTCCCAAGGAATCAAAGTAATTCTCTTTCCATTTGATGTTATAGTGTATGTATTATTTCTCCCATCATGTATAGCTTTCATATCATACTACCAAGGTCTACCCAACAGAATATGACATACATCCATAGGCATAATATCACATAATAGTTCATCATGATAAGATCCAATATGAAATTTCACCATGCATTGCTCACTCACCAGTACCTTATGATCATCCTGAATCCATGCTATCTGGTAGGGCTTATGGTGTTTCAATCTTTCCAACTTCAACTTAGTCACTATCTCATCTGAAACTAGGTTATCAAAACTACCACTAGCAATTACAACTTTACAACATTTACCTCCTGATTTGCATCTGGTTCTGAACAAACTTTTCCTCTGCAGTGGTTCCTCAATGGTCTCTACTTGAAATAGTTCTCTCCTCATGACAAGTGATTCTCCTTTCTCAGGTTTACCAACTAAACTAGGTGATCCAATAGGTTCTTCTTCCACATAGGCTGCTCTTCCATTGTTCTTTATTCTCTTGCTTGTACTCCCTTGATTACATTCAAATGTTCTATGTCCTTCACCTCCACACTTAAAACAAGTTCCTCTGAATGTTCTCCTATCAAGACCTCTCCCTTCTCTTCTATATCCTTCACTCTGGTATGGACTAGGGTTTCCTCTATGGTAGAAAGTTCTATAATCCCTTTAGTATGCATTGTTATCTCTATCCTCCTTCTTGAATGTGTTCTATTGTCTGTTCTGCTCCACATATGATCTCTCTCCTCTAGAAAATGTTCTACCTCTCTAAAATTTACCTCCTCTACCTAACTATCTTTGATCATGCCTCTTGTTCAACTTTTCTTCAACCTTCAAGGTAAACTGATATGCTTCTTCCAATGTTGTCATCCTTACCAAACTCAGTTCTTCTTGAATGTTCAATCTTAGTCCATTGATGTATCTAGCTAATTTCTCCTTTCTTGCTTCAATGTGTCCTATCCTTATGATCATCTTGTGAAATTTCTCAGTATACTCCTTCACAGATTTCTCTTTTTGTCTCAAGTTTTGCAATCTCTTCAACAGTTCCAACTCATAGTCAGCAGGTATAAACTGATTCTTCAATTTTGTCACCATTTTATCCCACTTTGTAATCTTTTCTTTTCCTCTTCTATTTCTATCCAACTGAACTTCTTTCCACCATATCACAGCATGTCCTTTCAGCTTTGTCTTTATAAATTTCACCTTCTCTAGATCTTCAATTTCTTCATACTCAAAGTATTCTTCCATGTCATTTATCTAGCCATTCAATTCTTCAGGGTTCAAATTACTAGTAGAATTTGGTCCATCAACTCTAGGTCTTTTTCCAATCTTTGAAATAGCTTGCAACATCTTGGCTTGATCTTATTCTTCTTCTTCATCTCCTAGGGTTTCATCAGTTTGATCAATGGATTGAAATTCATCATCATCATCACTTTCAATATTAGGTCTAGGTGTAAGTCCTCTTTGCTTATCTTCTTCAATAGCATCCAAGTGAACTTGCATGGTTCTCATTATTTCCATCATCTCATCCATTCTACCAACCATTGTTCCAACAACAGGGTTTCTTCTCAGTGGCATTTTTTCCTAGGATCAAGTGTAACTTCCTCAAATTTGGTGATCGAGCTAGAAGGTGACAACTGCCTCACAATCGGTGATCGGTTGCAACACAAGGAACTTGTCTTAATTCAACAATATATTCACAGCAAGATATTATGGAATTCCTTCACCAACTTTGCTCAATTCATTCCCAAAGATTCAAAATCTGATACCACTTGGTGCAGTCACAGTTAGGAAGGTCCACAAAGTGAACTATCTAGGCCGTGCAGCTAGAGTAAACACAATGGAAACAACTCAAAGATATAAAACAAATATAGATTCAATCATTCAATATATCATAGAATTCAAATACAAATTGGTCAGAAACATGCGGACTTATAATTAGGGCCCACATGCCTGATTACAGGATATGCACAAGATATGGATTTGAAGCTCCTTTGCACAAAATTCAAACTATCAACTATAAACTAATGATCAAATATCCAATTCTACTTTCCTAGGCATCTATTAAATCAATATATATCATCTCTAGAACATAGGATTCCTTCGTGTTAGCCCAAGGAAGATCACAAACTCCAATGAAGAGCTGTAATGTGTGTACACGAATAGGTCAGACCTAATTGAATAGAACTCCTTCACAAATGAATAGAATGATGTGTGGATCTCAAGGAAGGTCAGCCACAAACCAAACAACATTGGATGATGTGTAATTTCACTTCACAAGTTGTGAAATTCTCCACAAGTCTTCTCCTTTAGCTAATTATCTGAGACTATCAGGATGCTCTATTCTGAGAAAATAGTCAATCTTTTGATAGTAATAACTTTCTGGTACCTGATCCAAATGCTTTGAATTTTGGATATGATGTGCATAATTGAATCCAGATGCTAAGACCAGCTCCACAAGGACTAAAATGCAACTGCAATAGAATGCGGACCAAAATACAGAAATTATTACTGACTAAACTATCTGTACTGAACTAGAATCTAAAAAGAAACAAACTGAAATGCAAATGTGTTTAGTTGATGCAAGATTTCTCTTGAACCAGGTGTTGTGCCTTGCACACACACCCCATTTTACCAAATGGAGACCCCCTTTTTTATCTTTGCTTACTTTGGCTTGGAGTCTCAACCTTTCCTCTTTATGACAAGGAGAAAGTGAAATGGTGCTTAAAATGTAGGATTTGTTCAAAAATTGAGTATCTAACATGTTTGAAGTCATTTGATGTCTTTCATGATTGATTTGGAGGAGTCTTGATTAGATTTGTGCTTAAGAAATAGTCCTTTAATACATTTTGTACTAAAATCCTATGTCACTAGATAAGGTCTTTGAAACTACTTCTACAGGAAGTGTCATGTTCAAATTCCTAGTTTCCAAGCCTTAGATTTGCAAAATCATATCAAATTTCACAACATTTCACTAAGGGGTCCATATGCCTTCATCCCAACAAATAGCCCTGAAGCCTTGAAATTAGCTAAGTTTAATGTCCTGAAACCCTAAAAACTGACTAAGTTTGAAATTTGGTGGATCCTCAAAAATCTAGAATCTACATGTTAAATTCCATGGATCTGGGACCTATCTGAAACATCCTGACAGTATATTTCAAAATATTTAAAGGATAGGAAATATACTTAAATATATTGTCAGCCAGTCTTTTCCAAAATCTGGCAGAAAAAATGACCCTTACTGAATATTGTGTGAATATCTAGTGTCACTGGATATCAGTGCTAAGACCTTTCAATACCCCAACACTAAAAACTTGCCTCACTGGATCAACACTAAAAATTGCTGCTACTGCACATGTCCAGCACCCTCCCAATGTTCTGCTAAGGATTTTTTTCAAAAAGTGGGCTTTTTCTATTGCAAGTATGTGCCTAACCGGTGTTGTCATTGATGTCATCATATCTGTGTTGTCATTGGTGTTGACTGTGCTCTTATTCTGTTACTTTCTTGTAATAAGTGAGATGCTTTGTATTAACTTATGTAAGTGATCTTGATGTTGAGGATGTTGAGAAAATTAGCTCCTCCGATAGAAACAGTGTATTGTATACTGAAGAATAGTCCAAAAGATTGCTCTGTATTTCATGTAGGATGAATTGTTGAATGTCAGGAACACTGAGAGGGGGGTGAAACAGTGTTCTAAATTTTTTTTGATGCACTTGTGTATATGGAAAATCGATCTATTCTAAACTAAATAAAACCAAAGAACCCAATAACATAAAGGAAACCAATTTAAATAAAAGCCATAAATAATCACTCAATGCAATAAAGACTTTTACCGAAATCTGTGTTGTTTCCTTTGGATTGAATGTAGAATTGCTCAATGAAATTGCAAAGCCATAGCTGCAACAAGCAAGTAGTGTGCTCAAGAGATCAATGTCAAAAGATCGTTATAGTGCTCAATCGACGCGTTTTGTATGCTCAAAGCGCTGTTAAGTATGCCTGAGAATACGATCGAAGAGAGAGGCTCAATGAAGGAGATGAGGGGGTTTATATAGATTTCAAGGAAAATCGATCAACGGTCCAGATAATTCAGAAGAATCAACAGAGGAGATAAGTTGAGGAATGTGCAACGAATGAGAAGAAGACATGTGTCTTGCTTGCTTTTCCATGAGAGGAGTTATCAAGAATAGAAGAATGAGTTAACTGAAGAGATAAATCAATTAAAAGAATAAAGCAATCAGTTAAGTGATTTAAAACAAGAAGAAGAGATTTGCATGAGAAAAGAAGATATTTTGCTTTATTAAATTTAGAAATATTTAATTAATGAGCAAGAAAGCTTGAGTTATTTTAGAGATAACTCAAATTAGAAGAAAAAACAATTTAAATAAATAATTGATTTATTTAAATTTAGAGAAGATATTTTGGAAGAAACAATTAAATAATTAGAATTATTTAATTTAGAAGATTTAAAAGCAAATTAAATAAATAAATTTATTTAATTGTTGTGCATGATTTTGGGAGAATAAATTTGATTTAATTAAATAATTAAGAATTATTTAATTGTAGATAAGAGGGAATTTGTTGAATTAATTAAATAATTGGATATATTTAATTAATGTAGATGTGAATTTTGGAAGGTGACAATGATTTAATTAAATAATTAAAAATTATTTAATTGTGAAAGAATATAGAGGAATTTAATTTAATTAATTAAATAATGAGGATTTATTTAATTAATGTCGCAATTTTGTGATTTAGAAGAATTTGGTGAAATTAATTAAATAATTAGATTATTTAATTAATGTTGAAATGCAGGTGATTAGGAAGAAATGACGAAATGCAAGTGATGCGACGACTAACGAAATGCAAGTGATTTGACGACACGGTCATTTTAGGGTGTCTACATTTTGCCCCTCTTTGATGCAATGCAGCTTGCAGCATTGCGTCAAAGAAATTAATTGTCGAAGATGTGATACAATTTTTATGCCCCAGTGTATCGAGTTGCCCCAGCGTATGCCCCCTCGAGCGGGAAGACAGGGAAGTGATAGAAGAATTGTGTTGACGCTTGACTAGAAGATTTGTTGGAGACAGATAAGGTTGGGTTGATGATAGATAGAAGAAAGTGGAGATAGAAGAGAACATGATAGAAAAGACTGTTGATCGATCATTGCTGGAAAACTATATAAGGCCATGGAAAAATGGATGGTGTAAATGGATGAGCTTGTTGCAATGGTTTCACATTTGTTTATAAAGAGCAATCCTTAGTTTGATGTAGCACGTGGATAGTTCGCCACCAAGGTATAAAAGACCAAGGTGCTGTAATATCCGAGTGCGTGTACGTTGACTCTGCAAGCAAGCGGTTTGAACTTAGATCCCCTTAGACATAATATAACCTTGTTGGAACATGTGAATGAGCCATAATCTTGAACATAAAATAAACTTCAATACATGTAAATGCAAGAAGAATTATTAATATATAAGATGCTAGGTCCTAACACACACAAGATAAATAGAATGCTAAGAAAGATACTGAAGATCATTCCTCAAACACGGCACACAGAAAGCAATGACTATGCCCCCAATCCGTACTGCATCGCAACATACCAAGATTATAGATAAATCAAGGTAGTCTTGAATAGGTACTGGAAAAGGAACAAAAGATAAACCATAACACAAATTGACTGACTTACAAAGTAAACATACAGCCAACATATTCTCTTGCCAAAAAGGTTGCTCAGGATAGATTGGATAGGAAAGATAACAGCCTTATCGTAGGAACTCTGTGTCCGTTAAAGGGGGCTATCTACCTAAAAAGACAATGTCTCACTTGCAGGAAATGCCACATGTTGCAGGAGACGCGTGTGTTGGTCTCGACAATGGAACACTTCATAGAAGACAAGCTTGTGGATCTAGGGCTTGGTTAAGCGGTACTTAGCTGATGTTGGCAATCGGTATGCAGGACAGTAGATGACTCTGGAAGAAAGCCTCTTTGCTTCAAGTTTGCAAAGGACTATTGCTTTGAAAGGATGCGCTAGCTTGCTGCTTGAGTTAGTCAAGTCGAGGTGAATGGATTTTGACAAACGGAAGACTAGAAGGATGAAATGCAAATGGATTGAAATGGGTGGAGAATGGTGGATCGTGTGTGCCTGAGTACTGGATACATCCTTCATATTCCAGACTGCCTACATACCCTGTATCCACGGGATCAAGGCACACGACGATGGAAGGTGAATGTGATAAATATGTAGTTCTGGATAGAGTGATGAAGTGGGTCAAGGTGAAAGGAGGGTGATCTTATGTACCTGAGTACTGGAAACGTCCTTCGTATTCCAGACTGCCTACATACCCATATCCATGGGATCAAGGTACCTTAAGATTGAGAAGAGATGATATGTAGTTCTGGTTATTGTGATGATGTAGAACAAGTGTTGAGAAGATAATAGCCTTATCGTAGGAGCGAAGTGTCCGTTAAAGGGTGTTACCTATGGAAATGAGACAAGATTGAAGTATGCGCTGCGAACCACGAACAAGGAACCAATCCTAGACCGAAGCTAAGGAAAGAGTTGCCCCCATTCTGGTAGAGGAAACTGTAGGGGTGACCGCCGAAGAAGACACAGAAAGACTTGACCTAGGATCAAACAGTGTTAACTGTAGACACAGATCAAGACGCGGGATGACGATGAGGGACACTGACAAATTTCTAAGCTATACTAGGTAGGGAGATGGAAATGCAAACAAAGTCAATGGTTTTATTATGGATGGATGGATGAAGCAGGTTGCGAACTGGACAAGGAGTGGACAGGACTCGATAGACGATGGATGCTGACTCTACGCATAGCGCCTGTTTGCCAGGTTTTCACTATGGTACTTATCCAAGGCGCCTGTTTGCCAGGTTTTCACTAGAGGATGAATGTTTTTGTATTTTTGTATTTTCTAATTTTTTTTTTATTTTTTGATTTTTTTGATTTTTTTGATTTTTTTTCTATTTTTGAGTTTTTGTGGGAATACTCTGAGGATCAGGCATAGAACTTCTTGAGATGGACACTGTTAAGTGGCTCATCTAGAGGAATGCCGTCAGGTGTAGCTAAAGTATAAGCTCCCGAGCCATATGCTGCTGTGACAATGAAGGGACCTAACCAGTTAGGTTCAAACTTGCCCTTCTTCTCTCGATCTGCTTGATTTCTCTGATTCTCCTTAAGTACAAGATCACCAACTTGAAACCGTCTTTCTTTGATCTTTTTGTTGTAATTACGCCGGAGGCGGTTTTGATAGACATGGATATGATTAAGTGCGGCAAGGCGCCTCTCATCTAGTAGTTCAAGCTCAGCTAATCTGGAAGTGCGATACTCATCTCCACCGATCAGGTCCTGCATGGATACTCTGAGTGATGGGATCTCGACCTCTATAGGTAGGATGGCTTCAGAGCCAAAGACCAAGGCATATGGTGTGGCACCAGTTGGTGTTCTGATACTAGTGCGGTAGGCCCATAGGGCGGGATTGAGGTGCAAGTGCCAATCACGACCAGCTTCATTGACCATTTTCTTTAGGATCTTGAGAATGGTTTTGTTGGAAGCCTCAGCTTGGCTGTTACTCTGCGGATAGTAGGGAGTTGAAAAGCGATGTTGGATATTGTATTGTATGCATAAAGCACGGACATCTTGGTTCTTGAATGGTCTCCCATTATCAGTGACAATAGCTTGGGGAATACCATACCGGCATATGAGGTAGTTTAGGATAAACTTGGCTATTTGCTTACCGGTGATATAGGTCAGAGGAATGGCTTCCACCCACTTCGTGAAATACTCAGTGGCGGTAATGATAAACTTGTGGCCATTGGAGGAGGAAGGGTGGATTTGTCCTACAAGGTTGAGACCCCATTGAGAAAAAGGCCATGGAGTTGTCATAGGTTGTAACTCATGAGCTGGTGCGTGAATCAAATCTCCATGCTGCTGACATTGTAGACACTTCTTAGCAAACTGTGCAGCATCTTGCTCTATTGTAGGCCAATAATAACCTGTTCTGAGTATCTTCTTAGCAAGATTAGGACCAGTAGAATGTGCGCCACAGACACCTTCATGTATGTCTCGTAAGGTAGCTTCGGCTTCTTCCGCATTAAGACATCGTAAGAGGATACCATCGAGACTCCGGCGATATAGTGTATCACCCAGAATGATGTAACGAGAGGATCGACGGATAAAGGTTTTGCGTTGAGTGGATGATAGGTCAGGGGGAAAGGTTTTGTTCTTGAGGTATTCATAGATATCTTCGTACCATGGGGAATTGGGACCAACAAGTTCGCAGATGATTTCAGTAACAGGAACATCGACGGCTGGTATCAATAATTGCTCGATCAAGAATTCACACTTCTGTGTATTTGCAGGCATGTCAATCAGTGACCCTACAGAAGCCATAGAATCTGCAGCTTTGTTATGCTCTCTTGGAATTTGCTCAAATGTGATGGTAGAAAAATGTGGTTTGTAGGCATCCACTAGTTGTTTGTAGGGGACCAACTTTTCATCCTTTGTTTGGTATTCATCTGTGACTTGGCGGATGACTAGCTGTGAGTCTCCATATACTTGTATTTCTGTGATATCCCATTGAATTGCTGTATTGAGACCTATGAGGAGTGCTTCATACTCGGCTATGTTGTTGGTGCAAGGGAATGCAAGCCGATATGACTTTGGAATGTAGTCATTCTGAGGTGTAACAAATAAGATGCCAGCTCCTGAGCCATGCTGTGTGTAAGAACCGTCAAAGTACAACTTCCACATTATGGAGTTAGCAAGAGTGAATAGATTCTCATCAGGAAAGTCTGCGACCATAGGATGTGTATCTTTCATAGGTGCTTCTGCTAGTTGATCCGCGAGGGCTTGTCCTTTAATTACTTTACGATCGGTGTACTCAATGTCGAACTCACTAAGGATCATGACCCACTTAGCTAGTCTGCCTGTGAGAGTTGCTTTTGCTAGTAGATACTTCAAGGGATCAATCTTGGCTATCAAATTTGTGTGTTGGTTCAGCATGTAATGCCGCAACTTTTGGGAGGCGAACACTACTGCTAAACAAGCCCTTTCCATTGGTGAATAATTGAGCTCGTATCCCACCAAAGTTCTACTGATATAGTAAATTGCGTGCTCTCTGCCTGAGTCATCATTTTGTGCTAGCAGGGCCCCTAGGGCCGAATTTGTAGTGGAGATGTACAATATCAAGGGTTTGTCCGCAACTGGTGGAACCAATACAGGAGGTGTAGCTAGATACTCCTTAAGTTGATCAAATGCTGCCTGACACTTGTTGTCCCATCGAAATGAGACATCCTTTCGGAGCAAGTGCTGAAAGGGTTGACATTTATCTGCTAGCTGTGATATGAAACACCTGATGGACTGTAACCTTCCTTGGAGGCTCCTTAATGCTTTAAGGTTCTTTGGTGGAGGCATCTCCACTATAGCCTTTACTTTTGCTGGATCTACTTCGATGCCCCTACGAGATACTATGTATCCCAATAGCTTCCCTGATGTGACACCGAAGACCCACTTCTTAGGATTAAGTCTTACTTGGTATTTTTCAAGCCTGTCGAAGATCTGTCCTAGGACCTGTATGTGATCCGCTCTAGAAGATTTAGCCAATATATCATCCACATAGTCTTCCATGATGTGATGAAATAGATCATGGAAGATCACTGTCATAGCTCGCTGATAGGTTGCTCCTGCATTCTTCAGACCAAACGGCATAACACACCAACAGTAATTGCCCCAAGGACATGTAAAGGTTGTTTTGTGTTGATCCTCCTCAGCTATTCTAATCTGGTTGTAGCCTGAGAATCCATCCATAAGAGAAAGCATCTCATGACCTGCTGTCAAGTCCACTATAATGTCAATGTTTGGTAGTGGAAAATCATCTTTGGGACATGCCTTGTTGAGATCTCTGAAATCATTACACATGCGGATGCGCCCATTACGTTTAGACATAGGTACAATGTTTGAGACCCAATCTGAATAGTCAATGGGTCGTATAAACTTTGCGTCTAACAGCTTCTGTATTTCTACTTTCACCAAGAGAGCTATCTGTGGGTGCATTTTTCTCAATTTCTGCTTGATTGGTTTCACCTTGGGATCAACTGTGAGATAATGAACTACCAGCTTAGGGTCTAGCCCTGGCATATCTGCATAGGTCCATGCAAAGTTGATGGTTCGTTGCAAGAAGAAGTTGTTAAGATTTCTGTGCTCTGTGTCAGATAATGATGCTGCTAGAAATGTTGTCTTTGGATTCTGTTCTGTACCTAGGTTGATCTCTGTAGAATCTTCCACTAGTAGAGCTGATTTCTCTTGATACTTAGAAGGTAAGGGAAGGTCAAATCCTCCATCCTCAGGTGCCACAGTTGGGTTTTCACCTTTGGATACGTCCTTTATTTTTACTATTTTATGATCAGGAGGTGCCACAGTGTGGTTTTCACCTAGAGATCTTTCTTTATGTGCGCTTTTGCGACTGGAGGATTTGGCATTCTCACCAAAATAAGCCGTGGGCTCTAGTTCCATTACAAAACCTGCCTTGTGATCGCCAAGAGGGATACCTTCCCGAAGTCCCATAAACTCAGCTAGAGCTTCGTCATTCTGAAAGACATCTATAACGGGGGCCCCTTGTTGGTCCCAATCGATAAGTTCAGGGTAGACAAGCGTGACATTCTGGGTGCTGGTGGTGGAAGTTAAGGATACAGAGGATAGTGTGAAAATGGAGGATTTTGCGAATAGATTGGTTATGTGGAGGGAAGAGTCATCGGTGATATCCTCTGTAGATGTCGAATCGGCAGGAAACTTGTCAGCTACCTCGTCAAGGATATACTCGATGTCCGAGGCGCGTGGTACCTTCTTACCAAATCCTAATCCTTTCTTGTATAGCTTCTTTGTTACCACAATGGGCTCCATAGTGCCTTGATTCTGTTTCCCAAGGCCACCTTTGCCTTTATAGCCCATGTTTTTCACTATCCTTAAGCCATTGCCATATTGCTTGACTGGTATCGTAACTGGTTCTTTCTCCTTGTAGAGCCAAGAAGAGATGTCCTCAATAGTTTCCTCTTCCAATAACCGTCCATGTTGGAATTGGGTTAGGAATGTTGGGGGAGGAATAGCTGCTTTTTTGATAACTTTAGCAATGGGTGGTTGGCCGTAAGATTTTGGAGATAAAGGCATCCACCCTACACCACAAGATTCAGAGATATCATAAGTGCCAAAGCCTATATCCCAAAAGCGAGCTGTGATTTTGGGGAGGGGTGTAGGTTCACTTGTAGAGGCTTGCGTGAGAGTTTCAGGGTCAACATAGAGAGGGGATTCAAGGGCTTTGTCATTTTTAGGCACTTGGTTGCAATTCTTATAGCTTCCTTGCAAGACACGGCAAAATTCAAAAGGATTAGGATCTCCTGGGATAGTGATCTCCGTACCATTGTATGGGAACTTTAGGGACTGATGGTACGTGGAGGGAATAGCTTTCATTGCATGGATCCATGGGCGGCCTAGAATAATGTTGTAAGGCAGCTCAATATCAAGGACTTGACACCTGGTTTCAAGCATGACAGGGCCCAGTTGTATAGGCAAGTGAATAACACCTTCTGAACGGCGTTCTGCATCATCATACCCCTTGATTGTAATACTATGATTAGTGTTGACGTGATCCTCAGAGTATCCCAATTGCTTTAGTAACTTTAAAGAACAGATGTTGAGACCAGCACCACCATCTATGAGTATACGTTTGATTTTGCGCTTATGGATGAGCACTTCAATATGCAGGGCATCATTGTGACAAGGATCATGGGAGGGAGGTCTTTCTCAGAGAAGACCACATTGTAAGGCGAAGCAATATTACCCACTATAGCTTCGAAATCTGCGACTGCTATGTTGTTAGGAACGGAGGACTCTTGGAGGGCCTTTTCTAGCACTACTCTATGTGCAGGTGATGACCGTAGAAGGTCCAAAATAGAGATCTGTGCTGGTGTTCTCCCTAGATGTTCAACAAGATTATAATCAGACTGAATCGGAAGCCTAGGTGTAGGTGCACGGATGGTGACATGACCTCGATGAGTAGTAACAGCACAATCCATAGATTTTCCTTTGATGGTGAGGGTAGACACTCGACTCTCTTCAAAATGACCTACAATGGAATCGAAGGACGTGGAAGCATGATTGATACCTTTACCTCTATCCTGAGGAGGAGGTGGACCATGATGAGGGAATGGTTCCTTGTACATATCGAGATCCTTGTTCGTGTGTTGCGCTGGTGATTCATTCTCAAAGGTGATTTGATTACCGTCGATGAGGTTTTGGATGAGGTGCTTAAGCTTCATGCAAGATGCAGTTTGATGACCTTTGCTCCTATGGAACTCACAATACTCATTGTCTCTGTAACGTGCAGTTTTGTAGATAGGTTCTCCATAAGGAGGAGCATCAGGTAAGGTTATGAGCCTTTTCTGCAAAGCTTGCTGTAAGACCGATTCGATGGGCACTCCCAAAGGAGTAAATTGACGTCGCGGAGGGTAATCTTGTTGAGGCCACTCTTGTTGTCATTGCTGTTGGTTGGGATAAGGCTGCCTTTGTTGCTGCTGTTGTTGAGGTGGAGCTTGACTTGGTTTGGAGAGTTGCAGCGGTGTTTGCAACGTTTGGACATGCTTAGTATCGACCACCCCATCGTTGACCACGTTTTTGTTCTTGTTCCAATATTTGGGTTTATCGTTCGATTGTTGATGAGAAGAGCTATCTTTCGTTTCTTTAAAGATTTTGACCACACCTTTAGCAATGAGGGCCTTCTCAATGTTGATGCCCTTGTATGTGATTTCATCGAAGGTTGTAGCACTAAGGATTTGCAAATGGAAACCTAACTCTTGGTTGAGGTTCTGCACAAAGATGCTAACAAGCTGTTTCTCTGGAATCTTGAAAGGGAATTTACTAGCCATTTGTCTCCATCGTTGGAGGAAAGAAATGAAAGTTTCGCCATTTTTCTGTTTATTGTTGCATAGGTCCGTCATGGAAATCTCATGCTTTGCGTTGTAAGAAAAATGGGTGGCAAACTTCTCTGCTAGTTCATTGAAAGACTTGATACCCGTAGGTAAGTGTGAGAACCATTCTATTGCTTGACCTCCAAGACTGCGAGGAAAGAGACGCATAAGATATGTGTCGTTGTGAGAGACCTCGAAGCAAGCAAGATAGAATTCCCTAAGATGGTCTTTTGGGTCACCTTTTCCTTTGTACTTATCGAACTTGGGAATAGTGAAATTTTGAGGAAAAGGGATCATTGGTAACGACCGATCAAAAGGATAAGGGCACACTTCCTCCAAGGAGAAGGTCTTTTTGGTGTGGCCGAACGTAAGATCAGATAGCTGTTGTTGCACCTCCGCAATCTTTAGTTCCATAGTCGTGGGAGGGGTTGGTAACGTCTCCTGTTGTCCAAAAAGTGGTTGGTGTTGCCCATATGGAAGATTATAGTGTGAGCCATGCGTACTGGTATTGTAAGGGTCGTAAGATTGATTGGGATTGTATGGATTGTATGATTAGTTCAGATTGGGTTGGAATTGGGGGTTTTGCTTAGGCAGAGGTGGAGGTGGCGCTAGGTAAGAATGTTGGCTCTGCGATGGTTGAAGAAACGTATTGGGGGGAGGAAAGCTAAAGTGCGTTTGATTAGGTTGTGAAGGTGGCACATAGCTTTGGGAAACCTGATGTTGGGAATGTTGAGAGTGGCTAGGCAATGTATGAAAGAAGTTGAGCGTGGATGAACGTTGTGGAGGAGGAACATAGGTAGAAGTGATTTGCGATGGTGGGGGTTGATTGAAGATGAGAGTAGAAGAATGTTGTGGTGGAGGAACATAGGTAGAAGTGATTTGCGATGGTTGGGGTTGCTTGAGGATGAGAGTAGAAGAATGTTGTGGTTGGGGCTACGTGACTCCAATTGGTTGAGAGACATGCAGGTGTGATGATATAGGAGGTGGCATATGTTGAGACCCTTGTTGCATGGCTACATACGTGTTCCCCGGATTGTAATTGGGTGGGAAACCTACGCGTGCTGGGGTAACCAAGATTCTACTTGCGCTTGGGGTGGACACTGTAGGAGGTGGTTGCACATTTGATCGAGCTAAGGTGGCTTGCTTAGCTAACTCTGCTTGTCGTTGGAGAGTTTCTTGTTGGTTTTGATAGATCTCCATAGGAGTCAAAAGCGGTGATATGGGCCTCTCCCCTGTTGGATTTTGAAAAAGGGGATTCCTATACTGCGAACCTTGAGTAGGTAAGGGCGTAGTTACCGTGGACATGGTTTGCACCACTTGTATGGCTTCTTGGGTGTTGGTGCTCTCCTTGAGAGTGGACACATCAAAATCTTGAGGTAACTTGGCACCTTGCTTTGCAAGCAAGTGAAAGAAATGATCCTAGTTCTCACTAAGGATTTTATCAAAAGCAGCTATAGCTCTAGGATCTTGTATAAATTCATCAAGATCTTGCCCATCTTCTTGAGAGGATTGACCTATTTCAAAGTGTCGCTCTTCTTGAGATGGGGGTTGATCTATGACATAACCTTGTGGGACAAAATCTGGAGGCAAGCCTGTGGTATACTGCAGTGCATTTAGCAAAGGGGTTCTATCCTCATGAGGATTGCTTGGTTCCTCTATGTGCGGCATGTTTGGAGAGCTGATTGGTTTTACCGCAGGTGTATTAGGAGTCACCTTGGGAGTAATGTTGAGACGACCTGATTGTGGTGTGAGAGGGGGTGACTTGTGCTTCTTAGGGACAACTTGCCTAGACTTCATAGTTTGCTGTAGCCTAGTGGTGACCATGGGATACACTTAGGACACAATGTAATGCTTGGAATCTGTGAGATGCTTTGAAGAAACAGACAAACTCTGATGCACAAAGTACTGAACCAAAGGCGCTATACTATTTGACCAGAGGCGCAGGACTGTGCTACCAAAAGCGTGCTACTGTGGGCCAGAGGCGACGGACTGAGCTACCAATAGCGAGTTACTGCTATGCCAAAGGTGAGCTACAGTGACCAAAAGCGAGCTACTGTTATACCGAGGGCGCTGAAGTAGAGTTTTGCCAGAGGCAGGTTACTACTTGACCAAAGGCGATCTACTGTATTACCAAAGGCAAGCTGTTGTAATACCAGGGGCGCTGAAGTAGTGTCTGATGTTTTTCAAAGGCAAAATTTTTTCTGTTTCTGATTGGATTGGTTTGGCAAGAGAAAACACAGCAAACAAGTGGTCAAAAAGCAAGGGACTGACACAACATATAGTGTATGTTCAAGGCTCCAAACAAGCCCAATGTTTCCACAGGTCTAATATAGTTGCAATCAATAACAAGCACTTTTTATCCCTAGAGACAAGGTTTCATTGCAGTAGATCAGCTCACAGCTTAATACTCCGTCGATAAAAATATCATTCCATAAAGGTGTCAGATATTTAGTATCTTTGCGAGAGACGATAGGTAGGGATATCTCACCCTCCCCTTGGAAAGCTCAAGTAGGTCACAAGAGCTTTATGTCCGAGGGAATACTATCTCTTCTCAAGGGAGCCAATGGTGAGTGTCTTAAGGGTTTAAATCGATTTCCCTTGCACTGATGATTACCGCAATGTTCGGAGGTAGGTCGGGTAGTCTCTATCTAAATTGCTTCTTAGTGACTTTGAGGGACCAATGCCTTACGAGCAATGCGACAAGCTACTAAAAGCTTTAACCAATCCTACTAAGAGTTTCAAACACTTCGCTCAATGTGAAAATTGTTTCCACAAAGGGCTAGTACACCTCTTTTCAGTTTGGCATCACAAGGTAAGGCTGACGTCGGTTAGGACTTGGCTTTCGCCTTATCCCTCTTATATAGCGGTTCAAAGGAAAACTCCGCTTAGGGTCGTCCCTTTTGGATGAATCACAATCCAAAAGCAGGCCCTTCTAAAGGAAGTACAAAAAAGTAAAAGCAAGCACATCAAACAAAGGTTCAATTGTCTCGTTATAAGAAAAATAAGGTGCCACTAAGCTATGCACACACACGATTGTAGTTGTACATTGTCCCTTATGAAATGAAGTGTTTGGCATTCATGTCCATTGTCCCTTAGAAAATTGAGGTGTTTGTCCATACATGTCCATTGTCCCTTAAGAAAATCAGTATGTTCCTAAGACTTAGATTTGCAAAAAAGATTTGTTCAATTACTCCTTTTAAGCATGCAATGTGTTTCTAAGACTTAGTAAGGTAAAACAAAAGGGTCTTCAACGCTCGTCCTGCATAAACATGTTAAAAATACTTATTGGCTCTGTGTGAGTAATAAGAAGCTGCAACAATTCCGTTAATTCCACCAAAAAATTCACAAGTTAGCAAAAATAAATCAACTTTGACCAAAGGCATGTTACTGTCTTACCAGACGCGATTCACTGTAAACAAAAAGTGCTTACAGACAGACCAGAAGAGTCAGAGAATATAGCCAGATGCGTTGCAGAATAACCAGAAGCGTGGTAGTATGATTCCAAAAGCGCTATGATAAATACCAAAAGCGTGCAACGATAATAACAAAAGCTCTGTAAAATATCCAGGAGCACTTTACTGTGTAACCGAGAGCGCGATACTATGTGGCCAAACGCGCTGTTCTGTCTCAGATACAGAAAATATTAGTTTTGTTAACAATAACCAGGTCAAAATAACTTTTCATGGTGGACCTATTATCTGAAGGATGATATCTGATAGATCTGGGTTGTGTAATCTGGAAACTCAAAAAAAATGGATCAGACCAATAGATTAGCACCAGAAACAAGGATATTCCTAAATAAATCAGCTTAGGAGATATAAAAAATCAGGTTTGGAGGACAAATACAACAGCTTGTCCGACAAAACGACAGATCTGAAATGAGAAATTATTGCAAAACCCTGAATGAAGTCAAAACCTAATTTTAACCAAAAGCACCTAATAGCACCCCAGTAGCGCTTCTCTGTGTTACCGATAGCGCTTCTCTGTACTACCAGAAGCACGGCCGTGCTGCGAAGAGCGCTGAACTGTTCCTGCAAAAGCGCTGTAAGATACTGCCAGAAGCACGGTGAAGTGCCGTAAGCACCGTGCCGTACTGTGTCTTCAAAAAAACAAATTTCTCAAAGAAACCAAGGGATTAGTGGGTCCCACCGGGCGTGCCAGAATGTGTATATAGAAAATCGATCTATTCTAAACTAAATAAAACCAAAGAACCCAATAACATAAAGGAAACTAATTTAAATAAAAGCCATAAATAATCACTCAATGCAATAAAGACTTTTACCGAAATCTGTGTTGTTTCCTTTGGATTGAATGTAGAATTGCTCAATGAAATTGCAAAGCCATAGTTGCAACAAGCAAGTAGTGTGCTCAAGAGATCAATGTCAAAAGATCGTTATAGTGCTCAATCGATGCGTTTTGTATGCTCAAAGCGCTGTTAAGTATGCCTGAGAATACGATCGAAGAGAGAGGCTCAATGAAGGAGATGAGGGGGTTTATATAGATTTCAAGGAAAATCGATCAACGGTCCAGATAATTCAGAAGAATCAACGGAGGAGATAAGTTGAGGAATGTGCAACGAATGAGAAGAAGACATGTGTCTTGCTTGCTTTTCCATGAGAGGAGTTATCAAGAATAGAAGAATGAGTTAACTGAAGAGATAAATCAATTAAAAGAATAAAGCAATCAGTTAAGTGATTTAAAACAAGAAGAAGAGATTTGCATGAGAAAAGAAGATATTTTGCTTTATTAAATTTAGAAATATTTAATTAATGAGCAAGAAAGCTTGAGTTATTTTAGAGATAACTCAAATTAGAAGAAAAAACAATTTAAATAAATAATTGATTTATTTAAATTTAGAGAAGATATTTTGGAAGAAACAATTAAATAATTAGAATTATTTAATTTAGAAGATTTAAAAGCAAATTAAATAAATAAATTTATTTAATTGTTGTGCATGATTTTGGGAGAATAAATTTGATTTAATTAAATAATTAAGAATTATTTAATTGTAGATAAGAGGGAATTTGTTGAATTAATTAAATAATTGGATATATTTAATTAATGTAGATGTGAATTTTGGAAGGTGACAATGATTTAATTAAATAATTAAAAATTATTTAATTGTGGAAGAATATAGAGGAATTTAATTTAATTAATTAAATAATGAGGATTTATTTAATTAATGTCGCAATTTTATGATTTAGAAGAATTTGGTGAAATTAATTAAATAATTAGATTATTTAATTAATGTTGAAATGCAGGTGATTAGGAAGAAATGACGAAATGCAAGTGATGCGACGACTAACGAAATGCAAGTGATTTGACGACACGGTCATTTTAGGGTGTCTACAGCACTTTAACTTTTGACCATTTTCCAAAATTAATTAAACAAAAGCACAACATGCATATGAACAACAACCATAAAAACATGACACATGGACACCAAGATTTTTACGTGGAAAACCTAAAATGGGAAAAACCATAGAGAGGATTAGCTCTCATATATATATTACAATCTTTACAAATAATGATGTTCAGGCTTGGTCACTCCACAGGCCTGGAACATGCTGGCTTACTACCATGAAGTACAACTAGGTCTAGCAGGCTCACTGCCTCAACCCTAAACCTAGAAAGATTACAATAAGGGATGTTAAACCCTAATGGAAGCTCACTACCTTGATGAAGAAGGATTTCTACCAAGTACAAAGAAAAATACACATGAAAACCAAATATTGCATAAGCATCTATCACTATACCAGGGTGCAATCATTTAGCAACTAAATTCTGAATCCCAAGTCTTCATTATCACTAATCTATGTCTCTGCTTTGCTATTTGCACATTCACATCACACCATACACATTCCCGACCAAAATTCATCATTCTTATATATCCGCATCATGATTTGATCCATAATCAGGTTGGCATCCAAGAAGTGGAACATGTACATAGAAAGATGTAGCTTGTCAGCTCATTCCAATGCACTATATGTTATGTGTACCCAAATCTTTCCCCAAACATGTTCATATAGGTTGGCTCTAATAATTCAATCACTAAAATAGATGCTTCACACACTATCTCTTCTCTGCGCAATGACTTATTATACTAGTCGGCATGTTCCTTAAGAGCATGCTTATCAGGTTCATCTGTTGACTTACATCTTTTACTATAGATCACAAAACACTTCCAAAATCATATGAAGGATTCTTCACACACTCCCAAACTTACCCTTAGAATCACAAGGCATGATATCATCTTGCGAAGAAATGCAGACCATTACAACTAAAACTTTGTCTCTATCAAACTCTGCCAAACACTGTACTGATACTCAGCAGTTTGTAACTATCTTTCCAGTGTACTTCGAATCTCATAACTCTAGAATTAGACACTTCATACAAGTGTTTACAACACCTTAAAACTGCATAACAAAATAATCAACTATGGAGGAATGCAGACCATTACAATGTGCCCTATTCACTATCTTTGCTATACCTCTGTTCACCCGAACTTAGATAATTCTTCCAAATGACTTTCGAAGGAAGTCAAGACTTAATCTCTGGAGCATAGCACCATCAAATAATTACCAACATCATTATTGAACCACATTACTAGATCATCATCTGTGGAGACACACTGACCCACTGACTGTCCTTTACTCTGTAAATACCCATACTTAGTCACTTCTGCCAACTGGACCTGTCAACTAGATCTGAATTCCAATATGTCCTTTTTGGAGTTATCTCTTCCTATCATGGTGATAATATCTTTGAGACTTGTTACCATCAATGACAACATACAAGTCCATACCGGAGCAGTGTCTCTTGCCAACAATCTCCCCCTTTGGCATTGATGACAACACTTAGTAGTGAAAAATGCTTAACTACTCCCCCTTACTATATACTTTGTTTTCTTGCTCCCCCTGAGATGTTTTACCCCATTTTTCACTGATCTTCTTCTCCCCCTTTGACATCAATGGCAAAGGGTGTGGTCTGGAACCAGGAATTTTGTCAAAATTCCAAAAGATTTTATGTACTCTGTCGTGTTTACAAGTACAATCTTCATCTTTATATTACATGTATTTGAGAATGTCATTGAATATGTTCTTAATTTGTGCCCACTCAATATCCCATCCATTCTTGGCATTATCCAAAATCTAAATGTGTCCACTGAAGAGAAAAACCAGGGTTTTAGCTATTTGTAGGTTTGATGATGTGGCAGTTTGTGCAGCAAGCTGTGCTTCAACTACAAGCTTGGTCGTTGAATCCAATTTTGGACTGATCAATCTTCTCAGTTGTCCCATTCTTCTCTTTATTTAATACCTCTAATTTATTAAACCATTCAAGTCATTTTGGATGTTGATGACTTGAGCTTCTTGGTTGTTGGGTGATTCATGTATTGGATCAAAGTTCTTAGAAATATTCATCAGTTTTCCTTCCAATTCCTTGATCTTTGCTTCTATCTTCTTTGTAACTTCCGGCCATGATAGATAAAATTTTTATATATCACCAGCTTCTCCAATAGAACTCTAAACATTTTGTATCTTATTATCTAGCTAAGCCTTATCATGGACTATCAACTTTGTCAACTCATCTAACCTTTTCTTATTGAATTCTTGTCTAACTTTTGTTTCAACAGATTTTTCAAAAGATTCAAAATATTTCTTACCAAACTGATAAGTCCTTTGAGTTGGTTGTTTGGAAGCAAGGAGTTGTCTTTCTGATAAGATGACATCAGCTTCCAAAATCTTGGATGCTTCAATAATGAGCTCACTATCCTCAATGTGAGACTTCAACATTTCTTCTTGAGCCTTGGCCTAAACAACTGTGACCAATTTCAGCTTCTATGTCAGTGACATTATTTCCAAGTTTATTGGACCATGTAAGAATTATGACTCATCCAAAACCTGGTTTCTTTTCTCCAACAAATCTTTCACAGATTCAGTAGTGTCTCTTGGTATAGGAGGAGTTTCCACTTTTTGTTCTAGTGGAGGATTTTCAATGGCTGACTCTTCCTCAATCTTTTCCTTTTTGGTAACATCCTCAATTTGTTGTGTCGATGAGGATCCCATTTGAGAGTCATCAGTAAGTACTTCCTTTACTTTGGACACTCTATCATCTTTGTCAATTTCTTGGCCCAAGTTTACTTTCAAAACAGATGAACTATCAGCAACATCATTCTCTTCATTGGCACATGTAGTGGGAATATTGTGTTGTTTCATAGCTTCCAAAATAATTTCCTCTGTTTCTTTCACCACCTTATTAATCTCACCCATCATTAATAAATTCATCCTCATTTTTGTTCTGATCTAGTCCTTTGTCTCCTTGGAGATTAGGTCTTCTTCTTCTGGAGTAATTTTTAAACATAATCTAGTTATCACATGTTTTCTTAGCTCAATATCCTTAGCTCTAATAGTCTCCTTTCTGATGCTCAGAATATTTACTAAGCTTTCAGGGAGATCATAGATGATCTCAATAAGAGCCATGTTAAAGATGTTTAGATATTTCACAGTGGCTTCTTCCAAGTTTCTTTTATCAACATCACCATATCCATCATAGAGTTCAATCATGGGCTTCAAATTTTCATCAACTGTGACAACTTTTATTACATCTGCATGAGTTAGAGGCTTTTCTTTTCTTTGTCTTTTACTGGATTTTTCTTTTTTGGAGGGTTTTTTTTAATGCTTCTGAAGGCTTTGACTGCCTCAGCTTTCATCTTCTTGACCTCTTCATCTGACTCTATTTCTTCTTCATCCTTTTCACCAACACTAACATATAATCTTTTCCCCTTCATATTTTTCCTCTTATGTCTTTGACAGAGGATTCTTTAGATGTTTTCTCTAGGTTTATTGATGATGTGGCACCAGAGGAGGTAGCAGAGCTCCTAGTGGTCCTTTGGACCTTTTTTAGTTTGTTCTATTTCATCTAAGATTCTTTCGGAGCCTGTACTAGTTCACTCTTTTGTTTTGCCTCTTCTATTTTCTCTGTCTTTTCCCTAACTTCTTTTAGTTGTTCTTTGGTAATACCATACCTTGCAGCAATTTCTTCTACTTCTCTTCTCACTTTCCTAGTGGATTCTAGTTTTCTAAGTTTGACATACAATTTTATAGATAGTTCTTCATATGTACCAAACCTTTCTTCCTTTGTGTCCTTAGGTTTTCTTAGCATGTGTTGGACATAGCTATCCAATACTTGACCATCCACTTCATACCCCATGGGCATGATCCAAACTGTTCTGGGCTCAACAGCCTCCATTAAACATTGGTCCTTGGTGATCGTGAAATAAATGGTATCTCTATATTTCTCAATAATTGTCCTAGGTATTCTTTCCCTTGACTGCATCATGTTTTGAAAGTTCTTGAAAAAAAACCCCATAGAACCACTTTTTGCTCATTGTGACTACCTAGATTGCTAAGATAGTTTCTTATTTGAATAGCTACTAGTTGATTACTTAACCAAATCAAGCCCTTGTGATTAGGGAACTCATTCAGAAAATAGAAGAATAAATAGATAATAAGAGTACCAAATTTGAAGGGATAGTTCTTGCTTTCCTTGATCTTTTTCAGGTTGTCCATTAATTGTTGTCAGAGTAATTCATAGATGTCATAATCAACATTCTCCTTAATCATTTGATAGGCTATGTAAATGGCCGTGCCTAAAACAGAGTTTTCCCAGTTGGTGAAATAAACTTTGTATCCCAACACCATTGAGGCAAATTTCATAGTGTGATCCTCAATATCATTTATTGTCAAGGCTCTCTTATCAAATTTTGCTCTTGTAGCTGTGATTATTGTATCATTCTTCATAGCTTTGAATAGTGGTACTAATCTGGTAGAGCATAATCCAGTGACTGCCCTAATAGTATCTTTTGTAATATTAAAGGGTTGTCCCTTTCCCAACTACATGAACTCATCATGAATCCTACTTAGCATGTATCAAACCCATTCGTCCTCAGCAAATGCAGGAAATATTGTATTTTGGATTAATTTCTTTTCTTCCAAGATTTTGTATTCTTCCTTCAGGTGGAAGTGATCATTACTTAAATGATTTTGAAATAAGTATGTGAATCTGCTGTCATTGTGCTCATCTAGGGCTACATGAATATATGCCCTGACATCTTCCACATATAAAACTCCATTTAGTATACTCAAGAAAGCACCCATTTGATCAATTTTAGTTGCTTTGTGAGGATGTTTCTAGAATTTGGGTTGAGGATGCTCAAAGATATCAACAACTAAAGAATTTGCCATTTCTTTCCAATAAATTCACAGTTAGATGAATACCTTGTTTCACTAAGTTAGGGTTTCCTTTTCTCCAAAGTACTTCAAGCACTTCAAATCTTGGTTGTCGTTACTCAAAGTCTCTTCCAATCTCTCTAAATACTTGATATCATCGAGTGCAAAGTGATTTTGAGATAAAAAAATCTCCCTTTTATCCTTCATAAGACTTAACCTAAGTCGTGATAAATGCTTATTCCAAAAAGGTTGTTAAAACCCTTTACTGTAGAATGCAGTCGATTGGGATTGCTTTGCAATATGCCGCACTGACCCATTTTATTCTAGTTTTTCTTTTGAGAGATGTGGTGTATCAGGTTTCATCATACACCTTCATGCTAGATTCTGGCACCCACTTTCTAGCTGGGGGATTTGGATTTTCAACACTACTCCCCCTGAGCCAAAGCTCTCAATTTACTTCCTGGAGAAAGTGTCTACACCAGATACTAGTGCAGATCCATCCTTAACCTCATTTACATCCTTTTTAATCTAGATCATACTCATCTCATTCTTAGTTCTCATTGGATCAACCTTTTCTTTTCCCTTATCATTCCTCTGCTATGTTTTTCTTTCTTTAGCATAGTAATTTCTCTTCATATTCTTGCTTCTGTAGAATCTTGCAACATGTCCAAATTTGTTGCAATTGAAACATACAATTTTCCCTTGTCCTTGATTTCTTCCTTAGAATGAATTCATCCTTGATCTACATTGATTATCCATGTGTCCAAATCTATTGCATGTAAAACACTTGCTATTGAAGAATTGACCATTCCTACAATACCTTGGCATATTTCTTGACATACTCCTGCACTCATTTACTTTATGACCAATCTTCTTGCAATTGAAACATTTACCAGAAAAAGATGGAACATTTTGATTCATTCTACTTCTACACTAAGTAGCCCTATGACCATACTTATTACATTTATAACAGTAACCATTGAAGGATGGATACCCCTAAGTGTTTGATTGTCTAACTAGAGGTCTTCTACATCTTCTTCTTTGATTTCTAAACTAGTATCCTCTATTTTACCTTGACTCAGAGTTTATTTGACCAGATTTTGAACTTTCTCCTTTCTCAAATCCCAAACCTTGCCTGTCATCAACACTCTTTTGGCTATCAATCATTTCATCAAGCTTTGCAGTACTTATCTTGAATTTTTCTTAAAATCTTTTAGCCTTGTCCAAGTCTATTTTTTAGACTTACAATTTCTTTTTCAAGTTTGGCACAATCTTCTAATTTTCTCTTCATAATTAAATTTAGATCTTCTGCTCTTGTTCTTTCTATAACTTCTACTTCCAATTCATTCAGGGCTTCATTTGTTGATATCAATTGATCATTAACTTCTTTGTATTTGTCTTTGAATTTCTTGACTTGCTCTTTTAGATTTGAGATGCATTCATCAGCTTGTTGCAAATTTTCTTTCAGATCCCTAACTTCTACTTCAGAATTTTCAAGATCCATAAGAGTTGCTTCTAGTTGCTTGTTGCTTTCATAATTTCCAAGTCTTCTTGCTTCCATGATCATACTATCCCAGATCTTCCTTAAGTTGTTAGACTTTTTCCAAGGAACCTCGCTCTAATACCAATTGTTGAATGTCAGGAACACTAAGAGGGGGGGGTGAATTAGTGTTCTAAAAATCTTTTGATGCACTTTAACTTTTAACCATTTTCCAAAATTAATTAAACAAAAGCACAACATGCATATGAATAGTAACCATAAAAACATGACACATGGACACCAAGATTTTTACGTGGAAAACCCAAAATGGGAAAAAACATGGAGAGGATTAGCTCTCATATATATATTTCAACCTTTACAAATAATGATGTTTAGGCTTGGTCACTCCACGAGCCTAGAACATGCTAGCTCACTACCATGAAGTACAACTAGGTCTAGCAAGCTCATTGCCTCAACCTTAAACCTAGAAAGATTACAATAAGGGTTGTTAAACCCTAATGGAGGCTCACTGCCAGGCTCACTTCCTTGATGAAGAAGGATTTCTACCAAGTACAAAGAAAAATGCACATGAAAACTAAATATTACATAAGCATCTATCACTATGCCAGGGTGCAATCATTTAGCAACTAAATTTTGAATCCCAAGTCTTCATTATCACTAATATGTGTATCTGCTCTACTATTCACACATTCGTATCACACCACACACATCCCCAACCAAAATTCATCATTCTTATATATCCGCATCATAATTTGATCCATAATCAGGTCAACATCCGAGAAGTGGAATGTGTACATAGAAAGATGTAGCTTGTCAACTCAATCCAATGTAATATATGTTATGCGGACCCAAATCATTCCCAAAACATTTTCATATAGGTTGGCTTTAATCATTCAATCACTTAAATAGATCCTTCACACACTATCTCTTCTTTGTATAATGACTTATTATACTAGTCAACACATTCCTTAAGAGCATGCTTATCAGGTTCATCTATTGACTTACATCTTTTACTGTGGATCACAAAAAAAATCATATCAAGGATTCTTCACACATTCCCAAATTTACCCTTAGAATTGCAAGGCATGATATCATTTTGTGGAGAAATGCGGACCATTACAACTCAGACTCGGTCTCTGTCAAACTCTATCAAACACTGTACCGATACTCAGCAGTTTGTAACTATCTTTCTAGTGGACTTCAAATCTCACAACTCTGGAATTAGAAACTTCATACAAGTGTTTACAACACCTTAAAACTGCATAACAAAATATTCAACTGCAAAGGAATACGGACCATTACAATGTGCCCTATTTACTATCTTTGCTATACCTCTGTTCACCCAGACTTAGATAATTCTTCCAAATGACTTCTGGAGGAAGTTAAGACTTACTCTCTAGAGCATAGCACCATCAAGCAATTACTAACGTCATTCTTGAACTACATTACCAAATCATCATCTGAGGAGACACATTGACCCACTAACTATCCTTTACTCTATAAATACCCATACTTAGTCACTTCTACCAATTGGACCTATCAACCAGATTTGAATTCCAATATGTCCTTTCTAGAGATATCTCTTCCTGTCATGGTGATAAGATCTTTGAGCCTTGTTGCCATCAATGACAACATACAAGTCCATACTGGAGCAGTGTCTCTTGCCAACATGAATATCTTTGTCTATGGATTGGAAGTTGTTTAGAAGTCTATCTGAAGATGTTACATTCCAAGTTTGAGCCTCTGTTATGGAGATTTGAGTGAGTTATGTTCACTAGAGTGAAAATTGTTTTTCCTGTATGTTTGTTGGTGACAGGGAGAAAGTGTTATCCTCCACATTCCTTTGTATTGAAGTATTTTGATTTGCAATTCTAGAGTTAAGTCTAAGATGATGTTATGTGCCTTCAACTCCAATGGTTCATGATTTGGTGGTCTGTAAGTGATCTTTTTCTTATGATAGTAGCTAACAGTATTGTTCTTGTGCTCTGGTTTGAAGAATCTTCTTGACAGAGTGGTTAGAGATAGTGTGGTTGTTCTTGATGATTATAATGTGCTTATGGATGTCTCCTAATCATGTTCCTACCTTTGGATTGGTCCGCAAAGAGAAAATTTGGATCGTGGATGAAGTCTGTTTCTTGAATACTCTATGTTATCACCAGGCTTAGCTGACTTGGTTGATTTCACAATTTGCGGAGATGTCTTAAAGATTGTGGAAGCATGTCGTGGCATGAAGAATTGCATGAGTCCCAGCTAAGGTGTAATGTGATCCGCATATGTCTTTACCTTAGCAAATCTTCTTTAGGTCCAGACCTATTTCGTTGTATTATTGTAATGTTGATCTTGGAGAATGTTCCAATGGTTGATGAATGTAATGCTGACCTTGTATATTCCAAGGTTGATGAATTGTATAAAAGCATGTAATAAAGTTGCGAAAAAGAGTGTGTGTGTGAAGATGAAGAGATAAGTGGGAAGGTGTAAAAGAGAAGAGTAGAGAAGTTATATTGTACTTTAATGGAATTGAACCTAGGCATGGAGTAGATGCTACTTAATTAGTTCACCATTTTGGCAGTGAGCCACCCCTTGGCAATGAACCACCCTTTAGTAGTGAGTCATTCTTTGTAGTGAGCAATTTGGGCAGTGAGCCTCCATTTTTTGGTATTGTTATAACTCATATATTTCTATGGGCTAACACCCACCGTGGTTTTTCCCTTTTAGGGTTTTTCACATAAAAATTTGGTGTCTACTATGTTGCATGTGAAATTGTGATTATGTCTATTGTTTTACGCTTTCATGGTTAAATTTGATTATCATTAATTAAGTAGTTGATGGTTTGATATTCATATGAAGTTAAGTTTTTGGGACAACTGATTCACCCCCCTCTTAGTTGTCTGGTGTACTTCAACAATTGGTATCAGAGCCAAGTTCATTGGTGGTAAGCTTAACAGCTTGAGGCAGTTCTAGGATGTCATACAAGAAGAGGCTCCACAGTTTGATGGGATGAATTATGCAACTTGGAAGATTCACATGAAAAGCCATCTTCTTTGTATTGGTTATAAAGTATGGCAAGTGACATAGACTGATTATACCATGCCAAAGAATGGTCTAATAACTAAAGATAAAATCAAAGAATATGAGATAAATATAAAAGCCAAAGATGCTCTGTTCAGTGCATTGACTGACTCTGATTTAATAAAGGTCATGGATTATGAGTTTGCTAAATAAGTCTAGGATAAGTTGAGTAATCTATATGAAGGAGATGAATCTATAAAGAGTGCCAAATTATAGGTACTAAAAGCCAAATATGAAGGTCTTAAGATGGGAGAAGATGAAAACATAACATCCTTCATGCAAAAGGTTGATGAACTTGTTACTAGAATCAAAGGTATGGGAGGAATTATTGATGAAAATGAAGTTGTGATGAAAATTCTTAGGTCATTACCTAAATCCTATGCTCACAAGGTAGCTGCAATTGAAGAAATAATTATTGTAAAAAAGATTAATAAGGATTAATTGCTTGGTAAGATTACTACTTTTGAAATGAGAGAGTTTGGTGATGCTCTACCAAAAGTAGAAACTACTTTTAAAGCCAGTACTTCAAAGAAGATCTCCAGAGCAGAAAAGTACAAGGTGGAACCTGATGATGAGCTTGATGAAATTGAAGCCAAATTTGTTGACTGACTACAAAGAGGTTCTAGTAAGTTCAAAGGTAAACTACCTTTAAAATGTTTTTAATGTGGTAAACTAGGTCATTATGCTTCCAGATGTTCTGAAAGAATTGAAAGGAATAGAGAAAGATTTGAGAATAGGCCTAGAGCTCCAAAGAAATGCTAATATGTTAGAGATTTTGATGATGAAGGTGTGACTGATGATGAATCTAATGATTCTAGTACTAGTGCAAATGAATGATTGTTTATTTCTATTAAAGAACCCGTGTCTACTAATCCTACTAGTTGTGTGAAGGAAGAAAAACTAGTGGAAGAAAGTACTTTGGCTGTTCAGGTTGAGAAAGATAAGGATGAATGGATTATTGATAGTGGATTCTCACATCACATGACCGGTGACAAAAGTAAGTTTGTAAGTTTGGAAAAATATGATGGAGGACTGGTTAGGTTTGGAGACAATGTAGCTGGTAAGATTTGTGAAAAAGGATTTATTTCATTTGATGGAAAGCATAACACTAACAATGTTCTATATGTGAAGGGTTTAAAGAATAATCTTTTGAGTGTTGGTCAGATGTGTGACAAAGGTTATGATTTGAGTTTCAAAGACAATGTATGCAAGATAATGGAAAGCTCTGGAACTGTGATTGCTACTGGTAAGAAGACCAAAAGTAACATCTATCAATTAAGAGAAACTAATTATTATTGTTTATTAGCCCAAACAGATGAAATTTGGTTGTGGCATAGAAGGTTGTGTCATATAAATTTTGATAATCTGGTAAAGATAAGTTCAGGTAAAACTGTAAGAGATTTACCAAAACTTGTGAAACCCACCAATACTATTTGTAAGGAATGTCAGTTGGGGAAGCAGACAAGAACAAGTTTCAAGAGTAAAGAGCAATTTTCTGCCAGTTTACTAGATCTAGTTCATACAGATCTATGTGGTTCTACAAGGATAAGAAGTCTACAAGGTGGTAGGTACTTCATGTTACTTATTGATGATTATTCTATAATGACTTGCATTACTTTTCTAAGAGACAAATCTGAAGCCCTAGAGAAGTTCAAATCCTTCAAGGCAATGGTTGAAAATGAAATAGAACTAAAATCAAATGCTTGAGGTTTGATAGGGGAGGTGAGTTCATATCAAATGAATTCAACAATTTCTATGAAGAGCAAGGAATAAAGAGACAATTGTTTGCACCTAAGACTCCTTAGCAAAATGGAGTTGTGGAAAGGAAAAACAAGATAGTTCAAGAAGCTGCCAGAACAATGATGAAGGAAGGAGGCCTGCTGAAAGTTTTCTGGAAAGAAGCTATAGATACTGCTGTCTACATTCAAAATAGAGTTCAAGTGAAAGGTAATGGTACTAAAACCCCTATGAATTGTGGTATGGAATAGTTCCAATAGTAAGATACTTCAAATTCTTTGGAAGCAAGTGCTATATCAGAAGAGATGAAGACCTAGGGAAATTTGATGCAAGATGTGACAAAGAAATCTTCCTTGGATACTCTACCAAGAGTAAGGCCTACCAGTGCTACAATAAAAGGTTGAAAAAGTTGAGGAGAGTGCAAATGTGAAGGTGGATGAAGGCAAAGGAAAAACATTAGATTAGAGTGGCTAGAATCAGATGAACCTGCTGATATAACTTATGAAGAAAAAGTTGAACAAGAAGACAATCAAAGTGAAGAAGAAAAGGCTCCAGAAATTATGAAGACTCCCAAGTATGTAAGAATCAATCACTCTAAAGATCAAATTATTGGAGACAAAGAGAAAGGAGTATTGACAAGGAAAAGAGCTACAGAAGAACAAGTGAATTACTATTTGCTCTCTACAATTGAACCAAAAACTATGAATGAAGCCTGCAATGATGAAAATTGGGTTAATGTAATGGAAGAATAACTAATGCAAATAGAGAAGAATGAAACTTGGGAATTAGTTCCTAGACCTACTGACAAAAATATTATTGGAGCCAAATGGGTCTTCAGGAATAAGCTGAATGAAAATGGAGAAGTTGTAAAGAATAAAGCAAGACTTGTGTGTAAAGGATATCCTCAAATTGACGGAATATATTTTGAAAAGACTTTTGCTCAAGTAGCTCAGATTGAAGCAATCAGAATGTTTCTAGCATTTGCAACTCACAAAGATTTCAAAGTGTATCAAATGGATGTGAATTCTGCATTCCTAAATGGTGAGTTAGAAGAGGAAGTCTACATTGAGCAATCGGAAGGATTCCAACTATCAAATCAAGGTGATATAGTATGCACGTTAAAGAAAGCATTATATGGACTCAAGAAAGCTCCTAGGGCATGGTATGCAAGGTTGGATAAGTACTTATTGTAGTTAGGATTCAGTAAAGGCACTGCTAATAGTAATCTTTATTTCAAGATTAATGGTGATCAAATTTTGATTGTTGAATTCTTTGTTGATGATATCATCTTTGGAGGAAATGAAGGTATGCGTATGAAATTTTCTAGTGAAATGTAGAAAAAGTTTGAGATGTCTATGTTTGAAGAGATGAATTTATTTCTAGGTCTGCAAATCAATCAATCAGATAAAGGAATCTTCATATCTCAGTCTAAGTATGTGAAAGAGTTGTTAAAGAAGTTTGGGATGCAAGACTCTAAATCGGTATGTACTCCCATGGTGACTGGCTGCAAATTGAGAAAAACTGATGAATCACCCAAGACTTTTAGAAAAAGTATAGATCCATGATTGGAGGATTACTTCATCCAAACTCAAACTAGACCTGATATTATGCATGGAGTTTGTCTTGTTGTAAGATTTCAAGTTGATCCAAGAGAATCACATGTGATGGAAGTAAAGAGAATCCTGAGGTATTTAAAAGGAACTCCGGATCATGGCTTATGGTATCCAAAGGATAATGATTTTACTCTTAGTGCTTATACATATGCTGATTGGGCTAGAGATGTTGATGACAAGAAAAGTACTAGTGGAGGTGCCTTCTTCATGAGAAATAGATTGGTTTCATGGCTAAGCAAGAAACAAGATTAAATCTCTTTGTCAACTGCAGAAGCAGAGTATATTGTAGCAGCATGTTGTTGTACTCAATTATTATGGATGAAGCAGACTTTGAAGGATATAAGAGTTGTTTATTAAGATCCAATTGCAATCTTGTGTGACAATACAAGTGCCATAAATATTTCCAAGAATCTAGTGATGCACTCAAGAACAAAGCATATATCTATAAGGTATCACTTTTTGAGAGAAAAGGTGACAGAGAATGAAGTAAAGTTGAAATGTGTCCACAAAGGATCAGATTGCAGATATCTTCACCAAGCCTCTGCCTAAGGATACTTTTGAGTATCTTAGCGAAAAGTTAGGGTTCATTACCCCTCCTGCCCTAAACTAAGATGAGTGAGAATGCATCAATCCAATGCTGCTCAAAGTCTCATTGTTTGATATGGATTGATGTTTTGGGAGCTACCTCTCAGGGGGGAGTAGCTAGATGTGTTGGTAATAGTTTAGTTGGATTAGAGCAGTAGAATGCAAGTATGTGCCCGTTTCCATTGATGTCAAAGGGGGAGAGAAATCATGTGAAAAACTCAAGGGGAAAAAGAATATTGTCTTGATGGTCTTTTCAATTTTTCACATCATATGTTGCCATTAATGACAAAGGGGGAGATTGTTGCAAGTATGTGCCTAACCAATGTTGTCATTGATGTCAACATATCTATGTTGTCATTGGTGTCAACTATGTTCTTATTCTGTTGCTTGTTTGTAATAAGTGAGATGCTTTATATTTAATTATGTAAGTGATCTTGATGTTGAGGATATTGAGAAAATTAGGTCCTTCGGAAGAAACAATGTATTGCATACTAAAGAACAGTCCAGAAGATTGCTCCACATTTCACGTAGGATGAATATCTTTGTCTATGGATTGGAAATTATTTAGATGTCTATCTGAAGATGTTACATTCCAAGTTTGAGCCTCCAATATAGATATTTGAGTGAGTTATGTTCACCAGAGTGATAATTGTTTTTCCTGTATGTTTGGTGGTGACAAGGAGAAAGTGTTATGCTCTGCATTCCTCCACATTGAAGTATTTTGATCTGTAGTTCTAGAGTTAAGTCTGAGATGATGTTATGTGACTTCAAATCCAATATTTCATGATTTCATGGTCCACAAGCAATCTTTTTCTTATGACAATAGATAACAGTGTTGTTCTTGTACTCCAGTTTGAAGAATCTTCTTGACAGAGTCATTAGAGATCATGCAATTGTTCTTGATGATTACAATGTGCTTGTGGACGTCTTCTGATTGTGTTCCTACCTTTGGACTGGTCTGCAAAGAGAAATTTGGAATGTGGATGAAGTCTGTTTCTTAAAGACTCCATGTTATCACCAGTCTTGGCCGACTTGGTTGATTTCACAATTTACGAAGATGCCTTAGAGATTGTGGAAGCGTTTTGTGGTGTGAAGAATTAAATTTGAGTCCCAGCTAAGGTGTAACATGATCCACATACATCTTTACCTTAGCAAATCTTGTTTAGGTCCAGATCTATTTCTTTGTATTATTGTAATGCCAACCTTGGAGAATGTTCCAATGGTTGATGAATGTAATGCCGATCTTGTTGTACATTCCAAGGTTGATGAATTGTAGAAAAGCATGTAATAGAATTGCAAAAAAGAGTGTCTATGCAAAGATGAAGAGATAAGTGCAAAGGTGTAAAAGAGCAGAGCAGAGAAGTTATATTGTGCTTCAATGGAACTGAACCCAAGCATGGAGTAGATGCTACTTAATCAGTTCACCATTTTGGCAGTGAGCCATCCTTTGGCAGTGAACCATTCTTTGCAATAAGTAATTTGGGAAGTGAGCCCTATGTAACGTTAGAAAATGTCCCCTTGGGGGCTTTTCCCTCATAAGGTTTAGCTCCTGGGTCTTTTATTTGCATTTAGAACATCTTGTATCATATTTTGACATCCTGATGAAATGAACCTTAGGTTTCATGACAAATGGGACCTAGGGGGATCCCTTGAACTTAACCCTAACCAAAATAGGGGGGGAGAACTAGGGTGCTCATGCCCTAGTCTTGCCCTATTTTGGGTCAAGCCTAAATTTTGAGTGTCGGCTTGTGACCATTATTTAGGTCCTATGTCGACACGGTAAGTTTGAATTATGAAATTCTTGGTGAGAGTGTTTGTAGTTGCATATATAAGCATGTTTAGGCATTCATTTAAAAACTAGATGGCTATTGTGAACTTTAAGCATTTTAAAGGTGATTCAAGGCATTCATTGTGTAGCAAGAGTAGATTTGTGTTGTTTATGTGTTTGTATTTGTAGATTTGAGCAATCATCTCCTCATGGCATGAAGAGCTTCTTCCTCCCATGAGATCTTCACTACAAGGTGACATCATTTGTGTTTTTGAGTATTTATCATTTGGTTTTTGCCTCTGCCTCACAAGGGTACACACTCTCTATCTGAAAATAGTGTTCAGAAGACTTGAATGTCTCTCTGAGGCTTGACTGAGGCAAGCCTCTAAACACCACAACCCCCTCCCAAAGTTTCTGTGATTGCAGGTTACATGTTGAAGATATAGGAAAAGTGGAGTTGCAGGAGGGCACTGTAGAGTGTCAGATTTGCAGATCAGAGTTGAAAACATCACCCTAGACTTGGGCACGCATTCTTTAGTCCTCCAGATCCTGTGATGGGAAAATCTCTATGACAGTAGAAATAGGTTGCAAACTGAACTTCCAGATTTTGAAAAAAACCTAGGCATTGGACTTGGGCACCCACTCATTAGTCCCTAACTATTCCTCTTTCAAACCCCAAAAATAGGGGCATAGTTATCTATCATTTTACATCTTCTTATAGCAACATTTTTTGATATTCATCTATTTGCTTCCGTATTTGCATAATTAGGGTTTTAAGGTATAATTGAGCATAATTGATAATCAAATCATACAAATCCAAGTTTCCCTACATCTCACAATGACGTCAGGTATGATAGTACATTGCCACTCGACCCTAGGTCCTTGAATGAAAGGGTGAAAGGAGGATACATACACAAAACTACCAAAAACTCAACTATCCAAAATTTACCCTTTACATTTTGGTGAACCCGTGTTGGTGGACTTGTTTGCACCTTGCTAAGTGTTTTGTTTTAGATTTGCTTTGATTTCATTCATTCATAGTATCATTCATTTTAGTGTGCATTGGAAAACTTACAAAAAAATTGAAAAAAATGGCATTTTTAGGTTTGTATGTTGTATAAATTAATTTGAATTTCATCAAATTTATAATTTTTGTATCAGATCTGAGTTAAATTGTAGAAAATTACAAAGATTCAATAGCTTGCATGGCATTTTCATCATAAAATTGCTAGGGTTTTGTTGAAAATTGTGAATTTTTGTATAACCTAGTAATTCCAAAATCTAGGGTTTGTAGGCAAAATCTTGTTTTAGATTTTTATATTGATCTTAGACACTCATTCAAATTTGCATTTGGATATAGTGTTGCATTTTAGTGTAAACTTGCATTTAGATCTCAAAAATTTGCATTTTTACATAGAAAATTTAAAAAAAAAACTAGCATTTTCATTGATGTTTCATTAGATTTGCACTTGCATTTTGCATGGTAGGATTCAAAATTATTTTCAGATCTGAGTGGAACTAATTTTCATCATAAATTGTATTGCAAGATAATTATAGAATTTTACATCAAGATCTCAAACCTAGGGCTTGAAAAACATTGATTTTCACTAGATTTGGCCTTATCGACTCTCAAAATTTGCACTATAGGCATGTTGTAAAGAATAATTTTGCATTAATTTGTTTTTATCAAGGTTATTATCTTCTTCCTCTCCTAAAATTCTTTACAACACCTTGTTATTGGCCTCTTGTATTGAAAATTTGGCAAAAAATTGCACATTTTTGCTATATTTGCCCTAGGGTTTGACCTAGATTGCACTCCAAGCATGTTGTGACAAATTTTATGGATTGAGGTGCTGATATAATTGCTATTATTTTCTTCACCTCTAAAAATTCTTTACAACAACCCTTTTGCTAGGTCTTGGAGTTGAAAAATCGCATATTTTGCTATATTTACTAGGGTTTGATTTTGAGTGGCACTATAAGTATGTTGTGACAAATTTTTTTGCATTAGGTGGCTATTATTACTAATATAATTTTATGTCCATAATCACTTTCCTCACAATACCTTTTTTCATGCTCTTTCGCATTGAGATTTGGTGAAAAAATTGCATATTTTAGTGTATTTTCACTAGATTTGGACTAGTCATCACCTTAGACTTGCATCAATAGTGTGTTGAGAAGGATTTTACTGCTGTATTGGACTAATATCAGACATATTTTTTGCTTCCCCTAACCAAATTCCTTATAACACCTTTTCTTTCATATATTTGCATTGAAAAAGTACAAAAAATCAAGCATTTTAGGTCATTTTCATACATAGTTTTGCACTTATCTTTTGTATAACTTTTGGGAAAACTTTTAAAAGTTTGATGTTACAACACATTTCGTTATGGCATCTTTATCTCATTTCTCTTTGGTACCTTTACATGCATATATCAAAAATTTCAAGAGTTTCTACAAATTTTTTTAATATGAATCCTCATGTTCTCACTTACTTACAAGCTATGTATTACAAGGATATATTTAAAAGCACTTCATTTGAAATCCTTTACTATGTATCTGATTATGACAACTTCACATCTTTCATGAATACATACCCTTGGGTAGTAGAAGATTTGATGAAACACATTGAGAATGATGAGAGTGAAAGTTCTCTTAATGCTTTGGATTTAATAGCTAAAACATGTGATGATACCATAGAAAATGATTCCTCCTATGAGGATATACTAGCACAAGAGGATGAAATCATTGATACATTCTTGAACATCACCCTACCCTCTATGGAAAATGAAACATTAGTGGATAAAAGACTCCATCTCAAGAAGGATTCTTCATGGGTGGAAAAAGACTATTCACCTAACAATCATTTGGTGCATGAGACCTCTACAGATAATCCATTAGACCTTCCACCTTTGATTGAAAACTCAAGAACCTTTGATGAGAAGACTATGGATAGCTCTAGTCTACCTAACAATACAATACCTTCCTCTCATCCCATTTCTCTCCCTGGCCAAGATGTAGCATTAGTGGATGAGAAAAGGTCTCTCACATTAAATCCCCTAGGGATAGATGTTGGGTATAATCAAGAGGGAAATAGTGTTAATTCAATATTTATTAATAGATTTTGTAGCAATATTCCTAAGATGATTGTCCAAGGGGCCCCTGGTGCACCCTCTTTCTTAAAGCTGGTGATTACGATTCACAGTAAATGATGCAGAGGCACTTAGAATGGGGAAAGATAGACGAACTAGACAAGGTTTTACTTCACCTACAAGCCCAAAAACGAAGACCTTTATGCAAAAGTGGGAACAGCAGAAGGAAACTCTAGTATGATCATGGAAAGGTTGTATTGGGGTACCAAATGACTCATCCCACCCATTGGTTAAGGCAGATCACTCCCGGAACATACACTTGCTTCACAAATCCTCTAAATGGCTTGTCTCCCTAGAAAAAGAGAACAGTCCTCTTAGCTTTTTACATAGACCTTCAACTGTCAACCTAAGACATGCATTGGATACCCATTATGCCTCCCCATAGTATACTCTAAGATGGGTATAGGTTACTTTAGAAAATGTGCTCTAAAAACGGACTGGTAATTCTGCTACAAGGGTTCAAACTCAAAAATGTCACTGTGAAATGCCACGAACAGTCATCCATAACTTCCACACAACACAAAATGAGGTCGATCGCTTCAGTCAGATTATAGATGACATAGTTACAGACATTTTCCCCAAGTTACATAAAGATCTAACAGTGGAAACAAAAGTTATGGCATTTTTCCCAAAATAGGTTACCCTAAATCAGGGTTTTGACAGTGTTACTAAAAATGCAATATCTTGTGCAAAACGAAACCAAAATACATGCAACCAAAAGGAAATGGAGGGTGATTGATAGGAGTATCACTTACAACCAATTTGGCACTAGTCCTTGTCCATACAGGTCCGTACAACTACAGGAAACAGTCAATTTCTGTTGAAATACATGAAAACAATGTTTTCTCTATTGATCAAAACCTACTAATCAACCACCCACACCTTATTTGGATGTTACAAGGCCTTAATAAAGGCATTCCTCATTTGTCTCTTCAGTTTCCACTTCCTTCCAATGAATTAGAACAAGGTGACCCTTCACCTTCCTCATTTTACATTTTTGAAAGATACATTTTTAGAGATTTTCCATTTTGTATGACAACTTGTTATAAGACTTAAACATTAGACTCCTCCTAGGATCTTAACACATGAAAGATGACTTGATGGACCTCAATACAATATTAAATCATTACAAATTTAACCAAAAATTAAAGATTTGTCTAGGACAACTTTGATTTGCCAAGGTGCTCTTGCACCATACTCTTGTCCCAAGAGTTGTGTGGTCTGCTTCAAATGACTTTTGCCTCTTTATGTCTTCAACCCTGACTTGATGCCTCCTCTACTTCCTTTTTACTTTCCAACTGTGACTCCTATTAATGGAGTTTGACTGGCTGCCTCCAAGGTGCATCAGAAGTCCACTCCTTCCTACTACAACAACACTTCTGTACCTCACCTGGGAGTCCTCTCTTGCCTCTCTCCCCAAGACTATTGGTGACAACCAATGGACCATCTTCTCTGGCCCTCTTGACAGACCTTCCTGTCTGCCTACAGCAGTGAGTGAACTTGCACCAGCAACCATAAAACTTCTCAACAAGAAGCAGATAGCAAAAACCAATGCTCATCCCGAACTCCTGGTGTAGATTGCCTCCTTTGGCACTCTATCTACACGCTCAGAATCTTCTGATCTCTGATACCAATTTGATGCAGAGGAACTTTGAATGGGGAAAGATAGACGAACTAGACAAGGTTCTACTTCACCTACAAGCCCAAAAACGAAGACCTTTATGCAAAAGTGGGAACAGCAGAAGGAAACTCCAGTATGATCATGGAAAGGTTGTATTGGGGTACCAAATGACTCATCCCACCCATTGGTTAAAGCAGATCACTCCCAGAACATACACTTGCTTCACAAATCCTCTAAATGGCTTGTCTCCCTAGAAAAAGAGAACAATCCTCTTATCTTTTTGCATAGACGTTCAAATGTCAACCTAAGACATGCATTGGATACCCATTATGCCTCCCCATAGCATACTCTAAGATGGGTATAGGTTACTTTGGAAAATGTGCTCTAAAAATGGACTGGTAATTCTGCTACAAGGGTTCAAACTCAGAAATGTCACTGTGAAATGCCACGAATAGTCATCCATAACTTCCACACAACACAAAATGAGGTCGATCGCTTCAGTCAGATTGTAGATAACATAGTTACAGACATTTTCTCCAAGTTACATAAAGATCTAACTGTGGAAATAAAAGTTATGGCGTTTTTCCCAAAACAGGTTACCCTAAATCAGGGTTTTGACAGTTTTACTAAAAATGCAATATCTTATGCAAAATGAAACCAAAATACATGCAACCAAAAGGAAATGGAGGGTGATTGATAGGAATATCACTTACAACCAATTTGGCACCAGTCCTTGTCCACACAGGTCCATACAACTACAGGAAATAGTCAATTTCTCTTGAAATACATGAAAACAATATTTTCTCTATTGATCAAAACCTACTAATCAACCACCCACACCTTATTTGGATGTTACAAGGCCTTAATAAAGGCATTCCTCATTTGTCTCTTCAGTTTCCACTTCCTTCCAATGAATTGGAACAAGGTGACCCTTCACCTTCCTCATTTTACATTTTTGAAAGATACATTTTTAGGGATTTTCCATTTTGTATGACAACTTGTCATAAGACTTAAACATTAGACTCCTCCTAGGATCTTAACACATGAAAGATGACTTGATGGACCTCAATACAATATTAAATCATTACAAATTTAACCAAAAATTAAAGATTTGTCTAGGACAACTTTGATTTGCCAAGGTGCTCCTGCACCAGTAAACCTCATGATGACATCTTCAACTATGCAAAGAAAATTACTTAGAAATTAGGGTATTCAAAATGTGATTTCTCACAAATAAAACACCCGTAATAACAAGCAAAGAAAACAAGCACCGCATGTACCTATCTCTCTTCCATGTTCTCAACCTATGCTCCCTCCACCACCTTGTCTTACTCATAAAAGTGGTCAAGAGTATGATCTTGTCGAATAGGTTTGTGCCACTCCGGCTAAGATCTCTCTTTGGGATTTAATACAAACATCACCTACATACCATGGAATGCTCCAAGAAGCTTTACAAAAGGTGATTATACTTCCAGCTACTAAGATGAATGATGTAGCAGCTCTATTAGATTGTATGTATGTGACAAAAATGAATATTCTCTTTCAACCACATGAATTACCATTAATTAAAGTTCAAAACCAATATGATCCTCTTATAATCTTTGTCACAATAAACAAAACATTGGTTAAGAGAGTTATGATTGATAATGGATCGACTCTTCATGTTTATAGCATTGACCTACTACACAAAATCAAGGCTAACACATCACAAATCAAACTAGACGACATTAGCATTCATGGCTTTGATAATGTTGGATGATAATCCATGGGCACTATAACTCTACCTATACAAGTAGGATCTATGATTGTGCCTACCCTAATTCATGTCATACCTTGTTCTTTATCTTACAAGATGATTCTTGTTAGACTCTGGATCCATGCATTGGGGGAAGTTCCTTCTACTTTACATCATTCAATTAAATTCATATTCAAAGACAAGCTACACACTATTCATGCCAATCCCGAACTGGATAACTATTTACATATTGAAGTGCAAAAACCAGTTTACAATCACATGAGCTTAAATAATTTATGAGGTGATCTATCAATGCCTCTTCCCATGGATAATGTTGTGCAAGACTCTAAACTATCAAATGTACTTTGTGGTGATGATTGGGGTTCATTAGATTTTACTCCTTCCTTTAATAGGGACTATAAAATTAATAACTCTGACACATCCAAAGTTGCATCGTGTAACACCCCGCTAGGAAACCCTAGAGGACAACACAACTATGCTAAAAAAAATAGGACATTTTTTTAAAGATAGAAATAACATAGTAATGTCAAACACATCAATACATATCAGTAAATTAACTTGTCCTCTAAGGTTCCACAGCTGCATTACTTACTAAACTATTAACAGGATCAAGAATTAACTAACATCAAAAGTTCAATTCTAATCTATTGGATCACATGAATGAACACATACATTGTCATGTTATAACATTAGATAAGTAATCAATAAGATCATATAATTAGAATTTCAAGTACATACACAATTCCTCATACATAAAGGTACATCATTACATCATTCACACTATCACTTTTTGGATTACATTGGAATACTTACAATATGATATATCTGATACACAAAACTAGAACATGAGCATAAATAGCTGTCACATCAATCTAGAACATGATCTGGAATCTGCAACAAAAGGCACATCCTTCTCACACCTGAACAACAGCAGGGGAAAACCAATGGAGAAAATAGCAATACCACCTGACCATGTGGAACCCTAAGGTCCACCCCTCTGTGCTAGGAGATAACATAAGGTTCCGTAGCAAGAATAGATAAGAAGATAGAAGAATAATAGGTACAAGAACTCCATAGGACTCAAGTACCACACGAGTCAACAAGACAACACGAGCAATATAAACATCACTTCCACACTTAACAAAACTTCCAGAGGCACTCACACAACAAAGGAAAAGAACAGCAAAGAGGGAATGCTAGGCTATAGTAGAGAAGGTTTCATCGCATAGCTTGACATGGGTTATCCTGGCAGGTCTTCCTAGGCACCAGCCCCTATCCTAGGTTATCCTAGTAGCCTCTCTTGACTGCCAGCCCCCATACAAACTCATGCGGAACCAACATACCTTTCATGAGGATAAGGTAGTAGATTTCCCATTCTAGGTCTTCTCATCTCATCTCAAGCCTAAATGAGCACTTGACCCATGAGTGAGGCATACTTAATCTTGATTAATGTGAAATCTCTCCCACCCACCAAATTTATTATTAAGTTATCACTGGATTAATAACTTTCAATGGGTTATCCTGGCAGCCACTTTGGGCATCAGCCCCTCACTGAAAGCCACCTCCCCACCTACATCTAGAAGACCCTAACCATCAAGCAAGACATAAGAACAAGATTCCATATACCATGCAAGTCATATACCCTCTTGCATACCAATCTCAACATAATATATCACCAGAGCAATGCATGGGTTCTCTTGCTCCCAAAATCTCAACCATAAACAAGGTGTATTCCAGAGCAAGGCATGGGTCTTCTTGCTCCCAAAATCTCATAAAATAAACCAACAGAGAAATTTATCACATGCTTAAAACAATAATGAACCACAACAATTACGGAGGACTCTACCACATGGATTTAAGACATATCTACAAGAATAGGTATATTGAGAAAGGTAGTATCCCTCTTGCACAGTCATCATAATCACATAAACCATAAATAGAGAGATGTTGACATCACATAAACCAAACTAGTTCATCCATAATGAGATTGCATTATCACAAGGGGCAAACCCACAACTGCCCCTATTGGCCTCTGGATTAGACTTTCACTAGACACCACTGTAATGCAATAATCCCACATCGACATCACTCTTAAATAAACAACATAGACTATGATTCCTCATCAAAATCCAATTACGATACCACATTTGCAACATAAGAATTAATGCACTAATTATGGGTTGTAAGGACATTTCCTCAAATGATAATATTACTATGAAAAGAATTATTCTTATTTCTATTTTCAACAATAACACACAATTAAAAGAATAAAGATTGATTCTTTTCTCATAAAAAGAAAAACCTAGAATTTTATTAACATCACTATTATTAGGAGCCTAATCACAAAACTATTAAGAACATAACTCCCTATTAAAACAAGACAAAGGTTTATCAAACATACCATATAGAAAAATTGAATAAATTTGATTTGGTAAGAATTTGTTATGCTAATACTATTAAATAGAGCCATTTAATACTTAGATTAAATGACTTAACTACATAAATAAAGTGACTGAAACATAACATTAAAATCTCTTAATATATATTCTAATTAGGAAAGACAAATCTATCCAACTACATATGACGTGACTAATACACAAATAAATATCTAACCCCTACCTAGAATTCAAACAAACATATACTAAGGAATATGTGCTGATCACAACCTGAGACAAGAATTGATTACATCCTACGCAAAAGAAGATATATTACTTAATCCACTTGACATAACGTTATCATCAAACTAGTCCAACATATCTTCCAAATCTAGAAAATTTAATTAAGAAAACTTCTTAATTACTGCTAGTCAATTTACCATAAAGGGAGAGATCCTATTCTTTGGTTACCTTTAGAAAGGACAAGTTTAGAATGAAAAACGTTAAAAGATTCATCCTTACAAGGTAGATAAAATGATGCCTAAAACATAACTATGTATTCTTAACAAACAATTGATCTTGTATTATTATTTTTCTTCTGCATCATGAAGCTATGTGGCGGTGGTCACAAAGAATGTGCAAACATCAGAAATAAGGATTCCTATAGAAACTAACATTCCCGACGCCTGATAAGTAATGTAAATCTAGAAACAAGATTAGATGATGGCTACGGGTGGAAGCAACTTTGAAAACTATCACAACAGGTTGGGTAAATGATGGTGCAATGAAGATATTGGTGGTGGTAGCAGCTGTAAGATGACACACCTTAACCAGAATAATCATTTTTCCTATGGTTTCTGTGAAATCCAAATCTAAATACATGAGTGTCACAACATTGTATAGCATTAAAGCTATTTAAGTGACAGCTATTTAGTGGAGAAAGAGAATCCTTGAGGTGTCAAGTAAGGTGGTTCCAACAATGGCAGAGAAGGAAAGAGCATAAGTATTCATTAAAAGATTAGCAACAAATATTTAGGCCGCAAAATAGGTAGACACTAGCTTTTCTACCCTCAAAATTTGTGCACAAAAATTGATAATGGTAAGAGATATAAAAAAAATATTTTTCGTTCATTCTAATCACATTCCTTATGTTGCCCATGAAGGCTAATTGAAACAAGCATAGGTATAGAGGTAGATATGTGAACTATTGACAGAATGCCATGCTGAAATGTCATCTCATGAAATGCGATGATCACAGGAAATACATTAAGAGGATTCATCAAAAAGGCTTTAGAAACTTTTAAATAAAAGCAATGCATGCAAAGGTGCGTTAGCTATTGATCAAAATGCCTCACAGAGATGTGGAATCATAACATGCAACAGTTGTGAAATACGCCCAAATGGAATTGTTGTAAGGATTTAGAAACCATTGGGCGAATGTAGTCAAGAGGATTCGTCAAAAATATTTTAGAAACTTTCAAACAAAAGCAATAAGCAGGTATAAAACCTTCGATGGCAAAACGGAAGAATGCTACACAAACTTCAGTCACAGATAACTTTAAATTATAGACTGAGCACGCACAAATGGTTAAGAGAAAATCATAGGGGGAAGTTGTTGGAATAATAGACCAGGCCATGAATTATTTCATAAAACACCCAAGGAACTGTGGTGTCACAGAATGCCATGATTGCAGGTTAGGTACAAAAAGTGATACGGTATATTACAAATGAAGGATGGAAAAACTTGCTATAAGGTTTCTATTCAGCCTACTACAGAGAGGCGATGCCCCTTAGAGACTAAGCGATGAAAGCATAAAGGAAATACAAAGGTTTAAGGAGATGCAGACTCAATTTGGGTCATTGAAAACACAGGGAGTAGCTAACCACATCGCAACTTGAGGAACTAGGACAACGAAGTGCAAGAGAAGAAGGTACAAGTTTCTAGTTTCAGCAAAATTACATTAAGAGAGACGATTTATAACTGACACATAATATCTAGTTAAAGATTATATCGGATGGCTTGAATCAGTAAGAGCATAAAGGAATCACCTAGGCTTCTCAAATCACCATCTCATGAATACAATAATATATAACAGATCCAGAAACAAACTATCTTGTTCTGATCAATTTCAATAGATGGGTATCTGATAGATGAAAGAAAATGGGCTCACTGCCCTTGACAATGTCCATGCAAGCAATTACAGACAAATCTAGTAAACATGCATGCAGAAATAAGAAGTGAAGCAAGCAACTAAAACAAAAACATTCAGGGAGAAATTCCTCAAAGGATCATATTCTGACATCACTCATCGCATGAAATCAGATCATATAAATAAACTATTCTCAGGCAGAATCAAACCAAGACAATGTCATAGTAGCGACATGCAAATAAAATAGAATCAGAGATCAAATCATGCAGAGATAGAACCTGAAATATGAATACTTGATGGCTTGGAGACATTTCTGCTTCCAAATCCAATCCCCACAGCTCCCACCTTCACACAAGAACCTCCAAAACCCTCACTAACTTCTCCAATTTTCCCCCAAACTGACAATGAATCCCTAGAGAGAGGAAATCCCCTGAAAAATCAACACCCCCAAAAGCCAATAATGTGGACATGCCATCCTCCCCCATTGTTCTCCTCCAATGCATAAAAATAGCAACTATAATAAATCAAATGCAATAACTTCCACTATAACTGATGTCCCACTAATAGCAAGATTCTATCTAATTTTGGATTTACTATCCAAGACAACTCAGAATGATGTTATTAAAAGATTTATGTTAAAATTAGAATATCTTGACAACACACACACAATAAATTCATTTTTTATTTGTAGCACCAACAAAAAAAAGTTTATTTATTCAAAATTATTATTTATTTATTAAAAGAAAACCAATAACTCTTTTTAATAAAACAATTAACCGCATAGGAATATCCTAACAAGCTGCAAACCAGGTGTAACCCGACGACTCACAACACGACCAAAAAGACAGAATATAGGACTGGGAAATCATCCTCTTCAAGGTTGATGACAAGCTAAGGGAAAACCTTACATTATCTCTGTTCAACAATCTTCATTGGTTAAGGCATGCTCAGACCTGTTATTTCAGGTGGAGTTGATGCCTAATACCTGTTCACTCAAGCATCCCAAATTAGAGTACACATAATAGCTAAAGCACTAGAAAAGGAACTCTGACATTCATATCTCATTCCCATATGTCCATATGTTCAATGGTACGATGTCGTCCTTTCCACCTATCCTAACCACATACTACTGCATCATATGACTATATTATTAACATATCACTATGCATTTTACTTACCAAAACTCATGTCCCCTCTTTATCTTCAAATTCCTTAGTCAGACCACCTGTACAACCCAAGTGAAAATGGAGGGGCACTACATCCTCCCCCCTAAACCTTGACTTACTCCTGGAAGTCATGGACCAGGGTGGAAACATAACACATTAGTATCTCAATTTCTATTGCCAACGTTCGCACCCATATTAAGCAATTGTTCATAAGACAAGCACAATCATTCTATAAAGATGAAAAGGGCATCATTTTCTCACTATTAAATTGCATCATGCAAACTACTTATAATCAATCACACACATTTTGAGAATTTCATATGATTTAGAGAATGGCAATCACATATTATCAAGGAACAATAAATCTCATGCTTCAATTACCAAACATGCAAGTACAATTCTCTACAAAGTTCTCCCTTGAACATACTATCAGAAGTTTGAAATGAACATAATAGAAACAACACTTAACATGAAATGGAACCAGTAGAAACAACCCTTTGGAATAGTCGCCATAGAAATTTTAAAAAGGTGCAAACCCAAGTAGGAAATTAATCAAATTAAATCTTAAGTCACAAAATGCCGGCAAATTTCTAATAATAAATCAAGTATAAAGAAAAGATTTTTGGTGACCACTCCTACCATAAGAAAGTTTAAAGAAAACAATCACTGTCAGTTCCCTAACAACACATGAACAAAAATAAAAAAATTTCAAAACAACCAAATTAAAAACAAATCCACATCACGATTTGACTAATTCTAGTCACAAAAAGGGAGTATCCGCTACACTACACCCAAGGACACAAGGTCCATAATGCATTAGAGAATGTACACCAACCACACAGACAGTTAAGTTATCTACATTCACATTTCTACACAACTAGGATAACACAATGGACTCATATAAAACCAGAGTTCCTAGTGTTAGAACCTAGTGCTCTAATACCAAGTGTAACGCCCCGCTAGGAAACCCCAGAGGACAACACAACTATGCTAAAAAAAAGGACATTTTTTTAAAGATAGAAATAACATAGTAATGTCAAACACATCAATACATATCAGTAAATTAACTTGTCCTCTAAGGTTCCACAATTGCATTACTTACTAAACTATTAATAGGATCAAGAATTAACTAACATCAAAAGTTCAATTCTAATCTATTGGATCACATGAATGAACACATACATTTCCATGTTATAACATTAGATAAGTAATCAACAAGATCATATAATTAGAACTTCAAGTACATACACAATTTCTCATACATAAAGGTACATCATTACATCATTCACACTATCACTTTCTAGATTACATTGGAATACTTACAATATGATATATCTGATACACAAAACTAGCACATGAGCATAAATAGCTGTCACATCAATCTGGAACATGATCTGGAATCTGTAACACAAGGCACATCCTTCTCGCACCTGAACAACAGCAGGGGAAAACCAATGGAGAAAATAGCCCTACCACCTGACCATGTGGAACCCTAAGGTCCACCCCTCCATGCTAGGAGATAACAGAAGGTTCTGCAGCAACAACAAACAAGAAGACAGAAGACTAATAGGTACAATAACTCCACAAGACTCAAGTACCACATGAGTCAACAAGACAACATGAGCAACATAAACATCACTTCCACACTTAACAGAACTTCCAGAGGCACTCACACAACAAAGGAAAAGAACACCAAAGAGAGAATACTAGGCTACAGTAGGGAAGGTGTCATCGCATAGCTTGACATGGGTTATCCTGGTAGGTCTTCCTAGGCACCGGCCCCCATCCTGGGTTATCCTGGCAACCTCTCCTGACCGTCGGCCCCCATAGAAACTCATGTGGAACCAACATACCTTTCATGAGGACAAGGCAATAGATTTGCCATTCCACGCCTTCTCATCTCATCTCAAGCCTAAACAAGCACTTGACCCATGAGTGAGGCATACTTAATCTTGATTAATGTGAAATCTCTCCCACCCACCAAATTTATTATTAAGTTATCACTGGATTAATAACTTTCAATGGGTTATCTTGGCAGCCACTTTGGGCACCGACCCCTCACTAAAAGCCACCTCCCTACATCTAGAAGACCCTAACCATCAAGCAGACATAAGAACAAGATTCCATATACCATGCAAAGCATTTACCCTCTTGCATACCAATCTCAACATAATATATCACTAGAGCAAGGCATGGGTTCTCTTGCTCCCAAAATCTCAACCATAAACAAGGTGTATTCCAGAGCAAGGCATGGGTCTTCTTGCTCCCAAAATCTCATAAAATAAACAAAAATAGAAATTTATCACATGCTTAAAATAATAATGAACCACAACAATTACGGAGGACTCTACCACATGGATTCAAGACATATTTACAAGAATAGGTATACTAAGCAAGGCATTATCCTTCTTGCATGGTCATCATAATCACATAAACCATAAACAGAGAGATGTCGACATGACATAAACCAAAACCAGTTCATCCATAATGAGATTGCAATATCACAAGGGTCAAACCCACAACTACCCCTACTGGCCTCTAGATTAGACTTTCACTAGACACCACTAGAATGCAATAATCCCACATCGACATTCACTCTTAAATAAACAACATAGACTATAATCCCTCATCAAAATCCAATTACGATACTGCATTTGCAACATAAGAATTAATGCACTAATTATGGGTTGTAAGGACATTTCCTCAAATGATAATATTACTATGAAAAGAGTTATTCTTATTTCTATTTTCAACAATAACACACAATTAAAAGAATAAAGATTGATTCTTTTCTCATAAAAAGAAAAACCCAAAATTTTATTAACATCACTATTGTTAGGAGCCTAATCACAAAACTATTAAGAATGTAACTCCCTATTAAAACAAGACAAAGGTTTATCAAACATACCATTTAGTAAAATTGAATAAATTTGATTTGGTAAGAATTTGTTATGCTAATACTATTAAATAGAACCATTTAATACTTAGATTAAATGACTTAACTATATAAATAAAGTGATTGAAACATAACATTAAAATCTCTTAATATATATTCTAATTAGGAAAGACAAATCTATCCAACTACATATGAGGTGACTAATACACAAATAAATATCTAACCCCTACCTAGAATTCAAACAAACATATACTAAGGAATATGTGCCAATCACAACCTGAAACAAGAATTGATTACATCCTATGTAAAAGAAGATATATTGCTTAATCCACTTGACATAATGTTATCATCAAACTGGTCCAGCGTATCTTCCAAATCTAGAAAATTTAATTAAGAAACTTCTTAATTACTGCCAATTGACTTACCGTGCAAAGGGTGAGATCCTCTTCTTCGGCTACCTTTAGAAAGGACAAGTTTAGAATGAAAAAGGTTAAAAGATTCATCCTTAAAGGGAAGATAAAATGATGCCTAAAACATAACTATGTATTCTTAACAAACAATTGATCTTGTATTATTATTTTTCTTCTGCATCATGAAGTCGTACGGCGGTGGTCACAAAGAATGTGCAAACATCAGAAATAAGGATTCCTATAGCGACTAACATTCCTGATGCCTGATAAGCAATGTAAATCTAGAAACAACATTAGATGACAGCTATGGGTGGAAGCAAATTTGAAAACTATCACAACAGGTTGGGTAAATGATGGTGCAACAAAGATATTGGTGGTGGTAGCAGCTATAAGATGACATGCGTTAACTAGAATAATCATTTTTCCTGTGGTTTCTGTGAAATCCAAATCTAAATACATGAGTGTCACAACATTATATAGCATTAAATCTATTTAAATGACAGCTATTTAGTGGAGAAAGAGAATCCATTGAGGTGTCAAGTAAGGCGGTTCCAACAATGGCAGAGAAGGAAAGAGCAGAAGTATTCATTAAAAGATTAGCAGCAGATATTTAGGCCGCGAAACAGGCAGATGCTAGCTTTTCTACCCTCAAAATTTGTGCACAAAAATTGATATTGGTAAGAGATATAAAAAATATATTTTTCATTCATTCTAATCACATTCCTTACATTGCCCATGAAGGATAATTGAAATGAGCACAGGTATAGAGGTAGATATGTGAACTATTGATAGAATGCCATGCTAAAATGTCATCTCATGAAATACGATGATTGTAGGAAATACATTAAGAGGATTCGTCGAAAAGGCTTTAGAAACTTTTAACTAAAAGCAATGCATGCAAAGGTGCGCGAGCTGTTGATCAAAATACCTCATAGAGATGTGGAATCGTAACATGCAACGATTGTGAAATACGCCCAAATGGAATTGTTGTAAGGATTTAGAAACCATCGGTTGAACGCAATCAAGAGGATTCATCGAAAAGATTTTAGAAACTTTCAAACAAAAGAAATAAGAAGGTATAAAACCTTTGACGATAAAAAGGCAGAATGCTGCATAAACTTTAGTCATAGATAGCTTTAAATTACAGACTGAGCACGCATGAATGGTTATGAGAAAATCATTGGGGGAAGTCATTGGAATAATAGACCAGACCATGAATTATTTCACAAAACACCCAAGGAACTATGGTGTCATAGAATGCCATGATTGTAGGGAAGATAAAATGATGCCTAAAACATAACTATGTATTCTTAACAAACAATTGATCTTGTATTATTTTTTTTCTTCTGCATCATGAAGTCGTACGGCGGTGGTCACAAAGAATGTGCAAACATCAGAAATAAGGATTCCTATAGCGACTAACATTCCTGATGCCTGATAAGCAATGTAAATCTAGAAACAACATTAGATGACGGCTATGGGTGGAAGCAAATTTGAAAACTATCACAACAGGTTGGGTAAATGATGGTGCAACAAAGATATTGGTGGTGGTAGCAGCTATAAGATGACATGCGTTAACTAGAATAATCATTTTTCCTGTGGTTTTTGTGAAATCCAAATCTAAATACATGAGTGTTGCAACATTATATAGCATTAAATCTATTTAAATGACAGCTATTTAGTGGAGAAAGAGAATCCATTGAGGTGTCAAGTAAGGCGGTTCCAACAATGGCAGAGAAGGAAAGAGCAGAAGTATTCATTAAAAGATTAGCAGCAGATATTTAGGCCGCGAAACAGGCAGATGCTAGCTTTTCTACCCTCAAAATTTGTGCACAAAAATTGATATTGGTAAGAGATATAAAAAATATATTTTTCATTCATTCTAATCACATTCCTTACATTGCCCATGAAGGATAATTGAAATGAGCACAGGTATAGAGGTAGATATGTGAACTATTGATAGAATGCCATGCTGAAATGTCATCTCATGAAATACGATGATTGTAGGAAATACATTAAGAGGATTCATCGAAAAGGCTTTAGAAACTTTTAACTAAAAGCAATGCATGCAAAGGTGCGCGAGCTGTTGATCAAAATACCTCACAGAGATGTGGAATCGTAACATGCAACGATTGTGAAATACACCCAAACGGAATTGTTGTAAGGATTTAGAAACCATCGGTTGAACGCAATCAAGAGGATTCGTCGAAAAGATTTTAGAAACTTTCAAACAAAAGAAATAAGAAGGTATAAAACCTTTGACGATAAAAAGGCAGAATGCTGCATAAACTTTAGTCATAGATAGCTTTAAATTACAGACTGAGCGCGCATGAATGGTTATGAGAAAATCATAGGGGGAAGTCATTGGAATAATAGACCAGACCATGAATTATTTCACAAAACACCCAAGGAACTGTGGTGTCATAGAATGCCATGATTGTAGGTTAGGCACAAAAAGTGATACGGTATATTACAAATGAAGGATGGAAAAACTTGCTATAAGGTTTCTATTCAGCCTGCTATAGAGAGGTGATGCCCCTTAGAGACTAAGTGATGAAAGCATAAAGGAAATACGAAGGTTTAAGGAGATGCAGACTCAATTTGGGTCACTAAAAACACAAGGAGCAACGAACCACATTGCAACTCGAGGAACTAGGACAATGAAGTGCAAGAGAAGAAGGCACACATGTCGATCAACAAGTTTCTAGTTTTAACAAAATTACATTAAGAGAGATGATTTATAATTGACACATAATATCTAGTTAAAGATTATATCAGATGGCTTGAATCAGTATGAGAATAAAGGAATCACCTAGGCTTCTCAAATCACCATCTCATCAATGCAATAATATACAACAGATCCAGAAACAAACTATCTTGTTCTGATTAATTTCAACAATGGGTATCTGGTAGATGAAACAAAATGGGCTCACTACCCTTGACAACATCCATTCAAGCAATTATAGACAAATCTGATAAACATGTATGCAGAAATAAGAAGTGAAGCAAGCAATTGAAACCAAAACATTCAGGGAGAAATTCCTCAAAGGATCATATTCTGACATCACTCATTGCATGAAATTAGATCATACAAACAAACTATTCTCAGGAAAAATCAAACCAAGACAATGTCATAATAGTGACATGCAAATAAAATAGAATTAGAGATCAAATCATGCAGAGATAGAACCTGAAATACAAATACTTGATGGCTTGGAGACGTTGCTGCTTCCAAATCCAATCCCCGTAGCTCCCGCCTTCACACAAGTACCTCCAAAACCCTCACTAACTTCTCCAATTTTCCCCCAAACCAACAATGAATCCCCAGAGAGAGGAAAACCCCTAAAAAATCAACACCCCCAAAAGCCAATAATGTGGACATGCCATCCCCCCCCATTGTTCTCCTCCAACGCATAAAAATAGCAACTATAATAAATCAAATGCAATAACTTCCACCATTACCAATATCCCACTAACAGAAAGATTCTATCTAATTTTGGATTTACTATTCAGGACAACTCAGAATTACATTATTAAAAGATTTACATTAAAATTAGAATATCTTGACAACACACACACACACAATAAATTCATTTTTTATTTAGAGCACCAACAAAAAAAATGTTCATTTATTCAAAATTATTATTTATTTATTAAAAGAAAACCAATAACTCTTTTTAATAAAACAATTAACCACATAGGAATAACCTAACAAGCTGCAAACCAGGTGTAACCCAACGACTCACAACACGACCAAATAGACAAAACATGAGATAGGAAATCATCCTCTTCAAGGTTGATGACAAGCTAAGGGAAAACCTTCAGGTGGAGTCAATGCCTAATACCTATTCACTCAAGCATCCCAAATTAGAGTATACATAATAGCCGAAGCACTAGGAAAGGAACTCTGACATTGGTATCTCATTCTCGTATGTCCATACATTCAATGGTATGATGTTGTCCTTTCCACCTATCCTAACCACATACTACTGGATCATATGACTGTATTATTTACATATCAATATGCATTTTACTTACTGAAACTCATGTCCCCTCTTTATCTTCAGATTCCTTAGTTAGACCTCCTGCACAACCCAGGTGAAAATGGAGGGGCACTACACATCGATCTCATCTAAGTGGTCTTTTGAAACATTTGAGAAATGTAAAGTCTCCATAGAAAATAAAGATAATACTCTAAATTACACTACAAATATGATACCTACAAGGCTTCATCTTCTTCTAAAGAAATGGACTCTCTATATGGTCGTGGATTTCAAATTTTGTACAAAAGTAACAACTATGAAGGTAATAGTTGCGGTGTAAATCAACTAGGAATCAGAGTACCTTTACAAGTTGCTGGAATTAATTATATAGCCGGTATAGGATACTTCTCTTTGAAGCCCACTAAAGCCTATTATCATCCTAAACTTAATGTTAGTACAATATCACCAAGACTAAATCAACATGAGAGATATCCTAGATATGTATGTTCTTAATGATGGTGCTACAGGTAAGTATTTCTAACCCTCTATCTCTCTCATGATGTGTTTCCCTTGTGATGTGTTATGTGTTGTTTAGGCTTCTTGGGATGACCCCTGATTCTCTTGTAAGGTCCAGGATACCAAGAGATTGCCTTTGTTGTGACCTTCTTCTATTTGTATCATCATTCTTCTATATTGTCTCTCTCTCTAATTTCATTGTTGTGTGTTGTGTCTTACAAACATAGTGTTGCGATTGATGACTTGGGGGCACCCTCCTATGTGATTGTCCCTAAGACACTTATTTCTCCTCTCTTATTTATTGTTTCCCTTCCTCCAATGTTTCTATCTAGCGGGTGGATGATGAAAAATATTTATACTGATGTGGACCTAGCATCCCTTTAGTGAGAAATAAAAAATTGGACTTAGTTCCTAATATGATGATGGGGTTGTATATCTTATCTGATGCTTGGCTAGTAGAAGCACTCATGCTTTCTACATAGTGATTTTGATGATGTTTTTATCTCACTTACAAACCTTAATAATACTACTGCTCCGTGCACTTTGTTTGTCTTTGAATCTCACCTTGGTGACACTCGATTATGAGATTTTCATGATATAGCCCCATGGTTATCCTTGATCTCCAAATTCATAGTATAACCTTGGCTCTTTGTGTGATCAATCATATGCATTGATGTGTTGTTTATCATGATTATGTAAACACTAACATGTTTCTTGTAGGGATGTGTTTGTGGGAACATTTGGTGATCGTAAAGTACATGTTACTTCCGAGGGGCATGGGCTTTGCAGAAGTCTGTGTTCCCTTGTGTGTTTTCTTCCTACCTTAACGTGCTTGAGATCGATGCGTGATATCAACCACCTTAAGGTGGGGGTATATATAAGGTAAGCTGCCTATTATAGATGTTAGAAATGTGCTTGTCCTTAGGTGTAGTTTAAAGACTAGTGGCGATGAGTCCCTCCTGCACTCTGAGTTTGTTTGCAATCAATCAACATCTTAAGCCCTCTATGGAGGCAGGAGTGACATATCTCTTATGGAGAGTGCCCACTCTATCATTTTCAAAAGTCCTCTGCAGAGGTGGGGAGTGGTTTTGTGACTAACTCAACCCTTAAGCATGTCTTCAGCGATTGTTGTGGTGAAGCCCAATCATCGATGTGTGCCTGTAATGTGCCTGAGATGGTGATGAGCCTAGAAATAGGAACACTCCATCGCTTGTCTACCGTGTTTTCTCCATGTCTTCAAAGTGTGTGTGTTTGGTGTGCTTGCTTTGTTTGGTGTGTTTGTTGCCCCATATGTAGTCTAAAGACTGGCACGATGAGTGCTTCCTGCATTTTGGGAGGTTTGGTATGTCTTGCGTGTGTGTTGCCCCATTTATGAAGTTTAAAGACCAGCGTAATGAGTGCTTCCTACATTATGGGAGGTGTGTTTACTTTCCTTGTACTTGCATCTGCATTTCATATATATGAGAAAAAGAAAAGAAAAGAAATCATTCCTACCTTCCATGCGTTAACTGTCTTCTATGTATCTATTGTATTCTCCATGTTTTGCATGACTATAACTGTCTTCTCCATGTTTTACGTACCTATCATTGTCTTCAATGTGTTTGGCATGTCTTCTCCATGTTTAGTGTGATTGCTGTGTTTGTTGACCATACTTTAATGCATGTATTGGCCTTGTGTTTATACATACATTAAAGTGGGGGCTAAATGTAACGTCAGAAAATGTCTCCTTGGGAGCTTTTCCCTCATAAGGTTTAGCTCTTGAGTCTTTTATCTACATTTAGGACATCTGCATTATATTTTGACATCCTGATGAAATGAACCTTGGGTTTCATGACAAATGGGACCTAGGGGGATCCCTTGAACTTAACCCTGACCAAAATAGGGGGGAGGACTTGGGCGCCCGTGCCCTAGTCCTGCCCTATTTTGGGTTAGGTCCAAATTTTAAGTGTTGGCTTGTGACCGTTATTTAGTTCCTATGTCGACACAGTAAGTTTGAATTATGAAATTCTTGGTGGGAGTGTTTGTAGTTGCACATATAAGCATGTTTAGGCATTCATTTGAAAACTAGATGCATATTGTGAACTTTATGCATTTTAAAGGTGATTCAAGGCATTCATTGTGTAGCAAGAGTAGATTTGTGTTGTTTATGTGTTTGTATTTGCAGATTTGAGCAATCATCTCCTCATGGCATGAAGAGCTTCTTCCTCCTATGAGATCTTCACTACAAGGTGACATCATTTGTGTTTTTGAGCATTTATCATTTGGTTTTTACCTCTGACTCACAAGGGCACATACTCTCGATCTAATAACAGTGTTTGGAAGACTTGAATGTCTCTCCAGGGCTTGACTGAGGCAAGCCTCTAAACACCACAACCCCCTCCCAAAGTTTCTATGATTGCAGGTTACATGTTGAAGATACATGAAAAGTGGAGTTGCAGGAGGGCACTACAGAGTGTCAAATTTGTAGATCAGAGTTGAAAATAGCACCCTAGACTTGGGCGCCTACTCTTTAGTCCTCTGGATTCTGTGACGAGAAAATCTCTATGACAGCAAGAATAGGTTGTAGACTTAGCTTCAAGATCCTGACAAAAAGCTAGGCATTCGACTTGGGCACCTACTCATTAGTCCCTGACTGTTCTACTTCTGAACCCTAAAAATAGGTGCACAATTATCTATCATTTTACATCTTGTAGCAACATTTTCTGATATTCGTCTGTTTGCTTCTGTATTTGCATAATTAAAGTTTTGAGGTATAATTGAGCATAATTGATAATCAAGTCACACAAATCCAAGTTTCCCTACATCTCACAGTGACCTAAGGTATGATAGTACATTGCCACTTAACCCTAGGTCCTTGAATGAGAGGGTGAAAGGAGGATACATACACAAAACTACCGAAAAGTCAACTATCCAAATTTTACCCTTTACACCCTGTAGGCAATGAGCCTCTGTTCTTTGATATTGTTATAACTCGTATATTTCTGTGGGCTAACACCCACCATGGTTTTTCCCTTTTAGGGTTTTCCACATAAAAATCTGGTGTCTACTATGTTGGATGTGAAATTGTGATTAAGTCTATTGTTTCATGCTTTCATGGTTAACTCTGATTATCATTAATTAAGTAGTTGATGGTTTGATATTCATATGAAGTTAAGTTTTTGGGACAACTGATTCACCCCCCCTCTCAGTTGTCCAGTGTACTTCAACATTTTCACCTTGACTAGATAAGTGCTAAAAACAGACCTTACCAGACATATTTGGTAGTGCCAAAAAACTCTGCAGATCCGGTAGGCACTGAAAACTCTGCTAAAGGCATGCAAAGGAGGTTTGTGCTAAAACTAGTGTCAACAGGACTTACGCTAAATTTGACCTTCACTAGACATGTCCAGTGACCATCATTTTTCCTGCCAGTCTAGTGACATGCGAAATCCCCACTAAATACATTTTGAAGGCCAGCACTAAAATTGACCTCTACACGATATGTCCATTGACCCTCAAAAACCCCGTTTTTTGACATTTTGAGCTAAAAAACTCATTTTTGAAGGTGTAAACTAGATTTTATTGGTGAATTTGAATTGTACATCCATTTATTACATCATGATGAACATTTTTATCAATTTTGTGTGGATTTTGGGCATGTTTTGCATCAATTAATACAATTGTACCTGAATATCCAGTGACCCCTAAAATCCCACTTTTTGCAAAAAAAGGTTATAAAAACATGAAATAAAAGCCTCCAAATGGATCCAAATGACTACAAAAACCTCCCAGATCAACATATATGCCAAATGGGTACTTGAAAATGGTGGAAAACTCAAAAAATCATGTGAAAATCATTAGATTGGTGAAGATGGGCATAAGAAAGTAACATTGACAATGAGTTGTTTTGGATTGATCCATGGCTACAAATGGATATATTTTGATTCAAATTGATGGAAAATGACTTATTATGATAAAATTGATGCTTGATGTTGTGAATTGCAGGTCTAAGAGGACAAAGGAGCTTATTGGAGCCATCTTGGAAGGATGTACATCCAGAGATGCGATGTTGACCCAGAAATGTAGAATCAAACGTCATTCTATCAACCAAATTGATGTTGTACATACAAGAGGAAGTCGATACAATGTCCAAGATGATGGAGATAAGTCTCAAGAGCTTGAAGATACTAGAGATCAAGTCTACATCACATTTGTTCCTGCAGATCCAGCTCAATGTTAAGGACATGTTTACACTTGTTCTAGCAATCTAGTCATCAAGAATTGATCTAACAAGCATCCAATTGGATATTCTTACATAAAAAATGTGACACATACTCTTCTTGACAAGTCAACTCATTGCAAAAGTCATTTGTCCCATTAGACAACTCAAAAAGTTGCTATTTCGTCTTGTTCTCATGAGCTAAAAAGTTGTAATTTTGTCTTTTTCCTACAAGACAAAAGCAAATCTAAGATTATAACTACCCATTCTCTCATTGTAATAGACTCTTGAGGTTGAATTGTTGAGACTGCCAAATTTCTAATCAATAGAAAGTAAGTTTTGTAGGTTTTCTGGGAATTTGCATGTTGTGTTATCTATTTTGGTTTTCATGGTTCTCTTTAGATCTATAATTAATTAGTTGTGTTATTGCAATGTTGAATGAGTATTGAAGGTATTTGATGAACACTTTGGTCCATACTATTAGTGCTTGCTGATTGTAAGTCACTATGTATAGTTAGCCTAGGCCTTTATATTAAGCTTAGTTCGATTGCATTTCATGAGTTAAATTGTGCCATGATTTGGGTATTTAATGAATGAATGTAGTCTGAAAATCGTAAGCCTCCATTAAAGATTGCATCATTTTCTACAGCATTGTAGTTTCTGCAACCTCGTAAAATAGAAAGTGGTTAATGAAAAGTGTTTGTCTACCAACAACATTCTCTGCATTGTGATTGTCACTTAGGATTTTAACATTTCTCTGTAAACCATTATCCTTTTGCATTTTCTTTATTAGAAATTGTTAGAGTTTGGTTTCTGAGAAGCAATCACATTCCAAATCTACTAAAGATATCATAGGGAAGCTTGCATACTTTGTTGTAATAGTTTCATTTAGCCCTATTCATTGCATGTAAGTCCCTTGTTGGTACAACTAAAAACATTCCACTGAAGTTATTCCTGCAAGCTAAGACCTAGCTATATAAACCTTGGGGTAGTCTTATCTAGGATAGGATTCCTTTCAAGAGAGGTGAGGTACTCTATATTTCACCTGCATTGTTGTGTGCTAAAACCACCATCAACACTAAGGATGCTCCTGCATCAGTCAATGAGTAGTTGATGCAAGAAGTGATTTGATTTAGATTTTTCAAGATTACAGTCACTCAAGCAAGGGCCACTTGAGGTAACTATAGTTCTCTTGTTATTTATATTTTTAGTTTACATTATTAGTTCATTAGGTTATTAATATTTATTGAATTAGGGAATATTCAAGGTGATCAAGTTGACTTAGCACATAGACTATTTTTCTACTAAATGTGGTATTTATTATTCCTTAATAGAATTACCTACTTGTAGCAACTATTATTCTTTGCAAATTAGAATTTGTGTCTTTCTTCATAGTTTTTCAATGCACAACTTCTATATTAAACTTAGGAATCCTTGATTGTACATACATTGCAGGTACCATCCAAGAAGAATATGATTATGTAGTTTGACATATTGAAATGTGTTATATAGGAAAAGTGGGATTGATGAGGTTGATAGTGTTTTAGATAGATTTAATCAAACTCGCCATTCACATATTATTATTCTCAGACATAAACTGAGTTTAGTCATTTCTCTTGCAAGAGGACTTAGCTATAGGTTTGATCTCACTTTGAGATGATAAGGAAAGTTGGAATATGTTGATAATTAGTTAAACCCTAATCCACTTAATCCTTAAACCCTAATTACATGAAATCATAAACAAACGGATGAAACACAACAAATGATCACATAGGAAGGCACTAAATGCATATTAGAAACATACCAGGATTCAAATTCTAGAAAGTGGAAACTTCAAGGACACTAGGGCTATAGTGCCCCCTCATTTTTGGCTTGTGATAGTGGTAGTTTTGCATTGCTCTTTGTCAATCTGAGACAATTGTTAGTCTTTCATTGCATTTATATAGTTCTGAGACATTTGGATTAGTAGGTGATGGTTTTTGTTTACTTTGAACTTGATGGACATTATTACTACTTCAGTTATGATGTGTTGGACATGATTAGTAATGGATTAATATTTGCATGTTTTATTAGATCCGTTGATATCTGTTTTCAAATGTAGTGGTTATAATCTTGTTCAAGAGCAAGGACGGTGTAGTATTACTCACTTCAAGTACTCTACTATGCCACGATTCTCTGACTCTCTGTGTGTAGACATATATGTATTTGATCGTATAGAACCAATTGTTCAGATGCAGGTTGTAGGTACCGAGCCTCGGCTCCACCTAATATAGCAGGTTTGAGTAGGCTCTTGCACCAATGGGTTATAGTGATGGGAGATAATGTGAGGTCTATTCCACTAGGTTGGTCCTTGTCTTCTGTTGTTGTCTCGAGTCGTGTTGTGACACTTGATCCTTGCCTTTTATGTTGGTAATCTTGTGTTGTGGAGTATCATTGAGTTGTGTTAATAATGCTCATGTGTAGTTGGATAATACTTTAATGGTTTATTATTAAAATAATAATGCTCCTATTTTGTTTATTAGATAATATTGGTTTAGCCTAGATCTTGGAATGACACCTTAGTTAAATTTTAAAATAGATTAGAATTAATTATCTGCTATCCAAGAGTATTTGTGTCATAAGTTGTGGTTATAGGTAAGTAGTATATATTTGGTTAAAGAATAATTTTTGGTAAGTGAATTAATGCCATGAGTTGTCAATTTTGAAATTGTAAGATTTGGGATCTCTTTTTATAGCAAGATTTTGAATTCTTAGAGGAGTGGGATCCTGGGTAATGGATGCATGTCTGTGTTAATTTATGAGCTGAACCATTTTTTATTTTGGGGGATTTTTGTTCAAAGGGGGAGTTAGAAAAAGGAATTGGACTACGGGAATATAGAAGAAATTGGAGGCTCCAGATCAATTTTGTTGTTCCGGGTATGTTTTTGTATAATTCTTGTTTGAGTGTTATATGTGCTTGGATCAATTAATTCTTCTCCCTTGTGCTTTTCAATCAATTAGTCTAAGGTTTTGTTCTGGATTACCTGTTGCTTTCCCCCATCTTGATTTCTATAGCTGATCATCCTTGGAAATTCTTAAATTAAAAATTGTGGCATTCTTGGATCCTTGTGTCGATTCAAACCTCATTCAGTTGTGTCATGTTGTCATCTTTATCTCTGCAAAATTTTAATCTATGGATGCTCTTATGTCGATTACCCATCTTGGCGTTCCTGCATTCGTTGCTAAGACTTCTCTTGAGGGATTTTGTCAAAATTCATCGGGCTTTGTCTGTGATTCTCTATTTTTGCATCTATGTCTTCAAGAGTATTTCTAACCATACTTTGTGACTAAAATTTCCCTTCCTTATGCTGTTCCAAACACTTATTTTGCAGAGTCAAGGAGAGCCCTATCCTTGCAACTGTAGTCATTTTTCTTGAAAATATGTTAGCCATTTAACAAAATACATTTTTGTTCATATCTTGCAAACCAAAGAGTGATAAGAGACCTTATTTCTTTTGAACATTTTGCAATATAACTCACGTACCTATCTTTGATTCCATGTTTTTTGTTGACCAGAGTTTCCAAACTATTCTAAGTGTATTATATTTCCTTTTGCTATCATGCTCTGTGGATGTCTATAATCTTTTCTTAGTCTTCTATTATAGGGCTAAGTTGAGATATTATACATGTCTTTTCTGCCATTAAAATCTAGCATAAACTAGTATGAATCTTCTGCTACATCTGAACATCACATTGATCCTAAATCTAATGCCTTTTCACTGCCATTTCATGGCATTATGCTCTGCATATAACCCTATTGAACTCCCTTATAGACAATAGACTTCTTTCTAGTTTTTCTTCCTAATGTTGTCTTGGCTGGGTCTTTGTAATTCTGCCTTCATCTCTTAATCTCAGCAAACATAAATTGTATAACATTGTTGAAGATTGTTATGTTCCAAGCCAAATAAATTTCTGTGTGTTAAGAGTGGAATGTGAGTCATTATTTTTGGTAGTGATCTTTCATTCTTATGTTTTGTTTCCTTTTTTGCTAGCCGACTGTGTCTTGAGCATGGACGTGGACTATTTTTTGTCAGTTTCCTTCCAAATTTTCTGCAGATTCTAATTGCATCTTTCCCATGTTCGATTGATTGATTAGTTGGTCGCGTGATAATAGAGGTTGTTTCTTTGTGAAGGGTAGTCATTGTGCAAAGTGTAGTCATTTTTTTGTGGACTGTAGCAAATGTGTAGTGTAGTCGAATCTTGTAGCAAGAATGTGTGTTTACATTGGTATATTGATGTCGTTGATGAAGTTTTGGAGTCAGTCGAAACTAACAGCAAATGCATGTTATTTGAAGTTGCTTTTAGTAAGTCAATGTAGTTCATAATGTGGTGTAGGGGATATGACATTGTTTAGTGTTTTATTAGAATTTGTGGTTGCATTTAGTGGTTGGGGTAGTCTAATTGGGTGCTAGGAGTCATATGGTTATTGTTCTATTAATTATAGTCGTCGAAGGTATTTAGGTAGTTGACTACCCATAAGCGAAATAATTGTATTTTGAAGATGCTTTGTTAGGGCATTATAGATAGTGGATAGTAGCATGCCTTTTGGAACTTATACGAATAGGAAAATACCTAAGTTTTTAGTTGAAATTACAAGTGGTTACATGTTAGGAAAATATATATATGTTTATAGTGTTTTGCATTGAAGTGATATTTGGTAAGATGTTAGTTGGAGATCCTTGCTTATAGGAAATTATGTAGGTTTACAATGTTTGATTTGAATTTGTAATATGTTAGATAGAAGTTATGCTTTTGAAAATTTTGTGTATATAAATATAGTTGTTATTTTAGAAATTGGGAATTATTAGAAAAATTGAAATAAGAAAATGTATTGATTTATAGTTGTGGTTATTAGATAATTGTAAATGGGTAGGATGTTAGATGATAATAGATGTTGGTAATAAATCATACATATATTTGTTTATATTAGAAATGGTAAGTGATAAATGTTAGATAGTAAGTTAAGCTCATAGTGTTGTCATTAAAAAATTGTAATAATTAAATGGTAGATGAAAAGTTCTTTTCATTATAGCAAGAATATTTTTATAATTGTGGTTATTCATATTAGGATGTGAAATTAGTAGATTTTAGTTGGAAATTTATGTTATCATTATATTACGGTTTGTTTTCATTAGGAGAGAATGGTTGTTAGGGAATTAGTTAGGAAATTACTTCTAGTTATGAGAGAGATTGTTATTCCGTAAACTAGAATTTTCTTGAAAAGGAAGTTATAATTTCATAGTTAATTTCATGATTAAATTCGGAGTACATTGAATCTCTTATGCTTGATTATCCTCCTTGTCATGTCTTTATGCTTGTATTGGATCATTGTGTTTATTTTGGGGGTAGAGTTTATGTCTGTGATTTGGTTATTGTGAAGTGGAAATCTTGAGAGATATCATGTGTACTTGGTGTCAAGATGTGAAAGCATTGTCCTTGTTGGATAATGGTCACCCTATCATTGGCTATGTACCTAACTCCAGAGGTGTAGTTCTTGGTTTTTGGTTCAAAAATTATGGTATGTCAATGTAATGGGTTACCTAAAGTTTTGAGTCTTGTATGGAATGGGAGATAGTTCTTGGATATGGAACTTGGTATCTATTTATGTACCATGATGGGTTGTGAGAAGCTAGATACCTTATAGCCCTTGCCATGCATGTCATTTGTTTTAGATGTTGTATAAGATTAGCCAGTGTAGAAAGGAGAGTGGCTTCCATGGTGGGGCCGGTGCCCAAAGTGGCTGCCTAGATAACTCCATGGAAGTTGTAATCAAGTGATAACTTTAAAATGTATCTAGGTTGGACGGGTAGTCTTTCACATAACAAGATAAGTATGTTGCCTCACCCATGCCTTGAGTGCTCTCAAAGGCTAAGGATGGGATGAGAAGGCCTGGTCGGTAAGGTCGACCTCCTTGTCCACATGAAAGGATGTGTTAGCTCTGCATGTGTCACCCTATGGGGCCGGTGTCAAAGGGTTGCTAGGATAACCATAGATGGGTGTCAGCTTCTAGTGAGAGATAGCCTAGATAACCCATGATCAGGACCATGCAATGACACTCTCCTCACTATAGCTTAGCTACTTCCCTCTTATGTTTTCATTGTTACCTCTGGAGTGATGTCTTGTCTTGTGCAGTTTTGTTGATATGGTTGATTGTGTCAAGTCTGTTGTTGTTTTGTTATATTAGATGTTGTTACTTTAGCTTAGTGGAATCCTCATTGTTATCTCCTAGCTCAAAGGGGTGGACCTCAAGGTTCCACATGGTTGGGTGGCAGAGCTATCCATTGGTCTTCTTAGAGATTTGGTTCGAGTCCTGTGTAGAGGAGTTCTAGTTCTAGATTGCTCCCCACCTTCAGTGATGTATACTTTCATTTGTATTCTTTTGTAAACTGACTCGATCGATATTGTAATCTTATATTGTAACTTTGTAAATTAACTATCTTGCAAATGTAAAAGTTGTTCTTATCTGTTGTAGTAGTATAATGTATATCACTTGTATGATTTTAACTTTATATTCCTGATGCAGTTATGTTTTCCTAGAGGAGTTAGAAGTGCACCTTTCTTTATGTTGTGTATTTTGATATCTTGGTTACTAATACTGCAATTTCTTGCTTTCAAAAAAAAATTATTTCTGTAATTTTGCATTTTTTAGTCTAGCACACTAGGGTTGCATGACGGGGCATCACAAGGGCGGGTGCCCAAGTCTAATAGGCCACTTTTTTCATAGATCTGGAACTATAAACTGATGAAGACTACAACCTGCTTTGGAATTTCTAACAATGACAATTGGGATGACACAAGGGCAGGCACCCTTGTCTAGAAAGGAATATTCTTCATTATTTTCTTCACATCCCAAATCTTTATCCTCTACTTGAATCTCCTACAACTCATCTCTGCAAGATTCCACACCTGTAACCTACAATCACAAGAGAGGGGTTGGGGGTTGTGGTGTTTAGGATCTTGCCTTAGTCAAGCCCTGGAAATAGCATTCAAGCCTTCCAACTCCGTTGTTAGATAGAGTGTGTCCTTGGTGGATAGAGGCAAAAGAAAATGATAAGATAAATTGATTGAAACATAAAGTAGATATCAACTCGAAGGTGAAGCCTTCACAAGGAAATGGAGATCTTTCACACCATGAGGAGATGGATTGATGAAGCCAAATCTATAACACAACACATACAAAGACAACACAATACTGATCTACAACACAATGAAAGCCTTGAATATCTTTAGCTCAATATCACAAGTTCACATTATCCATCCTTGGTTAAAATGAAGTCCTAAACATTTTTATATATACATTCCCACTAACATTCATAATTCAAATTGAAAAGGCTGAGAAAGGGAAACCTTTTAATGGTCACTTTGCCAACAGTTTAAATTTGGGTCCTAGAAAAATAGGTTTGGACTAGGGTGTGGACGCCCAAGTTTGGGTGCTTATTTTTGGTCTTGATTAAGCATTAAGATAGGCACCTAAGCCCCATTTGTCATGGGTTTTAGGGGATTTTTCTCTAGGACAAGTTTTACACATGCATGATTAAACTAAGCAGACCTAGGAGCTAAACTTAGGAGGTAAAAGTCCTAGGGGGACATTTTACGACATAACATTTAGCCCCCACTTTAATGTATGCATGATCTTACAACCCATACATCCATTAAAGTACAATAAAAAACACATCAAACATGTCAGGCACATGAAGCTAAGGCATACACAAAGATTGAGGAACTATTTCTAGCCCATAGTATTAGGTAAGCACTAGAAGACACACTAAAGACATGCAAGACACAATGAAGATAGTAGGAAGCATGCAAAACATGACAAAGACATGAGAGCAGTCACACAAAACATGATGAATACATTGATATAACATTTTCATATATGCAATAAAATCCTAACTAAGTGGTGGGAGGAACTCATCGCTACACCCTTGAAACTTCCAAAAACATACAATAAAAAACCCAAAGTGTAGGGGGGACTCATCGCCACACTCTTGATACTACACAAGGGTGAAAACATGCCATACAAAACCCGAGTGTTGGGGGACTCATTGCCACACTCTTGGTACCACGCACGGGGGAAGACACACCAAACAAATCCTAAGTGTGGGGAGGGCTCATCATCACACCCTTAATACCACACATGAGGGAAAACACATGGAAGACATGGGAAACATGAGTGCCATATAGCATGCCATAGACATACTATACATCTTAAAAACGGAAAACATAGGTGATGGAAGGACCTTATTGCTAAGTCCCACCATCTAAAACATGCTATAGACACACCTGATGGTTGGGCTTATGCCACAACAACCACCAAAGACATGCTTAAGGGAGGATAGCTCTAGTAGAACTCTGTAAAATTTTCCCTAGATCCTTAATTATGCCATGCTTTATGCCTCATCTAAAAATCCTTTGCTAGGGTTTTAATGTTCAAAATATTGAAAAAATATTATCCTTGAGTCTAAAACCCTAAACCCTAGAGTCTTATACAAGCAATGAATTCTGTAATTGACTGCTTGTCGTCCATTGCCAGTCATTAGGTTATTACGTTATGTCTAGGGCATCACTCCATTACCGGCCCCATCTTTTTTTGTCACCACTTATTTCCAGTGCACACAATTTTATCTGTCATGTGCCTAAGTTTTGGTCCAAGCTCCTAAGTGAAATTTTGGCCCCCTTTTGGACCTAGTAAAGCAATGTTGTTCTAAAACACATGTGGCTGAGTCCCTTCTGAATATTTTCTAGAGGAACAATTTGACAGGTGACATATTCTAACTGGTTTCCACTGTTCCGCAGAGATTATAGTATTTAAAGTAAGGACAATAGAGGAATGGTGGAAAGGTGACAAGTGGTGGGCTCTTTTGTTAGGCCTAATGAAGGGATAAAGGGGTGTGGTGCAGGAGCACCTACCTGACAGCTGGCCTTCATGAGGCAGTTAGTTAGTTTGAGTCTTGTTACTATTTCCAACAAGGTCTGATAAGACCAAATGCATGTAATAAGGTCATGCTGATCATGATAAGATCATGCTGACCATGCTTTTACTATTTTTAGGTAGTTTGTTAGGACAGTTGTCATGATGTATGTTCGGTTGGATCTCCCAGCCGCCTGGAGAGATTTCCCAGCTGCTTGGAGTCAGGTCAGTAGTACTCATAGGAAAATCTATTTAAGCATGAGGATCGGTTGATATTGCATAGATCATCGATCAGACTTTACGAGAGGAGAGACTGAATATTGTAATAGCATCTTTTGAAATCGAATAAGAGATCCTGTTCTGTTCAATTTCTGTTTGGTCTCTATTGTTTAATCGATTTACTACATCTGGGTGGTTTTCATGGATTCACTAATCCATTCCACCAGTTGATTCATCTAATCGGTGGAATGGTTATGTACAGTAGGGTAGGTTTTAGTTTGTTTGTTTGCATGCAGGTGTACAGGATCGCGGCTGAAAGGTGTTGAAGACCCTAGCATGGGCATGTGCTAGGTCGAGCTGATAAAGTGTGGAAGATCACCCTGGAAGTGGATCGAGTCATCCCTGGAGATTCAGCGGATCAGAACAGTGAAAATCCGCTAAGGTTGAAAAGTCGTCAAAACAGCATCATCAGGATAATTTGGTGAATATCCTGCAGTCATTTTGAGCATCGTCATCCGGATAAGAGGAGATCGGCATGATGCAGTTGAGTGCATGAAGTGAATGTGTGTCGGGGTGATCATCATCAGGAGGTGCCGAGGAGGGGTGCATCGGCATCAGGAAGAAGATCGGGTTGATCGCGGGCCGAAAAAGCTAAGTTTGGCCAACAGCAGGATATGACGTCATCATCATCAGGATATACGTCATCAGGATATTTCGGAGCAGCAGGATATTGAGGAGCTGCAGGTGACGTCATCGTCATCAGGATATACGTCATCAGGATATCGGGTGACGTAAGCATCGGAAGGGACGGTGCGAGAAGTTAAGGTTTGTCATCATCAGGATAAATGGAAGAAACCAGATGTTCTTTATCCTGTTGATTATCATGATGTTGAATATCATGATGCTGAAGATAGTGAAGGCGGAAGTTGTCGCTGAAGTGAACAGTGGACGTCAGGAGGATGTTCGCGCTGGTCAAACATGATGATGCTGTCTATAATCGAAGTAAGGTGATGCTGTTGACATGCGAACGGGCGAGGCTTGTCATTAGGAGGATATCGATCGGCGCAGGAAATATGATGATGCTGACAGTGTTAAGCAAAATATGATGATGATGATGATGATGATGATGATGGGCTGCAGACATCCATGCTGTATTGTAAGGTTATAGTGTGGATCCCTCTGCATCATAGTGGTATCAGAGCTCAGCAAAAGGTCTGGGCTGTTGTATGTTGATTCTGTCACCGAAAGGGCAGAGGTAGAGTTGATTGTGTTGTGTGTTGATTGTGAGGTTGACAAAATGCCTCCGAAAGGTAGTGGTACTGCAAGGGAATTACAGGAGATGAAGGAAAAACATGCTAGAGAGATGAGGAAGATGAAGGAGCTTGCTAAAGCACTTCAAGCCAGGCTTACAGCCCTGGAAAAGAACAAAAAGAGGGAAGTGGCAGACAGTGAGTCTGAAGAAGATGAAGATACTGTAGAAGAGTATGAAGAGGTAGCTGAAGATCTGGATGCTGAAGACCAGAGACTGGCAAAACTGTTAAAGGCAGTACAGAGTGATAAACCTAAGGTAAAGGTTGATGTTTCCAAATATACTGGAAGTTTGAATGAAGATGAGTTGCTGGATTGGATTGCTACACTGGATAATCACTTTGAATGTGAAGATATTGCTGAGGATCAGAAGGTAAAGATTGCAAAGACCAAGTTAGGAGGTCATGCTTTGGTTTGGTGGGATTATGTACAATCTGAGAGAAGGAAACAAGGGAAGTCAAAGATCACTTCATGGGATAAGATGGTAGCAAGGATCAAAGGTAAACTCTTGCCAAGGGATTATGAAATCCAGATGTTTAAGAAGCTGCAATTTTTATAGCAGAAGGAAAGGGATGTGAAGGCATATACAGAAGAGTTTTATAAATTGAGTATGAGATCTAGTCATCATGAGAATGAGGTAGAGAAGGTGGCTAGGTACTTGGCTGGTTTGAGATTTAACATACAGGATGAGTTAGTTTTAGCTAACCCTAAGAATGTGGAGGATTGTTATCAAATGGCAATCAGGATTGAAGAAAAGATGAATAGAGGACATGATAAGTCCATGAGAGGAAGAGGAAACAATATGAGGGGAAGAGGAGCAGCCCCTACACAAAAGCAAACCAATGAGGGTCAAGAAGACACTGGTAAAGGACAGGGACAGTCTAATTTCAGAGGTGGATGGAAAGGTAATAGAGGCAGATTTGGAGGTGGTAGAGGTTCTACTACATTTTCAGGAAAATGTTACACCTGTGGAGAGTTTGGTCATCCATCCTTTAAATGTCCAGAAAATAAAGGTTCATCATCCAGAAATGATAGAACTAGTGACAAGAGGGTACAACTTGTACAAGAAGAGACAGTAGAGCAAAGTGTGCAGAGTTCAAACACTTATCAAAAGGATAAGGAGCCTGATAATTATGCATACCCAGAGAGTGGGGAGTCTCTGCTGATGAGAAGAACAGTGACTACCATGAAGGTACATGACAAAGAATCCCCACAAAGAAGAGCTCTTTTCAAGACTATATGCAAGAGCAAAGGTAAAGTATGTAAGGTTGTCATTGACACTGGTTCAACAGACAACATGGTATCTCAGGAAATGGTGGATAAACTGAATTTGGAAAGGATTCCACATCAACATCCTTACAAGGCATCTTGGGTGAGTGATAGTCAATCACTTTTTGTCTCTGAACAGGCATATGTGGATTTTCAGATTGGAGCATATCAGGATAGAATTTTGTGTGATATTTTGCCCATGGAATGTTGTCATCTACTGTTGGGTAGACCATGGCAATTTGATAGAAGGGTACTGTATGATGGGTATGCTAATACCTATACCCTCAAGAAAGATGGGAAGACTATGAAGTTGATGCCATTGCAGGCAGATGCTGCAGCACAGGGGGCAGCCAAAATTATTTTAATGGGAAAGAAGGAGTATGTGCAGATGCCTAGAGGAGCAGGCATAAAGGCAGATAAGGATACTGCAGGAAAAGAAGTTGTTCAGGACAACAGGTTGAAGAAAGTTTTAGTTGTGACTGACAGAGGTCAGCAGCAGGTGCAGAAACAGGTTTGCACACAGCCATCAGTTGAGAGGAATGACAGGGATGTTGTCATAGTTGGGACTATTGTTTGTCCTATACAAGTTGAAAGGGAGACAGGATTGAACATTGCAGAAGTTCAAGAGGCAGTTCAGACAGAGGTTCTGGTCAGACATTCTGACAAACACAAAGACAATCTGAGAAAGGCCTACATTGACAGGCATGATGATTTACTTGCCAGAAAGCAAGGTATAGTACAGAAGTCTTGGAGCAGCCAAGAGCTAGCAGAGGACAAAGCTGGAACAGATCAGTATATTGCTAAAGCAAGGTGTAGAGGTGGAGGACTTCCACATACTAAACTCATGGGACATGAGTTCTTTTCTGTTGGGGAGTATGGTGCAGGAGCACCTACCTGACAGCTGGCCTTCATGAGGCAGTTAGTTAGTTTGAGTCTTGTTACTATTTCCAACAAGGTCTGATAAGACCAAATGCATGTAATAAGGTCATGCTGATCATGATAAGATCATGCTGACCATGCTTTTACTATTTTTAGGTAGTTTGTTAGGACAGTTGTCATGATGTATGTTCAGTTGGATCTCCCAGCCGCCTGGAGAGATTTCCCAGCCGCTTGGAGTCGGGTCAGTAGTACTCGTAGGAAAATCTATTTAAGCATGAGGATCGGTTGATATTGCATAGATCATCGATCAGACTTTGCGAGAGGAGAGACTGAATATTGTAATAGCATCTTTTGAAATCGAATAAGAGATCCTGTTCTGTTCAATTTCTGTTTGGTCTCTATTGTTTAATCGATTTACTGCATCTGGGTGGTTTTCATGGATTCACTGATCCATTCCACCGGTTGATTCATCTGATCGGTGGAATGGTTATGTACAGTAGGGTAGGTTTTAGTTTGTTTGTTTGCATGCAGGTGTACAGGATCGCAGCTGAAAGGTGTTGAAGACCCTAGCATGGGCATGTGCTAGGTCGAGCTGATAAAGTGTGGAAGATCACCCTGGAAGTGGATCAAGTCATCCCTGGAGATTCGGCGGATCAGAACAGTGAAAATCCGCTAAGGTTGAAAAGTCGTCAAAACGGCATCATCAGGATAATTTGGTGAATATCCTGCAGTCGTTTTGAGCATCGTCATCCGGATAAGAGGAGATCGGCATGATGCAGTTGAGTGCATGAAGTGAATGTGCGTCGGGGTGATCATCATCAGGAGGTGCCGAGGAGGGGTGCATCGGCATCAGGAAGAAGATCGGGTTGATCGCGGGCCGAAAAAGCTAAGTTTGGCCAACAGCAGGATATGACGTCATCATCATCAGGATATACGTCATCAGGATATTTCAGAGCAGCAGGATATTGAGGAGCTGTAGGTGACATCATCGTCATCAGGATATACGTCATCAGGATATCGGGTGACGTAAGCATCGGAAGGGACAGTGCGAGAAGTTAAGGTTTGTCATCATCAGGATAAATGGAAGGAACCAGATGTTCTTTATCCTGTTGATTATCATGATGTTGAATATCATGATGCTGAAGATAGTGAAGGCGGAAGTTGTCGCTGAAGTGAACAGTGGACGTCAGGAGGATGTTCGCGCTGGTCGAACATGATGATGCTGTCGATAATCGAAGTAAGGTGATGCTGTTGACATGCGAACGGGCGAGGCTTGTCATCAGGAGGATATCGATCGGCGCAGGAAATATGATGATGCTGACAGTGTTAAGCAAAATATGATGATGATGATGATGATGATGATGATGGGCTGCAGACATCCATGCTGTATTGTAAGGTTATAGTGTGGATCCCTCTGCATCAGGGTGGGCCCCTGATGTGCTTACATGGTAGGATCTTTTGCATTCCACCATTCTGCTGATCCTTAGTGGTAGGTCTGTAAAATGCTTGCAAAATTGTGGGAGAGTGCCATGTGTCTTCATACAAAGGATATGGAGGGATGTGCATCAACTACCATGTTACGTGGTATATCTCCTATGGTGCATGGGGTATCTTTACAAAAAGGGTTTATTTTTTGCCACGCGACACAATCTAGGAGGTTTCTGCCATTTAGCAGATCTTCATCTGCAGTCAAAACTCACAATTACGGAAGCATGTAAAACCATCATATGAGCATTAATTGACTTTTCTTCTTAGTGGTAAAGTGGAGGTGGTTGTCCACATGGCTTTCTTATTGGTTCATGCTTACTTTTCTACAGATGACAAGGATTTTCATCCCATTGAACCTTTCTCTATTGTTAATTCAAGTGATCTATTTTGAGATCAACAGCCTATATTCAAAATAAATTAATGGAGTGGTGGCGCATAACAAATGATGAACCAGTGTAGTAATGGTTTGATTCAAGTGTGTGCTAAGTTTTCCTTGCCGCCATTGTACAAGAGGATTAGCTTGAATGGAGATTGGCATGATATAGGATCGGCTCTTTGTGATCTATATGCAACCTAATGGGATTTTTAACTTGACGTGATGATAGAATTGGTGGAGATGGGTTGTTTTAGAATGGATAGATTGTTGTGACCAAGGAACTTGATTTGATGCACTCATTATGAAAATTGACATAGCCAGGTTGCGGGAAATCAATATATTGATAGATGGCCACCTCCTTTTTTCCACTTCTAGCAGTATTGTTATAAAACTAAATGATTTCTATTTAAGATCAACATGCCATAGTACTAAATGATCTAAATTGATAGATAAATCAGAAAAATGTGACTACCTGAAGTGTGGGAGCCTCTACAATTCTACTATAAATAGGTGCCCTTGCTATTACTATTCACATCATTCCTTTTGTGCGGACAATATGGATATTCTTCTTTTTAGTGTGCTTTTTCTACCATCCTGTTCTTTAGGATTTTCTTCTCTATTCTCATGGTTGATTCTATACTCTTACAAAATTAAGGAGTTAGAGATTTTTTCCTAAATAATGGGCAGTTCAAGTAAAATTCAAGAAGCAGAGTGGCAAGCATTGAACTCTTGTCATGCCCTAGTTTCCCCTTGTTTTTGTCTTGGGTTGGGACTAGGTTCCCTATTTGTTGGCTTCTATGACTCCTCATTCTTGTGAATTTCTAGATTTGGATTGGGTGAAGGGAGGCATTATTATTCCCTCTTCCCCTCCCTTAGCAAGATGGGTTCTAATAGAGCAACAACTCTAGTTGTAGGAGTGCTGTCCACCAGGATGGAACAAGTGGAGACAGAGGGGAGAAGTTAAGCTAACAAGAACACTTAGTTCTTCATCAAGATTAAGCATATGATTGTTGATTCTTTCCTTCTAGCTAGAATTATGGCACTACCATAGTCAGCTATATGTAGCTCCCTCAAACTTCTAGGTACTTGAGGTGGTTGGACACCTCCACTCAAAAGATAAGGAGTCACATCATTGTGCCTAGAGCTAGACCTAATGAGGGGGACTTTGTGGTGCAGGAGCACCCGTACATGATCAGGATATAGGTTAATTGTCCACATGATGACAGGGCATTAGTCTATTTTTAGTATGTTTGACTTCATCATGTAATAAGGTCCATTGGACCGATGCTATGTATTAGATCAGCCTAGGAGTATGTGTAGGCAGTTACAGATCGTGATCAGGTAGTCTGAGCTGTCCTTCTCCCAGCCGCTTGGAAGCTCCCAGCCGCTGGGAAGTGAGTTGGTAGTACTCGAAGGATTTTGCTATATATACCTTCGATCTGTTAGGGTTTAAGATGGACAGATGTTATGTTAGTTGCGTTATGTATTGGTGTTGTGATTGAGTTGAGATTCAGGAGAACAGTTCAGACATTGTGAGGCTGTATTCAGAATTCTTGAATTTCATTTGAATAAGATCTCATCATTTGCATTATCTGAGTTTATTAGCTGTATCTGTTTTGATTTCCTTTCTGTTTGCAAGTTGATGGACACTTTCAACCCTTCCACCGGTTGATCCTGTAAATCGGTGGAATGGTCCTGTATTATAGCTTAGTTTGCATTTGTGTTTTCGGTTTATGCATTGCATCGTTCAAGAGATCAGTTAGGAGCATGCTGTGAATCAGCCTAGCATCCTCATGTGCTAGGTCTAGAAGGATAAGCTGTTAAATTTTGGTTTGAAGGTGATCTGACCCGATCATCTTATTGCCTTTGTGAAATCGTATGGTTCTGAGTGTTTACATGCAACGGACGGATATACAGGAGTTTGCATGTGCGTTTCCAGTCGGATCAAGTCGCATCGTCATCTGCGAATATACCACCATCAGGATCGGGTCGTGAAGCTGATGAAGTTTGCATGTTGCAAGTGCATCAGGATGTTTTAAGTTAGATATATACTCAGCGTATATATCACCGTCAGGATCATCTCTCGGGAGTGCCCATCATCCGCGTATCGCTAGCAGATGCGGGAGTGAAAGTTCATTTTTTTTGACTAAGTGTTGAAGAGGTCATCAGGATATTGGGTGACGTCATCATCATCAGGATATGACGTCATCGTCATCAGGATATTGAGATATCCCCCTATGCAAGTTTATCCTGCTGTCGTTAAGTGCTTAGGTATCGGCGAAAGTCCTCGGCAGAAAGTTGTGTTAACATCATCAGGAGGTTTCGAGAGAACCGGATAAATCATATCATGATGCTGTTGCTTGTATCGTCGGCTATCGGGGTATCGAAGGGAAGGTGCTGAAGGTGATCATCATCAGGGTCTTTGGAGAAACCGGATATTGGATATCCTGCTGACGAAGGGGGTGTTGCATATCATGATGATGCCGATGGAGCTTGGCGCCTGATGAACAGTGCAACAGGAGGATGTTTGCGCTAGTTAAACATCATGATGATGATGATAGGCGGAAAATGGAGGAAGTGAACAATAGTCGGCAGGAGGATAATTGTGCTCGTCTGAAATATGATGATGATGCTATTGGTGTTTGCAGGAAATATGATGATGATGCTGAGCCGCTAGGGATTTTTATCATGCTGTTTGTATTATTGGCTCCTCCTTCCTGTTAGTTAGCTCTCGTTGCGTTTACCTCTGCATCATAGTGGTATCAGAGCAAAGGTTAGGATCTTCTGGAAAAGAGAAGCAGGATGTCAGACGAAGAAGGAACATCTGAGGTTCCAGCAAGGATGACCAACGCTGAGTTGGCAGTTCTGGTGAAGAAACAGATTGCAGAAAGCAAGGCCGTGAAGGCTTAGAATCAGGAATTGAAAGATGAGATAGCAAAATTGAGGAGCAGAGTAGGTTCTGGTAAAGAAGAAGATAGGGAAAAAGAAGAGATCCCTAATTGGAGCGAGGAGGTCGTTCCTGCAGACCAGAGACCACTGCTGAACACCCTCAAGGCCATGGAGAGGAGAACCATGGATGTGAAACTGGATTTGCCAGTGTTTACAGGCAAGATGGATCCTGATTCAGTAATGGAATGGATAGACTGTTTGAACAATTTCTTTGAAACAGAGGAGATACCAGAACAACAGAGAGTGAAGATAGCACAGTCAAAGATGAAAGAAGCTGCCTTGACATGGTGGAATTTTGTTCAAGATGATAGAGTACAGGAAGGAAAACGTAGAGTTGCCACATGGAAGAAGATGATGGCATTGGTAAAAGAAGCTTATGTCCCATTGGATTACAGTATCCAATTACACAAAAGGAAGCAAAACCTGAAGCAGAAGGAGCTAGATGTTAGCTCATATACAGAAGAATTCATGAAACTCTGTATGAAGACAAAGGTAAAAGAAAGTGAAGAAGAGAAGGTAGCCAGATACCTTAATGGATTGAGGTTTAACATTCAGGAAGATCTCAGTCTGCATAATCCAGATACAGTCCAGAAAAGTTTTCAGTTGGCATTAAAAGTGGAAGAGAAGTTAAAGAGAAAACAAGAACAAAACAATAGAGGAAGAGGAAGACAACAAAGAGGTGGAAGAGGTCCTTTTAGAGGCAGAGGACATGGACAGGGATATCAAGGAGAATCCAGTCATGACAACAGTAAGGGCAACAATAGTCAGAACCAGAGAGAGAATTTTAGTCAGCAAGGAAACTTCAGAGGTAGAAGACCTTTCAGAGGAAGATCCCAGGGCAGAGGATCCATCAGATGTTATAACTGTAACAAAGAAGGCCATATAGCCAGCAGATGTCCAGAAAAGGCCACAAGCTCAGCAGGAGAAAGGAGAACAAATCTGGTCCAAGAACCTGATAATCAAAGTAGGACAAGCTCTAATGATTTTCAGAGTGTGAATGCTCCTGATAATTATGCATACCCAGAAAGTGGAGAGTCTCTGATGATGAGAAGAACAGTGACTACCATGAAGGTACCTGACAAAGAATCCCCTCAGAGAAAGTCTCTTTTCAGAACTATTTGCAAAGCATGAGGTAAGGCATGTAAAGTTTTGATTGATTCTGGTTCTACTAAGAATTTTGTGTCTGAACACATGGTGACAAAGCTTAAGCTTAGGAGATTGCCTCACCCATCCCCATATAAAGTCTCATGGCTTACACAAGGTCAGCAGACAACTGTAGAAGAGCAGGCTTGGGTAGAATTTCAGATTGGTGGATATAAGGATAAGTTGCTGTTTGATATTACCAAGATGGATGCTTGCAATCTTTTATTTGGTAGACCATGGCAGTATGATTTGAAGGCACAACATGATGGTGTTAGAAATACCTATAAAATCACTAAAGATGGTAAGGAAATACATTTATTCCCATTGGCAGAGAAAGAGGAGAAATCTAAAGGAAAAGAGGTGAAGGTCATGCTGATGGAAGGCAAACAGTTCATGAAAGAAGTAGCAGCAGAAGGTGCAGTTGCATATGCCCTAATCCCATGTATGAGTGTGAATAAAGAACAGCAGCAAGAAGTCAAGAAAGAGAAGAAGCCAAGGTTCATAGACCCAGCTGTCCAAGAGCTATTGGATAAGTACAAAGGTGTCATTTCAGAGGGAATGCCAAGATCCCTACCACCTGTCAGAGATATCAGTCATTGCATAGACTTAATTCCAGGGTCAACACTTCCAAACAAAGCAGCCTATAAGCTTACTCCAGAACAGAATGCAGAAGTAGCCAGACAGATTGAAGAATTGTTGGATTCAGGTCTGATTGGGAAGAGTCTAAGTCCATGTGTAGTACCAGCTGTACTAGCACCAAAGAAGGAAGGTACTTGGAGGCTTTGCACTGATTCCAGAGCTATTAACAAGATCACAATCAGGTATAGGTTTCCAATCCCTAGGATAGAGGATTTACTTGATTGTTTGGGAAGTGCTAAGTACTTTACAAAAATAGATTTGAAGAGTGGATATCATCAGATCAGGATTAGACCAGGGGATGAATGGAAAACATCATTCAAAACAAATGAAGGGTTATATGAATGGAAGGTTATGCCTTTTGGTTTATCTAATGCACCTAGTACTTTCATGAGATTGATGAATGAGGTTTTGAAAGAATTCATTGGTAAGTTTGTCATAGTATATCTAGATGACATTCTGATTTTCAGTAACACAAAAGAAGAACATCTCAGGCATATAGATTTGGTTCTTAAGAGGTTACATGAAGAGTAGCTGATGATAAATTTAGACAAGTGCTTGTTTATGCAAAAGGAGATCACATATTTAGGTTTTGTCATTTCACAAGGAAAGTTACAGATGGATAAGGAAAAGGTAAGTGCCATATTGTCTTGGCCAACTCCACAGACTATGAATGATGTCAGAAGTTTCCATGGGTTAGCAACCTTCTACAGGAAGTTTATCAGAGGATTTAGTCATATTTGTGCACCCATACTGGATACCATCAAAGGAGGACAGAAGTGCAGATTTGTTTGGACTCAAGGAGCAGATGATTCCTTTGAGACACTGAAGAAGAAGGTGGCACAGCAGCCAGTCCTTGCACTTCCAGATTTTAACAAAATCTTTCAGGTAGAATGTGATGCCAGTCACATGGCCATTGGAGCAGTACTCAGCCAAGAAGGTAGACCTGTTGCAATTTTCAGTGAAAAGCTCAATGATGCTAAGAAGAGGTATTCATCATATGATCTGGAAATGTATGCTTTAGTTCAGTCACTCAAGAAATGGAGGCATTACTTGATGCCAAAGGAATTCATAGTATTCACAGATAACTAGGCTCTGAGTTTCATAAACAGCCAGGAAAAGCTGAACCACAGACATATGAAATGGGTAGAAACCTTACAGGCTTTCACTTTTACATTGAAGCATAAGAAAGGGGTCAAAAATAAAGTTGCAGATGCTTTGAGCAGAAGAGTTCTAACAGTCAATCAGATTCAGCTAGAGAGTGTTGGCATTGATTCACTCAAGACCATGTATGAGTCTGATGAAGATTTTGGAGAAATATATCAGGTATGTACTTCTTTTAGGGAGAAATATCATGCTGAGTTCTCTGAATTTTTGATTCAGGATGGTTTGCTGTTCAAGGGTGGACAGTTGTGTATTCCAAGGTGTTCTATGAGATTAAATATAATCAAGGAGAAACATTGTGGAGCTATGGCAGGTCATTTTGGTCTAGACAAGACCCTTGATCTGGTCAGAAGGCATTACTTTTGTCCTAAGCTGCAGTTAGATGTCAGAAAATTTGTGGAGACATGTGTGATATGTCAGAAAGCTAAAGGCAGGTCAACCAATGCAGGTTTATATCAGCCCTTACCCATTCCTTCCAGACCATGGGAAAGCATCAGTATGGATTTTGTCTTGGGTTTACCAAGGACAAGGAAAGGCTTTGACAGTGTTTTTGTTGTAGTGGATAGATTCAGTAAAATGGCACATTTCTTGCCATGCAAAACCACTACTGATGCTTCATACATTGCAGATTTATTCTTCAGGGAGATTGTCAGAATCCATGGATTGCCATTGAGTATTGTGTCAGACAGGGATGTGAAGTTTATTGGTCACTTCTGGAGAACTCTTTGGAGGAAACTGGGAACCAATTTGTCTTTTTCCTCTGCATATCATCCTCAAACGGATGAACAGACTGAAGTAGTGAACCGTTCCTTAGGGAATTTGCTCAGATGCTTGACAAAACAGCATGGAGAGAAGTGGGACACTATTCTGTCTCAAGCTGAGTTTTCATATAATGATACTGTCAATAGGAGCACAGGAAAATCACCTTTTCAGATTGTTTATGGAATGCATCCCAGAGGAATTTTGGAGTTGAGAGATCTACCTACCGTAGACCCTGTCAGTGCAGAAGGAGAAGCTTTTGCAGAAGCTATAAAAGAGGTTCATGATTAGGTCAGGACCCAACTGCAGCAAACTACCTTGAAATATAAAGAATATGCTGATAAAAAGAAGAAGGATGTCCAGTTTGATGTTGGAGATTTGGTTTGGGTTCACTTGAAGAAAGACAGACTTCCTAAGGGAAAGTATACTAAGCTCATGCAAAGGAAAGTTGGACCATGTCAGATTTTGCACAAACATGGACAGAATGCTTATGAGATCCAACTCCCTCCTGATCTTGGTTTGTCTCCCATATTCAATGTATGTGATTTAACTCCATACAAGGCTAATCCAGATGCAGATCAAGATCTCCTACAGGATACAGTTGCTGATGACATTCCCAAGCATGATCCTCCACAATTGCAGAAGGTTTTGGACACCAGAGTGGTCAAACAGACCAGGAACAAAAAGTACTTGGAATACCTCATCTCTTGGAAGGGACAGCCGAACTCTGAAGCAGTATGGATGACTGAAGATCAGATCTAGAAACATGGTGCAGACCTTGATACTCTCATCTCAAGTGGACTTGAGATTTCTTCTTCTGGGGAGTATGGTGCAGGAGCACCCGTACATGATCAGGATATAGGTTAATTGTCCACATGATGACAGGGCATTAGTCTATTTTTAGTATGTTTGACTTCATCATGTAATAAGGTCCATTGGACCGATGCTATGTATTAGATCAGCCTAGGAGTATGTGTAGGCAGTTACAGATCGTGATCAGGTAGTCTGAGTTGTCCTTCTCCCAGCCGCTTGGAAGCTCCCAGCCGCTGGGAAGTGAGTTGGTAGTACTCGAAGGATTTTGCTATATATACCTTCGATCAGTTAGGGTTTAAGATGGACAGATGTTATGTTAGTTGCGTTATGTATTGGTGTTGTGATTGAGTTGAGATTCAGGAGAACAGTTCAGACATTGTGAGGCTGTATTCAGAATTCTTGAATTTCATTTGAATAAGATCTCATCATTTGCATTATCTGAGTTTATTAGCTGTATCTGTTTTGATTTCCTTTCTGTTTGCAAGTTGATGGACACTTTCAACCCTTCCACCGGTTGATCCTGTAAATCAGTGGAATGGTCCTGTATTATAGCTTAGTTTGCATTTGTGTTTTCGGTTTATGCATTGCATCGTTCAAGAGATCAGTTAGGAGCATGCTGTGAATCAGCCTAGCATCCTCATGTGCTAGGTCTAGAAGGATAAGCTGTTAAATTTTGGTTTGAAGGTGATCCGGCCTGATCATCTTATTGCCTTTGTGAAATCGTATGGTTCTGAGTGTTTACATGCAGCGGACAGATATACAGGAGTCTGCATGTGCGTTTCCAGTCGGATCGAGTTGCATCGTCATCTGCGAATACACCACCATCAGGATCGGGTCGTGAAGCTGATGAAGTTTGCATGTTGCAAGTGCATCAAGATGTTTTAAGTCGGATATATACTCAGCGTATATATCGCTGTCAGGATCATCTCTCGGGAGTGCCCATCATCCGCGTATCGCTAGCAGATGCGGGAGTGAAAGTTCGTTTTTTTTTACTAAGTGTTGAAGAGGTCATCAGGATATTGGGTGACGTCATCGTCATCAGGATATTGAGATATCCCCCTATGCAAGTTTATCCTGCTGTCGTTAAGTGCTTAGGTATCGGTGGAAGTCCTCGGCAGAAAGTTGTGTTAACATCATCAGGAGGTTTCGAGAGAACCGGATAAATCATATCATGATGTTGTTGCTTGTATCGTCGGCTATCGGGGTATCGAAGGGAAGGTGCTGAAGGTGATCATCATCAGGATCTTTGGAGCAACCGGATATTGGATATCCTGCTGACGAAGGGGGTGTTGCATATCATGATGATGCCGATGGAGCTTGGCACCCGATGAACAGTGCAACAGGAGAATGTTTGCGCTAGTTGAACATCATGATGATGATGATAGGTGGAAAATGGAGGAAGTGAACAGTAGTCGGCAGGAGGATAATTGTGCTCGTCTGAAATATGATGATGATGCTGTTGGTGTTTGCAGGAAATATGATGATGATGCTGAGCCGATAGGGATTTTTATCATGCTGTTTGTATTATTGGCTCCTCCTTCCTGTTAGTTAGCTCTCGTTGCGTTTACCTCTACATCACTTTGGTCTTTAGGGGTCACTTATTTTGTTGTTCCTTGTAGATATTCTTACTTCTTCATGCATGCTTGGAGAGGTGAAGCTGAGGATTCTTTTTATATGAACAAGCATCTGGATGTGAAGGGTAGCTGAGTTGAAAGTGCATCTAGCGAACCGCCACTTGTCAACATCATGGAGTAAGAAAGCATAAAAGACCAAGACAGTTATTCCTATCTACTACAAAAGATGATTTGCTGCAATAGCATGCCTAGTGGGTTAAGGATGGTTATTTTAGCACCTTCCTAATTGGTGTGAATTTGTCAAATGAAAATGTGACATCTATCTTAAGGATTGAAGCTTGTTTGCTCCCTTATTTCTATTAAGGGAATTCAAGGCCTATTATATTTCATTGGTTCTAGTACATACTTTCTAGACGAGGTCTGAAGTATGGGGATCAATCAAAGATCTTGGAGATTTTTAATCACTGTACACATAGTTATAGACTAGGTTTTCCTATTTTAGGTGTTATCTGAGAATAGACTTTGATGTACTTGCAGCTATTTGTATGATAGTACCAGTTCATAAGTTTGAATATATTGTCAAAGTTCAAACTATATTGTCTCCTACAGTTGTGTTCTTTATTACATTTATGAATACAAATTGATTAAAGATTAGTTTTGTTTATCTTCATAGTCTTTCCTATGTAAGAATATCCTTCTTAATAGCTTTTACTCAGAGTAAATTTAATGCTTTAAAGATGATATTGAATGTAGTAAATGTATACAGGGATTCTTAAGTAGAATTAGTTTTGAACTATTCAAGATGTAATAGTGTAATACATTATTGTAGTATTTACCTAAGCTGGGAATATACAATTATACTTAGTTTCATTTATATCGGTTTTGACTCTGTGACCCAGAATCTAGGCACTGATCTCTTAGAACTATTATCTTGATACATCTCCTTGATCATTCATATTAAAAATCAAAGAAAAGTTCCATTTCTTGTTAAGTTTGTAATGTTTTTCCAATGTTCTCTTGCAAGAGAGTTGTGTTAAAACCTGAGAATCTAGCCCATTGTTTCAACATATCGGTAATTCTTTTAGCATATTTTAGAGAGAACATATTTGTTTAAGGAAATAATATTTAAGATAAGTAATATCAGATCTGAAATAAATACTAGTTTATCCCAAAGGGTACACTCACCCGAATCTTGTAGAGCTTAAAGTGCATAGGAAAAAGGGGATTCATTCAACTTTCCTATTCATTGGCTAATCCCTCAAGGCAAATCCATTATTGCAATAGGTTGTTCTATAGATTGGCCTTCTGAGATTGGGTTAGGAATTTAAAACAACCAACAAATTGGTGACTCTACTAGGGACTTGGTTTATAAATTTTTAAAATCAGTTCAATAATTTGTAATGGGTATTTAGAGATTGCATAAGTGCATTATCATTATTATTCCCTATAAAGGGTGGCAACTCTGATATTCTCCTTGTCGGTTGCTCAAAGGAGTTCTTAGACTTAGAAGGAGTTTTGTTGCAGCATATTGAAAAGGTTTTGTGGCTTTGGTGTTGGAGAAAAACCCAAAATAAAAGTAATCTTTAAAGAGCTTTGCGTTATTTAAAGTTTGGTCCTCTATGAAGAGAGGTGGCAACTCTATTGTGAGGCCCACCCTTGTACGATCATTTTAGTGGCACTATTAGACCAAATTGTATTGCCTTACCCAGGATTAGGTTTTTGTATATGGTATGGTGACCTTGTCCTAGAGTCATTATGGTGTTGTTGTGAATCTATTTATAAGGTAGTTGTGTTGATTGTGAATGCAAGATACATGTCTTGACTTGATAACTCATATTTTGTTCAACTATGATGATGTCAACTTAGTTATAAGTAATTATGTTAATTTCTAATTTTTAAATGAAAGATGACTTGCCTTACTATTGATTGTCTAGATTACGTATGTGAATGGATTTTAGTGTTTTAGGAAAACTAGAAAGGACAATATCTTTGAACATAGGGATAAGTTTGTAATGTGCTTGATTTTGTTACTACTTGATTTTTGTGAAATGAATTGTAATTAAATTATAATATTCTAAGTGCGATTTAGTTGTTGCAATGGTTATTAGAACACCTAATTTTGAAGATTAGAAAAGGAATTTGTGAAAAGGTTAAAATAAGGCTATGCATTGATATTTGAAAGTGATGGTGTTGTGTTTGAAACACCTAGTTTATTGAGTGACTCTATGTGTGTTTAATTATTGTCACTTTGGCTATTTATACATTGCACATATTAATGTGTGTGTTGAAGTGTGCAGGCATTTCCATAGCCAACAAAATATGGAAGGTCTACTAAGTAACTCATGTATTTAACCAGTAATGCCAACCTAATCCCTAAGGTGGATTAAGGCTATTTTTGAATTGGGAATATGATTGTAATGTGTTTTATTTGTACACTTTGATTTATGAGTCTTCTAAGGTTATCAAGCATTGAGGTGGATGATGAGTGCCATCCATGTGTCATTTTCGTTCATAAGTTTTAAGGGCTTTTTAAATGATGTTTTTTGAGCTTTTTAATGTAAATTTCATGTGTTTAAGGGGCCTATATCAAGTACCTATGGGTTAGGTACCCTATGGACCTCAAATCATGAGTTTTAACTCAAATTTGACCCCTCATTTTAACCCTAGGAATTAGGTGGCAAGATTAGGATTTTGGGTTAAGGATTGGGTGACTTGTCTCATTCAATCCCACAACCCAAGGTTCTTGAGTGGGCTTGGGACAATCCCAAGGATCTCACATGTGTGAGAACACAATGTAAGAACCCTTGGGAAGTGCACCCCAACTACTTACCTCTTCCCCATACCTCATGCATGTGTGAGGAGAAATATGGAGAGATGTGCCTTGGAGAAGGGATGTGAGGTTGACAAGTGTCACCTCCCTATTCCTCCATATCTCACACATGTGTGAGAGCACATGTGGGAAGTTGTGCTTATTAGAATGAATGATAAGGTGACAAGTGTCACCTCATCATTCATTGGGAAGGGTTTTGAAACCCTATATATCTCCCTCTTGTAGAGGTGAGAAGGGTTGTTTCTTTTGCCTTTTTATCTTTGGATTTGGGCAGAAGTTTGGGTCTTGGAGACGAACTTGAAGTGTTGGAGAACTCTTGGGTAGATATTCTTCACCTCCTTCATACTTGGAGAGCTTGAGATGTAAGCTCTCAAGAGTCTTCAAGATTTTAGTAGTTGTCTATTTACTTATGTAATGCATGTTTTTGTATGCTCTTGATGGTTGTCTTATTATTTTGTGTTAATGTTATGGGATGGGTTGTTTATGGCAATTGTTCACCACTTGTGTGGAAGAAGCTTGCTTTGTATTTGGGGTTTGGAGAGAGGTGAGACCCTCCTTGGGGAAAGATCACTCCTTGAGAGGAGTTGTTTTGGCTTGAGGCCTTATTTTGAGATTTTAGTATATTTGAGAGGCATGAGTGCCCTCCTTATGATTATTGGAATAATGATATGGTTAAGTGGAAATATGAGATAGTAATTTTGGAGTAATGAGAATATGGCATTGATGTCTTTCCCCTTGAGTACAGGGGTCCACTCTCTCCCCCTTGTTTCAAATCCATGGTATATGGACTTGGTGTTGTGTTATCCATGGTTGGGAATATGCTTCTTTGTTTGTGTGTGTGTTTTACTCCCTTGTGTTTGAGTATATTTCAAGGTTATTTGTAGGCCTCCTAGCTCAGGGGAGGGTTGTCTCAAGCTGATGGTTGGGTGATGTGCTCCATTGGCCTTGTTGTTCTTTGTATTTTATTATTGCAGGAACTATGGCTAAGGAAACATGAGAAGGAGAAGAGTCTCCTTAGAAAATTTTGGGTTTGTAAAACTAGTTTTGCATCTTTGTAAAGGCTATGTAAAAGCCTTATCTCTATGAGCTTGTAAAAGCGTAGAGTTAGGTTTTCAGTTTTATGTCTCTCCTATATTTCATTGTATATCATTTTATTTTGAGATAGAAATGTATTATTTGCTAAAGAAATAAATAAAAGAATGAATGTTTTCCTTTTTATCATGTTTATTTCAATATTGAAGAAATGGGACAATATTTATTACTATTACCCTTGTAAAGAAATCCACTTGATGCCTTCCACCTCTCTCTTCCTCTCTTTCACTCTCTTGTTAAGTCTAAGTTGCAAAGGAAGATAAACCTTATTTGTTCAAAAGGAAGGAAAGAAAAGGTTCCTTAAGTATTGTTATCTTTTATATGGTGTTGTATTTTAATAAAGAAGAGAGAGAAAATAGTAATAATAATATATATGCATATGCTTTTAAAGTTGAAAGAAAAATATTCTCTAAACCATATATATATATATATATATATATATATATATATATATATATTTATTTATTTAAATTTGTTTGTTATAAGGTATGTCTTTGTGGTGATATATATATATATATATATATATATATATATATATATATATATATATATATATATATATAAATGTGAGTTAAAGTTAATCTCTAGTATTTTTTATTCATAAATAAAATAGAACAAAAAAGATAAATATCTTTTAATATTTATATGGTGGTATTTTTTTATTAAAATTTCCTTTTTAACAAATATTAGGGTTACGGAATTGTTTTGATTAGAATAAATGAAACTAAAAAAATTAAAAAGAATTTTTTTTTTACTGTGGGGGTAGGGCACCCTTAACCCCCTTGTGCGCTATTGTAGTAGCAGTAGAAAGGGGTAGGGGAGCCCCCCCCCCCCCCCCCCCCCACAGCATCGCCTTGGCGGCTCTGTGGGGAGGGGCTCAACCCTCCCCAAGGGGTCCGACACCCTGGGTGCCTGTTGTGTGGTTACACAACACGCCCCATTTTGACTTGACAAAATAGGGACCCAACTTTTTGTTTGGCTTTGCTTGTGTTTTCTGCTTGCTGGCGTCTGGTAAAAGTAAGACAATGCAGATGATCTTGCATAAAGGGGACCGAGTAGGTCATCATGATGAGGTCAATTTTTTTGAAGTTAAAATTTTATGATAATAGCCTCATGGTTAGATAGGACATTAAATTTCATGTAGGTTTGCCTTTTGGATCACCCTGATATTCCTTAGGGAACAAAAGTTATGATGAGTCCAAGATCTGGTCAAACCTGATATTCCGAGGGGAGGATCATATTTCTTAACATCAGTCATATTATAAAAGATCACCCCAATCTAATATTATCACTTGATAAAATCATTTTCTCTGAACATCCAGATGTCAACTTTATGTGATAGTGATATCTACACGACACACAACATCATGTATTTTGCGAAGGTCATATTCCTGAATATCACCCGACATTTAAATATCACCTTGATATTTGAATATCGGCCTGTCGTAAAATATCACCCCGAACCAATGTCCTGCTGACGTCATCCAAACTTGATAATCGAAGAAATAAACCTGATGATGATGTCACAATTCTTTTTACCCTGAGGAGGTATATTTCCAAACAAGACCTTTCATACATAACATGATGGTGACGTCATAGTGCGACAATGATGAATCAAGTCATTATCTTGTTGATGTCACCCTGATATTCTGAGAGAGAAGTCACTTTAGTCCAGGGGTGATATTATAAACATCACCAGACATTCCGAACATCCCTTGATATTTTGAACATCACCCGATATTCTTAACCTAACTCGATGTTTCAACATCGGTCTTTCCACCTAAAATGGATGATCATATTATACCAAGGGGGTCATATTCTCAATATCACCCAATATTTAGAATATCACCTGATCTTCAGAGATCACCCCGCGCCTTGCCACCATAACATTAAATGCACGTAGATGTGGTAGGTGGTTCCTGCCGATTACAAACCTAATACATACACTTGGCAAGATCTGGAAGTTTCGTACAAGAAGATCAGCTGTTTCAATTAATTTGCCCTAATTTGCCTAAAAGAAGAGGCTGAAAGGGATTTACAGAGTCATTTTACACTTATCTTGCGATAAAACAAGTTTTTTACAGAGGACTGAGCTTACAAATCCTCATAAGGCTACCTGTAGACGCATATAGCTTGTACCAAAATGGGATACAAGAGCACTGTTGGTAATTGAGTCCCTTTCAAAGATATTAACCTAATTAGGAGGATAAACACATCGGTAAGTAATTGAAACCTTCTGGTTGTCATATTTTGCATATCCAGGTATCATGGTGGCTTCTGGTTTGAAGTTCTAGATTATGTATATCGAGATAAATCAAATATTGCAAGAGTATAATATGCATGATGAATAATGAATATGTAGTGTATATGCACGCTTATAAGTATCAATTATAAGACCCAGTTTTGTTAATTGCAAGCACTCATGGCGAACAAGCCTTGGCTAAGTCAGAGGCAGAATTTCTAAAGCCCATGTTTGCTAACCCTGAGGGCATCAAATTCAAATATGGTGCCATCACAGACACACACCAAGGGAATACAGATCTGGCTGCCTGGTCAGTTAAAATGAGTGATGAGAAGAGTAACAACACCTTGCTGGATGCAGTCTTTGTATCTAGAATGTGGAGTGCAACTAGTTTCCCGTATTCCATGGAAACCCCTGAGCTAGTTATTAAGTGTGTGAGAAACTATAACCTAGAAACTAGGAGGGTAGAGAAGCATGGCAAAGTATATGCAGATCTGTCCATCAAGGGTCTTGCTGCTACATTCAGTTTACCATTAGGCAAGAAGGTTGCCAATATAGATTTGAAGAAGTCAGAAGTAGAATATGAAAATAATAAGAAGGCTACTAGGAAGAAAATGTACCAATGGAGGGTGAAGAATAGTCCCTATCCTATAGTAGCTAAACTTCCGGTTCATTTATATAAATTTGATTTTGACAATGAGTACCAATACATGATAGCCTTGCTCAGCAGAGTGACAGGCCAACCTGATGCTGGAAGTTTTAAAGATTAGATGTATGTAGTCATCCTGATGTGCCTTTACATAGATAACAAGCCAATGTGGGCTAAGATGATAAGTGATGCTCTAGATGAGCAGCTGATGAACCTAGGAGGTCCAGATTGTTCCTTCTATATGACCTCATACATAGTCTATTCATGTGCCTACAAGGGTACATTTGATGCATTAACTACAGATGGGCGAATTAGCGGCACAACAAATGATGCACATATATGGGATCACCATCCCCAGCTGCAGAGAGTAAATTACCTCCAGGGTTACAAATTAGTGAATGATGCATTCTCTATGCATCTGGTAAGAACAATGGAAGAGGATAGAAATAAAAGACTAAGCATGGAAGCTCAGGAAGTCATATATAGGCATGGAGCCTAGTTTATTCAATTTGCAACATTCTCTTATATCAGAATTGAAGGTTTTGAAGAAGAACCCCTCATGCTCCCAAGATAGCCCACCGATGCAGTAGTTTTAATGGAGCTCGTGAGGCAAGTGGCTACAATACTGGATGCTTACAAAGCAAGTAACAAATTACCACCAGTATTTGTTTCCAGTAACAATGGGCTGGTATATGTGCCTAGATTCTAAGAACATTAAGAAAGCCATAGCTAGTTTAACAATGATGAATTTCTAGTCATTCCCTTTGGTTAGATCATTTGATCCATATGGGAGGATGTAGAAGATCATGGGGAAGCCCATCCATCAGAAGGATCTTGAAGATTTTTGGGCAGATTGTGAGGATGAGGCTGAGGCCAGAAGGAGAAGGTATCAAAGATTGACCCTTAACTAGATCAGGACCTTCGACTGCATTTCAGTCCCTACACAGTTGAAGAGGGATGATGGTAATATAATGGCAGATGAGTATGAAAAGAAAAAGATATATAATGATACAATATCTGCGCCAGACCTTACTATGCCTGAAGATATTTCTTTAGATCCATTCATAGGAAGGATATTACAGCTGACCCAGGCATGGTTCAATGAACAAACAGATACACTGAAGAAGAACGGAGTAGCCCTCACTATTGATAATAAGAGGAAGAGATAAGAGGTTCCTAAAGATGAATATGATGATTTCCTGGTTGAGAAGAGGAAATCCAAAGGAGAGAAAGCACCACCTCCTAAAAAAAGTAAGAGATCTTCAAGAGGTAAGAAGACTAATCCTGAACCCAAAGGGGTTATAATTGAAAGAATAGAGATGTCAGCCAAGGATGCATCAGGATCAAGACAAATATCAACATCATCTGCACCACCTCCCGGGAATAAAAAAAGGCTAAAGGAATCTAGAGGTCAGCTGCACATCTTGCTAATATATATGAAGAGGGTCAGACATCACATAAGGAAGTGGAGAAGGATGTCCCTCTAGAAGAAGAGCCTGAAGAAGAAGAAGGTTCTATATCCTTCACAATAAAGAGAAAAGCACCTCAGGTGATACCAACTACACCTAAGAAACTAAGAACTTCAATGAGAGGTGAAATAAAACAACCCCCAATAATGCTAAAAGGGGTAGGTGGGGAAGTATTCAACAAGGAACTGCAACATAGCGTTCCACTTCCCACCATTGTAAAGTTCAAGACTGAACAAGCAGAAGAACAATTGAAAGAGGCCTCTAAGGTAGTACAAAGTGGTCTAGTCTCATTGGATGAAACAATTGACCTATCTGATGATGAGGTAGTGAAAGTTATAGCTTCACAAAAGATGGAAACCCTTGCCGCTAATACCCAGATAACTCCTCATGGAACCCCAGCAGTACAAGTGCTGTTAGAAGAGCTAAAGAAAATGGAGCAAGAAAAAGAAAAGAGTCCAGAGAAGATTGCACAACAAATAGGGCTCGACACATTAGTTGATCAGGTGACAAGTCCTGCAACAATAGATTTAACATATGTAGAGGATGTAAATCCTAAAGATACAGTAGGTACACCTGAAAGGATAGAAAATGTCAAGGAGGTTAAATAGATAGAAGTGGAAGATAAAATTCCAGACATTGCTCAGCAACAGTAGGATGCATCGACTGAGCCCAAAGCAGTAGAAATTCCACTAAAGGACAAAGAAGATAAAGAAATATCAAGTCTTGGTGATCACAAGGCTCAAGAGGTAATTATCACAACTACAAAGCAAATTATAGTTGTAGATCAGGTGGAGAAGCCTAAGTCAGATGAAATAATATCCACGGATACCAATATACCTCAAAATGAGGAAAATGCTAAAGTGGATGAGATACCCAGGGAGGAAGTAAAAGATCAAGATCATGATAAACATGTAGATGATCAGCAGGATCACCCTCCAGAAAAGAAATTATTTAATAGGAGGATATACCCGAAGATCACCCTCATGAAAAACATCATGAGGAAGAAATAAGAAAGTCACCATCTTCGTCAAGAATAGATACAGCTACTGGAGATTAGGATGATCATCATCATGCTGGTGGGCACCCAGGATCCAGAGACCAAATTCCCTCATGGCTGTAGAAAGAGATAAGTACTGAGTCTGGACTAGAGATGCAAGAGTTTGATGTTTCAACATTGTTTTTAGAGACTTTAATGAAGCCAAAGAGGAAGACAAGATTAACTTCTGCTATTAGAAGTGATCCTGATACAGGCAGGAGAACAGCCCAGGTAGCTGTTCCTATAGTTGATAAAGAAAAGGGCAAGATCACTCTGGATGAATTCTAGATTACTACAATGGATTTGGGATTTGCCAATGAAGATCAGGAAGGCCAGGAAGGTAAGGACATTATTGATTCATTAACTCAAAGGGTGAAAAGAGAGAAAGAGAAGAATAAGTAGCATAAAGAGCACATTGCTCAACTGCATGCATATATAAAAGGGTTAATTAACCCTGATGATACATCAAGTGATAAAGCAGTCCCATTGACTACAATTTCTCAGGAGGAGGTCAACAAGTTGAACCTCATGAGACATGAATCAATAATAATGTTGAAATGGATGTCATTCACAATCAATGAAGCTGAAGAAGTGGTAAAAGCCTCTTTGAAGAGGTGGAATTCTTTGGGCACCTCCAGGAAAAAGGTAGATAAACTGCAAATGGAGATTGGCAGGAGGTCATTTCAATTAGAAAAAGCCATGAGCATTTTGGATGAAATGAAGAGGATTGATCCACAGATTCTAATAAAGAATCAAGTACTGAATAATAACATAACCCTATTGATTGATATCTGGAATAAAGACATCAGGTTCGAATGTGATGTGCTTAAAAGATGCAACAATAAACTAAGGAATATCAGCATGAAGCTACATGATATGATGTCTCATGAGGCTGAAGTTTTGGAAACATTAGAAGGAGATGCAGAAGGCAAGATAGAAAATCAAGATGAAGAGTTTGTCATCAAAGCTCTACATAGTAACTTCCAGCTAGTTGCTGAGGACCCTCTCAACCACCTGACAGAAGAAGTGCTGGATAAAGTAATGAGAATAAAGGTCAAGGTGGAAGATTATAATGAAACATCCAGCAGCAGGAGGAATAAATTAGAATCTCTCCGGTGAAAATATTAGGTGCATAAACATGTTATCGCCAAAGCAAGAACTCAGGATGGCAGAGAATTGGAGAAGATAGTGCAAGCCTATGAGAATATCAGGACAGCTATGCAGGTCCATATTCAAAAAGATAATTATCATGATGATGAAGATAGCGAAAGTGTTGAAAGTGATGATCATGATAATAAGGATGATGATGAAGATGCACCATAAAGGGAATATATGCATCAGGTACTTAGGAAAGTATAAGTTGCCTAGGTGGTTGCTAGCTAGCAACTTGTGCCATGTGGAAAAGATTGACTTAGTCAATGAAATTTGAACCATAGATCTTAATAGATAAATCTTGATCGTAGATTAATTGTAACCACTCCCTCACTTTGTTCTATAAAAGGTGCAGGGATGCCTCATTTTAAACATTTGAAACTTAATTTAAATCTTTTTGCTGAAGTATTCAAGGCTTATTTCAAAGTTGTTGTATACATATATGTTCTTGCATAATTAATGAATGAGAAGACTCTTTTGATTACAATCCATCATAAATCTTGAGTAATCAGTGTATGAATTCTTGATACATGCTGTGATTTGCTGCGTCCATTGGAGTGCATATCTACTTACATGTGTTATTTTCATGCCTTTCCTTTGAAGTTAGCATCGACTGTATCTAGCTGTGGAATGTCCTAGTGAACATATGGTTTGATTTCTTCTCTTCATGACTGTATCTGATGTATATGTGGCTCAATAGCAGAAGGTTAAACATTAATTTGGAGTATTTCTTTCAATTTCTTTCAATTTCAGAACATTTCATCATTATAATTGCAAATAGTTGACAATCTTAAGTAAATAATACAAATATGCAGACGTCCCGTAGATAACTGAACATATTTAGCATATTTGAGGTTAGAGCATGTTAAAAATGACAAATATCATGCAAAGTTTTAAATATGGAAGCATCATTTGAAGCATATCTTGTATAGAATAACTCTCTATGCAGCATCATTATAGGAAACATTATCTTACTGATGAGATCTACGTAAGGCCCCAAAATGGAAACAGCAACACACATCAACCTCTGAGTAACGTCAGAAGATTAAGACCTAATCACCAGAGAGTTGGGATCATGAATTCTCTAAATTTATCGTATCTTTCAAGATGAATAAAGGTTAATGTGTACTTTTATTCTATGTTTGTTTATGACTAACATCATGATCAACATAAATTAGCACTAGAAGGAGGGCAATAATAAAGGATCTTCATCTGTTCTTCAGGTGATGATAAAGATTGTAAGGTAACACTTAGACACTGCTAAATTTCCAAGCTAGACGTAAATATTTGTTGTTCTGAGTTGATATACGCTAATCCTGTGTAAAGTTTTTGAAATCAATCATAAATATTGCAATCTTTATAGTAGATCATCATGTATTTTCAAAGATCAGCCTTATTTTGGGTAAATTTGTCCAAGCTTTGAGGTATCCTGCTTTAGAAACCTGATATCAACCTGCAAGTGTTGCCAAACCAAAAATCACCTCATATTTGTAGTATAGCTACAAATATTCTGTAAATACTCGGTCAATTTCCAATCTTGACCATAAATATATTCACTGTTGGTATATTCCAACTGATATTTACAAAGTTCCAGCCACCTTGCCTCAAAATTGAGAAATCCTGGCTCACAGGATAAATACTAGGTCACGATCCACCGGACCTTTTGACAAATTACCTGTTAGAGGGTTCAGACCTAGAACTGTAGACATCCATCACACTCCAGGGTCTAGTGCATCAAGAGCATCACCAGAGCCTCCTCTTGTAACTCCTATTGGTTTACAAGTACCTTCAGGGTTATCTGTGACACCTCCTATCCAACCTCAGGTTCAACCTTAGGTCCAACCTCAGCCAACCATACCCCAGGGTCAACCTCCTCTGGTTGCAATGTCTTTCTTTGCAGTAGAGTCACCTTTGACCTTTACTGCATATCATGAGTTACCAAAGAATCCAGACAAACTCTGTCCAAAATATCATCCCTATCAAGATGTTGATGATCATATCAGAACTTTCAAGGAAGCCTACTGTAGGGCTAGAATAGAGCATCAGGACGTTGTATGCAGATTATTTCCTTTTTTCTTAGGGGAAGAGGCTTATAATTGGTATATTAGTCTTGGTCAGAGTTCTATCAGATCATGGCCTATCCTAGAGAAAGCTTTCACTGATAGGTTCAAGGTACCAATAGATCCTTCAATGAACTATCACCTATTTGCTATCAAGTGGTTTGAAGGTGAACCTATTGTAAACTTCAGTGCTAGGTTCCAAAAAATGCTATCCAAGATAGTTACCCCATATATTGTAGCAGATGCTGCTGCCAAGATTATCTATTATTCAGCTCTGGATCCTTTGACTTCCATGTTCATCAGGAGAGCAAATCCTGAAATCACAACTTTGACAGGAGATTTTCAAGAAGCTATCAAAGTCAATCAATAGCTGGTACCTGCTCCAACACCAAACATAGTTTTTCCTACACCCCCTGGATATCCTGCATACCCTTCACAATATCCTACATATCCTTCACAATATCCTAATGGAGCTATGATGCCTCCAGCAATAATGCCAGCACCTCTGCAAATATCTCCATTAAGCATCATGCCACCTCCTAATGGGAATGGTCAAGTACCACAGTATCCTACACAAGCACCAACACCTCAGGGTGTGGATCAGAACAATAACATTGGACCCTCTTTCTTCAAGCCTCAAATTGAAAATGTAGTGGCTAAAGATTAGGAGGAGAAAGAAGAAATCAAAGAAATCTCTGCTCAGCTAAGAAAACTAACTACAAAGGTCACTTATCTGAGAAATCAAAACTTCTATTCTCAGCCTAACCAAAATAGAGGCTATAACAATGACAGACCTAGTTATCCTGATAGGGGGTACAACAATAATGGTGGAAATAATAATAACCCTCAAAGACAGCCCAGAGTATGGAACTCTAGACCAAATAATGGCTCATTACCATCACCTTTAGACAATCAGCCACCTACTAAAGCCAAACAGACTACCAGAGTCATTCTTGCTGAGGCAGCACTCACCAATTGGTGTAGAATACACAATACAAATGCTCATGCAGAGTTAGACTATCTGCAATTTAGAATTGCTGCTAGCATTTTCCAGACAAAAGTGTCTAACACTTCTGGAAATCCACCTCAGGTGGAGGGAAATGAAATTGTCCCTTGTGGATATGATTCTACATTTGTACTAGAAAGCTATACTGATCAGCATCATCAGCAGACTATGTCATCCCACCAGAATTACAACCTGGCATGTGAAGAATCTGCCATGGCTTTTGAGTCAAATTATGTTTTCCCCTTTGAAGATGAGAATGAGCCATCCAATAAGCCTGAAGAGGTGCATGCTTACCAGCAGCAATATCAGGGTAAGCACAATTATAATTTGAGAAGTAACTCCAACAGACCTACTGGTCCATTAACCAGTTCCTTTCCTCTGAATAATTTTAACACACCTCTTGATCCCAAGGCAAGTAACAATCCAGGATTTCCAAAGGTAAATGCACAGTATCTGTCACCACAAAACACGGTATCAAAAGCTGTTGGACTACCTCATGAATCTGACAAATTAGTCACATATCTAGTAGATGAGATGAAGAAAGTAAAGATCAGCTTGTCTCTATCAGAGTTGTTGAAAACTCTTGCAATTAAGAAGGTGTTTATGAAATCACTAGATGATCTTGCTCCTAGAGAGGATAGTCATCCCCCAAGTCAGCCTAGCAATAGGGATCATGCTAGTAAAGATAACACTGTCAAACATAAAGTGTTAGTTATGGTCCAAGCTACAGAAACCTCCCACATGACCTTGTACATGGACAAAAGTGAATCACCACCTTTCCTCCTTACCATAAGGATGTTTAGCAAGAATTTACACAACTGTTTGGTAGATTCAGGTGCATCTACAAATGTCATGCCCCTATCTATATGCAATGCTTTAGGACTACATCCTACTAAATCCCTAAAGAAGGTGACACAGCTAGACAAAATAGAAGTAAGTTTGGTAAGGGAGTTAACTCATATTCACATGCAACTAGCACTAATCCCAGGATCCAATATTACATCGATATCAAGGTAATAGATATCCTGATACATACGGGATGTTGCTCAGCAAAGACTAGTCTAAACCCTCAACGGATATATGTCTACCCACTTCAGTCACATGTGGTTACCTTGGAAAGGGATACCTAATCAAATAAGGATAGATGCTGAGCCTAGAATGAAGCACATGATCACCGAGTACAACAAAACAAACGAGATCATGTATGTGAATGTTGAACTTGGAGTTTATGCCACTAGACCGCAGACTATCAGGATAGAAGAGATCCTGATGCTTGACTTTCATCATCATCATCATGATCATCAAGAGGACATATCGACTATAAAACCTGATAGTAATTTTGAGAATGAGAATGAAATAGATCGCTTCAGAAACTTTGAGATGCATCTATCCGAGCAAGTAAAACGTTGTCAATTGTTAAATATACCTGTTCATGACATTTTGACTGATGGTTGGTGTAGATTACACGATGAGGCACATTCAAAGAAAACTTGTGAAACATGCTTAGATATGATGGAGCTGGAGCAAACATGCAATGAGGCATCATCATCGTCCGAGGTAAGTTCTGCATCTAGTGATGATGATGATACTGATTTTTGTTTATTTTCTGCAGGAAATACAAGAGAGGTAATAAATCATGAAGAAGATCATATTCAGAGAACAAAAGAAATTCTGGTATATGACCAGATAAATGTTAAGAAGAAAGAGAAAATCACCCCAGGGAGTGATTGTCTAATGGAGTCAGATTATGAATTATCTGATGAAGACAGAGGCAGTAACCTGACCAGATTCGAAGAGTTTCTGTCAAAAGAAATTAAAAAGATGACAGAACAAAAGAAGCATCCACAGGATGCATTGACTGAAGGATGGTGTAGATTGCATGAGGCACCTCACTCGGAGACTGCCTGTTCACTATGCTTACATATTTTAAAGAGACATATAGTGCCTAGTTCAGAAGATCATCCTCCTGGTGTTGAAAAGAAAGAAGAAGAATCAGCTTCCTAGAAGAAAGGAAAGATGAAGTCTGAGAAGGTTGAAATTCCTAAGTTAAAATGGATATCAGGTGGGGTAGCTGCCAAAGCTGCAAAGAGGAAAGATAGTTTAGCTAAACCTCCTACTGAAGATAAACCCTAGATCCTTAGACTTGATGGATCCAAGTCCAAACAAGGAGCTGGAGTAGGGATTGATCTCATTGATCCATCAAGAAAGTCCTACTTAGCTGCTTACATATTATAGTTTCCCTGTACTAACAATGTAACAGAGTATGAAGCTCTAATACACAGGATACTGTTTGCTCTCAAGAAGAAGGTAAAGATTTTGCATGTCTTTGGAGACTCAGAATTAGTTGTCAGACAGGTAAGAGGAATTTACTCTTGCAACTATAAGAAATTGTCAAATTATAGACACAGAGTGTGGGATTTGATTGAAGACTTTGATGCATTTAATATCACCCATGTACCTAGAGAATAGAACCATAGGGCAGATGCCTTAGCACAGGCTACCAATACACTAGAGCCCTTATCCATATCAGTCCTAAAGAGATTTTCAGTAGAGCTAGTATCAGTGCCATTAGTACTTGATAATGTTACTAATCTCCAGGTTTTTGATGATGATTAGTATATCCTAGATTTCATCTCTAACAAAGACATATTTGATGCTCAAATTATAGATGAGAACAATACAGAAGAGCATGTCTGGGAAGAGGAAGAAATATTAGAGTTGCCCAGTAATAAGATTCCCAAAGGGATGATAGAGCTAGAAAGAGCATTTGACCTGGATAACATGTTAAAATAGAAAGATCTTCCAAAAGCTGATGGGGGATAGTATTCACAAGTGAATATTGGACAAAATGATGACAAGAGAAATGTCTTGATTGGTAAGGTTTGCACACCAGAAGAGTTAGAAGGAATAACTTAAGCCCTTAAAGATTACATCCATGTCATTGCATGGACTTATGATGAGTTGAAGACATATGACACATCAGTCATAACTCACACTATACCCCTCAAGCCAGATGCTAAACCTTTCAGATAGAAACAAAGGCCAGTCAATACTTTGCTTGAACCAATAATTTTTGAACAAGTCAAGAAGCTGTTAAATGCCAAGATCATATTTCTTGTGAGGCACTCCACCTGGGTGGCTAATCTAGTGCTAGTAAGAAAGAAGAATAGAGACATCAGACTGTGTGTAGACTTCAGGAACCTGAACAGAGCATCAAAGAAGGACAATTATCCTTTACCCTCATTAGATGAAGTTCTGCAGATTGTCAATGGAGCAAAAATGATGTCCTTCCTGGATGGTTTCTCAGGATACAATCAGGTCATGGTTGACAAGATTGACAGGCTAAAAACTACCTTCACCACAAAGTGGGGGATATTTGCTTATAGACTTATGCCATTTGGGCTGATAAATGCTGGAGCAACATTCCAACGAGCAATGGACGTAGCCTTCAGAGGCTTAATAGGAAAATGTATAGTCATATACATGGATGACTTAATAGTATTCTCTAAAGATAGAGGAAACCATGTAACAGATCTTAGAAATGTGTTGAAAAAATGTGAAGAATATGGGATATCCCCGAACCCCAAAAAATGCATATTTGGGGTGACAACAGGAAAGTTGTTGGGCCCCTTGATAACTGAAAATAGAATTATCATTGATCCTGACAGGGTGGAGTCCATTATGAAATTACAGCTTCCAGGAAGCAAGAAAGAGCTCAAGTCTTACTTTGGTAAGATAAATTTTGTCAGAAAATTCATCACTGGCTTTGCAAAAATAATCAGGCCTTTAAATGCTATGCTGAAAAAGGATGCAAAGATTGAATGGACATTAGAAGCTAAAGCAATCTTTGAAGACATAAAGAAAGCTATTTCTGATGCTCCTATCCTCATCAGTCCAAACTACACTAGAGACTTTTATATTTATTCATTTGCCTTAGAACATACCTTTGTAGTAGTGCTCACTCAAAGGAATGAAGAGAAAGAAGAGAAACCAATTGCCTTCATGAGCTGCCCTTTCAAAGATGCTGAATTGAGATATGTAGATGTTGAAAGGTAGGCACTTGCTTTGGTCAAAGCAATAAAGAAATTTAGGCATTACATTCTGAGAAGCAAAGTGATTGTTGTGGTGCCTGATGCAGCAGTGAAGATACTGTTAATACAGAGTGAGCCTGGTGAAAAAAGGGCTAAGTGGATCATGGTTTTACAAGAATATGACATGGGGATTACACCCATGAAGTTGGTAAGAAGACAAGCTCTAATCCAAATGATATCAAAGATTGATCCAAACATAGTAAGTCAGTAGTATGTTATCAATGCTAAGGACAATGAAGAGTGGTATTCAGATATCAGGCACATCCTGATTACTGGAAGATGTCCTCCAAGACTGCAGGCTTCACAGAGAAGAGCCTTGAAGATAAAATCCCAGAAGTACATGATGAAAGGAGGAGTACTTTTCTAGAGGAATTATGAAGGAATATACTTGAGATGCCTAGAGAGGCTAGAAGCAAGCAAAGTTTTATCAGAGTTACATGACAAGTTTGGAACAACACATGGCTCATCCTTGGCTACAACACATGCTATCCTCAGAGTAGGTATTATTGGCCTACAATCTTCAAGGATACAGCTGAACACATTAAATGCTATCATGTATGTCAGGTTGCTACCAACAAAGAGAGATATGCTACACAACCTTTGCAACCAGTGTTGGAGGCGCGCCCATTTGCACAATGGGGCATGGATTTCATAGGACCTATTAATCCTCCATCATCCTCAGGCCACAAGTATGTTCTAACAATTACTGATTATTGTACCAGGTGGACTGAAGCTGTCAACAGTAAGACTTGCAGCGCAGAATATGTCGTCAGATTTCTGGAAAGTAACATAGTCACCAGGTATGGGGTTCCCTATGCTCTAGTAAGTGATAACGGCTCTGCTTTTACTTCAACCAAATTGTCAAGTTGGGTCTTTGATTATGGGATCATACTGAAGTTCTCATCTAATTATTATCCCCAAGGGAATGGATTGGCAGAATCCACTAACAAAAATTTACTGAATATCATAAAAAAGTTAGTAGACAAGAACCTTAGGGAATGGAATACACTTCTGAAATATGCCTTATGGGTAGACAGAACCAGAAACAAGGCTATATTAGGAAACTCACTTATCATTTAGTCTATGGGGTAGATCCAATCCTCCTTGTTAATCTGAAGATTCCTACCTTGCAGTTTGCCCAAGAGCACCTAGGCATAGACAATAACCAGGAAGTCAGGTTGCTTCAGCTAATGCACTTGGAAGACAAAAGAAGTCAGGCAATTGATCAATTTGCCAAACATCAAGCTGTTGTCAAACGCTGGTTTGACAAAAGAGCCAAAGTTAAAGCATTCAGGATATCTGATTTAGTCCTGATGTGGAATAAAGCCCATGAGAGGAAAGGAAACCATGGTAAGTTTGACAAATTATGGATAGGTCCCTTCCAAATTTCTGAGATATTAGGAGACAGTACTTTCAGGATTAAGAACTTGACAGGTGAGGATGTTCCATTGCTAGTTAATAGATAGTTCCTCAAACATTATTTCCAAGCCTAAGAAACTTCATGTCGGTCATGTGTATCATAATGTATATTTGTATAGTTGTTTGTACAGTGTTTTATTTTGGCTTTTGCTTTGTTTGCTTGTTGAGTTTTAATTTGGTTAGTCAAGATGATGCAGCTCACCGCCCCAGAAAATAAAAAAATTGTTAAGATTCAAGTGATAAGAACACATTTATATATAGGCTATGACTCGTTTTGAGAAAGTCATCATGATCAGGTCTATGATATCTTTTCATCAAGGTACCTTTTCCTAACCAAAGTGATTTCTTCACAATGACTCACCTAACAGCCTTGGGTATGTTGAACACACAAGTATAGGTGTTAAATGAAAAATCTAAAGGGACTCCCTTGCTACCAATGCAATCTCCAACCTAAAACAGCAAGTGACCATACCTTGCATTCTGAGCTTACATGATGATATTAGATATATGAAGTATAAATGTTAAAAAATCCAAAAGTATAATAAAATTAGGCCATCTAAGTAACTCTACCAGGGCTATAGACACCTGCTGGCAGTGGGGCTCTACTTAGGGGGATTGTATAGATAACCTTGTTGGGGCTATAGACGCCTGCTGGCAGCAAGGCTCTATCTAGGTTGGCTATGAGGGATGATCTCCAACTATGTAGCTTAACACCAGTTACTCATATTTTCAACTTACTTTCAAGATGAGGATAATTAATCATTTGCACACTACTGATCCTTTGTTAGCAATGTTACCATGAGGACATTTTATCATTCAGAAAGATTATGATGCTTATGCTTAGACAGAGTTAGAATGCTATGTTAGAATGTGTTCACATCACTTGAATCATTGGAATTCTAGTGTTTTCTTTGGTGGCAAGTTGTTGTGTGGTTACACAACACGCCCCATTTTGACTTGACAAAATAGGGACCCAACTTTTTTTTTGGCTTTGCTTGTGTTTTCTGCTTGTTGGCAGTCTGGTAAAAGTAAGACAATGCAGATGATCTTGCATAAAGGGGACTAGGTAAGTCATCATGATGAGGTCAATTTTTTCAAAGTTAACATTTCATGATAATAGCCTCATGGTTAGATAGGACATTAAATTTTATGTAGGTTTGCCTTTTGGATCACCCTAATATTCCTTAGGGAACAAAAGTTACGATGAGTCAAAGATCTAGTCAAACCTGATATTCCGAGGGGAGGATCATATTTCTTAACATCAGTCATATTATAAAAGATCACCCTAATCTAATATTATCACCTGATAAAATCATTTGCTATGAACATTTGGATGTCAACTTTATGTGATAGCGATATCTACCTGACACACAACATCATGTATTTTGCGAAGGTCATATTCCTGAATATCACCCGACATTTAAATATCACCCCGATATTTGAATATCAGCCTATCACAAAATATCACCCCAAACCAATGTCCTGCTAACATCATCCAAACTTGATAATCGAAGAAATAAACCTAATGATGATGTCACCATTCTTTTTAGACTGAGGAGGTATATCTCCAAACATGACCTTTCTTACATAACATGACGGTGACGTCGTAGTGCGAAAACGATGAATCAAGTCATTATCTTGTTGATGTCACCCTAATATTCTGAGAGAGAAGTCACTTTAGTCTAGGGGGTGATATTATAAACATCACCAGACATTCTGAACATCCCCTGATATTTTGAACATCACCCGATATTCTTAACCCAACCCGATGTTTCGACATCGGTCTTTCCACCTAAAACAGATGATCATATTATACCAAGGGGGTCATATTCTCAATATCACCTGATCTTCAGAGATCACCCCGCGCCTTGCCGCCATAACATTAAATGCACACAGATGTGGTAGGTGGTTCCCGCCGATTACGAACCTAATACATACACCTGGCGAGATCCAAAAGTTTCTTACAAGAAGATCAGCTGTTTCAATTAATTTGCCCTAATTTGCCTGAAAGAAGAGTTTGAAAGGGATTTACAGAGTCATTTTACACTTATCTTGCGATAAAACAAGTTTTTTATAGAGGACCGAGCTTACAAATCCTCATAAGGCTACCTGTGGACGCATATAGCTTGTACCAAAATGGGATACAAGAGCACTGTTGGTAATTGAGTCCCCTTCACAGATATCAACCTAATTAGGAGGATAAACACATCAGGTAAGTAAATGAAACCATCTGGTTGTCATATTCTGCATATCCAAGTGTCATGGTGTCCTCTAGTTTGAAGTTCTAGATTATGCATATCGAGATAAATGAAATATTAAAAGAGTATAATATGCATGATAACTAATGAATATGTAGTGTATATTACGCTTATATGTATCAATTGTAAGACCTAGTTTTGTTAATTGCAGGCACTCATGGTGGACAAGCCTTGGCTAAGTCAGAGGCAGAATTTCTAAAGCCCATGTTTGCTAAACCTGAGGGCGTCCAATTCAAATATGATGCCATCACAAACACACACCAAGGGAATATGGATCTGGCTGCCTGGTCAGTTAAAATGAGCGATGAGAAGAATAACACCTTGCTGGATGTAGTCTTTATATCTAGAATGTGGATTGTAGCTGGTTTCCCGTATTCCATGGAAACCCCTGAGCTGGTTATTGAGTGTGCAAGAAACTATAACCCAGAAACTAGGAGGGTAGAGAAGCATGGCAGAGTATATGCAGATCTGTCCATCAAGGGTCTTGCTGCTACATTCAGTTTACCATTAGGTAAGAAGGTTGCCAATATAGATTTGAAGAAGTCAGAAGTAGAATATGAAAATAATAAGAAGGCTACTAGGAAGAAAATGTACCAATGGAGGGTGAAGAATAGTCCCTATCCTGCAGTAGCTAAACTTCTGGTTCATTTATATAAATTTAATTTTGACGATGAGTACCAATACATGATAGCCCTACTCAGTAGAGTGACAGGCCAGCCTGATGCTGGAAGTTTTAAAGATTGGATGTATACAGTCATCCTGATGTGCCTTTACACAGATAACAAGCCAATGTGGGCTAAGATGATAAGTGATGCTCTAGATGAGCAGCTGATGAACCTAGGAGGTCCAGATTGTTCCTTCTATATGACCTCATACATAGTCTATTCATGTGCCTACAAGGGTACATTTGATGCATTGACTACAGATGGGCGAATTGGTGGCACAACAAATGATGCACATATATGGGATCACCATCCCTAGCTACAGAGAGTAAATTACCTCCAGGATTAAAAATTAGTGAATGATGCATTCTCTATGCATCTGGTAAGAACAATGGAAGAGGATAGAAATAAAAGACTGAGCATGGAAGCTCAGGAAGTCATATACATGCATGGAGCCTAGTTTATTTAATTTACAACATTCTCTTATATCAGAATTGAAGGTTTTGAAGAAGAACCCCTCATGCTCCCAAGATACCCCACTGATGCAGTAGTTTTAATGGAGTTCATGAGGCAAGTGGCTACAATACTGGATGCTTACAAAGCAAGTAACAAATTACCACCAGATTTGTTTCCAGTAACAATGGCCTAGTATATGTGCCCAGATTTTGAGAACATTAAGAAAGCCATAGCTGGTTTAACAATGATGAATTTCTAGTCATTCCCTTTGGTTAGATCATTTGATCCATATGGGAGGATGTAGAAGATCATGGGGAAGCCCATCCATCAAAAGAATCTTGAAGATTTTTGGGCAGATTACGAGGATGAGGTTGAGGCCAGAAGGAGAAGGTATCAAAGATTGACCCTTATCCAGATCAGGACCTTTGACTGCATTTCAGTCCCTACACAGTTGAAGAGGGATGATGGTAATATAATGGCAGATGAGTATGAAAAGAAAAAGATATATAATGATACAATATCCATGCTAGATCTTACTATGCCTGAAGATATTTCTTTAGATCCATTCATAGGAAGGATATTGCAGTTGACCCAGGCATGGGTCAATGAACAAATAGATACACTGAAGAAGAAGGGAGTAGCCCTTACTGTTGATAATAAGAGGAAGAGATAGGAGGTTCCTGAAGATGAATATGATGATTTCCTAGTTGAGAAGAGGAAATCCAAAGGAGAGAAAGCACCACCTCCTGAAAAAAGAAAGAGATCTTCAAGAGGTAAGAAGACTAATCCTGAACCCAAAGGGGTTATAATTGAAAGAATAGAGATGTCAGCTGAGGATGCATCAGGATCAAGACAAATATCAGCATCATCCGCACCACCTCTCGGGGATAAAAAAAGGCTAAAGGAATCCAGAGGCCAGCTGCACATCCTACTGATATATATGAAGAGGGTCAGACATCACATAAAGAAGTGAAGGATGTCCCTCTAGAAGAAGAGCCTGAAGAAGAAGAAGGTCTTATATCCTTCACAAGAAAGAGAAAAGCACCTTAGGTGATACCAACTACACCTAAGAAACTAAGAACTTCAATGAGAGGTGAAATAAAACAACCCCCAATAATGCTAAAAGGGGCAGGTGGGGAATTATTCAACAGGGAATTGCAACATAACGTTCCACTTCCCACCATTGTAAAGTTCAAGACTGAACATGCAGAAGAACAATTGAAAGAGGCCTCTAAGGTAGTGCAAAGTGGTCTAGTCTCATTAGATGAAACAATTGACCTATCTGATGATGAGGTAGTGAAAGATATAGCTTCACAAAAGATGGAAACCCTTGCTACTAATACCTGGATAACTCCTCATGGAACCCCAGTAGTACAAGTGGCGTTAGAAGAGCTAAAGCAAATGGAGCAAGAAAAAGAAAAGAGTCTAGAGAAGATTCCACAACAAATAGGGCTCGATGCATTAGTTGATCAGGTGACAAGTCCTGCAACAATAGATTTAACATATGTAGAGGATGTAAATCCTAAAGATACAGTAGGTACACCTGAAAGGACAGAAAATGTCAAGGAGGTTAAACAGATAGAAGTGGAAGATAAAATTCTAGACATTGCTCAGCAACAGCAGGATGCATCGGCTGAGCCCAAAGCGGTAGAAATTCCACTAAAGGACAAAGAAGATAAAGAAATATCAAGTCTTGGTGATCACAAGGCTCAAGAGTAATTATCACAACTACAGCGCAGATTATAGTTGCAGATCAGGTGGAGAAGCCTAAGTCAGATGAAATAATATCCACAGATACCAATATACCTCAAGATGAGGAAAATGCTAAAGTGGATGAGATACCCAAGGAGGAAGTAAAAGATCAAGATCATGATAAACATGTAGATGATCAGCAGGATCACTCTCCAGAAAAGAAATTCCTCAACAGGAGGATATACCCGAAGATCACCCTCATGAAAAACATCATGAGGAAGAAATAAGAAAGTCACCATCTCCATCAAGAATAGATATAGCTACTAGAGATCAGGATGATCATCATCATGATGGTGGGCACCCAGGATCTAGAGACCAAATTCCCTCATGGCTGGAGAAAGAGATAAGTACTGAGTCTGGACTAGAGATGCAGGAGTTTGATGTTTCGACATTGTTTTCAAAGACTTTAATGAAGTGAAAGAGGAAGGCAAGATTAACTTCTGCTATTAGAAGGGATCCTAATACAGGTAGGAGAACAGTCCAGGTAGTTGTTCCTATAGTTGATAAAGAAAAGGGCAAGATCACTCTGGATGAATTCCAGATTACTACAGTGGATTTGGGATTTGCCAATGAAGATCAGGAAGGCCAGGAAGGTAAGGACATTATTGATTCATTAACTCAAAGGGTGAAAAGAGAGAAAGAGAAGAATAAGAAGCATAAAGAGCACATTGCTCATCTGCATGCATATATAAAAGGGTTAATTAACCCTAATGATACATCAAGTGATAAAGAAGTCCCATTGACTATAATTTCTTAGGAGGAGGTCAACAAGTTGAACCTCATGAGACATGAATCAATAATAATGTTGAAATGGATGTCATCTACGCTCGATGGAGCTGAAGAAGTGGTAAAAGCCTCTTTGAAGAGGTGGAATTCTTTGGGCACCTCCAGGGAAAAGGTAGATAAACTGCAAATGGACATTGGTAGGAGGTCATTTCAATTAGAAAAAGCCATGAGCATTTTGGATGAAATGAAGAGGATTGATCCATATATTCTAAATAAGAATCAAGTACTGAATAATAACACAACCCTATTGATTGATATATGGAATAAAGACATCAGGTTCGAATGTGATGTGCTTAAAAGATGCAACAATAAACTAAGGAATATCAGCATGAAGCTACATGATATGATGTCTCATGAGGCTGAAGTTTTGGAAACATTAGAAGGAGATGCAGAAGGCAAGATATAAAATCAAGATGAAGAGTTTGTCATCAAAGCTCTACATAGTAACTTCCAGCTAGTTGCTGAGGACCCTCTCAACCACCTGACAGAAGAAGTGCTGGATAAAGTAATGAGAATAAAGGTCAAGGTGGAAGATTATAATGAAACATCCAGCAGCAGGAGGAATAAATTGGAATTTCTCTGGAGCAAATATCAAGTGCATAAACATGCTATCGCCAAAGCGAGAACTCAGGATGGCAGAGAATTGGAGAAGATAGTGTAAGCATATGAGAATATCAGGATAGCTATGCAGGTCCATATTCAAAAAGACAATTATCATGATGATGAAGATAGAGAAAGTGTTGAAAGTGATGATCATGACAATAAGGATGATGATGAAGATGCACCATAAAGGGAATATATGCATCAGGTGCTTAGGAAAGTATAAGTTGCCTAGATGGTTGCTAGCTTGCAACCTCTGCTATGTGGAAAAGATTGACTTAGTCAATGAAATGTGAACCATAGATCTTAATAGATAAATCTTGATCGTAGATCAATTGTAACCGCTCCCTCACTTTATTCTATAAAAGGTGTAGGGATGCCTCATTTTAAACATTTGAAACTTAATTGAAATCTATTTGCTATAGTATTCAGGGCTTATTTCAAAGTTGTTGTATACATATATGTTATTGCATACTTAATGAATGAGAAGACTCTTTTGATTACAATCCATCATAAATCTCGAGTAATTAGTGTATGAATTCTTGATACATGCTGTGATTTGTTGCGTCCCTTGGAGTGCATATCTACTTACATGTGTTGTTTTCATGCCTTTCCTTTGAAGTTAGCATCAACTGTATCTAGATGTGGAATGTCCTAGTGAACATATGGTTTGATTTCTTCTCTTCATGACTGTATCTAATGTATATGTGGCTCAATAGCAGAAGGTTAAACATTAATTTGAAGTATTTCTTTCAATTTCTTTCAATTTCAGAACATTTCATCATTATAATTGCAAATAGTTGACAATCTTAAGCAAATAATACAAATATGGAGACGTCTCGCAGGTAGCTGAACATATTCAGCATATTTGAGGTTAGAGCATGTCAAAAATGGCAAATATCATGCAAAGTTTTAAAGATGGAAGCATCATTTGAAGCATATCTTGTATAGAGTAACTCTCTGTGCAGCATCATTACAGGAAACATTAGCTTACTGATGAGATCTACGTAAGGCCCCAAAATGGAAACAGCAATACACATCAACCTCTGAGTAACGTCAGAAGATTAAGACCTAATCACCAGAGAGTTGGGATCATGAATTCTCTGGATTCATCGTATCTTTCAAGATGAATAAAGGTTAATGTGTACTTTTATTCTATGTTTGTTTATGACTAACATCATGATCAACAATGTCGTGGATCCCCCTCAGGGGCCACGACACACAGTGGGCTGAAACCCCCCTATGTTCACTATGTTCCATAAAAAAAATAAACAAAAAAATATACAAAAATAGTGGCCACCTGTGTAAAATGGCCTTTTCTTTTCTCTTGGATTAATTTCTTCTCTCTCTCTCTCTCTATATATATATATATATTTGTGTGTGTGTATATATATATAGATATGGATATATATCATCCTCTGTATATACATAGGATTGTGTATATACAGTGAGTTGTGTGTGTCTATATATATAGTTTTGATATAAACCTATGGCTTATTTATATTTCTCTAAATATTTTGTTATATTTGAGCAAAATATAGAAAACAAAATACCCATGCTAATATCTCTAGTTTTAAAACATTTATTTCAAGATTAGATTTAAAAAAATATAATTATATTAATAAACATATTTCATTCTTATGCAAAACTAGAGCATTTGAGAAAGAAATCTTAGAAATTTCAATTAGAATGGGAGGGAAAATACAAACTTGAACTTTAAACTAAAGCATTTGAAAATTGTAACCTTGAGAATATAGAAAAATAAAATATTAGAAACTATTAGAAAACAATTGCAAAATAAAGTAGACATGAGTTGCTTTTATAAACTTGTTTAGGTTGGAGAGTGTTGCCCTAGAAGGTTAAATAGTTTAAAACCCCTTTTTTACTTTTCAAACCCACTTAAGTGAATTTAATTATTTTTGTAAGGTCATATAGGTTATGTGTTTAACTCATTGCATTTTTTTGATCATTTAAACCCTTAGAATATTTTTGTAATGTTATGTTGCCCGATTTTTGAGAGATCAGTTATTTGTTTCAAAGCCTTAGTTGGGTAGATGTGAGGGATTTTTTTAATGGAAAATTATTTATTTCATTGATTAGTTTTAATGATGTGTAGCTTTAATTTAAGAGTCTTACCTTAAATCTATTAGGTTAGATTTTTAAAAGAAGTATGTAATCTAAGTTAATTTCCTTGTATTATTTTAATCCCATTTGATGATGCATTAAATTAAATTATAGCTTTGCTTTTAGCTTCCATTTTTATATTGAAATTTAACTGTAGATTATTTCTAGGGTTAGGGTTTCGACTTAATTTGGAACTATTTTCCACCTTCACTTAGGAAACCCTAGGGATGGTTCCTAGATGGAGACCACCCCTCTTAGAGATGCTTTTTGCGACTCACACCCCCTTAGTTTCTATCATCATTGTAGGGATTGCAAAAAGAGTTTCACATCATCCCACACTTTATTTGACTTCCTCACCTTTGTGCGTTGTGGCTAACATGTGTTGTGAATACAACCACATTACGCATGTGTGTCACTAAGTGCGCTTGTTGTGCACGAGGGGGTTTTAGAGTCGGGTGGAAATTTTTTTTGATATTTCATGTCATGACCACATGACATATGTGGGAATAACATGTGGTTATTATGTCATGACCACATGGCAAATATGGGTATGACAATTGGTATCAAAACTAGGTTTCAAACATTGGGAACTATGGGTGTGTGCAAGTGTTTGTGTTGAGCTAATTGTTGGTCATGCATACTTGATTTGTGTGTCTAGCTTTAGCTTGTGTAGCAATGAGCTTGTAAGACACCTTGTGTGGGAACAACTTGTTTCCCTCAATTTTTCTTCCGCTAACTCCCATGTATGACTTGGTGTCGTGAGTACTTGGGGAGTGTATTCATGATGAATAGAGTAATTGAAGGACCATACAAGTCCTAATTTAGAGAGTTTAGCCAACATTTTGATAAGGTGCTCCTTGTAGGAGATTAATTGTTTGAGTATTGCTAGTGTGGTATTCTAGTAAAGTTTTGCTCCTTTTCCCTAGTTAATGGCGTAAATTGATCCTTCAATAGAGATCATCTCAACCTATTGAACTACATGGTCCTAGAAAGATGGTGTTATGGTAAAGCTACCTCTTATAGAAACCTTGAAGGCTTGCCCTTGTGAATGTTTGAGTGGCACAATTCATGTTGTGAGTGCTATCACGTCGTATGAGACTTACCCTTTTTTGAGAATGTTGAGTTGTGTTTACCCTACCTTGTAGGAAGAAAAAAATGTAATAGAATGATACACTAACCTTTGTCTAATACTTATGTACTCCATGTTATCCCCAACCTTGTTTTGATCAAATAATCTTTGAAGTGTGGGATAAGTTTCTATCTTGATTAGAAGACCCTTAGTTGTGATGCAAATAAGTTGTTCATTAGGTATCATTTGACTTAAGATTTAGGATTAAGTTACCCTGATGAACAATTGTCACTTGAAGAGTGAAAAGAGGATAAGGTTGGAATATTCTTTTGTTAGAGTTGTTTTAGTACCCTCATCTTGAGGATGGGGTAGTGAACATTAAAAGAGTATGGTGTGTAAAGCCTTTTATGGCTACCTTCTTATTTTTTCCATTGGGTTAAGTGGAAGGATAGTAGTGGCTTGCGAACCACTTCTTGGCTATGAATTTTGTGACACTTGTTGTGTCACAGCAGGATAAACTCCTTGTACCATATTGGTGTCTAGTGCCTGATAAAGGCTATGCACTACTCTTAGCATTAATTTGTAATATGCTATAATTGCTTAAAGGAGATACCTTGTGTAGTTGATGGTTAAAAGGTGGATTAATGCATGATGTTGAACCATATTATGATAGTCAAGGGGTAAGATCTAGTTGCAGGTGTAACTCTCTAGTTGGTTATTAAATAAGAACCTAAAAGCAACTTGACCCCTACCTTGCCATCTTGTTTTGTTGGTTCTTTCTTACCTTTATGTCTTGTTAGGGTGACGAAGTTCCCTTGGGACCAACTTTGTCTTTGTACGTAGATGGCTATAGTGAAGCCTTGTGATGGGTTGTAGTAAAGAAAGTTAAGATTTAGTTATGCTTGTCCTTCCGAGTTATTGTGAAAACCCTCTAGTAGTACCTTCTTGTCTTTTAGTATGGGAGAACACATGAGATGCTTAAGGTGTTTGAGAAATTTATGTGACGATATAGCTAGAGTGTCAACTCTTCTATCTTGAAACATTAAGTTGTTGGCTTTTGGTAAGTCACGAGATCAGTCCCTTGTGTAACTGATTATACAATCCCATGAAGATGATTGTCATGCCCACATTTCCCATGCGGTCACGACATGCATCACACGTGTCATGTCCACATTTGTCATGTGGTCATGACACGAAATATCAAAAAAAATTCCACGCTTCCCTAGAAACCTCCTCGCACGCGTAAACGTGCTTGGTGGCGTTATGCTTAAGGTGTAAACATGATAGTGGCGGGGTAATGCGTTCACATGTGCATACCATTCGCAATGAAGGACAACTAGGGGGTTGAAGTGACGTGGTTAACATCGCCAATAGGGTTAGGATCAATGATTAAAACCCTAAGTTAACCTATGTGAATGAAGGGATTTTGATGTAAGTCAAAAATCAATAATCAAAATCAATTACATGAGAGGATAAGATATAATACAAAAATCAAATGACAATACTTGGCAAAAAACCAATATTATAATCCCAAACAGGGTCAAACTTCACTAACCTAGCTAAGCCCTAAATTCTGGAAAAATCTGGCAACATAACACCTCACAGGCGTGATAAGGGTTTATTATAATTACACTAATTTGATCAAAAGGTTTACTGATTTGGTTTGTATTACCTACACCTCACTAGTTGAAATGGTAGATCAGATGAATAAGTTAATTGAACATTTTTCAACAAAGCTCGATCAATTTGTTCTCCTTCACGTTTTCTATAATTTAAAATATTTTTCAACAAAGCTTGATCAATTTGTTCTCCTTCACGTTTTCTATAATTTAAAACATTTTTCAACAAAGCTCGATTAATTTGTTCTTCTTCACATTTTCAATCAATCAGAGTTATTTCTGCATCATTTACATTATTCCTAATTTTTTGGTAGATCAGATCTCGGAAACAAGTTTTACCAACTTCATTTTAAAAGTTTACTAGGTTCTCGAGTTGGATTTAAAACAACGTCTAATTTAAATTCGTTAATTAAATTTATCCAAAAATGATTAAAAAAATATAAAATTTTAATTAATAACAATGTAGTTTAAATCATCCTCATTGAGTTAGGTTTTATGATCTAAGATTTAACCTGATTGTTTAAAATAAATACATCCCAACTTTTAAATTGTGTAAAATTCAAATAAAACCAATAAATATTTTTCTTCAAATATCAATTTAAAAATCAATAAAATATATTAATTCTTCTATTCATGATCTAATCTATTTATTAATATCCACTAAGAAATAAAAATAATACTCCAAAAAGAATAAAGTGTTACCCATTATATTAATTATCTCAAATTCCCTTTATAAATTCACATCTTAAAACAAATGGACAAAATAATTAAAAGAGGGTAAGTTAAATTTTTAAATGAATTTTTTTAATTTCTCTTTGCCCTAGAATCCTCCAATAATAAAATATAATATCTCTAAGGGCAAAAAGCCCTAACCCTATTTTCTTTTCATTTCTCATATTGTTTTTCTCCTCTTTTTTTTTTCTCTTCTCCTTCTTCTTTTCCTTCTCTCATTTTGTCTTCTTGGTTTTTGGTTGTAGGTTTAATGGTGGCCACATATGAAATGCATATGATGGCATATATATATATATATTAATGTGTGTATTTAAATGCTCTGGATTTTCTTTTTAAAAAATATATTTTTTGTTTAAAATGCCATATCCCCAATTTTTTTGTGGCAGAGGGGAGAGGTGCTGCTGGGGCAATGGCGGTGGACTGTGATAGAAGTAATGATGAGGGGGCCATGAAGTGGAGGTGCTGGACGGAGGCTGAGGGGAGGCTGCGGAGTATTTGGTGGCGGGTACGGGGGAGTCTGCGGTTAAGGGGTTGTGGGGATGTGGAGAGGGGGCGGAGCCCCCACCCACATCCCACTGTTCCACATTCCCACTAAAATAAAGGGCGACGGTGGGGGGTTCGAACCCCCCACCACTTCATACTTTTTTTTTTGTTAATGATAAGCATTAAAATCAACAAATTTTAACTTTCTATTTCAAATGTAAATGGCTTACACACAAAATTAAAAAAATATATTTTTACAACAAGAGAGAGAACAATACTCTTCTCTTTGACAACTAGTAAAAGATACAAGCTCCTAAATTGCACATGCTCTCTCACAAGAGCTAAAGAGAAAATAGGATATCAACTCCAAGAATAATGGTGTTTTCTCCAACTTCACAAACTTATCTCCAATGAACCTACAATATCACAAGAAGGGGAAAGAAGCCACAACAACTTTCTCTCCTTCCTACCATAGACCCACAAGTGGGTCACCCCCAAGCTAGGGAGGTCATACACACACTTAGAAACTCACACCACATCACAACAAGGCATTCAACAACTAAATACAAATTTACTCCCATGGTGAACACAACACAAGAACTCAATCAGGATGAGTTCAAAGGGGTAGGGGAGTGGACAACACTCAACTCAAGAGTGCCACTCCTACAAATATCCCAATACAAATACCTCTCAAGGCCTCAAGCCAACACTTTTAAACACAATTTCCACAAAGCTTCCATTTGGCTCTCAAGCCATTTCACATATTGCACTTACTCACATATTGCCCTCAAGGATACAACACCACAAAATCAAGGAAATGACCCTAAGGAGGTTCACTCCTCCCCCACCCCACACTTGTTGAGCATCTTCTCCCTAGTGGGAGAGGCTTTTACAACACCCTTACAATTTTTCCCCACAAGAACAAATAAAAAATCAAAAATAGAACTCACACATAGCTTCACACAAACAAATAAAAATACATAAGGGAAGGCCTTAGCCTTGAAACCAACCTTAAAAATCCCAATTTGGTAGATGGTTGATGTAGAGCTCCTCCAATTCCTCCAAAATAAGCCACAAAACTCTCTCCAACTTTTTCCCTAAAGTAAAATTCAAAACAATAAAATTTGCCAAAAATTCAACAACCCCTTACCCTTCTCTAAGTGGGATTATAATAAGATCTTGCCATGAGCTTTGAGGAATGGGGAGGTGACACTTGTCACCTCCTCACTCCTCCTCCCTACTACAAACAAGACCCATGGAATGGGTGGTGACACATGTCACTCACCCATCCCCCAAGTCTCTCTCTCCCTTCCACTTGTCCTCCCTAGAACATGTGGGAGAGAAAAGTGGAGCTTAAGAGGGAATGGGTGACACATGTGCCCCATTCCTTTCTTCCTAAGAGGGACCACACAACTCCAAGGTACCCTCACCAATTGTGAGAGAGACTTGGAGTAAAGTCCTCCACAATTGAGGTGTCTTGGAGACTTCCCCAACCTAGGGAAGAGGAAAGGATGGGGTTGAGTGTTGGACCCACTCATCCTCTCCCTCCCATGCCTTCAATTTCGTTACTTTACTTTAGGGTGAAGTTAAAGTGACCAAATGGAGGTTTACCTTGGGTTAATCAAGCCAAAAAGGTCCCTAGACCTAAGGGGTACAACCCAGGGTCAAGTTTAGCTCATTTAGAGCACCAAGGGTTAAGTTAAAGCACATGAAAAGGGGTCTCAAATTTTAAAATTTAAAAAAATGAAATTCAAAAGACAATATTCTTACAACACCAATTAGAATTCAGAATAAAAGAGGGGTAGACTTAACTTGACTAACAACATGCAATCAACATTATAGAATTTCATCATGCATAGAGGAACTAGATCAGCTTCTCAAGGGAAAACAACATCGTGTGTGGGATGATCTCCAATTTATGTGGCTTGTTAGAAATACCTGCGCACTCAATTGAAAAGTTAATTCCACATATATATAATAGCTAAAGAAAATTGAAACATACACTTGCATACAATATCACATATCCATATAAGCATCAAGGAAGTCACATTACAATTAGATTCTAAATTCTGCATTTCAAACATCCATTCCCAAGATTGAATCACAAAAAAAATTTCTAACTAACATCACCCAATTAGTTTTCCCATAACATCATAATATAAACCATATGTCTAACATCATCAATAAAGCAATATCTAGGTCTAAACACATCCTAAACATACTAGGCATAACAATTCCACATACATCATAAAGTCTAATAGTCTGGAAATTCAGGATCAACAATCCCATAAGTCTAAATGTATCACCAATAGTAAAATAAATAGTCGAATGTAAGGGATGAAAAAGTAGGCCTTGCATCCTCCCCCCTAAGACTATACTTCCTCCTAGAAGTCATCAAAGAGGTGATGATAGAGGGCCCTCAATCTCGTTGCATCCTCCCATGTCATCATGACCTCATTGTACATGTCCCACTAGACCCTAACCTAGTTTAGCTCTTGACCTCGAAGGCCCAATGTCTAACGAGCCAATATGTGAATTGGCTCCAAAGTTAGCTAACCATCTGCCTCTACCTGAAGAGCACTCCAATCCAATACATGAGATAAATCAGATATGTAGAGTCATAAAACTAAAACATGAAAGACATTGTGGATACGCGACAGGCTGGGTGGCAAGGCTAGACAATAGGCTATAGGTCCTATCCACTCCAAGATCTCAAAAGGTCCTACAAAATGAGGTGCAAACTTAGAGCCCTTTCCATAATGGATTGGACTCTTGTATGGTTGCAGGATCAAGAAGACTCTGTCCCCAACTAAGAAGCTCTGATCTACCCTCTTAGCATTGACATACTTCTTCTGTCAATCCTGTGCCTCCTAAAGTATCTGCCTAATCAATGTCACCTACTGCTCCATATCCTGAACCAACTCTAGTCCTATCGTAACCCTGTTCTCAATACGATCCCAACTCAAAGGTGTCCTAGAAGGTCTATCATACAAGGCCTGAAAAGGAGGCATACCCAATGAGTTGTGATGCCCATTGTTGTAGGCAATCTCAACTAGATACAAATACTCCTCCCATCTACTCTGATGGTCCATGACATACATATAGAGCATATCCTCGAGAACCTAATTAACTCTCTATGTCTGTCCATCCATCTCAGGATGATAGGTGGAATTGAAGTTGAGTTGTGTGCGCAACGCCTGTTGTAAGGCTCTCCAAAAGGCTAAAGTGAATACCGAATCCCTTTCAGAAATGATACGGTGAGGCACCCCATGTAATCTAACAATTTGATCCAAGAATACCCTCACCACATATGGTACATTGTACGTCATGCATATAGGTGAGAAATGCACCACCTTGGTCAACTTGTCAGCCATCACCATGATGGCATCATGGTGGCATGATGACATAGGAAGACCAACAATAAAGTCCATGGAAATGGTGTCCCATTTCCACTTAGGTATCTCATGAGGGTACAAAAGACCTTTTGGATGCTGATGCTCAGCCTTGACCCTCTGGCACTTAAGACAAAGAGCAACATATTCTGCAATATCTCATCTCATACCTGCCCAATGGTATAACTGTCACAAATTGGCATGCATCTTCTTCACCCCTGGGTGTGCTACATAAGGTGCTCTATGAGCCTCTGAAAGAACCACTGTACGAAGATCACCCACATGGGGTACATAGATGTGCTGTCGATTTCTCAGCAAACCATCTGACTCAAGGGAATATCCTGTGAATCTACCTTTAAGGGCCCTCTATTTCTAGATCTCCTATTGCACCTCAATAAACCACTCATCCTTAGGCAGATGCTGAATGATGCACTCTCTCAAGTCCACACTCAAGGTCAAGGTCAGGATCTTGTGGCACCTCTGACTCAAGGCGTCAATGACCACGTTCTCCTTCCCTTTGATGTAGTGGACATCAAAGTCGTACTCGCATAAAAACTCCATCCAACGCCACTGGCAGGCGTTCAAATTTGGCTATGTGAATATGTACTACAAGCTATGTTGATTCGAATGGAGCTCAAAGCGAAGACCCAAAAGAAAGTGTCTCCAACGAACAAGAGCATGTACCACTACTGCGAGCTCTAAATCATGAGTAGGGTAGTTCAGCTCATGTGTCTTGAGCTTACGCAACTTATATGCAATCGCTCTACCACCCTACATAAGCATGGCTCCCAAACCCTCTAGTGATGCATCTGTGCAAACAACAAAATCCTTTATAGGATCTAGAACCGCTAAGATGGGAGCACTGATAAGACACTCCTTGAGGACCCCAAAGGCACTCCTTGAGGACCCCAAAGGCCCTCTCGCACTACTCAGTCCAAGTGAAACTCTTCCCTTTCTGTTGAAGGGAAGTGATGGGGTGTGCTATCTTGGAAATGCCCTCTACGAATTTGCAGTAGTAACTAGCTAAACCCATGAAACTCATGACCTCTATCACACTGGTGGGTGCTGGCCAATCCTAGATAGCTCTGATCTTTGATGGATCTATGGAGATACCATCACCTGATAGGATGTGCCCCCAGTACTGTACCTCTATCTTGAAGAAGGCACACTTCCCGAGGTTGCTATAAAGTTGCTACTCTTGCAAGCATCTCAAAACCTAACGCAAATGATCCACATGCTCCTCCTTGATCCGTGAATAGATCAAAATATCATCAAGAAAGATGATCATGAACTGATCCAAGTAAGTGCAGAACACCCCATTCATGAGACTCATGAACACTGCAGGGGCGTTTGTCAAACCGAAGGGTACCACTGTGAACTCATAATGGCCATATCTAGTTCGAAAAGTAGTCTTATGAATGTCTGCCTCTGTGATGAACAATTGGTGATACCTGGATTTCAAATCAATTTTTGAGAACACTCTGGCTCCCTACATCTAGTCAAAAAGGTCATCAATCCTAGGCAGAGGATAACGGTTCTTTACAGTCACCTAGTTCAACTACCTATAATCCATGCACAAGCGAAGAGACCCATCCTTCTTCTTCACAAAGATAACCGGTGCACCCCATGGTGACATGCTAGGTCAGATGTGTCCCTTCTCAAGTAACTCCTCTAACTGCAGCTTGAGCTCCGTGAGCTCATGTGTAGTCATCCTGTAGGGTGCACAAGACACTGGCTCTACACCTCGCACTAGATTGATGTGGAAATTTACCTCTCTGCGTGGAGGCATACCTGGTAATTCTGACAAGAACATGTCGGCAAACTCTCTCAGGATAGGGTAGTCATCCAAAGAAGCCTTAGGCTCATCCTCTAATCTGTCACTAATCGTGATAGCAAACATCTGACATCCCTTCCACATGTAGCACTTAAGCTGCTCAGCGGATATCATACAAACTGCCATGGGCTTTTGAATGTCCACTATCTCAATCAGTGCACCGTGATCATCTAAGCAGCTAATCATCATTCGATGACAATCTAGCTTGGCTCTATGAGCCACAAGCCAATCCATACCCAAAACTACACCGTAGGATCCTAATGACATAACTCTCAAGTCACAAGACGTAGTGAAGGAACCCAAGGAAATCTCATAGTCCCAAACCAAGGTATTGTTGTGTGGTTACACAACACACCCCATTTTGACTTGACAAAATAGAGACCCAACTTTGCTAGCTTGCTCCCTTGCTTTTGTCTTCTGGGCGGTAATGGTAAAACAACATTAGTCAATATGTATGTGTTTAATGTTAGGTATATTTGTGATCTTGAAGTCTGAACCCAAATTCCAAAGTTTGAATCTTTCCTCAAGAAGCCTGCCATGTGAAAGAGTGTAAAATTCTAGGCAGGTTTGCCTTTTACATCACCCTGAAATTCAGCCAAATGAGAAAGTTATGGCCAGTCAAAGTTCTAATCAAACCTAATATTTGAGGGGGGGTCATATTCCAAACATCAGTCACCTTGTGTAATATCACCCTGATATTACAAATATCACCCTTATATTATAAGATCACCCGATCTTACTAAGATCACCCCAATGCTAGTTTATCACCTGATAATCATTTGGTCTGAAACTCTGGACGTCAATCTTACATGATAGTGGTATTTACCTGTTAGATAGCTTCATATATTTTGTGGGGGTCATATTTCGAATATCACCCGATCTTTCGAATATCACCCGATATTTCAAATATCACCCTGCCGCAGAATATCACCCCAGTGCCAATACGCTGATGACGTCATCCAATCCCGATGAACAAAGAAATCAGGAAATCACCTTGACGGTGACGTCATCATCCTTTTTACCTTGCAGAGGTATTTTTCCAACGATCACCCTTTTCAATAACATGAAGATGATGTCACCCTGATCTTTCGAAAGGGGGTCATTTTAGTTGCGGGGGTCATATTTTTTAACATCCCCTGATCTTACATTCATGACCTGATATACACATGGTCAACCTTTGACCACATCACCTGATTTCCTTTGCATTAGTGTTGCCGCTCAAAGGTGAAAGGTCATGTTACACATGGGGGGGTCATATTTCCAATATCACCCTACTTAGAAAATCCACTATCTACGTATTTGTATGCTCATGTCAAATTTATACCTGAGGGTCATCTACCCGTCAAAGTACTCGCGCATTCAATGGGGATCACGTTTGTAAATATGACTGATCTTACCCAATGTGACTGTGACATCATCATGTTCTATTCCAAAGCAAGCTCGACAATCATGATGACATCATCATCATGTTCCTAATATAGTAGTGTCACATTCGTTAATATGGCTCATCTTCGCTAACATGATGATGACATCAGCTTATCCTATTCCACAAAGGACCTAATATGACGGTGACATCATCAATCGGCTTGAACTCTGAAGGTCATCTATTCTCTAACATCCGTCATCTTTTCTAATATGATTGATCTTTCCTAACATGCCGGTGACATCATTATGACCCGATATAAAAAGCTCGACATGACCGTGACATCATCTTATTTGGAGGGTGATATTCCTCAATATTAGGGTCATATTTCTTAGCATCACTCGATTTCCTTCAGTATGACCATGACGTCAGCCTTCCGTATTTTAACGAAGCCCGTCTATGACGATGTCATCATTGTCATATCCTAATCTATGAAGAGAGTCATATTAGTTAATATCCGTCATATTAACTAATGTCCATACCCAGACCTGATAGTTTTATTCAATGGAATTTAGTGAACAAAAGCGCATGTATTGCATATGCATGATCTTATGCATGCGATATACACAGAGAAATACAAAACTGAAAATGCTTACATATCATATGAAGGGTAACATTACCGTTTGAATACAAAAAGAGCTACCGGAAGGTGAAACTATTTGCAAAACTTCAGAGAAACTCAAAAAAATTAGGAAATTTTTTATCCTCCCCTTGGCAGGGTCATAAGTCCTAGCTATTTTATCAGAATTCAAAATTTTTGGACTCATTGGAAAGATAAACTAGTTATCTAGTTTGAGTTTCTCAATTATTAAGGCTTAATGCCTAGTAACCGACAAAGTCTTGAGGTGTAATTCCGCTCCTAAGGCCTCCAAAAATGCAATTTACTAAGATGTAGAAAACACAAAGAATTACATTTTTGATATTTTTATCAAAAAATCACTCAAATGACCCTGGACCTGATCAGATATTGAAACTATTTTAGGGCCTGATAGCATGTTTTTCAGTCAACGATAGTCACCCGGACCCTCTTGACCACCTATGGACATTTAAATACACGAATTTTCACAGATGCTCAGTATTCATAACCTATTATATATAGGTTTGCACATTCACAGCCTGATAAAATATAAATGTTTATTTTTCTGCTAGTTTATAGAATGACGATGCTTAATTCTTGTCTATTTGTTGTAGGAGGTTGAAGTTATTTGGAGTTTGGCTGAAAATTGCAGAGTTGCAGATGCAGAGGCAACATAAACCTAAGCTGAGGAGGATATTGTCAAATGCATTGTTTGCCAGCTGGAGGATGGACCAAGCCGAAGATGCTGGAATATTCTATGCTAGCAGTGTAATTGCCAACTGGCAGGCATGTGCTGTTCATCTAGACCATTGGTTATTTTGAGATGATCCTAATCATTGGATCAATGTAACTATTTTCTGGCCTTTGTTCTATATAAGGGCCATAACTTGCCCAAATAAAAAAGAGGAGGATCATAATAGAGGAAAAATATCTGGTAAAATAAGGCCAATTACTGTAGAATTAAGAAGAGATCAGATTACTAAGACTAATGAGGACTGAATTGTTGAAATGTTAAGGTTCTTTCTTCAGATCATTGTAAATATACCTGTTCTAAAGCATACTTAATGGAGATGAAGCTTCAAATTACATCCTGATTGTAAACTTTACGTAATCTTCAAGTTGATTTCTGGATATGTAATGGTGAATGTTGTGTTCAACTGGAAACACTTTCATTTTATTGCATGTTGTTGTCAACTTTTCCTTTGAAGATTTGCATTGGATCATGTGGATTTGTGGAATGTCCTGGTGAAGTATGATTCTAGTTTTCTTCTCTTCATTGTTGTATGGGAACATGTATGTGGATCAGTGATCTCAGTCAAGTAATTTTTGGAATCTCATTCTCTAACCCTTTTTCTCATTTTAATTTCATTGAAATCACTTCCATAACTGTAAATCATGATAAATAACAGGCAGAGTAGAGAAATATGTTGACATCTCATGGATAATTGAAAATCCTTAGCATATTTGAGCTAAGTGCATGTAGTGTTGAAAATATCATGCAAAGAATTGCAAATAATGGTAGAAATCATGCAAATATCAACCTATAAGCACATTATTTGACTAAATTCATAGTACAGAGGTAGAATTATTGGAGATTTATGCAGAGCAGACATAAAGAACATGATATTTGGAGAAATTACTGATGAACTTTGTAGAAATTACTAAAGAGCGTAAGGCCCCTGAATGATTAACAACAACACACATCAACCACTGAGTAACGTCAGTAGATTAAGAACTAATCAATAGAGACTTGGGATCATGCATTCTTTGAATTCATCATATCTTTCAAGATGAATAAAGGTTGTTGTGTAACTTTTATTATATGTTTGTATGTGACTAACATCATCATCAACATAAATTGGCGCTAGAAGGAGGGCCTGAACAAGGAAACTATAGATTTCTGCAAATGTTACATAAATATTTCATCATTTGAGGTTAATGTCTGCAAATATCTCTTATTTGAGAGGTTTTGACCATATCTTTGCAAAGACCTAGCTCAAAGCTTCAAAGATTAGTTTTATTTTCTGAGCTTTCAAGTTTTATTCTGAGATATGATAGATCTCATTAAAAATTTGAAACCCTAAAAATTAAAAATAGTCTCATTTTTTATGGATGCATATGAGGGCAATTGTCAAGTTAACATTCCTTTGTTTTAGGAAACTTTGAATAAGCAGCTTTATCCTCAAAATTTGTCTGACTTTGGTTTATCCAGTTGTTGCAGGATACACAAGTCTGTGGAGCACAGTGAAATTAATTGTCTAACTTTTCTTATAAGGTTGGATCTATATTTGAAAGGAATAATATTTTTTTATAGATGTGTTCAGGGCCGAAGTCTGGTAGGAAAATGAAGAAATTCTGGAACAACAAGCAGATGCAGCACTAGAAGTTATTAGTTGTCTGGACAATGGAGTGGACTGCTCTAAGGATTTTGAATTATACTTGTTTAGAAATATACAGTGTAGTCAAATATTAGGTTTATCCACTGATGATGTCTTGATTGAAAGTTGGTGTAGATTACATGACGAAGAGCATTCAAAAAAGGGATTGTGACGCTTGTTTGGTCATGTTGGAGAAGACTCAAATTCTGGAACAACAAAGAGAAGAAACACCCCTAATGATGAGTTGTTTAGAAAATACAATAGCTGAATTAGTTCTAGAAGGTAAAGAAGAGGAAACATCCTTCCTTGAGTCATTCTATGGTGAGATTGATAGGAGTTCTCTACTTTATGGTAAGGGTGAGGCAAAGTGCTGGTATGAATCTTTTGAAAATTGTGGAGAAGAAACCACTTGTCAGGATAAAGTCTTTGATTCTGATCCTAATACTTTTGATAAGGATAGTGAAACACCTTTCCTTGAGTTATTCTATGGTAAAAAGGAATGGAGACAAGTGGAAGAATTTAAATGCATTGTTGCTAATGAAGTTCCCATGATAGTAACCCAGGAAATTGTAGAAAAGAAAATAAATGCTGATTTACTATCTAACTTGTTTAAATTGAATGATCAAATGCAAGAATGTTGTAGGATAGTGGAACTAGACTCTCTATTGGATGGAAAGTGTGAGTCATTTGATGAACAATTCATGAAAGTTGAAGATGCAAAAAGCTTTGGAGTTGTTGTGCATAATCAGATGCCAATCCAATGTTGTTTTGAAAATGAATTAGGGGAGTATTCCTATCAGTCGAATGTTAATTCACATTTATAGTCAAATGATTTAGAAATGATAAATTTTTGTATATCCAGTTATGAAGATACTCATTTAGATGCTGATGTGCAGAAAATTAAAGAAAACATTAAGGTGCTGCCTGAAGTCAAGAATTAGACATACATCCAGAATGAGGAGACAAAGCTGGATAAAGATGAAGGATTAATACTTCAAGAGTCATACATTCTTCAATTTGAAGTGAGACTAGACACTGAGCTAAGCAATGAGAATGTAAAGTTAAATAGAGGACCAATTCTCAATGAAGAAGCATGTCCAACAAAGCCAGAAATACATCAGGTTGTATTTCTCCTTTCCACAGTAAATGATGTTGAATACTATTTTGATTATGGAAATTTAGGAGATAAGACATGCCTATGGATATGTCATGAACATGATGAGCTTCCTCAGTTGCTGATAATCAGTGATTATTCTGTTAAACATAGTGAATCTAGAATACAAGAATATTTTTTTAGAATACAAAGATGAATTTGCGAGGGTTAGAACCATAACAAGTGCCCTGATGCTCCTACATGATATAAGGAAGTATGCAAATACATGTGTCTTTGGGTCTTATCATGGGTTTTATTTGCCTTGTAGGATTTGTATATAGTTTGGTAGAGTAGTTGTTTTGTTTCTTTCCTTGCTTTCTTGTTTTGTTTTCTGTTGTTCCCTTTTGGTAGTTAGTTGTTTGTACAGTTTGCTTAGTGTGTTTTCTTTTGTTTGTTTGCTTGTTGAGTTCTATTTTGGTTAGTCAAGATGATGCAACTCATCACCCTAAGAAAATAACTAAATTGTTAAGATTCAAGTGATGAGAACAAATTCATATATAGGTTATGACTCATTTTGAGAAGTATTGGTGATCAGGTCTATGATATCTTTTCATCAGGGTGCCTTTTCTTAACCAAAGTGACTCTTTCACAATGACTCACCTAACAGCCTTGGGTTTGTTGAACACACAAGTATAGGTGTTAAGTGAAAAATCCAAAGGGACTCCCTTGCTACCAATACAATTCCCAACCTAAATCAGCAAGTGACCATACCTTGCACATTAAGCTTACATGATGACATCATATATATATATAGAAATTTTGAAAATCTAAAAAAAAAATATAATAAAATTAGGCCATCTAAGTAACTCTACCAGGGCTATAGACGCCTGTTGGCAGTGGGGTTCTACTTAGGGGGATTGTATAGATAACCTTGCCAGGGCTATGGATGCCTACTGGCAGCAAGGCTCTATCCAGGTTGGCTATGAGGGATGCTCCCAAACTATGTAGCTTAACATTAGTTACTCATGCTTTCAACTTGCTTTCAAGATGAGGATAATTAATCATTTGCACACACCTAATCCTTTGTTAGCATTGTTGCCATGATGAAAACCTTATCATTCAGAAAGATTATAAGTGCTCATGCTTAGAAAGAGTTAGAACACTATGTTAGAGTGTGTTCACATCACTTGAATCATTGGAATTTAGTTTGTTTTCTCTGGTGGCAAGTTGTTGTGTGGTTACACAACACTTCCCATTTTGACTTGACAAAACAAGGACCCAACTTTGCTGGCTTGCTCCCTTGCTTTTTGTCTTCTGGGCAGTAATGGTAAAACAACATCAGTCAGTATGTATGTGCTTAATGTCAGGTATATTTGTGATTTTGAAGTTTGAACCCAAATTCCAAAGTCTGAATCTTTCCTCAAGAAGCCTGCCATGTGAAAGAGTGTAAAATTCTAGGCAGGTTTGCCTTTTACATCACCCTGAAATTCAGCCAAATGAGAAAGTTATGGCCAGTCAAAGTTCTAGTCAAACCTGATATTCGAGGGGGGGATCATATTCCAAACATTAGTCAGCTTGTGTAATATCACCCTGCTATTATAAGATCACCTAATCTTACTAAGATCACCCTAATGCCAGTTTATCACCTGATAATCATTTGGTCTGAAACTCCAAACATCAATCTTATGTGATAGTGGTATTTACCCATTAGACAACTTCATATATTTTGTGGGGGTCATATTTCAAATATCATCCAATCTTTTGAATATCACCCGATATTTCAAATATCACCCTGCCGCAGAATATCACCCTAGTGCCAATACACTGATGACATCATCCAATCCCGATGAACAAAGAAATTAGGAAATCACCCTGACGGTGACGTCATCATCCTTTTTACCTCGCGGAGGTATTTTTCCAATGATCACCCTTTTAAATAACATGATGATGACATCACCCCAATCTTTTGAAAGGGGGTCATTTTAGTTGTGGGGGTCATATTTTTTAACATCCCCTGATCTTACATTCATGACCTGATATACACATGGTCAACCTTTGACCACATCACCCGATTTCCTTTGCATTAGTGTTGCTGCTCAAAGGTGGAAGGTCATGTTACACATGGGGGTTCATATTTCCAATATCACCCTGCTTAGAAAATCCACTATCTGTGTATTTGTATGGTCACGTCAAATTTATACCTGAGGGTCATCTACCCATCAAAGTACTCGCGCATTTAATGGGGGTCACGTTCGTAAATATGACTGATCTTACCCAATGTGACTGTGACATCATCATGTTCTATTCAAAAGCAAGCCCGACAATCATGATGACATCATCATCATGTTCCTAATATAGCAGGGTCACATTCGTTAATATGGCTCATCTTCGCTAACATGATGATGACATCAGCTTATCCCATTCCATAAAGGACCCAATATGATGGTGACATCATCAATCAGCTTGAACTCCGAAGGTCATCTATTCTCTAACATCCATCATCTTTTCTAATATGACTGATCTTTCCTAACATGTCGGTGTCATCATTCTGACCCGATATAAAAAGCTCGACATGATTGTGATGTCATCTTATTTGGAGGGTGATATTCCTCAATATCAGGGTCATATTTCTTAACATCACCTGATTTCATTCAGTATGACCATGACGTTAGCCTTTCACATTTTAATGAAGCCTGTCCATGATGATGACATCATCATCATATCCCGATCTATGAAGAGAGTCATATTAGTTAATATCCCTCATATTAACTAATGTGCATACCTGGACCCGATAGTTTTATTCAATGGAATTTAGTGAACAAAAGCGCATGTATTGCATATGCATGATCTTATGCATACGATATACATAGAGAAATACAAAACTAAAAATGCTTACATATCATATGAAGGGTCACATTACCCTTGGAATACAAAAAGAGCTATCGGAAGGTGAAACTATTTGCAAAACTTCAGAGAAACTAAAAAAAATTAGGAAATTTTTTATCCTCCCCTTGGCAGGGTCATAAATCCTAGCTATTTTATCAGAATTTAAACTTTTTGGACTCATTGGAAAGATAAACTAGTTATCTAGTTTGAGTTTCTGGATTATTAAGGCTTAATACCTAGTAACCGACAAAGTCTTGGGGCCTAATTCTGCTCCTAAGGCCTCCGAAAATGCAATTTACTAAGATGTAGAAAACACAAAAAATTACATTTTCAATATTTTTATCAAAAAAACACTCAAATGACCCTAGACCTAATCAAATATTGAAACTATTTTAGGGCTTGATAGCATATTTTTTAGTCAACGATAGTCACCCGGACCCTCTTGACCACCTATGGACATTTAAATATGTGAATTTTCACAGATGCTTAATATTCATAACCCGATATATATAGGTTTGCACATTCACAGCCTGATAAAATATAAATATTTATTTTCCTGCTAGTTTATAGAATGACGATGCTTAATTCTTGTCTATTTGGTGCAAAAGGTTGAAGCTGTTTGGAGTTTGGCTGAAAATTGTAGAGTTGCGAATGCAGAGGCAACATGAACCTGAGTTGAGGAGGATATTGTCAAATCCATTATTTGCCAGCTGGAGGATGGACCAAGCTGAAGATGCTGGAATATTCTGTGCCAGCTGTGTAATTGCCAACTGGCAGGCACGTGTTGTTCATCTGGACTGTTGGTTGTTTTGAGAGGATCCTGATCATTGGATCAATGTAACTATTTTCTGGCCTTTGTTGTATATAAGGGCTAGAACTTGCCCAAATAAAAAAGAAGAGGATCATAATAGAGGAAAAATATCTAACAAAATAAGGCCAATTACTGTAGAATTAAGAAGAGATTGGATTACTGAGACTAATGAAGACTGAATTGTTGAAATGTCAAGGTTCTTTCTTCAGATCATTGTAAATATACCTATTCTAAAGCATATTGAATGGAGATGAAGCTTTAGATTACAGCTTGATTGTAAACTTTATGTAAGCTTCAAGTTGATTTCTAGATATGTAATGGTGAATGATGTGTTCAACTGGAAGCGCTTTCATTTTATTGCATGTTGTTGTCAACTTTTCCTTTGAAGATTTGCACTGGATCATTTGGATTTGTGGAATGTCCTGGTGAAGTATGATTCTAGCTTTCTTCTCTTCTTTGTTGTATGGGAACATGTATGTGGATCAGTGATCTCAGTCAAGTAATTTTTGGAATCTCATTCTCTAACCCTTTTTCTCATTTTAATTTCATTGAAATCACTTCCATAACTACAAATCATGATAAATAACAGGTAGAATAGAGAAATATGCTGACATCTCATGGCTAATTGAAAATCCTTAGCATATTTGAGCTAAGTGCATGTAGTGTTGAAAATATCATACAAAGAATTGCAAATAATGGTAGCAATCATGCAAATATCAACCTGTAAGCACATTATTTGACTAAATTCATAGTGCAGAGGTAGAATTATTGGAGATTTATGTAGAGTAGACATAAAGAGCAGGATATTTGGAGAAAATACTGATAAACTTTGCAAAAATTACTGAAGAGCGTAAGGCCCCTAAATGATTAACAGCAACACACATCAACCACTGAGTAACATCAGTAGATTAAGAACTAATCAACGGAGACTTGGGATCATGCATTCTCTGAATTCATCGTATCTTTCAAGATGAATAAAGGTTGTTATGTAACTTTTATTCTATGTTTGTATGTGACTAACATCATCATCAATAGGTATCAACTGACATCTTGGCCCCTTAGGCCAACTCAACCTCCCACCTAATGTCCTACCTAGAAGCCACTAGCCTGCAACGTTCCACTAACGATGTAGACAGAAAAGAATCAGTAGCTCCAGAGTAAAAAAGAATAGAGATGGGAGCATCCCCGATCATACCTGATGTCTCAATCATGGATGCTTGATAGTCAGCCTGGTGGTTATCAACCACTACAAACATACGGTGGGACATGTCCACATCTCCTACAGTCTGCTTTGACCCTCTTGAACGGGGCTGTCCCCCTACTATAAAGCCCTATGGACACTCTCTGGCCAAGTGCCCTAACCCAGCACAAACATAACATGGGCCCTTATCCTGTATCTACCCTAACTAAGTCCTACCCAACTGCTACTTTCCAGTCCATCCTATGGACCCCTGTGAACCTCTATACGATTGTTGTGACCTCGTGGGTCCCGCAGATGATCCCTGCTATCTCTGATCCCTACGTGGACCCTGCTGCTACCAACCATAATTTTTTCCTCCCTGTGCCCTCGGCTAGGGTTTAGACCTCTGCTGATGCTGCTGCTACTACTGTGGAGGCATAGGAGGTAAAGATGGAGAACTAAATCCTCCTCTCTATGGTTCTAGTGGTGGTCTACGAAAGTTCTGTTGCTGCTGATGATTACGGTCCTGAAACTGCGGGCGTGAATTCTGCCGTTGTCCCTAGATCTCCTCTGTAATATAAGCCTTCTCGGTAGCCTCACTCATAGTCTACGGGTTTGCCATACACACTAGTCCTGCTATCCCTTGATTCAAACCCCTAATGAATTTGTGCACCAGAAGTTTCTCATCATGGAGATACTCTGCATAATGTGAAAGCTCAATAAATTGGCTCTCATACTGTACAACTGTGAATCCTCTCTACTATAAGTTGTGGAACTCATCTATCTGGTACTATCTATAATAATCTGACAAGTAAAGTGCATTAAAGCACTCTATGAATGTGTCCCATGTGAGTGTGTCTAATGATAACTGGCACTTGCACTCCTCAGTGCACTACCAAGTAGCTGCTGCATCTCTCAGGAGGTGTACTGCCACGCGTGCTTTTGTGTTGCTCCCATAAGGTTGCAACGCAAAGCATTTGTCAAGATTGATGAGCCAAGCCTCAGCCTCAGCTCCCTCTATAGCTCCTGAGAAGGTAGGTGGATTAAGCCTAAGTCGGTCTCTGATGGGATCTCCTCTACCTCTATGTCCTATGACTAGCTCATCCATACCATACTCATAAGGTCCATGATGTACCTGCTCAACCCTCATAGTCTCATCTCGTCTCACATGTCATGGAGGACTCCTACTCCGTGCTTTGTAAGCTAACCCTACCTCCTCCATAGTAGTATTTGGTATCTCTACAAAAGGCTCCACACATGGCACTTCTGGTGGATCGACGTGGGGCTCTACACGTGGCTCAACTCATGACTTAGCACATGGCTTCTCATGTGGCTCCTCTCACAGATCAACGCAAGGCTCGTCACGTGGTGCTGGTATAACTGGCGGTAGCCTCTCTAACATGGATTGTAATGTCTATAAAATCTGAGGTCCTATATCAAGTCCTGGTGGTACCTGTGGTACTGGCTGATCTACTAGGGCTGTTGGTATTTGTCCCTCTGTAAAGGAATCACTGTGCACCTCAGTGGACACAGTGTTACATGATCGTGCTTGCTAAATACATCGGGGAGGCATCCTACAAAACAAGGTAGGCACTAATTAGTCAAAGTTGTAGAATAAGTAACATGCCCAAATAAGCACAGTGTTTAAACTTGGGCTCTGATACCAAATGTCATGCCAACATTTCCCATGCAATCACGACATGCATCACATGTTTCATGTCCACATTTGTCATGTGGTCATGACACGAAATATCAAAAAAAATTCTATGCTTCCCTAGAAACCCCCTCACACGTGTAAGCGTGCTTGGTGGTGTTATGCTTAAGGTGTAAACATGATAGTGGAATGTGGGGTAATGCGTTCACGTGTGCATACCATTTGCAATGAAGGCCAACTAGGGGGTCGAAGCGACGCGGTTAACGTCGCCAATAGGGTTAGGATCAATGATCGAAACCCTAAGTTAACCTATGTGAATGAAGGGATTTTGACGTAAGTCAAAATTAATAATCAAATTCAACTGCATGAGAGGATAAGATATAATACAAAAATCAAATGATGATACTTGGCAAAAAAACAATATTATAATCCCAAATAGGGTCAAACTTTACTAAGCCCTAAATTCTAGAAAAATCTGGCAGCATAACACCTCATGGGCATGATAAGGGTTTATTATAATTAAACTAATTTGATCAAAAGGTTTATTGATTTGGTTTGTATTACCTATGTCTCACTAGTTGAAATGGTAGATTAGATGAATAAGTTAATTGAACATTTTTCAACAAAGCTCGATCAATTTGTTCTCCTTCACGTTTTCTATAATTTAAAACATTTTTCAACAAAGCTCGATCAATCTGTTCTCCTTCACATTTTCTATAATTTAAAACATTTTTCAACAAAGCTCGATCAATTTGTTCTTCTTCATGTTTTCGATCAATCAGAGTTATCTCTACATCATTTACATTATTCCTAATTTCTTGGTAGATCAGATCTCAAAAACAGATTTTACCAACTTCATTTTAAAAGTTTACTAGGTTCCCGAGTTGGATTTAAAACAATGTCTAATTTAAATTCCTTAATTAAATTTCTCCAAAAATGATTAAAAATAATATTAAATTTTAATTAATAACGATGTAGTTTAAATCATCCTCATCGAGTTAGGTTTTATGATCTAAGATTTAACCTGATTGTTTAAAATAAATACATCCCAACTTTTAAATTGTGTAAAATTCAAATAAAACCAATAAATCTTTTTCTTCAAATATCAATTTAAAAATCAATAAAATATATAATTCTTCTATTCATGATCTAATCTATTTATTAACATCCACTAACAAATAAAAGTAATACTCCAAAAAGAATAAAGTGTTACCCATTATATTAATTATCTCAAATTCCCTTTATAAATTCAGATCTTAAAACAAATGGACAAAATAATTAAAAGAGGGGAAGTTAAATTTTAAAATGAATTTTTTTAATTTCTCTTTGCCCTAGAATCCTCCAATAATAAAATATAATATCTCTAAGGGCAAAAAGCCCTAACCCTATTTTCTTTTCATTTCTCATATTATTTTTCTCCTCTCTATTTTTTTCTCTTCTTCTTGTTCTTTTCCTTCTCTCATTTTATCTTCTTGGTTTTTGGTTGTAGGTTTAATGGTGGCCACATATGAAATGCATATGATGGGATGTGGGTGGGGGCTCCACCCTCTCCCCACATTCCCACTAAAATAAAGGGTGATTGTGGGGAGTTCGAACCCCCCACCACTTCATACTTTTTTTTGTTAATGATAATCATTAAAATCAACAAATTTTAACTTTCTATTTCAAATGTAAATGACTTACACACAAAATAAAATATATATATATTTTTACAACAAGAGAGAGAACAATGCTCTTCTCTTTGACAACTAGCAAAAGATACAAGCTCCTAAATGGCCCATGCTCTCTCATAAGAGCTAAAAAGAAAATAGGATATCAACTCCAAGAATAATGGTGTTTTCTCCAACTTCACAAACTTAGCTCCAATGAACCTGCAATATCACAAGAAGGGGAAAGAAGCCACAATAACTTGCTCTCCTCCCTACCATATACCCGCAAGTTGGTCACCTCTGAGCTAGGGAGGTCATCCACACACTTGGAAACTCATACCACATCACAACAAGGCATTCAACAACCAAATACAAATTTACTCCCATGGTTAAAACAACACAAGAACTCATTCAGGATGAGTTCAAAGGGGTAGGGGAGTGGACAACAGTCAATTCAAGAGTGCCACTCCTACAAATATCCCAATACAAATACCTCTCAAGGCCTCAAGCCAACACTTTTAAACACAATTTCCACAAAGCTTCCATTTGGCTCTCAAACCATTTCACATATTGCACTTACTTGCATATTGCCCTCAAGGATACAACACCACAAAATCAAGGAAATGACCCCAAGGAGGTTCACTCCTCCCCCACCACACACTTGTTGAGCATCTTCTCCATAGTGGGAGAGGCTCTTACAACACCTTTACAATTTTTCCCCACAACAACAAATAAAAATTCAAAAATAGAACTCACACATAGCTTCACACAAACAAATAAAAATACATAAGGGAAGGCCTTAGCCTTGAAACCAACCTTAAAAAGCCCAATTTGGTATATGGTTGATGTAGAGATCCTCCAACTCCTTCTCCAAAATAAGCCACAAAACTCTCTCCAACCTTTTTCCCAAAGTAAAATTTAAAACAATAAAATTTGCCAAAAATTCAACAACCCCTTACCCTTCTCTAAGTGGGATTATAATAAGCTCTTCCCATGAACTTTGAGGAATGGGGAGGTGACACTTGTCACCTCTTCACTCCTCCTCCCTACTACAAGCAAGACCCATGGAATGGGTGGTGACACATGTCACTCACCCATCCCCCAAGTCTCTCTCTCCCTTCCACTTGTCCTCCCTAGAACATGTGGGAGAGAAAAGTGGAGCATAAGAGGGAATGGGTGACACATGTGCCCCATTCCTTTCTTCCTAAGAGGGACCACACAACTCCAAGGTACCCTCACCAATTGTGAGAGAGACTTGGAGTAAAGTCCTCCACAATTGAGGGGTCTTGGAGACTTCCCCAACCTAGGGAAGAGGGAAGGATGGGGTTGAGTGTTGGACCCACTCATCCTCTCCCTCCCATGCCTCTAATTTCGTCACTTTATTTCAGGGTGAAGTTAAAGTGACCAAATGGAGGTTTACCTTGGGCTAACCAAGCCAAAAAGGTCCCTAGACCCAAGGGGTACAACCCAGGTTCAAGTTTAGCTCATTTAGAGCACTAAGGGTTAAGTTAAAGCACATGAAAAGGGGTCTCAAAATTTAAAATTTTAAAAAAATGAAATTCAAGAGACAATATTCTTACAACACCAATTAGAATTCAAAATAAAAGAGGGGTAGACTTATCCCGACTAACAACATGCAATCAACATTACAGAATTTCATCATGCACAAAGTTGATCTTGGTTCCTCGTGGAACTAGATCGGCTTCACAAGGGAAAACAACATCGTGTGTGGGATGATCTCCAATTTCTATGGCTTGTTAGAAATACCTGCGCACTTAATTGAAATGTTAATTCCACATATATATAATAGTTGAAGCAAATTGAAACATGCACTCACATACAACATCACATATCCATTTAAGCATCAAGGAAGTCACATTACAATTAGATTCTAAATTCTGCATTTCAAACATCCATTCCCAAGATTGAATCACAAAACAAATTTCTAACTAACATCTCCCAATTAGTTTTCCCATAACATCATAATATAAACCATATGTCTAACATCATCAGTAAAGCAATATTGAGGTCTAAACATATCCTAAACATACTAAGCATAACAATTCCACATACAACATAAAGTCTAATAGTCCAAAAATTTGGGATCAACAATCCCACAAGTCTAAATGTATCACCAATAGTAAAATAAATTGTCAAATGTAAGGGAATGAAAAAGTAGGCCTCACAATGATCCTAGTGATTGAAAGTTATTATGTTATGGAAGGCAAATATCCTTGGTGTTTAATTGAATAGGGATTCATAGACATTTCTTTAGGTTAATGATGGTGAATAGTCACTTGATTTGTTATCTTGGAAGTCGTTAGGAGTTGAGTTCATTTTGTGAGTAATAGGAAGTTGGTATTTATACCTATCGGCATTTAGTGGATAAGTGTTGTGGATGACATGAATGTTTGGCATAGATGTTTCCATTGGGGTGTTTTTTGGGTGCATTTTGAAGAAAAACATTTTGAGATCCCTACATGCCTTTAAGTTATTAATCGTGTAATTGATTCTCCATGGGTACTAGGCTTGTACTTTTATCATTATTTGATCCTTAGCAATGCCTGAGGTTGGGAGTTATTAAACAATGGTTTTGAACTTGAGTTAATTGTGGACACTTTGGTTAGGGTTTTCCATCTTTGTCACTTTGAATGTGAGCTAGGATAGTTGGTGTTATGTTAGTTATGACTAGGGTTGGTATGGAATGGTATCCACTCTAGTAACTTGGTATCTTGAGTGAGATTAGTTGTTATTTTGAACTGTATTGTGTAAATGTAAGTTATGGAAGTGAGTTAGAGAATTCAAGATGGATTGGGAAGTATCCATGAAGATGTTGGTTTAGAAAGAACTAATGGTACTACTTCGAAGGTGACTATTAGGATACATGACTTTTGGTAATCTTTTCCAAGCATGTTCTAGGTTGCCTAGAATATGTGGGTATACATTTAGATGAGATGTTGCATGATCTTAGTTTGGAGTGTGACCACCATTCCTCTTCTCCCTTTGTGTGACTATGTTATATACATATGGTGTTGTATGTGCAATTTTGGTAAAATTGTTGAAGATAATTATCTACTTGTTGATGAAATTTTATTGATTTCAAACCAACAATATTGGGTTTCTTTTCTTGGGCTACTTAGCCGATTTACTTTCTTATAGTCCTCTTACCTCAAGGACTTGTTTAATCATATTTTGATTCAAATTTTAAATATTGAATTTTGGTACCACTTTTGAATTTGATTTATCTTTTGAAATTTATCTTCTAAATTTTAATTCTTTGGAATTTTATTCATTAAATTTGATTTAAAAAGCTATATTTTGTAAACCTTGTTATTTTGAGGATTTCCTTATTGTTGCTACTATTGGTACATGTGTGATGATGTGACTTATGTAATCTACCCTACCCATAAGGGGTATTTGGTGAGAGTAAAATGGGATATTGGTCTTGGTTATGATGTCGTAAGGTTGAGGATTGTAGATCAAGTCAGTAAAGGTTGGTCAGATTTCCTTGTTGACCTTGAGCCTTGACAGGTATTACTCTAGTACTTTCCCTTTTGGAAGGATAAATCTTTAAGCTAACAAGAGAAGAATGCTAGAAAGGTTTGAAGGAGTAGTCAAGTTGGGAAAACCTTGAGATCCTCCTATTATTGTGTAGGTGCATTATCCTCATGATATTGGCTTCCTTGTGTTTAAGGATTTTTGAATGCTTCAATTGTTTATAGGTTGACTCTTAAGTTTTGTAGTGACATGGATGTCTAGTTTTCATTCCTTGACGCTAGGGATGCATGGGTGTGTTATGGTTCTTAACTATTTTGCAAGTTCAACCTTGGAAGTTTAGTGGAGACTTGTTGATAGAAGAGGCAATCAAGACTTGGCAGTCTCGTGTGTATTGCATGGAATCTAAAGGGTTTTAGCTTAGTATCGATTGTGTGGTAAGTTAAGTGCATATTTGGGGCTATGATTGGTATGGTAGTTTTTTGTCTAGTTGGATTGCCCAACTTCCTTTTGGTTGTCCTTACATTAGTTTATTTTTTTGGATGGCTTAGAGAGAACAAGAATCTGGTAAAGTTAGTTAGTGATGTTGAAAAGGCTTGTAGTGATGCTAACCTTCTTGGTGTGACTTCATCATTTATGACCTTGTTATTCTTGGTGATCTTCTTAGAGCATTTAATGCCCTAGTGTTTTGTAATGTTGGTAAAGTTTTTGGTGAACGTGTTATTTTTAGATCCTTGACTTCTCCTAATTGGAGGAGGTTATCCTCTAGATTAATTTTTAAGTGATTCCTTATTATGTTCCTTATTGTGTCTCTTATTGTTGATTTAGAGATCTTTGTAATGCATGCCTTGTTGGCATGATTGAAGGTGGCTTGTTCTACCCTACCTCCATGTTAACTTCTAGTAGGAAGTTTAGCTCTAGGGGAGGAGGATGTGAGGCCCACCCTTGTGCAATCATTTTAGTGGCACTATTAAACCTAATTGTATTGCCTTACCCAGGATTAGGTTTTTGTATATGGTATGGTGACCTTGTCCTAGAGTCATTATGGTGTTGTTGTGAATCTATTTATAAGGTAGTTGTGTTTATTGTGAATGCAAGATACATGTCTTGACTTGATAAATCATTTTTTTTTACTATGATGATGTCGACTTAGTTAGAAGTGATTATGTTAATTTCCAATTTTTAAATGAAAGATGATTTGCCTTACCGGTGATTGTCTAGATTATGTATGTGAATGGATTTCAGTGTTTCAGGAAAATTGAAAAGGATAACATCTTTGAACATAGGGATAAGTTTGTAATGTGGTTGATTTTGTTACTACTTGATTTTTGTGAAATGAATTGTGATTAAATTAAAATATTCTAAGTGAGATTTAGTTGTTGCAATGGTTATTAGAACACTTGATTTTAAAGATTCGAAAAGGAATTTGTGAAAAGGTTAAAATAAGATTATCCATTGATATTTGAAAGTGATGGTGTTGTGTTTGAAACACCTGGTTTATTGAGTGACTCTCTGTGTGTTTAATTCTTGTCACTTTGGCTATTTATACATTGGACATATTAATGTGTGTGTTGAAGTGTGCAGACATTTTCATAGCCAATGGAACTTCAGAGGTCTACTAAGTAACTCATATATTTAACTAGTAATTCCAACCTAATCCCTAAAGTGGATTAAGGTTATTGTTGAATTAGGAATGATTGTAATGTGTTTTACTTGTACAACTTGATTTATGAGTCTTCAAAGGTTGTCAAGTAGTGAGGTGGATGATGAGTGCCATCCATGTGTCATTTTCGTTCATAAGTTTTAAGGGCTTTTTAAATGATGTATTTTGAGCTTTTTAATGTAAATTTCATGTGTTTAAGGGGCCTAGGTCAAGTATCTATGGGTTAGGTACCTTATAGACCTCAAATCATAAGTTTTAACTCATATTTGACCCCTCTTTTTAACCCTAGGAGTTAGGTGGCGAGATTAGGGTTTTGGGTTAAGGATTAGGTGACTTGTCTCATTCAATCCCACAACCCAAGGTTCTTGAGTGAGCTTGGGGAAATCCCAGGGGTCTCACATGTGTGAGCACACAATGTAAGAACCCTTGGGAAGTGAACCCCAACTACTTCCCTCTTCCCCATGCCTCACACATGTGTGAGGAGAAATATGGGGAGATGTGCCTTGGAGAAGGGATGTGAGGTTGACAAGTGTCACCTCCCTACTCCATATCTCACACATGTGGGAATTTGTGCTTTTGAGAATGAATGAGAAGGTCACAAGTGTCACCTTCTCATTCATTGGGAAGGGTTTTGAAACCCTATATATCTCCCTCTTGTAGAGGTGAGAAGGGTTCTTTCTTTTGGCTTTTTATCTTTGGATTTGGGAAGAAGTATGGGTCTTGGAGAGGAACTTGAAGTGTTGGAGAACTCTTGTGTAGATCTTCTTCAACTCCTTCATACTTGGAGAGCTTGAGAGGTAATCTCTCAAGAGTCTTCAAGATTTTAGTAGTTGTCTATTTACTTATGTAATGCATGTGTTGTGTATGCTCTTGATGGTTGTGTTATTGTTTTTGTGTTAATGTTTTGGGATGGGTTGTTTATGGAATTTCTCACCACTTGTGTGGAAGAAGCTTGTCTTGTATTTGGGGATTGGAGAGAGGTGAGAACCTCCTTGGGGAAAGCTCACTCCTTGAGAGGAGTTGTTTTGTCTTGAGGCCTTATATTGAGATTTTAGTATATTTGAGATGCATGAGTCCCCTCCTTATGATTATTGGAATAATGATATGGTTAAGTAGAAATATGAGATATTAGTGTTGGAGTAATGAGAAGATGGTATTGATGTCATTCCCCTTGAGTAGAGGGGTCCACTCTATCCCCCTTGTTTCAAATCCATGGTATATGGACTTGGTGTTGTGTTATCCATGGTTGGGAATATGCTTCTTTGTTTGTGTGTGTGTTTGACTCCCTTGTGTTTGAGTGTATTTTGGGGTTGTTTGTAGGCATCCTAACTCAAGGGAGGCTTTTTTCAAGTTGATAGTTGGATGGTGAGCTCCATTGGCCTTGTTGTTCTTTGTCTTGTATTATTGTGCAGGATCTATGGCTGAGGAAAAATGAGAAGGAGAAGAGTTCCCTTGGAAAGTTTTGGGTTTGTAAAAATAGTTTTGCATCTTTGTAAAGGCTATGTAAAATCCTTAGCTCTATGAGCTTGTAAAAGGGTAGAGTTAGGTTTTGAGTTTTAAGTCTCTCCTTTTATTTCATTGTATATAATTTTATTTTGAGGTAGAAATGTATTACTCTCTAAAGAAATAAATAAAATAATGGATGTTTTCCTTTTTATCATGTTTATTGCAATATTGAAGAAATGGGACACTGTTTATTACTATTACTCTTGGAAAGAAATCTACTTGATGCCCTCTACCTCTCTCTTCCTCTCTTTCACTCTCTTGTTAAGTCTAAGTTGCAAAGGAAGATAAAGCTTATTTGTTCAAAAGGAAGGAAAGAAAAGGTTCCTTAAGTATTGTTATCTTTTATATGGTGTTGTATTTTAATAAAGAAGAGAGAGAAAAAATAGTATAATAATATATGCATATGCTTTTATAGTTGAAAGAAAAATATTCTCCTTGGACCAAATATATAGATTGAAATTTAACTATAGATTATTTCTAGGGTTAGAGTTTCGACTGAAGTTGGAACCATTTTCCACCTTCACTCAGGAAACCCTAGGGATGCTTCCTGGATGGAGACCACCCCTCTTAGTGATGCTTTTTGCAATGTACACCCCCTTAGTTGCTATCATCATCGTAGGCATTATAAAAGGAGTTCTGCATCATCCCGCACCTTGTTTGACTTCCTTGCCTTTGTGCAACGTACCTAACATGTGTTGCAAATACAACCACATTATGTGCATGTGTCATCGAGCATGCATGGGGTTTTAGAGTCATGTGGGAATTTTTTTTATATTTCATGTCATGACCACATGACATATGTGGGCATGACATGTGGTTGTCATGTCATGACCACATGGCAAATGTGGACATGACATCTGTGAGAAAGAACCTGATAAATGTGTGAAGAATATTTCAAACACTCATAAGTTTCTATTCAAAAAAAGAGTTTGTAGTAGCTGTAATAAACTTCCAGGTATTTTTACATGTTCTTATCTCTATGAAGAATAATTTTTTATATTGAAGGTTGTTTATGAAAAACCTTGAGAAAAATATGGCTCCTTATTAAGTGAAGATTAAGCATAAAGAGAAAGGAAGAAAAAGGGTGGTGATAAGTTTGCATACTTCTATTTTACTATATTGTAGTCTGTATTTTTGAAAGAGAAGTATGCATGTGAAGAAACTCATTAAAGATCTTAAGCAAGATGGGATAGGAATATGCATTGTAAAGTGGTGCAGGAGCACCCCTTCAAAAAGAAGACTAGGTCTTAATATAGTATGTTTTAAGCATTTGAAGGTAATAAGTTCATTTTGACCAATTCCTATGTTTGTAAGTCAATCTAGGTTTATGTGCAAGTCAGTTAGTAAGTTGTTATGTTAGTTGTCATCTTGCAGCCGCTTGGAAGTGTCTCCCAGCCACTGGGAATCAAATCTGTACTACTCTCGTGAGTAGATATTTATAACCTAGATTAGATTGCTTTTGCGAATAGAGAGACAGATTGGAGATTCGACAATGCAGTAGTTGTGTAATCAGTTGTTGAACTGTGAAACCAGATCTTTGTATGCATTTATGAAATCAATATAAAGGAGATCCTGTTGGTGTTGTTTTTCTATGTTTTGAATTACTTGTACAGTCGAGTTTCCTGGTTTGCATTCGAGATGGGCTCTTAGTCCATTCCACAAGTTGGATTATTTCATAATCGGTGGAATGGTTGTATATAGTTGTTTATACTTTTGTTTTGTTCCTGTTTGTTCAATCCATGGAGGTAGGATCATTTATAGCATGCAGTGATTTACCCTAGCATCCTCATGTGCTAGGTTTTGAAAGCTTGAAATCTATGTTAAAATTGTTACGGAAATAGATATGGAAAGTTCTAGGGTTTGCTGTGTTTAAACTGTGAAAATTCATGGGGTTTTTCATTTGACATGCATTTTGTGTATATACTACAAATGTATGTCAGATATTCATTTTGTGAGTATATCACTTTCATCTATTGATGTTTGCATATCACAAGCCTATCAGGTTCATTAGAAGTTTGTATGTCATTGTTTGTATGTGTTAAACATACATTACAAATATACAAGGGTTTCGACATACAAGGCAGTCAATAGACGGGTCAAATATACAATCGGCAAAGTGTGCGGGAGAATGCATCTTTCACTTGCATGTTTTGAATGCACTTTTTAGAATGTACATTGAAGATATACATTGTCGATATACAAATTCTATGTATATCGCAAGGAGTATTGGCTCATATTCTATGTATCTCGCAATTGTTTGTTTGTGTGTATCCCACCAAAGCACTTTTTGGTTGCATATGTTGAATGTACATTGTAAATGTACATCGGTTGATACAAGTGGGTTAGCGCCAGTCAAAGGGTTTTGTTTGTATATTTAAGTTGTAGCTTGCGATTGACATGCATATACATGGAGCGGAGATACAAGTGATAACTGGTAGGAATGGTAAATAGAACCAGCAACAGAAGGTTATCAAATGCATATTCAAAGTTGTATATTGCGAGGAGAGAAAAGTCATCGATAGATGAATTGAAAGTTGTGCCGATGGTTGTATGTCACGGTGATAGGAAAGGTGAATGCATGTACATCGGTGAATGTACCTACAAAGACAAATGTATATTTTGATTTACAAGGGAGAATGTATGTTGGGGGAATAGTTTGGCACCCATTTTCAAATGCTTCCACTAGCGGCTCTACATCATAGTTCTATCAGAGTGAAGGAGTATCTTTTGGGAAGAAGAAGAAGGTGACAAGATGTTTGAAGGAGAAGGGTCAGAAGAGTACCCAGTAAGGATGACCAATGTTGAGTTGGTGGTCTTAGTAAAGAAGCAATTGGTAGAGAGCAAAGTGGTTAGAGCTCAGAATCAAGAATTGAAAGATGAGTTGGAGAAGTTGAGGGAGAAAGTAGGAAAGGGAAAAGAATATTCTGGTGAATGAGAAGACAGGGATGAAGAGGAGATCCCTAGGTAGGAAGAGATAGATGTTCCTGTAGACCAAAGACCCTTACTCAACGCCCTCAAATCCATGGAGCAGAGAACCATGGATATGAAAATAGACCTGCCAGTGTTTGCAAGGAAGATGGAACCTGATTCCGTGATGGAGTGGATAGACTCCTTGAATAATTTCTTTGAAACATAGGAAATACTAGACCACCAAAGAGTGAAGATGGCTCAGTCCAAAATGAAAGGGGTTGCACTAACCTGGTGGAATTTCATCCAAGATGACAGGGTGAAAGAAGGAGCGAACAGAGTTGCTACGTGGAGGAAGATGATGGCTTTAGTGAAGGAAGCCTATGTTCCATTGGATTACAATATCTAGTTACATAAGAGGAGACAAAATATGAAGTAGAAGGAATTAGATGTCAGTGCATACACTAAAGAGTTCATGAAACTATGTGTCAAGACAAAGGTAAAGGAGAATGAGGAAGAGAAGGTAGCAAGGCATCTCAATGGGTTGAGATTTGCCATCCAAGAAGACCTAAATCTGCATAATCCAGATACAACTTAGAAGTGCTACCAATTAGCACTCAAAGTGGGAGAGAAACTAAAGAGAAGACAAGAACAGAACAATAGAGGAAGAGGAAGATAGAAAAGAGGGTGAAGAAGTCCTTTTAGAGGCAGAGGAAATGGATTTGGACACCAAGGTGAATCCAATCCAGAGAACAGCAAAGGAGACAACAGTCAAACTCAAAGGGGAAGTTATGATCAAAAAGGAAACTTTAGGGGTAGAAGACCACCATTTCGAGGGAGATATCAAGGTAGAGGACATATCAGATGTTACAATTGTAATCAGGAAGGCCATATAGCCAGTAGATGTCTAGAAAAAGCAACAAGTTCAATGGGAGAAAGGAGGACAAATCTGATCCAAGAATCTGATTGTCAAAGTGCGACAAGCTCAAACACTTATCAAAGTGTGAATGCTCCTGATTCTTATGGGTATCCTGAGAAAGGAGAATTTTTTATGATTAGGAGAGCAATGACCACCATGAAGGTGCCTAACAAAGAACCCCCACAAAGAAAGTCTCTTTTCAAAACTACTTGCAAGGTAGGAGGAAAGGTATGTAGAGTTCTGATTGACTCTGGATCTACTAAAAAATTTTGTGTCTGTTGAAATGGTAGAAAAGCTTAAGCTTAGAAGACTACCACATCCTTGCCCATACATGATTTCCTGGCTCACTCAAGGTCAGCAAACAGTTGTAGAAGAGCAGGCTTGGGTGGAGTTTCAAATTGGACCATACAAGGACAGATTATTGTTTGACATAGCTTAGATGGATGCTTGCAATCTCCTATTTGGGAGACCATGGCAATATGACTTGAGAGCACAACATGATGGAGTTAGAAACACATATTCAATCACCAAGTATGGTTAGGTGATAGAGTTACTACCATGGATGGAGAAGGAGGTAGAATCAAAAGGAAAAGAAGTCAAGGTAATGATGGTAGAAGGTAAACAATTTATGAAGGAGATAGTAGATGAAGGTGCAGTTGCATATGCCCTAATTCCATGCTTGAAGGTGAACAAGGAGTAGCAGCAAGAAATCAGGGGAGAGAAGAAGTAAAGATTCATAGACCCTGTTGTCCAAGAATTATTGGACAAGTACAAAGGCATCATCTCTGATGGAATGCCAAGGTCCCTACCACCTATAAGGGACATTAGTCATTGCATAGATCTAATCCCTAGATCTACACTTCCAAATAAGGTAGCATACAAGCTTACACCAGATCAAAATGTAGAGGTAGCAAGACAGATTAAGGAATTGTTAGAGACAAGCCTAATTGGCAAAAGTTTAAGCCCATGTGTAGTACCGGCTGTACTAGCACCAAAGAAGGAAGGCACTTGGAGGCTCTGTACTAATTCAAGAGCTATCAACAAGATAACAATCAGGTATAGGTTCCCAATCCCTAGGATAGAAGATTTGCTTGATTGCTTGGGAGATGCCAAATATTTCACAAAAATAGATTTGAAAAGTGGTTATCATCAAATCAAGATTAGGCTAGGTGAATGGAAGACTGCATTTAAAACCCATGAGGGGTTATATGAGTGGAAGGTCATGCCTTTTGGTTTATCCAATGCACCTAGTACCTTTATGAGGCTGATGAATGAGGTCTTGAGAGAATTTATAGGCAAATTTGTCATAGTATATCTCGATGACATTCTAATTTTCAGTAATACAAGGGAAGAACATCTCAAACATATAGACCTAGTCCTCAAAAGGTTACATGAAGAGCAATTAATGATCAACTTGGAGAAGTGTTTGTTCATGTAGGAGGAGATCATCTACTTGGGTTTTGTCATCTCACATGGCAAACTGAAAATGGATCAAGAGAAGGTAAGTGCCATATTGTCTTGGCCCACACCTAGAACTGTGTATGAGGAAAATTGACTATGATAAACTAACAAAATCAAAAACCAATAACATAAAGAGAATGAATCTAAACAAAAGCCATTACTAATAAATCAATGAAATATAAAAGCTTTTACCGAGATTTGTATTGTTCCCTTTGGAAGAATGTGGATTGCTCAATAGTGCTGTGAAACCATGGTTGCAACAAGCAAGTAAAGTGCTCAAAGATCAATGTTAAGAGATCGTAAAGTTGCTCAATCGATGTGATGTATGCTCAAAGCGCTATAAAGGGATGCCTGAGAATAAGTGATCAAAGAGGATTTGTGAAGGAGATGAGGGGGGTTTATATAGGTTTCAATAGAGATCGATCAATAGTCCAAATAATTCAAAAGAATCAACGGAGGAGAATAGTTGAGGAATGTGCATTGAATAAGAAAAAGACATGTGTCTTGCTTTCTTTTGCATGAGAAGAGTTGTCAAGAATAGAAGAATGAGTTAAAAAAATTAAAAGAATATAATAATCAATTAAGTGATTTAACAAGAAGAAGGAATTTGCATGAGAATAAGAAGATATTTTGCTTTATTAAATATTGGGAATATTTAATTGCATGTGCAAGAAAGCTTGAGTTATATTTAGAGATAACTCAATTTAGAAGAAAAAGTAACTTAAATAAATATTTGATTTATTTAAATTTAGAGAAGATATTTTTGGAAGAAACAACTAAATAATTAGAATTATTTAATTTAGAAGATTTGAAAGCAAATTAAAAAATAAATTTATTTAATTGTTGTGCATGATTTTGGAAGAATAAATAGAATATTTGATTATATTTCATTTTTTGGAAGAATGAATTTGATTTAATTAAATAATTAAGAATTATTTAATCGCAGATAAGAGAGAATTTGTGATGAATTAATTAAATAATGGGATTTATTTAATTAATGGAGACTTGAAATTTGGAAAGAGGATAATGATCTAATTAAATAATTGAAATTATTTAATTGCAGAAGAATAATAGAAGAATTTAATTTAATTAATTAAATAAAGAGGATTTATTTAATTAATGTCAAATTTTGGGAGTTTTGGAAGAATTTGATGAAATTAATTAAATAATTAGATTATTTAATTAATGTTGAAATGCAGGTGATTAGAAGAATTAGATGAAATGTGAGTAGTGCGATGACTTGGTCATTTTAGGGTGTCTACATTTTGCCCCTCTTTGATGCGATGCAGTTTACAGTGTTACATCAAAGAAAATGATTGTTGAAGACAATGATACAATTTTTTGATGCCCTAGTGTAGGTAGTTGCCCCAATGTATGTCCCCTCGAGCGAGAAGACAGGGAAGCGACAAAAGGATTGGGTTGACAGTTGACTAGAAGAGTGGGTGACGAGGTTAGAAGGAAAAGTAGCAAGGGTTGGGAAGACAGAAGAAAGAGGGAGGGATGCTATAAATAGGTCCCATGGGGACCACAATCCTCATTTGTACACTAGGAGCTTCTAAATTTAGGGAGTAGAGCCTCCAAATGTAGGGTGAGAGAGTTGTGTGAAAGGAGCTAACAGCGAGGAGAGATGCCAATTCTAGTGCACAAGCATCGAGCAAAGCTTGTGCGGACATACGGGAGGCCAGTAGGAGCTCTGACAACGGTAAGTGTCCAAAAACTTCATTTTAATTTGACATTTTAGGGTGGTTTAGGGCTAGGTTTAGAGAGGTCATTAGGTCAGCCAAAAGATCTTTAGGATAGTATGGCACTATTGGTGGTCGGGTTAGGCACTTTTGGTGTGTTGCAGTGCGTCTGGTAGGTAAGTACAATGTGGTTGGTAATGCCACAACGCTTTTGGTTTTTTGGAGCCGCGTCGCAGCACGACTGGTAGGATGCTGTAGCGCTCCTGGTAGAGCAGGGTAGCGCGGTTGGAGGAGTAGGTTAGTGCAGTTGGAAGGGATAGGAAAAATTATGTCACCTTTGGTAGCACAGTGAGGCGTGTTTGGCAGTATAGTGAGGCACACTTGTAAAACAAGTCACACTTGGTATAGAAAGTAAAGTGCCTTTGTAGGAACAGTAAGGCACTTGTGGTAACACAGTGGAGTGCCCTTGTGGAAAGAAAGGTGCCCTTGGTTTGGGTAGAAGAAGAGTCTGGTTAGGGTTGACTATGGAGGTGCCCACATAGGTTAGAGCAAGGGAAGAGTTAGGCCTAGGGTTTTTACGTCAATAGTGAAGAAGTCGGTAGGACTAGTGGAAAAGAACTAACAAGTGGTTGCTTGGATGCAGAGGTTTATGCCACCGTTGATGTCGAGAGAGTGGCACCATGCTATAGCACATGAGGTAGTATAGCTTTCATGGGAGGAGGACGCATTCCTAAAGCACACGGGATTATGGCATGTGGCACACTTGACACACATTAGGGTGAATCTCGCCCTAGTGATAGCAGTTGTAAAGAGATTTCGTAGTGAGACAGGCTCATTTCACTTTCTGACAGGGGAGGCGACAGTGATGCTGGAGGATGTGTATCGCATCCTGAGGATTCAGATTGGTGGAGAGAGAGTGGACTTTGACCTGGCGCGGGGTGAGGTAGGCTTGGTAGAGGTCTTCTGCACAGATGACCTGATGATAGATGACGGGGAGACTTGGTGGGCAGACGTCCCACAACTCTATGATAGGATCAGGTGGATAGTTGCTTCACTAGTTGGTGGCTTTTTATGCCCCAACAGGCAGTCGAGAGGACTATCTGTGGGATGGGGCACAGTACTATCAGGGATGTTCACACAAGGTACACAGTACGCATGGGGGCCTTGTGTGCTAGGGCAGCTATATCGAGACATGCACGATTGCGTGTATAGGAGGGGCCACAGTCTCTTAGCAGGGGTGACTTTACTACAGGTGTGGGCATGGGAGCATATCCTAGTGATCAGACTGATGACACAGCGCCATCGAGAGAGAGGAGAGCCATATGCATTCCTATATGAGAGAGTAATCACACACAGGCGGCTAGGATCTGTTAGCCACTGGAGGTGATAGATCGATGAGATGGACCTATTTGTTTGGAGGCCATGGTTACTTTGCAAGGAGAGGGAGGATAAGCATGAGCAACTTATGTACTACCACCAGGCTCACTACCTCTTCAGGAGACGAACAGACACTATCGAGAGATAATTGCTAGAGCAGGTACTGAGACAGTTTGGGTTGCCACAGGGACTGCCAGTGGGGGAGGTGACACATGCCAGGACATGGTGAGAGGTTGGGGACTGGGATGCAGAGATTCTAGTAGCGACAGCATTGGTAGAGGTACGGAGACTTATCCTCGTGAGATGGGATTGGGATATAGGGCTGGCAAATTTGGGGACACTGCCAGAGTACGACAGGTACTGGTAGACACACAGGCTAGTGCGGTTGACTACACCAAGTGTGGTAGGGGTAGTGGGGGAGGTACTAGTCCTAGGTGTAGAGGCCAGGATGAGGTGACAGACCCAAGCAGCGAGACAGCAGGTAGTTGGAGAGGCTAGCAGCCAGTAGGCAGATGTGGAGATGGCAGAGGAGGGGGATTCGGTCATAGAGACTGATTTGCAGAGGGCTGAGTGGTTGTTATAGGAGGAGATAGCCCAGAGGACTCAATTAGAGCTCTGAATGGTACGATTGAGGAGAGATAGGGATGCAACGAGGGTCGAGGTGAGATAGGCCGAGGTTGAGGCCCAGGTGCAGACATAGGTAGCAACAGCAGTACAGACAGCCCTGGCACATGCATAGGCACAACTACAGATCCAGGCACAGGTACAGGTACAGGCGCCAGCCGTACCAACAACAGATGACTGGAAGCTAGCCCAGGTGACAAGGGAGAGAGATGCAGAGGTACAGCTATGGCTGACAGCAGTGGCCACACTGCATAGAGTGAGGCGGGAGAGAGATGAGGGACGCCATGCATTGGGTGCAGATCAGAGGACCTTATACAGCGAGCTTGTCTGCGTGCATGGAGAGCTAGTGTCAGTAGGGAGAGAGGCAGAGTACTAATGGGGGCTCTACATGAGTGCAGTGCCAGTAGCTTAGCAGGCACCTAGTTATAGAGACAAGAGCAGATCTAGGGCATCTGGGTCCCATAGGATAGGGTAGTCACTATCCTCAGTTAGAGGACCAGGGGTGACACAAGGGGGAGGAGGACCAACAAGGGGACCTACATCAATCATAGGTGGAGGACAGGGGCCACAGTAGGAGGGTAGCTCTACCCTAGAGCATGCACATTTGTATATTGTATCATTTTGTATCATTTTGGGCTGATGCCTGCGTGCATCTTGATGTATATTTTGTGGGCTCTTAATAGGCATGATGTACTATATTGATGTATATATGGACTATTGATGTAGACACATACATTTTGTATATACGATGACTTATTATGCTCATTGATGTTCATGCTTTTGTGTATGCACTTCTTGATGTCATGGATGTGATGATATGTATGTAGGATTATGGATTTATGTGATGATGTATATTGCATATATGATGCTTATAGATGTATGATGATAGAGATGTATTATGATATAGATGCTATGACTAGTGATATCTAACATGTGGGTTTTGCAGATAGAACCAGAGAGAAGAAAAGGAGGAGATAGAAGACAGAGACTATTGATCGATCATTGCAAATGAAAATGATATAATGGATGTTGTGAATGGATGAATGATGAGCTTGTTGCATTGGTTTCACAATTGTATATAAAGAGCAATCCTTATTTTTGATATAGCACGTGGATAGTTTGCCACCAAGGTATAAAAGACCAAGGTGTAGTAATATCCAAGTGCATGGATGTTGACTCTGCAAGCAAGCAGTTTGAACTTAGATCCGTTAGACATAATATAACCTTGTTGTTACATGTGAATGAGCCATAGTCTTGAACATAAAATAAACTTCAATACATGTAAATGCAAGAAGAATTATTAATATGTAAGATGCTAGGTTGTAACACACACAAGATAAATATGATGCTAAGAAAGATACTAAAGATCATTCCTCAAACACGGCACACAAAAAGCAATGACTATGCCCCCAATCCATACAACATCGCAACATACCAAGATTATAGATAAATCAAGGTAGTCTTGAATAGGTAATGGAACAGGAACAAAAGATAAACCATAAAGTAAATTGACTAACTTACAAAGTAAACATATAGCCAACATATTCTCTTGCCAAAGAGGTTGCTTAGGATAGATTGGATAGGAAAGATAACAACATTATCGTAGGAAGTCTGTGTCCGTTAAAGGGTGCTATCTAACTAAAAAGACAATGTCTCGCTACAAGAAATGCCACATGTCACAAGAGATGTGTGTGTTGGTCTTGACAATGGAACACTCTGCAAAAGGCAAGCTTGTTGATCTAGTGCTTTGGTTAAGTTGGAATTAGCTAATGTTGGCAATTGGAATAGTAGGACAGTAGATGACTCTGGAAGTAGGCCTCTTTGCTTTAGGTTTGTGAAGGACTTTTACTTTGAAAGGATGTGCTAGTTTGCTGCTTGAGTTAGTCAAGTCGAGGTGCATGGATTTTGAAAAATGGAAGACAAGAAAGGTGACAGTGTTAATGGATTGGGGTGGGTGGAGAATGATGGATCATGTGTGCCTGAGTACTAGATACATCCTTCATATTCCAAACTGCCTACATACCCTATATCCACAGGATCAAGGCACATTACGATAAAAAGATGAAAATGATAAATATGTAGTTCTGGATAGAGTGATGAGATGGGTCAAGGTGGTGAGGGGGAGATCTTATGTACCTGAGTACTAGAGACTTCCTTCGTATTCCAGACTGCCTACATACCCATATCCATGGGATCAAGGTACTTTAAGATTGAGAAGATGATAATATGTAGTTCTGGTTGATGTGATGATGTAGGAAAAGTGTTGATGAGAGATAACAGCCTTATCATAGGAGCGATGTGTCCGTTAAAGGATTCTATCTGTGGAAAGGAGAAAAGATTGAAGAGCGCATGGTGAACCACGAACAAGGAACCAATCCTAGACTTAAGTTAAGGAAAGAGTTGCCCCCATTCCGGCAGAGGAATTTGCATGGATGACTGATGAAGAAGACATAGAAAGCTTGTGATCTAGGACAAGACAATGATGACTGCTGACACAGATCAAGACATGGGATGAGGACGACGGACACTAACAAATTTCCAAGCTATACTAGATAGGGAGATGGAAATGCAAACAAGGTCAATGGTTTTATTATGGATGGATGGATGAAGTGCATTGTGACAACAAGAAATGAACAAGACTCGATAGATGATGGGTTTTGACTCTACACATAGCGCATGTTTGCCAAGTTTTCACTATGGTACTCATCCAAGGCACCTATTTGCCAGGTTTTCACCAAAGGACAAATTTTTTTTTGGATTTTTTTGTTTTTTTTGTTTTGTTTTTTTGGAATACTCTGAGGATCAGGCATAGAACTTCTTGAGATGGACACTATTAAGTGGCTCATCTAGAGGAATGTCATTAGCTGTAGCTAAAGTATAAGCTCCTAATCCATATGTTGTTGTGACAATAAAGGGGCCTAACCAGTTAGGCTCAAACTTGCCCTTCTTTCTCGATCTACTTGATTTCTCTGATTCTCCTTAAGTACAAGATCACCAACTTGAAACTGTCTTTCTTTGATCTTTTTTTTGTAATTACGCCAGAGGCGGTTTTGATAGACATGGAGATGATTAAGCGCTGCAAGGCACCTCTCATCTAGTAGTTCGAGCTCAGCTAATCTAGAAGTGTGATACTCTTCTCTGCCGATCAGGTCCTGCGTGGATACTCTGAGGGATGGGATCTCGACCTCTATAGGTAGGATGGCTTCAGAGCCATAGACCAAGGCATATGGTGTGGCACCAATTGGTGTTCTGATACTAGTGTGGTAGGCCCATAGGGTAGGACTGAGTTGCAAGTGCCAATCACGACTAGCTTCATTGACTATTTTCTTGAGGATCTTGAGAATGGTTTTATTGGAAGCCTCAGCTTGGCCATTACTCTGTGGATAGTAGGGAGTTGAAAAGCAATGTTGGATATTGTATTATGTGCACAAGGCATGGACATCTTGATTATTGAATGGTCTCCCATTATCAGTGACAATGGCTTGGGGAATACCATACCGGCATATGAGGTAGTTAAGGATAAACTTAGCTATTTGCTTACCGGTGATATAGGTCATAGGAATGGCTTCCACCCACTTCGTGAAATACTCAATGGAAGTAATGATGAACTTATGGCCATTGGATGAGGAAGGGTGGATTTGTCCTACAAGGTTGAGACCCCATTGAGAAGGCCACGGAGTTGTCACAGGTTGTAATTCATGAGCTGGTGCGTGAATCAAATCTCCATGCTCCTGGCATTGTAGACACTTCTTCACAAACTATGCAGCATCTTGTTCTATTGTAGGCTAGTAGTACCCTGTTCTAAGTATCTCCTTAGCGAGATTAGGACTAGTAGAATGTGCGCCACAGACACCTTCATGTATGTCTCGTAAGGTAGCTTCAACTTCTTCCACTTTAAGACATCGTAAGAGGATACCATCAAGACTCTAGCGATATAGTGTATCACCCAGAATGATGTAATAGGAGGATCGACAGATAAAGGTTTTACATTGGGTGGAGGATAGGTCAGGGGGAAAGGTACTGTGTTTAAGGTATTCATAGATGTCTTCGTACCATGGGGAATTGGGACCAACAAGTTTGTAGATGATTTTAGTAACGGGAACATCAATGGCTGGTATCAACAATTGCTCGATCAAGAATTCACATTTCTGTGTATTAGCAGGCATGTCAATCAGTGACCCTACAGAAGCCATAGAATCTGCATCTTTGTTATGCTCTCTTGGAATTTTCTCAAATGTGATGTTAGAAAATGTGGTTTGTAGGCATCCACTAGTTGCTTGTAGGGGACCAACTTTTCATCTTTTGTTTGGTACTCATCTGTGACTTGGCGAATGACTAGTTGTGAGTCTCCATATACCTGTAGTTCTATGATATCCCATTGAACTACTGTATTGAGACCTATGAGGAGTGCTTCATACACGGCAATGTTGTTGGTGCAAGGGAATGCAAGCTGATATGACTTTGGAATATAGTCATTTTGAGGTGTGATAAATAAGATGCTGGCCCCCGATCCATGCTGCGTGTAGGAACCATCAAAGTACAACTTCCACATTATTGAGTTAGAAAGAGTAAAGAGATTCTCGTCTGGAAAGTCTGCTACCATAGGGTGTGTATCTGTCATAGGTGCTTCTGCTAGTTGATCTGCTAGGGCTTGTCCTTTGATTTCTTTACGATCCATATACTCAATGTCAAACTCACTAAGGATTATGACCCATTTAGCTAGTCTGCCTATAAGAGCTACTTTTGCAAGTAGATACTTCAAGGGATCAATTTTGGCTATAAGATTTGTGTGTTGGTTCAACATGTAAGCCACAAATTTTGGGAAGCGAACACTACTGCTAAACAAGCTCTTTCCATTGGTGAATAATTGAGCTCATATCCCACCAAGGTTCTACTGATATAATAAATTGCATGCTCTTTTCTTGTTTCATCATGTTGTGCTAGCAAGGCCCCTAGGGCCGAAGTTGTAGTTGAGATGTATAATATCAAAGGTTTATCAACAACTGGTGGAACTAATACAAGAGGTGTAGCCAGATTCTCTTTAAGCTAATCAAATGCTGCTTGACACTTATCATCCCATTGAAATGAGACATCCTTTGGAGTAAGTGTTGAAATGGTTGACATTTATCTGCTAGCTATGAGATGAAACGCCTGATGGATTGCAACCTTCCCTGAAGGCTCCTTAATGCTTTGAGGTTCTTTGGTGGAGGCATCTCCACTATAGCCTTTACTTTTGTTGGGTCTACTTCGATGCCTCTACGGGATATAATGTATCCTAATAGCTTCCCTGATGTTACACCAAAGACACACTTCTTTGGATTGAGTCTTACTTGGTATTTCTCGAGCCTATCAAAGATCTGTCCTAGAACTTGTATGTGATCTGCCCTAGAAGATTTAGCTAGTATGTCATCAACATAGTCCTCCATGATATGATGAAATAGATAGTGGAATATCACTGTCATTGCTTTCTGATAGGTTGCTCCTGCATTCTTTAGACCAAATGGCATACATACCAACAATAGTTACCCCACAGACAAGTAAAGGTTGTTTTATGTTAATCTTCTTCTGCTATCCTTATCTGATTGTAGCCTGAGAATCCATCCATGAGAAAAAGCATTTCGTGACCTGCTGTCAAGTCTACTATAATATCAATGTTTGGTAATGGAAAGTCATCCTTGGGACACGCTTTGTTAAGATCTCTAAAATCATTACACATGCGGATGCACCCATTGGGTTTAGACACAGGTACAATGTTTGATACCCAGTCTGAATAATTAATAGGTCAGATGAACTTTACATCTAACAGCTTCTGTATTTCCACTTTTACTAAGAGAGCTATCTGTGGGTGCATCTTCCTCAGCTTTTGCTTGACTGGTTTAACTTTTGGATCAACTATGAGATAGTGAACTACTAGCTTAGGGTCTAGCCCTAGCATATCAGCATAAGTCCATGCAAAGTTGATGGTTCTTTGTAAGAAGAATGTGTTAAGGTTCCTATGTTCTGTTTCTGATAATGATGCTGCTAGGAATGTGGTCTTTGGATTTTTCTCTATACCAAGGTTTATCTCTGTAGAATCTTCCACTAGGAGAGCTGACTTCTCTTGATACTTAGATGGTAGGGAAAGGTCAAATCCTCCATCCTCAAGTGCCACAGTTGGGTTTTCACCTTTGGATACGTCCTTTGTTTTTACTATTTTGTGATCAAGAGGTGCCACAGTGTGGTTTTCACCTAGAGATCTTTCTTTATTTTTACTTTTGCGACTGGAGGATTTGGCATTCTCACCAAAATAAGCTATTGGCTCTAGTTCCATTACAAAACCTGCTTTATGATTGCCAAGAGGGATACCCTCCCGAAGTCCCATGAACTCAGCTAAAGCTTCGTCATTCTGAAATACATCTATAATGGGGGACCCTTATTGGTCCCAATCGATAAGTTTAGGGTAGAAAAGTGTTACTTTCTGGGAGTTTGTGGTGGATGTTAGGGATACAGAGGATAGCATAAAAATGGAGGATTATACAAATAGGTTGGTCATATGGAGAGAAGAGTCATCGATGATATCCTCAGTAGATGTCGAATCAGCGGGAAAAGTTTCAGCCACCTCGTCAAGGATATACTCAATGTCCAAGGCGTACGGTACCTTCTTACCAAATCCTAAACCCTTCTTGTCTAGTTTCTTTGTCACAACAATGGGTTCCATAGTTCCTTGATTCTATTTCCCAAGGCCACCTTTGCCTTTATAGCCCATGTGTTTGACTATCCTTAAGCCATTACCATATTGCTTGACTGGTATTGTGACTGATTCTTTCTCTTTATAGAGCCAAGAAGAAATGTCCTCAATAGTTTCCTCCTCCAATAACCATCCCTGTTGGAATTGGGTTAGAAATGCTGGGGGAGGAATAGCTACTTTTTTAGTTACTTTGGCAATGGGCGATTGCCCGTAAGATTTAGGGGATAAAGGCATCTGCCCTACACAACAAGATTTGGAGATATCATACATTCCAAAGCCTATATCACAGATGTGCGCTTTGATTTCAGGAAGAGGATTAGATTCACTTGTAGAGGCTTGTGTCAGAGTTTCAGGATCAACATATAGTGGGGATTCAAGGGCTTTGTCATTTTTAGGGACTTGGTTGCAATTCTTATAACTGCCTTCCAAGACATGATAGAATTCAAAAGGATTGGGGTCTCCTAGGATAGTGATCTCTGTACCATTGAATGGGAACTTTAGAGACTGATGGTACATGGAGGGAACAACTTTCATTGCATAGATCCATGGGTGGCCTAGGATAATGTTGTAAGGTAGCTCAATATCAAGGACTTGACACCTGGTTTCAAGCATGACAGGACCTAGTTGTATAGGCAAGTGGATTATACCTTTTGAACGGCATTTAGCATCATCATATCCCTTGATTGTAATACTTTGATCAGTGTTGACATGATCCTCAAAGTATCCCAATTGCTTAAGTAACTTTAAAGAACAGATGTTGAGACCAGCACCACCATCTATGAGTATGCGTTTGATTTTGCGCTTATGGATGAGAACCTCAATATGAAGGGCATCATTGTGACATGGATCATGGGATGGGAGGTCCTTCTCAGAGAAGACCACATTGTAGGGTGAAGCAATGTTACCTACTATAGCTTGGAAATCCGTGACCGCTATGTTGTTAGGAACCGATGACTCTTGGAGGGCTTTTTCTAGCACCAATCTATGTGTGGGTGATGACCGTAGAAGGTCTAAGATAGAGATCTGTGCTGGTGTTTTCCCTAGATGTTTGACAAGATTATAATCAGATTAAGCTGGAAGACTAGGTGTAAGACCACGAATGGTGACATGACCATGATGAGTTGTAATAGCACAATCCGTAGATTTGCCTTTGATTGTGAGGGTAGACACTCGACTCTCTTCAAAATGACCTACAATGGAATCAAAGGAAGTGGATGCATGATTGATACCTTTACCTCTATCCTGAGGAGCAGGTGGACCATGATGAGGGAATGTTTCCTTGTACATATTGAGGTCTTTGTTCATGTGCTGAGCTGGTGGATCATCTTGTAGAGATATTTGGTTGCCTTCAATGAGATTTGGGATTAGGTGCTTCAGTTTTATGCACGATGTGGTTCTATGCCCTTTGCTCCTATGGAATTCACAGTATTCATTTTCTCTGTACCGCACAATTTTGTAAATAGGTTTGCCATACGGGGGAGCATCAAGTAAGGTGATGAGGCCTTTGTGTAAAATCTTGTAGGACAGATTCTATGGGCTCTCCCAAGGGAGTGAATTGACACCGCAGAGGGTAATCTTGTTGAGGCCGCTCTTGTTGTCATTGCTGTTGGTTTTGATAAGGTTGCCTTTGTTGTTGCTGTTGTTGAGGTGGAGCTTGACTTGGTTTGGAAAGCTGCAGCGGCGTTTGTAAAGTTTGGACATGTTTAGAATCAACCACCCCATCGTTGACCACATTTTTGTTTTTGTTCCAATAGTTGGGTTTATCACTCGATTGTTGATGAGAAGCATTGTCTTTTGTTTCTTTGAAGATTTTGACCACACCTTTAGCAATGAGGGCCTTTTCGATATTGATTCCCTTGTATGTGATTTCATCAAAGGTTGTAGCACTAAAAATTTGCAAATGGAAACCTAACTCTTAGTTGAGGTTCTGCACAAATATGCTAACAAGCTGTTTCTCAGGAATCTTGAAAGGGAATTTGCTAGCCATTTGTCTCCATCGTTGAAGGAAAGAAATGAAAGTTTCACCATTTTTCTATTTATTGTTGCATAGATTAGTCATGGAGATCTCATGCTCTGCGTTGTAAGAAAAATGGGTGGCAAATTTCTCTGCTAGTTCATTAAAAGACTTGATACCCGTAGGTAAGTGTGAGAACCATTCTATAGCTTTACCTCCAAGACTGCGAGGAAAGAGACACATAAGATATGTGTCGTTATGTGAGATCTCAAAGCAAGCAAGATAGAATTCCCTAAGATGGTCTTTTGGGTCACCTTTTCCTTTGTATTTATCAAACTTAGGAATAGTAAAATTTTGAGGAAAAGGGATCATAGGTAATGACTGATCAAAATTATAAGGACACACTTCCTCTAATGAGAAGGTCTTCTTGGTGTGGCCAAATGTAAGATCAAATAGCTATTGTTGAACTTCCGTGATTTTTAGCTCCATCACTGTGGGAGGGGTTGGAAACATCTCCTGTTGTCCTAGAAGTGGTTGTTGCTTCCCATATGGAAGATTGTATTGTAAGCCATGAGCATTGGTATTATAAGGGTCGTAAGATTGGTTGGGGTCATATGCATTGTACGTTGGGTTCAGATTGGGTTGGAATTGGATGTTTTGATTTGGAAGAGGTGGAGGTGGCACTAGGTAAGAATGTTGGCTTTGTGATGGTTGAAGAAAAGAATTGGGTGGAGGAAAGCTAAAGTGAGTTGGATTAGGTTGCGATGGCGGCACATAGCTTTGGGAAACTTGATGTTGGGGAAGTTGAGAGTGGCTAGGCAATGTGTGAAAGAAATTTAGTGCTGATGGACGTAGTGGAGGAGGGACATAGGTGGAAGTGTTATGCGATGGTTGAATGGGGATGAGTGTAGAAGAATTTTGTTGTGGGGATTGCATGACTCTAATTGGTTGGGAGACATGAAGGTTTGATGATATGGGAGGTGGTATGTGTTGAGACCCTTTTTGCATGGCTACATAGTTGTTCCCCGGATTGTAATTTGGTGGGAAATCTATTCGTGAAGGAGTAACCAAAATTCCACTTGCAGTCGGTGTGGACACTTTAGGAGTTTGTTGTATATTTGATCAAGCTACGGTGGCTTGCTTAGCTAGCTCCGCTTGACGTTAGAGAGTTTCTTGCTGATTTTTGTAGATCTCCATAGGAGTCAGAAGTGGTGAAATGGTCCTCTTTCCTATTGTGTTTTGATAAAGGGGATTCTTATATTATACCATTGTTTTCCCTTGTGAGCCTTGTTCGGGTAAAGGCGTGGTCACTGTTGACATGGTTTGCACCACTTGTATGGTGTCTAGGGTGTTGTTTGTCTCCTTGAGATTGGATAAATCAAAATCTTGAGGTAATTTGGCTCCTTGGTCTGCTAGCAAGCGAAAGAAATGATCTTGGTTCTTGCTAAGGATTTTTTCAAAGGCAACTACAACTCTAGGATCTTATATGAATTCATCAAGATCTTGCCCACCTTCTTGAGAGGATTGACCTATTTCAAAGTGTCACTCTTCTTGAGATGGGGCTAGATCTGCAGTATAACCTAGTGGGACAAAATCAGGAGGCAAGCCGATGGTGTAATGGGGTGTACTTACCAAAGGGGCTCTTTCCTCCTGAGATGGCACCGAATTGGTAGTATAACCTTGTGGGACAAAATCCAAAGGCAAGCTGGTGGTATAGTGGGGTGTACCTACCAAAGGGATTCTATCCTCTTGCGGATTGTTTGGTTGATCAAGGTGCGGCATGTTAGGAGAATTGGTAGATCTTTCTGCCGGTGTTCTAGGAGTAACCTTGGGAGTAATGTTGAGACGACCTGATTGCGGTGTATGAGGAGGCGATTCACGAATCCTAGGGACAACTTGCTTGGACTTCATAGTTTGTTGGAGCCTAGTGGTTACCATGGAAAACACTAGGACAAAAGGTAATGCTGAGATTCTGCTTGTGTTTTGAGAAAGACAAACTCCTGATGCACAACTCACTGGACCAAAGGTGCTATACTATTTGACCTGAGGCACAAGACTGTGCAACCAAAAGCATGCTACTGTAATACCAAAGGTGATGGACTGAGCTAACAAAGGTGAGGTATTGCTATACCAAAGGCGAGCTACGGTGACCAAAAGCGAGCTACTGTTATACCAAGGGCACTGAAGTAGCGTTGCCAGAGGCAAGGTATTGCTATACCAAAGGCGATCTACTGTACTACTAAAGGTGAGCTGCTGTAATACTAGAGGTACTGAAGTAGTGTCTGATGCTTCTAAAAGGCAAAATTTTGATAGATTTGGTTCTGGTTCTGATTGGATTTATTTTTGGCAAGAGAAAACATAGCAAACAAGTGGCAAAAAAGGACTAACACAATATATAGTGTATGTTTGAGGCTCACAAAAAAACCTCAATGTTTCCACAGGTATAAGACAATTGCAATCAATAACAAGCACTTTTTATCCCTAGAGACAAGGTTTCATTGCAGTAGATCAGCTCATAGCTTAATACTCCGTTAATAAAAATATCATTCCGTAAAGGTGTCAGATATTTTGTATCTTTGTGAGAGACGATAGGTAGGGATATCTCACCCTCCCCTTGGAAAGCTCAAGTAGGTCACAAGAGCTTTATGGCCAAGGGAATACTATCTCTTCTCAAGGGAACCAATGGTGAGTATCTTAAGGGCTTAAATTGATTCCCCTTGCACTGATGATTACCGCAATGTTCAGAGGTGGATCGGGTAGTCTCTATCTAGAATGGTTCTTAGTAACTTTGAGGGACCAATGCATTATGAGCAATGTGATAAGCTACTAAAAGCTTTAACCAATCCTACTAAGAGTATCAAACACTTCGCTCAATGTGAAAATCATTTCCACAAAGAGCTAGTACACCTCTTTTCAGTTTGGCACCACAAGGTAAGGCTGACGTCGGTTAGGACTTGGCTTTCACCTTATCCCTCTTATATAGCGGTTCAAAGGAAAACTCCACTTAGGGTCGTCCCTTTTTTATGAAATGCAATCCAAAAGCAGGCCCTTCTAAAGGAAATACTAAAATGTAAGAGCAAGCACGTCAAACAAAGGTTCAATTGTCTCATTATAAGAAAAATAAGGTGCAACTAAATTAGGCACACACATGTTTATAGTTGTCAATTGTCCCTTATGAAATTGAAGTGTTTGGCATTCATGTCCATTGTCCCTTAGAAAATTGAGGTGTTTTCACATACATGTCCATTGTCCCTTAAGAAAAGTAGTATGTTCCTAAGACTTAGATTGCCGAAATGATTTGTTTAATTATCCCTTAAGAAGGCAATATGTTTCTAAGACTTAGTGAGATAAATCAAGATTTCTATAATGCTCATCCTACATGAACATATTAGAAAAACTTTTTTGCTCTGTGTGAGTGATAAGAAGTTGCAACAAGTCAATTAGTTCCACAAAAACTCACAAGTTAGCAAAAATAAATCAAATTGACCAAAAGCGAGTTACTGTCACACCGAAAGTGACTTACTGTGATACCAATAGCACTGCGCTGTGTTTCCAACCGCGCGGTGATGCACACTAGAAGTGACTCACTGTGCTATCAGAAGCACTGAATTAGACCCAGAAGCGTCGTACCGAGCTGCCGAAAGCGTAGTACTGTATATCAAAAAGCGTTGTTCTATCTTAGATCTAAAAAAAGTTATGCTTTGTCAAAATAACTAGGTCCAAATAGGATTTCATGATTGATCTAATGTTTTGAGAAATAATATCTGCTAGATCTAAATCCTGAAATCAAAAAACTCAAAAAAAGTGTCGCGAATAGATAGGTTAACTTAAATATCAAAAATACCCCTAAATAAGTCAGCTTAGGAAGTATCAAAAGATAGTTGAAAGATAAATAAAACAACTTGTCAGACAAATCAAATATATGTATATGAATAAAACCCTACAAAAACACCAACCAATGTTAGAAAACCTATTTTGCCGAAAGCGCTTAACGATACTACCAAAAGCGCCGGTCTGTGTTACCAAAAGCGCGGCCCTGTGTTACCAGAAGCACCACAGTATCGCCCGAGGGTGCTATACTGTGCCTCCAAGAGCGCTTAAGGATACTACCAAAAGCATTTTTCTGTCTTTTTGCGCTGTTCCGTACTGTAGCTTCAAAAAAATCAATTTCTCAAAGAAAAAGAGGGATTAATGGGTCCCACCAGGCGTGCCAGAATGTGTATGAGGAAATTTACTATGATAAACTAACAAAATCAAAAACCAATAACATAAAGAGAATGAATCTAAACAAAATCCATTACTAATAAATCAATGAAATATAAAAGCTTTTACCGAGATTTGTATTGTTCCCTTTGGATGAATGTGGATTGCTTAATAGTGCTGCAAAACCATGGTTGCAACAAGCAAGTAAAGTGCTCAAAGATCAATGTTAAGAGATCGTAAAGTTGCTCAATCGATGCGATGTATGCTCAAAGCATTGTAAAGAGATGCCTGAGAATAAGTGATTGAAGAGGATTTGTGAAGGAGATGAGGGGGGGTTTATATAGGTTTCAACAGAGATCGATCAACGGTGTAGATAATTCAGAAGAATCAATGGAGGAGAATAGTTGAGGAACGTGCATTGAATAAGAAAAAGACATGTGTCTTGCTTTCTTTTACATGAGAAGAGTTATTAAGAATAGAAGAATGAGTTAAAGCAATTAAAAGAATATAATAATCAGTTAAGTGATTTAAAACAAGAAGAAGGAATTTGCATGAGAATAAGAAGATATTTTGCTTTATTAAATATTGGGAATATTTAATTGCATGTGTAAGAAAGCTTGAGTTATATTTAGAGATAACTCAATTTAGAAGAAAAAATAACTTAAATAAATATTTGATTTATTTAAATTTAGAGAAGATATTTTTGGAAGAAACAACTAAATAATTATAATTATTTAATTTAGAAGATTTGAAAGCAAATTAAACAAATAAATTTATTTAATTGTTGTGCATGATTTTGGAAGAATAAATAAAATATTTGATTATATTTCATTTTTTGGAAGAATGAATTTGATTTAATTAAATAATTAAAAATTATTTAATTGCAGATAAGAGGGAATTTGTGATGAATTAATTAAATAATGGGATTTATTTAATTAATGGAGACTTGAAATTTGGAAAGAGGATAATGATCTAATTAAATAATTGAAATTATTTAATTATGGAAGAATAATAGAAGAATTTACTTTAATTAATTAAATAAAGAGGATTTATTTAATTAATGTCAAATTTTAGGAGTTTTGGAAGAATTTGATGAAATTAATTAAATAATTAGATTATTTAATTAATGTTGAAATGCAGGTGATTAGAAGAATTAGATGAAATGTGAGTAGTGCGACGACTTGGTCATTTTAGGGTGTCTACAAGAACCATGAATGATGTTAGAAGTTTCCATGGGTTAGCAACCTTCTATAGGAAGTTTATAAAAGGATTTAGTCATGTCTGTGCACCCATGCTTGACACCATAAAAGGAGGACAGAAGTGCAGATTCACTTGGACAAAGGAAGCAGATGATTCTTTTGAGACATTGAAGACAAAGGTGGCACAACAGCCAGTCCTTGCACTTCCTGACTTCAACAAGATTTTTCAAGTAGAATGTGATGCAAGTCACATGGCAATTGGAGCAGTACTCAGTCAAGAAGGTAGGCCTATTGCATGTTTTAGTGAGAAACTAAATGATGCTAAGAAGAGATACTCATCCTATGATTCAGAGATGTATGCTCTAGTCCTGTCACTCAAACAGTGGAGGCATTACTTGATTCCAAAAGAATTCATAGTATTCATAGATAATCAAGCCCTTAGTTTCATAAACAGTCAAGAGAAATTGAACCATAGGCACATGAAGTGGGTGGAGACTTAACAAGCTTTCACCTTCACACTCAAGCACAAGAAAGGGGTCAAGAACAAGGTAGCAGATGCTTTGAGTAGGAGGGCTCTAACTATCAATCAGATTTAGTTGGAGAGTATTGGTATTGATTCCTTAAAGACTATGTATGATGCTGATGAAGACTTTGGAGAAATCTACAAAGTATGCACTTCTTTTGGAGACAAATATCATGTTGAGTACTCTGAATTTTTGATACAAGATGGATTACTTTTCAAAGGTGGACAGTTGTGTATTCCAAGGTGTTCCATGAGACTGAACATTATTAGGGAGAAGCATTGTAGGGCCATGGCAGGACATTTTGGTCCAGATAAGACACTTGATCTGGTGAAGAGGCATTACTTTTGGCCAAATCTGCAGTCAGATGTCATACAATTTGTGGAGACATGTTGATATGTCAAAAAGCAAAAGGAAGATCCACTAATGCAGGTTTATATCAGCCATTGCCCATTCCTTCTAGACCATGGGAAAGCATAAGCATGGATTTTGTGTTGGGTTTACCTAGAACAAGGAAGGGATATGATAGTGTTTTTGTTATAGTAGATAGATTCAGTAAAATGGCACATTTCTTGCCATGCAAAACCACTTGTGATGCTTCATATGTTGCAGACCTATTTTTCAAGGAAATAGTGAGGATACATGGATTGCTGTTGAGCATAGTGTCAGATAGAGATGTGAAATTTATTGGCCATTTTTTAAGGACTCTTTGGAAGAAGCTTGGAACCAATTTGTCCTTCTCATTAGCTTATCATCCTCAAACAGATGGACAAACTGAAGTGGTTAACCGTTCATTGGGAAATCTGCTAAAATGTTTGACAAGGCAGCATGGAGAGAAGTGGGATAACATACTATCACAGGCTGAATTTTCCTACAATGACACTATCAATAGGAGTATAGGGAAATCACCTTTCCAGGTGGTATATGGTATTCATCCCAGAGGTATTTTGGAGTTAAGAGATCTACCTGCAGGAGAGTCTATTAGTGCAGATGGAGAATTTTTTACATCAGCCATCAAGGAGGTGCATGATCAAGTCAAGAACCAACTCCAACAAACCAAATTGAAGTATAAAGCCTATGTTGATAAGAAGAAAATAGATGTATAGTTTGATGTTAGAGATTTGGTGTGGGTTCATCTGAAGAAAGAGAGGCTCCCAAAAGGTAAATATACCAAACTCATGTAGAGGAAGATTGGACCATGTCACATTTTGAAGAAATGTGGGTAGAATGCCTATGAGATCCAACTTCCTTCTAATCTTGGATTGTCACCAATATTCAATGTATGTGATTTAACTCCATATAAGCATAATACAGATGTAGAACAGGAACCATTGCAAGATGTAGTAGATGATGACATTCCTAAGCATGATCCACCACAGTTATAGAAGATTTTAGACTCAAGAGTGCTAAAGACGACAAGGAACAAAGAGTATATGGAATACTTGGTAGCTTGGCAAGGAAAACCTAATACAGAGGCAATTTGGATGACTAAAGAATAGATCAACAAACATGGTGTAGAACTACAAATTCTCATCTCAAGTGGACTTGAGATTTCTTCTCTCGGGGAGTATGGTGCAGGAGCACCCCTTCAAAAATAAGACTAGGTCTTAATATAATATGTTTTATCCATTTGAATGTAATAAGGTCAGTTTGACCAATTCCTATGTTTGTAAGTCAATCTAGGTTTATGTGCAAGTCGGTTAGTAAGTTGTTATGTTAGTTGCCATCTCCTAGCCACTTGGAAGTGTCTCCCAGCCACTAGGAATCAAATTTGTACTACTCTCGTGAGTAGATATTTATAACCTAGATCAGATTGCTTTTGCGGATAGAGAGACAGATTGGAGATTTGACAGTGCAGTAGTTGTGCAATCAGTTGTTGAACTGTGAAACTAGATCTTTGTATGAATTTTTGAAATTAATATAAAGGAGATCCTATTTGTGTTGTTTTTCTATGTTTCGAATTACTTGTATAGTCAAGTTTCCTAGTTTGCATTCAAGATGGGCTCTTAGTCCATTCCACCGGTTGGATTATTTCATAATCGGTGGAATGGTTGTATATAGTTGTTTATGCTTTTTTTTTTTTTTGTTCAATCCATGGAGGCAGGATCATTTATAGCATGCAGTGATTTACCCTAGCATCCTCATGTGCTAGGTTTTGAAAGCTTGAAATCTATGTTAAAATTGTTAAGGAAACAGATCTGGAAAATTCTAGGGTTTGCTGTGTTCAAACTATGAAAATTTGTGGGGTTTTTCATTTGACATGCATTTTGTGTATATACTGCAAATGTATGTCAGATATTTATTTTGTGAGTATATCACTTTCGTCTGTTGATGTTTGCATATTGCAAGCCTATCGGGTTCATTAGAAGTTTATATGTCATTGTTTGTATGTGTTAAACATACATTACAAATATACAAGGGTTTCAACATACAAGGCGGTCAACGGACGGGTCAAATATACAATCAGCAAAGTATGCGGGAGAATGCATCTTTTGCTTGCATGTTTTGAATGCACTTTTTAGAATGTATATTCTGAATGTACATTGAAGATATACATTGTCGATATACAAATTCTATGTATATCGCAAGGAGTATCGGCTCATATTCTATGTATCCCGCAATTGTTTGTTTGTGTGTATCCCGCCGAAGCACTTTTTGGTTGCATATGTTGAATGTACATTGTAAATGTACATCAGTTGATACAAGTGGGTTAGCACCAGTCAAAGGGTTTTTTTTGTATATTTAAGTTGTATCTTGCGATTGACGCGCATATGCATGGAGTGGAGATATAAGTGATAACTGGTAGGAACGGTAAACAAAACCGGCAGCAGAAGGTTATTGAATGCATATTCAAAGTTGTCTATTGTGAGGAGAGAAAAGTCATCGGTGGATGAATTGAAAGTTGTGCTGATGGTTGTATGTCACAGCGATAGGAAAAGTGAATGCATGTACATCGGTGAATGTACCTACAAAGACAAATGTATATTTTGATATACAAGGGAGAATGTATGTTGGGGGAATAGTTTGGCGCCCATTTTCAAACGCTTCCACCAGCGGCTCTGCATCATAAAGGTTTAAGATCATGTTGTAATAGAATATGGTTTGTCATATGTAACTGCAAAGTTATTATGAGAAAGCTTGTAAAGACTTAGGAAATTATGTCATCAACCTATGTATCCCTATATAGATCCAAGTATATCAATGCACGGGGTGCAGTCCCATCTATGTTGTCAAAGAGGCTTTTCCATGGAAAGATATAAGGCTTTAATTTTAGTAATATATATGGTTTTCCAAATCATATACTCCATGAAATCTAAAATCAAATACCAAAGTTCACTAGTGACAAATCCAAATCACCTAGTAGCCATTTGTAGGATTTTTGTGACTTAATCCAAGATTACGAAATAGATACAGAGGATTTGATCATAAAATTGTTTGTTTAGTCCCTAAAAGAAGATGCTAGAGATTGGTTTATAGATCTGCCTACCCATTGCATTTATTCATGGCAAGATCTCAAAATGGCTTTTATGGAATAGTTTGGTAAAAGGGTTGATGTTGGCTTATTGATTAGTAAGCTTATTCATATTGAAAAGGATGATGAGGAATTGGCTCCAACTTTTAATGTAAGATTTACAAAGGTGGTAAGGGATATCCCTAAAAATACTAGACCAAATGATGCTATGTGTCTAGTTATATATGTAGGCGCATTTAATGAAGAAATTGTTGAATGCACAAGACAACAGAGAGGGGGTGGGTGAATCAGTTGTAACTTATATTACAAAACCCTCAAACACATTTAGATCCACAACAATTAAATTAACTCTTAAATTGTTATGATGATTAAGCATGAAAGAAAATAACAAAAAATAAACCAAATCAACATCAAACACAAGAGAACACTAGATTTACGTAGAAAACCCAAGAAGGGAAAAACCACAGTGAGGATTAGCTCACAATATAAAGTAATATCAACATCAAAAAATAATAGGCTCACTATGGAAAGGCTCACTACTAAAAGGGTCACTACCAAAGGGCTCACTACCCAAAAGAAAGAAAGGCTCACTGCCAGAATAGAGAAGAAGATAGAGAAGATTGTTACAAGGAGAAAACTATCTCAATGCAATAGAGAAGTCCACCACAATATCATCATCACCTCCACAGTCTCACTAAGGAATTGTAGACACCTCCTCACTACATCTAGTAATCTAACACATGAAAGATTGCACTATGTTACACAAATTTGTACTCTATAACTCTATAATTTGCATCACATCATCATACTCTTCTATCTTACAATCCTTCAGTGACTCAACACTTATTTATACCATCTTCAAAATTGAAGGCAATCTCCAAGGTCAGTAAGGCTCCTTAATTTCACAAATTCAAATTAGGTTGGACCTAAAACATTCCCACAGTGGAAAGGAATGAAGGAAAAACACAACACATCTTAGCTTGGACCTAAATCTATTCATACACATTACACTGCGCTTCCATAATCATCGAAGCAATTTCGTAATTAGTGTAAACACCTAAGATCGGTTGAATCGGTGTTGACACCATAAACAATTATGTACATGCTTCCTCAAAGCCAAAGATGACTTGTAGACTACATGCCATGCTTGAGCACAATCTAGAATATCCCACAAACATCCTAAAAACCAATAACTTCCTCTACAACAACTTTCATCTACCACACAACCTTATCTTGTTTACCCAACATACTCAAATGTCTCTGTCATGCACTGTAACTTAAGAAATCATCTTTTGAAGCACTAAACCATGAACAACTTTGATTGAAGATAGATATTAACCTTATAAGTACACTTCCAGAACCACAAGACCTTAAACCACTTTGAGTAGAAATGTAGAGAAAAAACATTTCTCCTAGACACCTCTGCAATACATAGTTCACACACTAGTGAACACATCTTCCTCTGCACATCGATCCAGCATGCCAAATTCTGAATGAAGGACCTATGAACACCTCTAAACAACATATCCAAACTGTATAAATAGATCTTTAATATAAGGGAAATGCAAAGAAAAACTAGAACACTACTCTGCAACACATAATACCACTATCACACACTGTTTTCTTATTTTATTCAAATTTCCTCAAAAGCACTTGGAAACCAAGCACTAGAAACATATTATCACCATCTTCAACACTTCCTCATCATTAGAGACAACATCCACTCAACACCAACTGCTCATACTCTTGCAACATCTCTTACTCATACAGTTGACACCAATAACAACACAAGCTTGTTGACATCAATGACAACATCAACTGCACATACTTGTAACAATCTCCCCCTTTGTCATTGATGGGAACACATAATGTGAAAAACCATCAACACAACAACATCCTCAATACTATGCTTCATACCAAATCTTTTCCTTTCTCTTTCTCTACCCCTCATCTTTCTACTCTCTTCTTGACAACTAACTCTTTCCTTTTTCATATTGCTCTCTCTCCCCCTTTGACATCAATGGTAGAGGGCTACACATTTCTCTTTCTCATTCTCATACTTGTACCTACTCACCACTACTTTGTAACATCTTTTCTTTTACTACTCTTCATACTCCCCCTAAGAGGTAGCCTCCAACATTAGTCCAGAATAAGAAATGAATCTTGAAATCCACTGCACTGATGCATCTCCTTATGCATCTAGTTCAAAGAAGAAGGGGCAATAACCCCTAAATTCTCCCAAAGATACTCAAATATATCCTTAGGAAGAGCCTTAGTGAATATATCAGCAACCTGATCCTTTGCAGGAACATACTCAAGATTTACTTCATTCTCTACAACCTTCTCTCTCAGAAAGGGATACCAGATTGAGATATGTTTTGTCCTTGAGTGCATCACTAGATTCTTTGAAAAATTAATAGTGCGTGTATTATCACAAAAGATAGGAATAGATTCATCATAAAAAACTCTGATATCCTTCAAGGTTTGCCTCATCCACAACACTTGTGTGCAGCAAGATGTTGCTACAATGTATTATGCCTCTGCAGTAGATAAGGATATTGAATCCTGCTTCTTATTTAGCCATGACACCACTCTACCTCCAAGAAAGAATGCACCACCACTTGTACTTTTCTTATGATCTACACAACCAACCTAATCTACATCTGTATAGGAACTTAGAGCAAATTCATTATCCTTTAGATACCACAAGCCATGATCCAGAGTGTCCTACAAATATATGAATATCCTCTTCACTGCTGCAACATGTGACTCTCTAGGATCTTCTTCAAATCTAGCCACAAGAAAAATTGCATGCATAATGTTTGGTCTAGTAGAAATTAAATATATCAATCCTCCAATCGTTGATCTATACTTGCTCTGATCAGCCTTGGGAGATTCAACATTTTTGCTCAGCTTGCAACCAGTAGTCATAGGGGTACATACTGGTTTAGAATCTTCCATTCCAAACTTCTTTAACATCTCCTTGACATAATTTGATTGTGAGATGAAAATACCTTTATTTATCTTATTGATTTGTAGCCCAAGGAAGAAGTTCATTTCACCACACATTGACATTTCAAATTCTTTCTACAATTCATCTACAAAATTCTTACACATACCTTCATTTCCTCCAAAGATTATATCATCTACATACACTTCCATAATTAGAATTTGATCTTCTCCTACCTTGATGTATAGATTTCTATCTATGGTACCTTTATTGAACCCTTGCTGTAATAAATACCTATCTAACCTTGCATACCAAGCCCTGGGGGATTGCTTCAATCCATATAGTGCCTTCTTTAACTTGCAAATTGATGTAGGAGCATCTAAAGGTGTAAGGGCAATCTTGTATCACCCAAAAACAATGATGATTCAAAATTGATGACTTTGTTTTCATTTCTTTTCAAAATTTGTATTTCTGGTTCCATAATCACTTGAATAATGATGTAGAATGTTTAGTTTTTTCAAACTGCTATTTTTGGAAAGTTTGCATTTGGGCACATATGGAAGTCAAAATTTATAAGAAGCTTCGTAAATGAAAAATAAGACCTTTTGGAGAAAGAATCAGGCAAATATCATTTGTAGGCTGAAAGATATTAAAGTTTTTATTTCCTAAAAACCCCCAAAAATTATTCAAAGTCAAGTTTAAGGCACTTCGAGGCCTCGTACTGCCTTGAAAATGGGCAAAATCTGCAAAACATATTTTTTATGTGTAGATCACTCCGTAAGATTTCTAATGCTTCAAATGTTTCATCATTTAGACATTTGGATCAAAAGCTATGACTCCTGAAAGTTGACCTATTTTTGGAGGGAGATGCAAATTTTGAAATTTGGCTGAAGGCCGCCAAAAAGGGCTATTTATGACCATTTTTGGGAACCCTTGGCAGTAGTAGAGATAAGGGGAAAAGTGTAGATTCAGGAAAAAGGTGGTAAAATAGAAACCCTAGCAGATTTGGGGCTATAGAAGGTAGAAGGTTCCAGAGTCTAGAGATAGGAAGTTGTAATGTGTTGCAGCCCGTGGATGATTCATCCTTTGATTGTATTTGAGCTTCTGTGATGTAATGTGTTATCTAAATAAATAAGATAACATTCTTATTTTCTACATGCAATTGGTGTTATTGTGTGTTTCATGATTTACCCCCCTTTCTCAAGTGGTATCAGAGCAAGGGTTCTTGAGTGTGTAGACAAATCGCCAACAATGAGGCAATTTGCACTAGGACCTGAGATTGTGGGTTTGATGTAGAGTTCAAAATGCCTCCACGAAGAAACTATGGTGGGATAAATGCTTTGATGGAAGAGGGTATTAGATCCCTATAAAGGAAAATCAATGCATTGCAAGAGGAGCTGTGAAGAGGGTTTGAGCTGAGAATAAGAGAAGAAAGTGAAGATGAAGCTGAAGAAGAGCTACCTAAGGAAGAACAAGATGTTGCAGGAGACCCTGTAGAAGTTAGGTTTTTGAGGGCCATTTCAAAGATTGGAAAGAGGCCAACGATTGAAGTCTCTACCTATTCTAGGAATCTAAATCCAGAAGAGCTTATTGATTGGATGAATGATATGGAAGAATCAAGTATGAAGATGTGGAAGATCCAGAATGGGTCACGTTTGCAAAAAATAAAGTTGAAGGACCATGCCAGTATTTGGTGGAAGGAGGTCCAGTTGGAGAAAAATAGAAGAGGAAAAGGAAAGATCACCAAATGGGATCAGATGGTGGACAAACTAAAGAAACAGTTCATTCCTATGGACTATAAGTTGGAGTTGTTAAATAAGCTGCAAGGATTGAAGCAAGGTAACAAGTCTATTAAAGAGTATATAGAAGATTTTTATAAGATTACTATCAGGATAGGCCATGCAGAGGCCAACAAGGAGAAGGTAACATGTTACATTAATGGGTTGAGGCCAAGTATTCAAGAGGAGTTGATCCTAGTCAGAATGACCACCATAAAAGATGCATACCAGTTTTCCATGAAGGTGGAAGAGAAGCTAAATAAAATATTCAAAAGAAAACAAAGGGGGAGAGGTCAAGGAAGAAGGACTGGTGGAAGATCCTATGGAGGCCAAAATGAAGATCCAAAGAAAAGTGAAGAAGCTGGTACCAGTCAAAATTAGAGGGGAGATAATGCCTACCACCCTCATCACCAAAATAATGGTGAGGAAAGAGGAAGAGGAAGAGGCTGACCTGGGCAAGGATCTCGAAGAGGAGGTTTCACAGGAACCTATTTTCAATGTGGAGAAGAAGGAAATCGAGTATACCAATGTCCACAACATCAAGGAAGGAAAAATAAAAGACCTAAAGGTAATGCACGAGTTGCACATGTAGATGAAGATGCACAGTAGGGGAGAAACCCTAGTTGTCAGAAGAACCTTGTTGAATGAGGAGAAATAACTAGATCAAAGGAAGAGTTTATTCCACACAAGGTGCAAGTGTGAAGGTAATTGTTGTGATATTATTATTGATGGTGGAAGCACTGACAATATTATTTCAGAGGAGATGGTTAACAAGTTGAAGTTGACAAGAAGAAAGCATCCACGTCCATATCAAATTACATGATTGCAGAAGGACCATAGAGATTTGGTCAATGATTAGTGTCTAGTCAAGTTCAAGATTGGCAACTACCATGATGAGGTGTTGTGTGACATCATACCCATGGATGCATGTCATATGCTATTGGGAAGGTTCTGGCAGTATGATAGGTGTGTTTTCCATGATGGCAATGCAAACACATATTCCCTAATAAAGGATGCAATTCATCATAAGTTGAAGCCCTTGAAGGAGGTAGAAGAAAAGGTATGTAGTATTACCAAAATTTGCTTGGTAGATGGTAGGAAATTTTTCGAGGGTATGAAGCATGAGTGTCATTGCTTTGCATTGATTCCTAAGATTAGCCAGGAGAAATGTGAAGATGTATCAACAGAAGTCTCAGATCTATTGAAATAATTTTAGGATATTATCTTTGATAATGTACCAAAAGGTTTACCACCAGTGAGGAAGATAAGTCACCAAATGGATTTGATACTAGGAGCTAGTTTGTCGAATAAGATATCCCATAGAATGATTCCTACAAAGAATGAAGAGCTAAACAAACAAGTTCATGAGTTGCTAAGGAAGGGTCTGATAAGGGAGAGCCTAAGTCCACGTGTGGTACCTGTAGTACTAGCACCAAAGAAAGATGGAGAGTGGAGAATGTGTATAGATTCCTAAGACATCAACAACATCATGATCAAGTACAGATTTCTATTGCCCAGAATGCATGACATAATGGATTGTTTGAGTGGAGCCAAGTACTTTATGAAGATTGATCTGAAGAGTGGGTATCACTAAATCCAAATCAGAGAAGGAGATGAATGGAAGACAGCCTTCAAGACAAAGGAAGGTTTGTATGAGTGGTTAGTCATGCCATTTGGGCTAACTAATGCATCGAGCACATTCATGTGGCTCATGAACAAGGTATTGAAAGAGTTTTTGGGAAATTTGTTATTATTTATTTAGAAGACATTTTGATTTTTAGCAAGGATGAGCATCTGATGCATATTAGAAGAGTTTTAGAGAGGTTGAGGGGGGAAAATTTCTTGATTAATCTAAAGAAATGTAATTTTTTAAAGGAGTTGGTATACTTGAGATTTGTTGTCTCAGAGGAAAGTCTTAAGATGGACCCAAAAAGCGTAAGGGCTATTGTCGAATGACCTATGCCAAGGAGTGCTACAGAGGTACAATCTTTTCATGGTTTGACAAGTCTTTATAGAAAATTTATTAGAAATTTTAGTAGCAATTGTGCACCCCTAACTGAGACAATGAGAGGGGATAGAAAAGAGTTTAAATGAACTATAGGAGCAACCAAGAGTTTTGATATATTAAAGCAGAAAGTCATAGACCAACCTATTTTGGCACTTCCAGATTTCAATACGGTATTTTAGGTAGATTGCAATGCTAGTAGCAGTGTCATAGGAGTTATTTTGAGTTAAGAAGGTAAGACCATTTCTTATTTTAGAGAGAAGTTTAATGATGCCAAGAAAAAGTATTTTATTTATGATCAGGAGTTTTATGCTATAGTTAAGTTTTTGAAGAAATGGAGATATTATTTGTTGCCAAAAGAGTTTGTTTTATATACTAATCATCAGGCTTTACAATATCTTAATAGTCAAGGAAAGTTGAACCAGAGGCACTTAAAATGGGTTGAGTTTTTGTAGAGTTATACTTTTATTTTGAAGCATGGGAGTGGGAAGTCCAACAAAGTTGTAGATGCCTTGAGCAGAAGGAAAAATTTGTTGACATAAATGAAGATAGAGCTTGTTGGGTTCGATGAGCTCAAAAGTTTGTGATCCAGATTTTGCAAAGGATTGGAAAGCTTGTTTGTAACCTATTACATTAGACAAGACAAAATGGTTGCATTTCATAATCTAAGATGGCATGTTGTTTAGAGGAAGCCAATTATGCATTCCGAGGAGTTCTATGAGAGAGAACCTAATTAAGGAGAAGCATAGTGGGGGATTAGCTGGACACTTTGGTTGAGATAAGACCATTGCTATTATTGGCCATAGTTGCATCAAGATGTGAGGAAATTTGTGCAAAGTTGCAGAGTGTTTCAGATGGAAAAAGGAACAAGTTAGAATACAGAGCTATATCAGCCACTACCTATACCAGAGAAGCCATGGGATGATATTAGTATGGATTTTGTTCTTGGTTTACCAAGGACATAGAGAAGACATGATTCTATTTTTGTGGTGGTGGACAAACTCTCGAAGATGGCACATTTTATTCCTTGTAAAAAGACTAATGATGATGTTCATATTGGAGAATTATTTTTCAAAGAGGTGGTAAGACTACACAGTCTACCTAAGAGCATAGTTTTAGATCGAGATACCAAGTTTGTTGGTTATTTCTAGAGGACATTGTGGAAGAAGTTGAAGACAAATTTGAAGTTTAGTTCTGCACACCATCCACAAACTGATGGACAGACATAAGTGGTAAATAGGAGTTTGGGTAACCTGCTACGATGTTTAGTAGGAGATAAGCCCAAGGGATGGGATTTGATTTTACCACAGGCAAACTTTGCTTACAATTCTGTCAATAGGAGTACAGGTAAATCACCATTCTAGATTGTATATGGGAGTAGTCCAAGAAATGCTTTAGAGTTAAGGAAGATGGACAAAGGAGAAAAGACAAGTGTCAAAGCTGAAGAATTTGCACAAGACCTGAAGAATTTGTAGGAAGAGGTGAGAAAAAATATTAATAAGATGAATATTTAGTACAAGGCTAAGGCAGATCAAAAGAGGAGATATAAGGAATTTTAGGTAGGAGATGAAGTCATGGTTCACTTGAGAAAAGAGAGGTTTCCAGTTGGAACATATAATAAGTTGAAAATGAAGAAATTTGGACCATGCAAGATTCTGAAGAAGAATTATTTAGGAAATGCATATGAGGTAGAGATACCAAATGGGATCAACATTTCCCCTATGTTCAACATTTCTTATTTAACAAAATATCATGAAGGTGGAATAGAGGATGGACCAATAGAAGAACAGTGGAGTATTCTGACATCTACTTCAAAGGAGGAGATAGAAGAGATCTTAGATAGATGTGTGGGAAGAAGTACTTGGAATAGGCAATATGAAGAATATTTGGTCAAGTGAAAGGGAAGTCTTGTTGAAGATTCTTCCTCATTGTCTCAGGTAGAGGTTGACCGTTTGGAGTTTTCCTCAAACACCTGAGATGTGACAAGGTCACTTCTCAAAATTACCCTAGGTGTCTAATGCAGGACCATCTAGAGGTTTAAGGGCAATCTTGCATTACCCAAAAATAATGATGATTCAAAATTGATGACTTTTTTTAAATTTATTTTCAAAATTTGTATTTCTGGTTCCATAATTGTTTGAATAATGATGTAGAACTTTCAATTTTTCCAAACTACTAAAAATAGCAAACTGCTATTTTTTGAAAGTTTGCATTTGGGCATGTATGGAAGTGAAAATGTACAGGAAACTTTATAAATGAAAATAAGACCTTTGGTAAAGGAATCAGGCAAAGATCATTTGTGGGTTGAAAGATATTAAAGTTTATGTTTCCTAAAAAAACCCTTGAAAATTATTCAAAGTCAAGTTTGAGGCACTTAGAGGCCCTATACGGACTTAAAAAAGGGTAGAATCAGTAGAGTAGATTCTTAGCATGTAGAGAACTCAATGATTTTTCCAATGCTTCAAACAGTTCGTCAATCAGACACCCAGGTCAAAAATAATGGCTCCCAAAAGTTGACCTATTTTTGGAGGGAGATGCAAATTTCAAAATTTGGCTGGAGGCCACCAAAAAGTGCTATTTATGACCATTTTTGGGAATGCTTGGCAGTAGTAGAGATAAGGGGAAAAGTGTAGACTTAGAAAAAAGGTGGGAAAATAGAAACCCTAGCAAATTTGGGGCTACAAAAGGTAGAAGGTTCTAGAGTCTAGAGATACGAAGCTGTAATGTGTTGCAACATGTGGAGGATTTATCCTCTGATTGTATTTGAGCTTATGTAATGTAATGTGTTGTCCAAATCAATGAGATAACATTCCTATTTTCTATGTGCAATTGGTGTTATTGTGTGTTTCATGATTTACCCCCTTCATCACAAACCATATACATTTTATCTGATAACTGAAATCCATCTAGTTGTTCTATGTATACTTCTTCTTCCAATTCACCATTCAAGAAAGCAGACTTCACATCCATTTGACATACTTTGAAATCCTTATGTGCTATAAAAGCCAAAAACATCTTGATGGCCTCCATTCTTTCCATCGAAGCATATGTTTCCTCATAGTCTATTCCTTCCACTTGTGAGTATCCTTTACACACAAGTCTTGCCTTGTTTCTTACCACTTCTCCATTCTCATTTAGTTTGTTCCAGAATACCCACTTAGTTCCAATCACATTTTTGTTTTCTGGTCTTGGGACAAGTTCCCAATTCTGATTCTTTTCAATCTGCATTAGGTCTTACATAGCCTTGATCCAATATTCATCCTCGCATGCTTCAATTATTGTTTTAGGTTCAACTTTAGAAAGTAAACATAGATTTTCTTGTTCTTCAACAACTTTTCCTCTTCTCAGCACACATTTGTTCTTATCACCAATGATTTGATCTTGAGAATGATGCTTTTTCACATACTTGGGAGTTTTAGGAGTCATTTCTGGAGGTTCTTCCTCTTCAATCTGCACTTCCTTTTCCTTAGCATTTTCTTCTTCTCTACAAGAAGACTCATATGATTCATAACCATTTACTTCTAAATTCTTCTATATATCTTCATCAACTTTGACATTTGCACTCTCAACAGTCTTACTTAGCCTCTTGTTGTAGCACCAGTATGCTTTTCTCTTAGTAGAATACCCAAGGAAGATACCTTCATTAGACCTTGCATCCAACTTTCCTAGGTTTTCTTCATCTCTTCTGATATAACATTTTCTCCCAAACACTCTAAAGTAGTTGACAATAGGAATCCTTCCATACCATAACTCATAAGGAGTCTTTGTACTATTTTCTCTTGCCTACATTTTGTTTAGTATATAAACAACAGTATGAATTGCTTCTCTCCAGTAGATTTGCTTCTTTTATCATTATCCTTACAACTTCTTGAACACTCATTCTTTCTTTCAACCGCTCCATTCTACTGAGGAGTCCTACAGGCAGATAAGTGCCTCTTTATTCCATGATTCTCACGAAACATGCTAAACTCATTAGAGGTAAACTCTCCACCTCTGTCAGACCTCAAACATTTGACTCTCATATCATTTCATTCTCAACCATGACTTTGAATTCTTTGAACTTATCTAGGGCTTCTAATTTTTCTTTGAGAAAAGTAACCCATGTCATTCTAGAATAATCCTCAATCAGTAGCATGAATCACCTATCACCTTGAAAACTCCTTACCTTGGTAGAACCACAAAGATTTGTATGTACCAATTCTAATAGTCTATTAGAAGATTGATCCTTGACTTTGAAACTTCTTCTTTCTTGCTTTCCAACTTGACATTCCTTATAGATAGCATTGATAGGCTTTGTAATCTTTGGTAGATCTCTCACAACTTGAACTGAACTTATTCTTACTAGGCTATCAAAATTGATGTGACACAATCTTCTATGCCATAGCCAACTCTCACTTATTTAAGTCATGAAACAATAACCATGACCACCTTTGAGTTGACAAACATTTCCATCTATCCTCTTTCCAGTAGCTATCACAGTTATGGAATTGTTTCTGATCTCACAGCCGCCATCCTGAAACACAAGATTGTATCCTTTGCTACACATTTGTCCAACACTCAAGAGGTTATGTTTTAACCCTTAACATAAAGAACATCATTAGTATTATGCTTCCCATCAAAATTGATTGAACCTCTTCCACATATCTTAGTGGATGTATCATCACCAAATCTAATTAGTCCTCCATCATATTTTTCAAGTTTAACAAACTTACTCTTGTCACTGGCCATGATTTGAGCATCCAGTATCAATGACCTAGTAGTTCTTTTCCTATCTGGTATGAAAAGTAGACATCAAAGTGCCTTAAGCATTAATACTTACTTCCAGAGCCCTTTCCTTTATACATTCCTCAAGGTTAGTAACAACAGTATCATCTTTTAAAGCTATGATTAGACATTAGCTATCCTCATCATTTTCATAATCAGATTCATCATTAGAAATGATTGCATCTTCTCTAACATAATAGCTTTTCTTAAACACATTACTTTTGTTCTCCTTATTTTTGCTTCTCAAAATTCTTTATGGACATCTTGAAGCATAATGACCTATCTTGCCACAACTGAAACACTTGAAAGGCAACTTACCACTGTACTTACCAGTACCCAATTTCATTTTTCTCATAAAGTTATCTTCCATATCATTAGAATCTTCCTGATCTAACTCCACAGTCTTCTCTAATTTTCCAGCCTTAAAGGCAGTCTCATCTTTTGCACTACTTGTACCAAATTCTCTCATTTCAAAAGCAGTCAAAGTACCATACAAATGATCTCTGGTAAATTGATCCAAATTTTGTAATTCATCAATAGCAAAAACTTTATGACTGTAAACTTTGGGAAGAGTTCTAAGTACCTTCATTACCACTTCTTTTTCTTTCAGTTCTCCACCAAGACCTCTAATGCTATTGACAACTTCATCCACCTTCTGCAAGTAGCTTGTGATGTTTTCATATTTCAACATTCGCATGGTCTCAAACATGATCTTTAGATTCTAGATTTTAGCTTGCTTGACCTTATCATCTCCTTCATAAATACTTTTTAACTTTTTCCAGATTTCATTAGCAATTTTCAGATTCATAACTTTCACCAATTCAAAATTAGTAAGACCACTTAAAAGAGCATACCCTGCTTTACCATTGGTTTCATAGGCCTTGATCTCATTTGAAGTACTTGGACCATTTTCTAGTATAGTGTATTCAAACTCAATAGACTTCCAGATCTCATATCCAAGAGAAATTAGATAAGCTTCCATCCTTATTTTCTAGAATGCATAATCTTTTCCATCAAACAAGAGAACATCCTCTTGTGTGCCATCCCAGATCTACCTCAAGTGGTTAATCTTTCTTCCAAGGAACCTTTCTCTAATACCAATTGTTGAATGCACAAGACAACTGAGAGGGGGGTGAATTAGTTGTAACTTATAATTCCAAAACCCTCAAACACATTTAGATCCACATCAATTAAATTAACCCTTAAACTATTATGATGATTAAGCATGAAAGAAAATAATAGAAACTAAACCAAATCAACATCAAACACAAGAGAAAACTAGATTTACATGGAAAACCAAGAAGGGAAAAACCACGGTGACGATTATCTCATAATATAAAGTAATATCAACGCTGAAAAACAATAGACTCACTACCAGAAGGCTCACTGCCAAAAGGATCACTGCCAAAGGGCTCACTATCCAAAATAAGAAAGGGTCACTACCAAAGGCTCACTACTAGAATAGAGAAGAAGATAGAGAAGATTGTTACAAGGAGAAAACTATCTCAATGCAATAGAGAAGTCCACCACAATGCCATCATCACCTCCATAGTCTCACCAAGGAATTGTAGATACCTTCTGCTCACTGCATCCAAAAATCTAACATATGAAAGATCACACTGTGTTGCACAAATTTGTACTCTATAACTCTATAATTCACATCACATCATCATACTCTTCTATCTTACAATCCTTTAGCAACTCAACACTTATTTATACCATCTTCAATCTTGAAAACATTCTCTACGGTCGGTAAGGCTCCTTAATTTTACAAATTCAAATTAGGTCAGACTTAAAACATTCCCACGATGGAAAGGAATGAAGGAAAACCAAAACACATCTTAGGTTGGACCTAAATCCATTCATACATGTTACACCACACTTCCACAATCATCAAAGCAACTTCGTAAATAGTGTAAACACCCAATGTTAGCCAAACTAGTGTTGACACCATAAACAATTATGTACACACTTCCTCAAACCTAAATATGACTCATGGACTACATGCCATACTTGAGAACAATCTATAATATCCCACAAACATCCTAAAAACCAACAACTTCCTCCGTAACAACTTTCACCTACCACACAATCTTATCATGTTTACCCAACATACTCAAATGTCTCCGTCATGCACTGTAACTTAAGAAATCATCTTCTGGTCCACTAAACCATGAACAAATTCAACTAAAGATAGATATTAACCTTATAAGAACACTTCTAGAACCACAATACCTAAAACCACTTTGTGGAGAAATACAGAGTAAAAACATTTGTCCCAGACACCTTTGTAATACACAATTCACACACTAGTGAACACATCTTCCTCTACACATCAATCCAGCATGCCAAATTCTAAATGAAACACCTCTTAACACCTCTAAACAACATATCCAAACCACATAAACAAATCTTCAATATAAGGGAAATGTGAAGAAAAACTATAACACTACTCTACAACACAAAATACTATTGTCACACACTATTTTCTTATTTTATTCAAATTTTCTCAAAAGAACTTGGAAAAAAAGCACTTGAAACATATTATCACCATCTTCAGCACTTCCTCATCGTCAAAGATAGCATCCACTCAACACCAACTGCTCATACTCTTGCAACATCTCTTACTCGTACAGTTGACACCAATGACAACACTGACTGTACATACTTGCAACATAAGTTAGTTATCTTTTGAGAGATAGGAATCCCACCACTATCAGGCAAGCATATTCTATGGCTATGGATATTGATAATAATTTAAAACATATGAGAGTGAGAGAATATGGATCTGTAACTATAAATTTTGCTGATATAACTTCCCTTGATAGTAGCTATGGATCAAGTGACACTACTGTTTGCCAGAATTTCAAAAACCTGAATTCTTTAGTTGAGGTTTCAATTGATCATTTGAGAAACAATGGTATGATTGCCACATATGAAACTAGGGACAAAACTTAGCATCTGAGTAATAGAGTTATGAATGTTGCCTACAATGTTTTGAATACTGAATGTGATGGGAATGAGGGCTTGTATGAGACTACTTCCTATTGTTATCCTCCTAATCAAGAAGTGGGGAGATGTCCTAGTTCTCAACCTAATAAGATAGCAAGAGAAGTAGATAATGTTTAGAATTATGGAAATTGTGTGATGATGCTTGATGAAGGGATAGATCATGACCCCACTATGAATAGATCTATTTGTTTTATCAGTCATATAAGTGATGATAATGATTTTCATTCTAGTAATCAAGACTGTTCCTTTGAAGAAAAAGTGGAGTTTCCTGTGGATTTGGATAAATGTGAGGGATCAAACCTAATTATAGACAAGTAGATTTCATATCCTAATGAGTCAGTTGAACATGAACATGAGTATGAAGTAGAATCATTGGCTACTAAAGACATAGATAGTGATAGTCACTTATTTATGTATTCTTCTCAAAATTATGTTGATTTTGAGTTCATCAAGAATCTAGGTTTTCAAGATCATGAGTGTAAAGGGTAAAATTTGGATGTTTAGTTTTTGGTAGTTTTGTATATATCCTCCTTTTACCCTTTCATTCAAGGACCTAGGGTCGAGTTGCAATGTACTATCCTACCCTAGGTCACTGTGAGATGTAGGGAAACTTGGATTTTTATGATTTGATTACCAATTATCTTCTCTTATGCCCAATTATACCTTAAAACCTTAATTATGCAAATACGACAACAAACAAACAAATAACAGAAATTGATGCTACAAAAAGATGTAAAATAACAAATAACTATGCACCTATTTTCAAGGTTCAGAAGAGAAATAGTTGGGGACTAAAGAGCAGGCGCCCAAGTCTAGTACCCTACTTTTTGTCGAGATCTGCAAACAAGACCTACAACCTGTTCCTGTTGTACTGAAGATTTTCCCATCATGAAACTTTGAGGACAAATGAGTGGGCATCCTAGTCTAAGGAGCTATTTTCTTCTCTGATCTACAATTTGGATGCTCTATTGTACCCTCCTGCAACTTCACTTTATTTGTAGCTTCAACCTTAACCTGAAATCATGAAAACTTTGGGAGGGGGTTGTGGTGTTTAGAGGCTTACCTCAGTCAAGCCCCAGAGAGACATTCAAGTCTTCTAAACACTGTTGTCAGATAGAGAGTGCATGCCCTTGGAGGCAAAGGCAAAAACCAAATGATAAATGCTTACAAACACAAATGATATCACCTTGTAATGAAGATCTCATGGGAGGAAGAAGCTCTTTATGCCATGAGGAGATGGGTACTCAAATATGCAAATACAAACACATAAACAACACAAATCTACTCTTGCAACACAATAAAAAACTTTTTGATCACCTTTAGAATACTTGAGAATCAAAATCTCCATCTAGTTTACAAATGAATGCCTAAGAATGCTTTTATATGCAACTACAAACACTCTCACCAAGAGTTTCGTAATTCAAACTTACTGTGTCAGCATAGGACCCAAATAACGGTCACAAGATGACACCCAAAACTTGGGACTGCCCCAAAATAGGGTAGGACTAGGGCATGGGCACCCAAGTCCTCCCCCACTATTTTGGGTAGGGTCTATCTCAAGTGGTCCCCCTAGGTCCCATTTGCCAAGATGCTTAGGGGTTATCTCATCAAGAAGTTGAAATATGATGTAATATGTCCTAAATGCACACTAAAGACCCAAGAGCTAAACCTTTTGAGGGAAAAGCCCACAAGGGGACGTTTTCTGACATTACAATGAGGAACAAGTATTTGGAACAAAAATGAACATAAGGCACAATCTACTTTATGATGAACCTCTAGATCACCCAGAGGTAAGAAATAGTGTTCCTTATTGGTGCAGAGCTAATCCAGTCTTTTTAGAGAAACTTGAGGATGCAGGATCTGAAGAGTCTGAAGAAGATTCCCTAGAGTCTAAAAAATGTAGGGATACTGTTAAATTTACTCGAATAAGTGGTTCTAGCTTGAAGAGGGACCTTGTTATGTCTAAGGATGAGCCTCCATTATCATGCACTAGAGCATATGATGGTATCAATGATTTATGGAGACTGTATAAACATAAGTCAGTGTCACTTTAGTCTAAGGTGATGCCTATGGGCACAAAGCTAGAATATGACCTCAAGCCAATAAAACAACACATTGGGGAAGTTCAAGAAGGCATTGCTTATGAATGTTTTAAATTTGATTTAAGTGTTGTGGGTGAAGATGATGATACCAATGCAAATCATTCAATGGATTATGAGTGTTTGAACTTCCTAATTTTGTATGATAGGCTTGATGGTGACCAGGAAAATGATTATTCAAATCATTACAGTTGGCTTGATATGATGGTCCCATCTGTTAATCTAATAATTTGTTAAGAAATTTTCAAATTAGTGTTTGGCTATCAAAATCAAAGAGGCACAAGACAAGTTGGAAATAACAAGTCCAAATGCTTTGTGGGTATTCATGTTAGCAACTAGAGAAATGATGGTACTACTTCCAAATTTGGCCTAAGGAAAACATCAAAAAATAAAATCTTTGACAAAGGTAGGTCTCACTTTCCCTTTTGAGATTGATTTGGGCTATCATCTTGTTGAGGTTTGTGCTTGATTGTGTTCTGTGGTCTACTTTTTCAGAGATCTTCTATGTTCTCTCTTTTTTCTAATTGAACAAACATCCCAACTAGAGCCACTGGTAGGACATTGCAAAATTTTCTCTAGATCCTTAATTATGCCCTACTTTATGCCTCATCTAAAAATCCCTTTCCAATGTTTTAGTGTTTAAAATATTGAAAAAATCTTATCCTTGAGTCTAAAACCCTAAATCCTAGAGTCTTATACAAGCGATGAATTACTTTTTGTCATATTCTGTAGTTGATCACTTGTTGTCCGTTTCGAGTCATCAGGTTATTACCTTATGTCTAGGGCATAATTTCATTTCTAGCCCCATCTTTTTTTTGGTCACCACTTATTTCTAGTGCACATAATTTTATCCGTCATGTGCCTAATTTTTGGTCCAAGCTCCTAAGTGAAATTTTGCCCCCCTTTTAGACCTACTAAAGAAATGTTGTTTTTAAAACACATGTGGCCGAGTCCCTTCTAAATATTTGCGCAAGAAACTATTTGACAGGTGGCATATTCTAACTAGTTTCTATTGTTCCGCAAAGATTAAAATATTTAAAGTAAGGACAATGGTGGAATGGTGGAAAAGTGACAAGTGGCAGGCTCTTTTGTTAGGCCTAATGAATGGATAAAGGGGTGGGACCCCGATGTGCTTACATGGCAAGATCTTGTACATTCCGCCATTCTACTGATCCTCAAGGGTGGGCTTGTAAAATGCTTACGAAATCGTGGGAGAGTGCCATGTGTCATTTTACAAAGGATGTGGGGGTGTGCATCAACTACCATGTTACATGGAAGGTTTCCTATGGTGCGTGGGGTATCTTTACAAAAAGGGTTTATTTTGTGCCACATGGCACAATCTAGGTTGTTTATGTCATTCTATGGATCTTCATCTATGACCAAAACTCACAATTGCAGAAGCATAGAAAACCATCATATGAGCATTATTTGAGTTTTCTTCTCAGTGGTAAAGTGAAGGTGGTGATCCACATGGCTTTTTCTTATTTGTTCATGCTTACTTTTCTATGGATGACAGGGATTTTCATCCCAATGAACCCTTCTCTGTTGTTAATTCAAGTGATCTATTTTGCAATCAACAGCCTATATTCAAAAGAAGGCAATGGAGTGGTGGCACATAACAAATGATGAACTAGTGCAGTGATGGTTTGATTCAAGCATGTGTTGAGCTTTCCTCACCACCATTGTACAAGAGGATTAGCATGAATGGAGATTGGCAGGATATAGGATTGGCTCTTCAGGATTTGTATGCAGGCCTGATGGGATTTTTAGCTTGATGTGATGACAAAACTGGTAGAGATGGGCCATTTTAAAATGGATAAATTGTTGTGACCAAGGAACCTAATTTTATGCCCTCATTATGGAAATTGACATATCCAAGTTGTGGGAAATCAGCATATTAATAGATGGCCACCTCCTTTTTTCCACTTCTAGTAGCATTGGTATAAAATTAAAGGATTTCCATTTAAGACCAACATGATGTGGTACTAAATGAACTAAATTGATAGATAAATTAGTGAAATGTGACTACCTAAAGTTTGGGAGCCTCTACAATTCTACTATAAATAGGTGCCCTTGCTATTACTATTCACATCATTCCTTTTGTGCGGACAATATGGATATTCTTCTTTTTAGTGTGCTTTTTCTGCCATCATGTTCTTTAGGATTTTCTTCTCTATTCACATGGTTGATGTTATATTCTTACAAAATTAATGAGTTAGAGATGTTTTCCTAAGGAATGGGTGGTTCAAGTAACATTTAGAAAACAAAGTGGCAAGCATTGAACTCTTGTCATGCCCTAGTTTCCCCTTGTTTTCATCCTATATTAGGACTAGGTTCCCTATTTATTGGCTTATGTGACTCCCCGTTCTTGTGAGTTTCCAGATTGGGATTGGGTAAAGGGAGGCATTATTATTCCCTCTACCCCTCCCTCAACAAGATGGGTTCTAATAGAGCAACAACTCTAGTTGTAGGAGTGCTTCCCACTAGGATGGAATAAGTGGAGATAGAGGGGAGAAATTAAGTTGACAAGAACAATTAGTTCTTCATCAAGCTTAAGCATAGGACTGTGTTTCTTCCTTTCTAGATGGAATTATGGCACTACCATAGTCAGTTATATGTGGCTCCATTAGACTTTTGGGTAGTTGAGGTGGTTGGAAACCTCCACTCAAAAGATGAGGAGTCACATCCCTATGCCTAGAGTTGGGCCTAATGAGGGGGACTCTGGTCTTTAGAGGTCCCCTATTTTGTTGTTCCTTGCAGTTATTCTTACTTCTTCATGCATGGCTAAAGAGGTGAAGTTAAGGATTCTTGTTTTATGAACAAGCATCTGGATGTGAAGGGTAGCTGAGTTGAAAGAGCATCTAGTAAACCACCACCTATCAACATCATGGAGTAAGAAAGCATACAAGACCAAGATAGTTATTCCTGTCTACTACAAAAGATGATTTGTTGCAGTAGCGTGCCTAATGGGTTAAGGATAGTTATTTAACACCTTCCTGATTGGTGTGAATTTGTCGAATGAAAATGTGACATCTGTCTTAAGGCATGAAGCTTGTTTGCTCCCTTATTTCTATAAAAGCGAATTCAGGGCATGTTATAGTTCATTGGTTCTAGTACATACTTGCCAGATGAGGTCTAAAGTATGGGGATCAATCAAAGATCTTGGAAAATTTTTGTATCACAGTACACATAGTTATAGACTAGGTTTTCCTATTTTAGGTGTTATTTGATAATAGACTTTGATGTACTTGCAACTATTTGTATGATAGTACCAATTCATAAGTTTGAATATATTGTCAAAGTTCAAAATATATTGTCTCCTACAGTTGTGTTCTTTATTACATTTATGAATACAAATTGATTAAAGATTAGTTTTGTTCATCTTTACAGTCTTTCTTGTGTAAGAATATCCTTCTTAATAGCTTTTACTCAAAGAGTAAATTTAATGCTTTAAAGAGGATAGTGAATGTAGTAAATGTATGTAGGGATTCTTAAGTAGAATTATTTTTGAACTATTCAAGGTGTAATAATGTAATACATTATTGCAGTATTTACATGAGATGGGAATATACTGTTATACTTAGTTTCATTTATATCTATTTTGGCTCTGTGGACCTAGGATCTAGGCACCGATCTTTTAGAACTATTGTCTTGATACATCTCCTTGATCATTCATATTAAAAATCAAAGCAAAGTTTTATTTCTGTATTAAGTTTGTAATTTTTTCCAATGTTCTCTTGCAAGAGAGTTGTGTTAAAACCTAAGAATCTAGCCCATTATTTTAGTATATCAATAATTCTTTTAGCATTTTTTAGAGAGAACATATTTGTTTAAGGAAATAGTATTTAAGATAAGTAATATCAGATCTAAAATAAATATTGGTTTATCCCAAAGGGTACACCCGCTTGGGTCTTTCAGAGCCTAAAGTGCAGAGGAAAACGAGGATTCATTCCACTTTCCTATTCATTGGCCAATCCCTCAAGGCAAATCCATTATTAGAATAGGCTATTCTATAGATTGTCCTTCTGAGATTAGGTTGGGAATTTAAAACAACCAACAAGCTCAAGATCCAACCCCACCTCCCAATGAGGACTTTATATAAAAGGATGTGCACTAGCTCAAGAGATACACCATCCCGCCTTCCATAGAAGGGCTTTGTATAAAAGGATACACACTATCTCAAGAGATACATTATCTCACCTCGCAGAGAGGGCTTTTTGATTGCAATTTAGATAAGGATGTACACTAGCTCAAGAGATACAACATCCTGCCTCACGGAGAGGTCTTACAAACGCACTTCATTAGTGTCAAAATCATCAGACAGATACCATTATACATGTGCCCACCTTAAGGTGGTTGATACCACTTACTACTATCAAGAACATTAAGGTAGAGAGAAAACATGCAAGGGAATGAGAGCTCTCACAAAACCCATGCCCCCGAGGTGACATGTGCTTATGATCACCAAATGTTCCCACAAACACATTGTTATATTATGCTAAGATAAACAACAAGATGGTTAGAAAATCTTACTCTAAGATAACAACCATATCACATCATGAGAGATATGAAAGAAAATAATCACATCATGGACCAAGGTTATACTCACAGGTTTCGAGCCGAGTATAATAGTTGGGCTATATTGTAGGTACATCAAAACCTAGTGTAGCAACATGGTGAGATACCAATCAAAGTGTACAAGAGCAGATTGAGTGGATTATAAAATATTAGTCATAAGAAATTCCATAAGATGATACATCACATGGAATGATTCTATTAGTCAAGTGTCGAATATATATATAGATCAACCCCATCTTCATATATGGACTAGGTCCATTTTTGCTTACTCGTTGAACGAACACACAGTTCGTATTAGTATTTATTTGTTTTCATGATCTGACAACTAGGTAGAATCACTAAAGAAGGTAAACAATAAAAAGAGAGAGGAGAACAAGTGCCTTAGGAACACCACATAGGAGGATGCCCCCAAAATACCCCCTGCAATACTATGCTCCTAAGGCATGACACACAACAATAAAATATAGAAGAGGCAAGATAGAAGAATGGTCACAACAGAGGTGGTCTCCGAGTATCTTTGACCTTACAAGAGTATCAAGGGTCATCCAAAGAGACCTAAACAACACATAACACATAATGGGGTAACACAACACATAAGAGGAGTTCACGTAAGTGAACAAAGGTATGCTACGACAAAGGTGACCAACAGGGTTAGAAATACTTACCTGTGTATGCAACTGAACTAGCAGTTGTCATCGATCAAGTAATCTTCCTCCCAATATTGAATGCACAACAAAAGGGGTACATAAGGTACAATTGCCCGACTAAAGTTATCATCCTTTACCTTTCTAGTCTTAAGCTCTTCTTTGTTTGATTCAATGTTAGATGGTGAAATGTTCTCTTGTTGTAGTGATGTATTTCAAGCCAAGGCTTGTCTTCTCATCCTTCTTTATCTCTCTTGTCTATTCCTTCATGTTTTGTTAGTGATATTGTTAAGAGGATTCTCATGATTTTCCATAGTTTTTAGCATATCTGAAAAAGAAGCATACATATGATTATCTCTTAATGGTGCCTTGCTTTGTTTTTTGTGGGTATCTGCCAATCCATGTAAGGATGATGGAGGGGGAACCTTAGCATAGACTCCCTTACCCTTCGGTCTAGGGTGTTCTTGTAATGTAGGTTGTTCTTTATTTATTGTTTGTTGAATAGGGGGTCCAACCAATTTTGATAGTAATTATGCTTTGTAACGTTGATATCCCAAGAAGTTTGATTTGTTCATGGTTCAGGCTCTTCAATAGGTTCGGGCCAAAAGTAATCAAGGATGTTGTTTTTCTTCATAACCATAGGTTGCCATCGACTATGGGGAAGAGTTCATATAGACCCATGGTGGGGAAATTTTAAGCATTGGTGAAGGGTTGAAGGGACAACTTTCATTGCTTTGAGCCATGGGTGGCCTAGTTTTATATGGAAGAGGTAAGATGTAGGGATGATATCAAATGATTGTTCTAAAGCTTTGTCAAGCACTTGTATCATCAAAGTAGTCTTCCCTATAGGGTTAGAAATACTTACCTGTGTATGCAACTGAACTAGTAGTTGTCGTCGAGCAAGTAATCTTCCTCCCAATATTGAATGCACAACAAAAGGGGTACATAAGGTACAATTGCCCAACTAAAGTTACCATCCTTTACCTTTCTAGTCTTAAGCTCTTCTTTGTTTGATTCAATGTTAGATGGTGAAATGTTCTCTTATTGTAGTGGTGTATTTCAAGCCAAGGCTTGTCTTCTCATCCTTCTTTATCTCTCTTGTCTATTCCTTCATGTTTTGTTAGTGATATTGTCAAGAGGATTCTCATGATTTTCCATAGTTTTTAGCATATCTGAAAAAGAAGCATACATATGATTATCTCTTAATGGTGTCTTGCTTTGCTTTTTGCGGGTATCTCCCGATCCATGTAAGGATGATGGAGGGGGAACCTTAGCATAGACTCCCTTACCTTTCGGTCTAGGGTGTTCATGTAATGTAGGTTGTTCTTTATTTGTTGTTTGTTGAATAGGGGGTCCAATCAATTTTGATAGTAATTATGCTTTGTAACGTCGATATCCCAAGAAAGTTTGATCTGTTCATGGTTTAGGTTCTTCAATAGGTTTGGGCCAAAAGTAATCAAGGATTATGTTTTTCTTCATAACCATAGGTTGCCATCGACTATGGGGAATAGTTCGTATAGACCCATGGTGGGGAAATTTTAAGCATTGGTGAAGGGTTGAAGGGACAACATTCATTGCTTTGAGCCATGGGTGGCCTAGTTTTATATGGAAGAGGTAAGATGTAGCGATGATATCAAATGATTGTTCTAAAGCTTTGTCAAGCACTTGTATCATCAAAGTAATCTTCCCTATAGCCAAGAGGAAAGCCCCATTATGTGTTTTTATCATCTCGTCTATAGGATTATAAGTTTCTTATATCAATTTATGTGAATAAATGAACTCTTCCATGTTGCAAATATGTGCCTGATGTGTTGTCATTGATGTCAACATATCTCTCTATCAGAAACAGTGAAGATAGTGTAAAGGAGTGATTAGTATTTCTAGTAAGGTGAACATCAGAGTATGTAGATTAAAGGGCTTGTATAGGGTTGTCTATTGTTGCTCTAGCTGAGATTTGAGAGGTCTGCATGAAGATTTGGTGAAGTTATGGCCCTCTAAATAAAATAGGCTTCTGCAGTTGTTATGTAATGATAGAGTGGCAATAAGTTGGTCTGAATTGGTCTAGTATGAGCATATTGTGATCTGTGGATCTAGAGGCATGTTTGGGATGTTGGTGTGTTCCCTCAACTCAAGTGGTTCATGGTTTGGAGGTCTAGAAGCAATCTTTTTAGTATGATAGTCATGACAGTGTGTGCTCTTGAGGTTCAGTGTGAAGATGCAAGTGATTCTGGTGATGCAAAGTGGTGTGACTATTCCTGTTGACTTAATTATGCTTGTGGTGGTCTCTGGATCATCCGGCTATTGTGTTGGAGGTCCACATTGATAAAGGAGCTTGTGATTGAAGTTTTCCTCTTAGTTGTTGTTGTTCTTCCCAGTCTTGGCTGACTGGATGTTCCTACTGTATTGTGGATGATCTAAAGATAATTTTATGAAGCATGGTGTGTTGATAAAGGAAGACTCAAGTCTTAGCTATGATTGTTTAATAGTGTAAAGATCAGCGTTAAGTTTGGCCGACCTTGTTGATCATTCCAAGATGGATGAAGTGTATAAATACTTGTTGAAGAGTTGTTAAACTTTATCCTTGTGTAAAATAGATCAAATTCAAATAAAGGATCAAAAGTAGAGCAGAGAAGAAAAGGAGTGAGAACAGTATAGAGTGTGAAGTTGGTAAAGAAGAATTCAGGGCAAAGTAGATGTTTTTGAGCATTTATTGAAACTGAACCAGGCATGAAGTAGATGCTATTTATCAGTTAATTCATTCTGTTCTAAAATATATTCTGTAGGCAATGAGCCTCCCTTTTGAGCAGTGAGCTCTGGGCAGTGCACCCGAAGGCATGTGCTTTCTATTTTTCTAATAGTACTTTTAACAGGGTACAAATATTTGTGGGTTAACCCCCACCATGGTTTTTCCCTTAACTAGGTTTCCATGTCAAAATCTCTGTGTCAAGTGTGTTGATTATGTTTTTGTTATTATGTTGTTGATCTATGCTTTATTGTTTACATCATTAATCTAGTAGCAAGTTAATAAAGGAGGTTAAAAGCAGAAAAAGTTTATATTGTGTGACAACTGATTCACCCCCCCTCTCAGTTGTCTAGTCTAATTCCAACAATTAGTATCAGAGCTAGATCCTCTTATAAAAATTTGACATCTTGAGGAGATCCAGGATGTCGACCTACAAGAAGGATAGTCTCAGATTTGATGGAACAAATTACTCTATTTGGAAGAATCGCATGGAATACCATTTACAATGCATGGGTGATGCCTATTGGCCGATAACCAGTGTTGAGTATAAACCTTTGGAAAAAGGTCCTTCAACTCCAGATCAAGTCAAAGATGCTGAAAATAACCTTCGAGCTAAAGAACCCTTGTTGAGTGCCCTGACTTTGGTCTAAAAACTGCTTATGAAATCTAGAAAAAGTTGGAATATCTGTATGAAGGTGATAAATATGTCAAATGTGCCAAGCTTCAAAGTCTGAGAGGAAAATTTGAAACTATGAGAATGAGCAAAGATGAAAACATCACAATCTACATGCAAAAGATAAATGAACTTATGTGTGGTATCAAGTGTGCTAGTGGAACTTTGGAAGAATCAAAGATTCAATCAAAAGTACTTAGATGTTTACCTGATTCATACAAACATAAGGTAGCTGCTATAGAGGAGATCCAGACTATCTCAGATGTTACAAGAGATCATCTGGTTGGCAAAATCTCAGCTTTTGAATTAAGTGAGTTTGGTGATTCTCTTCCCAAGTCTAAATCTGCATTTAAGGCTAGTGTATATGGAAAACAAAGATATGATCGAGGTGAAAAATTTTCTGCAAGATTGAATAGATTAGTGAAGACAAGGAAGGATCTTGAAGATATTAAACTTGAAACTGCTAATCTTGAAGCTCTTCTCGCCAAAAGATTGCCAAGAGGGTCTGATAAGTATGAAGGAAAATTGCCACTCAAATGTTTTTCTTGTAATAAGATTGATCATTTTACCTCAAGATGTTCGAAGAGGTTTTCAAAACCAAACCCTAACAGATATCAAAATTAGAACAAATGTTACTATGTCTAGGAAACTAGAGAAGAAGGAGTCACATATGATGAATTTGATCGTGGAGGTTCCCCTGAAAATGATTAGGTGTTCATTGCCATCAAAGAAGAAGATTCGATCTCTATTGAATCTGCCAGCTATGCAAATATGGAAAGTACCTTGGCTGCTTAGGTTATTGAGAAAGATGAATGGGTGATTGATAGTGGATGTTCTCATAATATGACTGGAGACAAGAGTAAGTTTGTGAATTTTGAAAATTATGAAGGTGGGCTTGTGAAATTTGGAGATAACTCAGCTGGTAGAATCCGTGGTAGAGGATCCATCTCTTTTGATGGTAAGAATAACACCAATGATGTTATATATGTGGAAGGACTGAAACATAATCTTCTCAATGTTGGATAGTTGGTTGATAAAGGTTATGATATTTGATTCAAAGACAAAAAGTACAAAATCTTGGAGAGTTCCAGAACTGAAATTGCATCTGGTACTCAAACTAGAGATAACATTTTTCATTTAAGTAGCTTTGGAAAAAGCTGTTTGATTTCTTAGATAGATCAAATTTGGTTATGGCATAGGAGGAAGTGTCATGTGAATTTTTATAATATTGTCAAAATTAGTACCACTCAAGCTATGAGAGATCTTCCAAAACTTGTGAAGCCTAATAGCATGTGTAGAGAATGCCAATTGGGGAAACAGAGCAAAATTTCATTCAAAAGTAAGGAACAAGTTTCAAATGGACGATTGGAACTAGTACATACTGATCTATGTGGTCCTGCTAGAATTAGGAGTGTGCAAGGAGATAGATATTTCATGTTGTTGATAGATGACTACTCAAGGATGATGTGGGTAACCTTCCTAAAAGAAAAATCAGAAGCTCTTGAAAAATTTAAGGTGTTCAAAGTGATGGTGGAAAATGAAGTTGGTGAAAAATTGAAATGTCTAAGATTTGACAGAGGTGGAGAATTTACTTCCCATGAGTTTGATGCTTTCTGTGAAAATCATGGCATAAAAAGATAGTTATTTGCTCCTAGGACTCTCCAACAAAATGGAGTTGTGGAAAGAAAGAACCGGACCATTCAAGAAGCTGCCAGGACCATGATGATGGAAACAAATGTTCCTCAAGTTTATTGGAGAGAAGTTGTAAGTATTGTTTTCTACACTCTTAACCAAGTGTAGATCAAAGGCAATTCTGGTAAGACCCCTTATGAACTATGGTTTGGTCATCCTCCTATTGTGAGATATTTCAGAGTTTTTGGTAGTAAATGCTATATCAAAAGAGATGAAGATTTAGGAAAATTTGATACAAGAAGTGATGAGGGAATATTTTGGGGATACTCTACTCAAAGTAAGGCTTATCGGTGCTTTAACAAGAGGTTGAAAAATATTGTTGAAAGTGCTAATGTTAGAGTTGATGAGAGCAAGGAAGGACATTCTAGGTTCTGCGGATATGATTTAGATGATAAAAATAAAAGTCAAAGGCAAGGAAGGTTAGTTCAAACTCTGACTCAAATGCAGATTGATCCGGATACTCTAGAGACTCAAGGAATTAGTACAGATGTTGAGGAACAAGCTCAAGAAATAGAAGCCCAAGCAATTCCCAAAACCCCCAGGTATGTAAGAATGAATCATCCTGAAGATCAAATCATAGGGGATAGAAATAAAGGTGCTCAAATTAGGAAAAGATTTGTTGAAGATCAAGAAGAGATTTGTTTGATTTTAAGGATTGAACCTAAATCAGTTGGTGAATCCTGCACTGATGAAAATTGGGTAAAAGCAATAGAAGAAGAATTAATGCAAATTGAAAAGAACCACACTTGGGATCTTGTTCCTTGACCAGAGGACAAAAATGTAATTGGAACCAAATGGGTCTTCCAAAATAAACTAAATGAAGATGGTGAAGTTGTAAGAAACAAAGCAAGGTTGGTATGCAAAGGCTATTCTCAAGTAGAAGGAATTGATTTTGAAGAAACTTTTTCTCCGGTGGCAAGAATAGAGGCAGTTAGATTGTTTCTTGCATTTGTTGCTTTCAAAGATTTTAAAGTGTACCAGATGGATGTCAAATTAGCATTCCTGAATGGAGATTTGGAGGGAGAAGTCTACATTGAGTAACCTGAAGGATTTCAGTTGTCTGATGAGAGTGACATGGTTTGTAGACTGAGAAAAACCTTGTATGGACTCAAGCAAGCTCCAAGAGCCTGGTATGCAAGATTGGACAAATATTTGCTTAAGATAGGTTTTAGAAAAGGTACTGCTAATAGTAATCTTTACTTCAAGATTAATCATTAGGACATCCTGATTGTTGAGGTATTTGTTGATGATATCATTTTGGTGGAAATGAATGTATGTGTAAAGCATTTGCTGACCAAATGAAAAGTGAATTTGAAATGTCAATGTTTGGAGAGATGAATTTCTTTCTAGGTCTACAAATTGTTTAGTCAGACAAAGGTATCTTTATATCTTAGTCCATGTATGTGAAAGAATTGCTAAAGAAGTTTGGAATGGAAGATTCAAAGATAGTAGGTACACCTATTGTAACCGGATGCAAGTTAAGTAAAGATGATGATTCACCCAAGAAAAATCAAAAAAGGTATAGAACAATGATTGGGGGATTGCTCTATCTAACCCAAACCAGACCTGACATCATGAACTTCATTGGACTTGTTGCTAGATTTCAATCTAATCCAAAAGAATCCCATGTTGTGGCAATCAAAAGAATTTTTAGATATCTCAAGGGGACAATTGATTATGGATTGTGGTATCTAAAATACAATGATTTTACTCTTCATGCATATATAGATGTTGATTTAGCAGGAGATGTGGATGACAGAAAAAGTACTATTGGTGGTGCCTTTTTCTTGGGAAGAAGATTGGTCTCTTAGATGAGCAAAAAGCAAGAGCCAATATCTCTGTCTATTGCAAAAGTAGAATATATAGCAGCAGAAAATAATTGTACTTAGGTTCTGTGGATGAAGCAAATGTTGAAGGACATTAGAGTTGTGTTTGAGAAGCCAGTCACAATCTTTTGTGATAATTCCAGTGCAATAAGTATCTCCAAGAACCCAGTGTTGCATTCAAAAACAAAGCATATATCTACCACATTTCATTTCTTGGGAGAGAACGTAAATGAGAATGAAGTCAAGTTGGAGTTTGTGTCATCCAAAGATCAGATTGCAGATATCTTCACTAAGCCTCTTCCCAAGGATACCTTTGAATATCTCAGAGAGAAGTTAGGGGTTATTACCCATCTGAATAAGAACTAAAATGCACTAAGGTGCATCAGTATGGTCGAATTCTGAGTCATATCTTGAGGTCTAGATTGATGTTGAGAAAATACTACTCTAAGGAGTAGTCAGTATGCAAACGTTGGAGATCAATCTGAAATAAAAAGGGGAAGAGATGATTGCAAATATGTGCCCTTTGCCATTGATGTCAAAGGGGGAGAGAAGTCATGCGAAAAACTTGGAAGTAGTTGCTGGTGAAAGGGGGGCAGTGAAGAAAGTGGTTGCAGGTGTGACAAGAGAAAGGGGGAGAAGTTCTTGTCTTGATGGTTGAATCATTTTTTCACATCATATATTGTCATCAATGACAAAGGGGGAGATTGTTACAAATATGTGCCTGATGTGTTGTCATTGATGTCAACATATCTCTCTATCAGAAACAGTGAAGATAGTGCAGAGGAGTGATTAGTATTTCTAGTAAGGTGAAGATCAAAGTATGTGGATTAAAGGGCTTGTATAGGGTTGTCTATTGTTGCTCCAGCTGAGATTTGAGAGGTCCGCATGAAGATTTGGTGAAGTTATGGCCCTCTGAGTAAAACAAGTTTTTACAGTTGTTCTGTAATGATAGAGTGGCAAGAAGTTGGTCCAAATTGGTCATGTATGAGCATATTCTGATTTGCAGATCTAGAGGCATGTCTGGGATGTTGGTGTGTTCCCTCAACTCGAGCGGTTTGTGGTTTGGAGGTCTGGAAGCAATCTTTTTAGTATGATAGTGTGTGTTCTTAAGGTTTAGTGTGAAGATGCAAGTGATTATGGTGATGCAAAGTGGTGTGACTATACCTGTTGACTTAATTGTGCTTGTTGTGGTCTTTGGATCATGTGGCTATTGTGTTGGTGGTCCACATTGACAAAGGAGCTTGTGATTGAAGTTTTCCTCTTGGTTGTTATTGTTCTTCCCAATCTTGGCCGACCAGATGTTCCTAGCATGTTGTGGATGATCTAAAGATCATTTTATGAAGCATGGCATGTTAATAAAGGAAGACTCAAGTCTTAGCTATGATTGTCCAATAGTGTAAAGATCAGCGTTAAGTTTGACCAACCTTGTTGATCATTCCAAGATGGATGAAGTGTATAAATACTTGTTAAAGAGTTGTTAAACTTTATCCTTGTGCAAAATAAATTAAATTTGAATAAAGGATTAGAAGTAGAGTAGAGAAGAAAAGGAGTGAGAATAGTATAGAGTGTGAAGTTGGTAAAGAAGAATTTAGGGAAAAGTAGAAGTTTTTGAGCATTCACTAAAACTAAACCAAGCATGAAGTAGATGCTATTTCTTAGTTAATTCATTCTATTCTAAAATATATTCTATAGGTAGTGAGCCTCCCTTTTGAGTAGTGAGCTCTGGGCAGTGCACCCGAAGGCATGTGCCTTCTATTTTTCTAATAGTACTTTTATAGGGTACAAATATTTGTGGGTTAACCCCCACCATGGTTTTTCCCTTAACCGGGTTTCCACGTCAAAATCTTGGTGTCAAGTGTGTTGATTATGTTTCTATTCTTATGTTGTTGATCTATGCTTTATTGTTTACATCATTAATCTGGTAGCAAGTTAATAAAGGAGGTTAAAAGAAGAAAAAAATTATATTCTGTGACAACTGATTCACTTCCCCCCTCTCAGTTGTCCAATCTAATTCCAACATTCCATAGCGATGTTAGTCAATCAATTTGGATCAACAAGGGCTCCTCTTACCGAAGTTCCCATTATGTTAACAGTAATGTAAAGAGGTCCTTCAATGTCTCCCACTATTCTATCTTCTGGTGCAAATGTTATTTCTAGTTCAAGGGTCTTCCTTTTCTTATCAAGTCAGGGAAAGACCATAGCATTGTTTTGATGATGAAATGCCATAGATATGAGACTATTTCGCATTAACGCACTTGTTTGAGAGAAGGGGGTACTAAAAGACACATAGATTCCACAAGAAACAAAGTGGATAGAGGAAAAAATTACTACACAACAAGGCAATGTAAGTGGTTTTGAAGGTTTTGATCACAAAAATGTGAATAAAGTGAATAAACACCTAGTGTTGAAATACACACTATGTAATTAAAAATATGCCAATTTTCACACAATGCTATGAAATGATGAACTTTTTTCAAATGACCAATGGATATATGTTTGAAAATGAATTCAAGATCTGAAATGAATGATATTTATGACAAATGCAATGAAACAAAGCAAAACTATGCTTTCTTATGCACCTAAAATGCTCAAGTTTTCCTCTTTTTTCAATATAAACGCACAAAAAATGTTATAAAATTATGCCCAATGATGGATGAATGAAATATAATCTGATTTAATGTGTAAAATAACTTATATCAGATTTAAAAATGATGCCAACATGCTACAATTCTCAATGCAAAGTCAAAATTAAGGCAAGATGAATGAATATTCTTATTTTTGTTGAAATACACAATGTGTAAATGCAAAATTTGAAATCTAAATGCAATAAAACAAAATGATGAAACAATACAGTCCAAAATCAGATTTTAAAGAGTGTTAAAATGAGTAATAAAATCTTAAACAAGATTTTAATTACAAACCGTAGCTTTTGAAATTACTAGGTTATATGAAAAATGCAAAATTTCAAGCAAAACCCTAGCAAATGAGAGATGCAAATGCAAGGTAAATGATGATGAAAAGATGAAATCCTGAAATTTATCTCAAATCTAATGTAAATTTCAGAAAATTAAATGTTTTCAATGATATGCAAGGAAACTATTGCAAACTATGTCTTAATGCAAGCCAAAAATGCCTATTTTTTTCAAGTTTTTCAATTTTTATGCAAGATTTTCAAATGTATGATGATGAAAATGAAATGAATGAATGAAAATCTAATTACAACTCTCAAAAAGATGCAAGTTTAGAAAAAACACAAGTTCACTAAAATTTTATATAGGAAAAGTGGGATTGATGAGGTTGATAGTGTTTTAGATAGATTTAATCAAACCTGCCTTTCACATATAATCATTCTCGGACATAAACCGAGTTTAGTCATTTCTCTTAAAAGAGGACTTAGCTATAGGTTTGGTGTCACTTTGATATGATAAGGAAAGTTGGAATGTGTTGATAATTAGTTAAACCCTAATCCACTTAAGCCTTAAACCCTAATTACATGAAATCATAAACAAATAGATGAAACATGACAAATGATCGCATAGGAAGGCACTAAATGTAGATTAGAAACATACTAGGATTTAGATTCCAAAAAACAAAAACTTTACGGACACTAGGGTGGGCATCTAAGTCCAACAGGCCACTTTTTCTACAGATCTAGAACTATAAGTTAATGAAGACTGCAACCTACTTTGGAATTTCTAACAATGACAATCAGGAGGACACTGGGGCAAACGCCCTTGTCCAGAAAGGAATATTCTTCACTATTTTCTTTAGATCTTGAATCTTTATCCTCTACTTTGATCTCTTGCAACTCCTCTCCACAAGATTCTACACCTGTAACCAACAATCACAAGATATGGTTTGGTGGTTGTGGTGTTTAGGAGCTTGCCTTAGTCAAGCCTCAGAAATAGAATTCAAGCCTTCCAACACCATTGTTAAATAGAGTGTGTGTCCTTGGTGGATAGAGTCAAAAGTAAATGATAAGATAAATTGATTGAAACATAGTAGATATCACCTCGGAGGTGAAGCCCTCACAGGGAAATGGAGATCTTTCACACCATGAGGAGATGGATTGATGAAGCCTAATATGAAACACAACACATACAAACACAACATAATACTACTCTGCAACACAATGAAATCCTTGAATATCTTTAGTTCAGTATCACAAGTTCCCATTATCCATCTCTAGTTAAAATGAAGTCCTAAACATGTTTATATATGCATTCCCACTAACATTCATAATTCAAATTGAAAAGGATGACAAAGGGAAACCTTTTAACAGTCACTTTACCGACAATTTAAATTTGGGTCCTGAAAAAATAGGTCTGGACTAAGGCATGGGCACCCAAGTCTAGGGGCCTATTTTTGGTCTTAATTAAGTATTAAGATAAACCCCTAAGCCCCATTTGTCATGGGTTTCAGGTGATTTTACTTTGAGACAAGTTTTACACATGCATGATTAAACTAAGGGGACCTAGGAGCTAAATTTCAGAGGTAAAAGTCCTAGAGGGACATTTTATGACAACAAAATGTAACACATTATAGCCATTAGGTTACTTGATAAAGGATCTGTAGGTCCATTGAGCTGAGTGCATGCCCTTTCTGCATCATTTTATTGGCTAATAATGGAGTTATACAGGGGAGCCTTAGACATCCTTCCCAAAGTAATGAGAAATGTGAAAGGCCCAACACTTGAACTCTGATATAGGTTAGGTAATCAAGAGTTAGGTGGGGCTGACTCTTGTTAAGCTCAAATTGGAAGGTGGAGCCTTACTCTGACATCACTATGGTGGGAATCATTAGGAATTAGAGTCTCCAAAATCAAAAGAGGAAACCTAGAACTCTAAATAGAGCAAGTTCAAAAGAATCTAATTAGGGTAAGAAAGATATCTCAAGATCGGGATGTACCTTGCAAGTCTTTCAAAATGGAGGGTGGAAGGTTGGAAGTCTAATTTTTGCCACTCCATAAATTCAAGTACACCAAGAAAAAGGGTCAAAGATTGAAAGAACATCCTACTCAATACCAAAAAAAACTAAAAAGTAAATATGATGTCATTCAAACAGCCTCGAAAGGCAAGCCAATTGTTAAAATGGATTCAACAAAGCAATAAATGGGAAAACAAAGAAACCCTAGCACTAAAAACAAGAGCAAATGCAACACAAAAATGAGGGTTGAGATCAAACTGCAAACCACCATGCATGATTGGCCATTGATTTTCAATGAAAATCACCGATATGTAACACACAAAGCCAAAGAAAATGTTTAAAACCAACCTAGAACAGATGATAGTGTTATCAATGTGAACCAATCTAATATCTAAGCCCCAATCACACCAGGCACCACCACTATCAATTAGATTAGGAAATGCACTACAGTAGCAGGATGCACAGGTGAAAATTGGATGAGAGAAAAGTGAGGGAAAAATGTGCTCAAAATCAATATAAAGGGGTTTTTAACACATGCAAGAGGTTGTAATTAATGCAGTGCCAAGGGTAGGTGGAGGGAAATCAAATCCAACATCACCAGGGTTTGCCTCTCAAGAAAGTTGAAAGGCCAACCACTGAATCAACAAAGATGATCTACCACCCCCACACTAGTGTCCTCGGGTGTGGGATGTCGAGGGTTCCTTTATAGTCATATGAACATGACCAACCCTGATAGGTCGCAAAGTAATGTGTCAGACCAAAGCATTGGACCTTTAAGGATGCCTTTACTATTGTGAAAAAATGACAAACCCTGCAATTCTGATAGGACCCCTTGGACAAAAAAGAGAATATGCCAAAGTAAACTAAAGAAAAAGAGGGGTCCCTATTTGCCTATGTAAAAATGGGATGTGTTGTGAGAAAGAGCACAATAATACCCCTATTTCTAAAATGAAATTGAAACATATATACATAAATGAAAAGAAGAGGGGGTTTCAAAACCTACCTACTCATAAAGGATCCCTAAGGGACGATGCTGCAAATGGATTGATAGGGTTGAGTCGTCGAATCCAATTGATAGTGATGCATGAATAATCATGGTTTTTGGGTTGCTAAATTTCTCTATAGACTTTGCGGGCATGAACACAAGAATAAAAATGTTGAAATGATCATGGAAAATGGTTTAAATATCTCCACAACTTGCCACTAATGCCACCCATGTGTGATAGAGAGGAAGGCACTAGGTTTAGGTCATGGCGGAGAATCACAACCTTCCAAGATATGAAAAAATCTATGCTCTTGGAAAATTTGTGGAGATCAGAGACTCAACGGGATTATTGGGACTTTAAGGTGGGTCCAAACATAGGTCATGCATCCATAAAAAGGCAAAACATTTATAAATTTTGTAGTACAAAATGAGAAGACCTAAATACATCATGTGGAGAAATAAGGTCTACATGGATCAAAAGACTTCAGAGTTTAAAATGTTTAAACAACTCCCATAACTCCACATCCATATTAGTGTAGAAGTTCTACAACCTTATTGAAGAGGAAAAATGAGGGTATTCTAAGGAAAATTGACCAAAGACCTTCACATAGAACCTAACCACCATAATAATTAAGAAAACTCCCCAAATTTCCCCAAGACATCACTATATAAAGCAAGAAGACCACTTGCTAAGGTAAAAGACTAAATACATGAGACTTAAACCAAACAAACCAAGAAAAAGAGGGGGTCCACATATTGAAGTAAAATGGGGTGTGTGTGCAAGGCACAATAAGTACTCCAAGAACAAATATAGACATCACACATTCTTGGCTAGTACTTCTCTCATATTACAATTATTAGATATTCATTGGTTTATATTTTTTTCTCCTTCCTCTATTTCTTTTCTTTTATGTTTCTTTTTTGTAGTGTCTTTTTAGTGTCTCTCTTACTTGTGGTGAGGCCAAGTACTCATATAGCCTCTTATTCATGTAGGTATGTGTCCTTCTATGTGTCTTTGTTCTTTTCCATATTACACATCCTTAGATGTTACCAAAATAGTCTTATAGTGACTATACCCATGCTTGCCATGTTTCTAGTTTTTATCAACCAACATCCTCCTATGACTTAATTCTTTGTCTTGTCCTCAAGACACTCTCCTTCAGTCAAAAGAGAACCAAAATATCAAAATTCTCCTCAAAATTTTGGTTAAGGTAGTATATGTTTGTATGATATCTTGATTTGCTCATATGCATCCTTCCAAGTTAATACCATATGTTGAATTCTTTGAGTTCAAACTAAAAGCACATTATAAGATCTTTTTTTGGTGGTTATAGTAGCTAGTTCTATTAATGTAGGTATTAGTTGTTTAATCATATGGATAAGTGTTGACAATAGTGACAAATAAATGTTTATTTCCAACTCCAATTTCTTCATTTGTAATATGGAATTCATCTACTCACTTAGTTGATTTTATTGAGATTGAATGCTTCTCACTTTTTGGCATTGTGACCCATCCAAATTATCTATAATGTTGTAACTCCCTAATATTTGTAGGATTTGAGACTATAATTGGTCTATTTAAGTCTTCTATTGTATTTGAGTTGGGGCTAATTGATTGTTATGGAGTAAAAAGTGGACACATACCTTTTTACCTCCTAGTTTAGCTCCTAGGTCCCCGTGTTTACATTCTACAAGAAAAAATATTCATCTCGATGAGAAATCCCTTAAAACCCATGTCAAATGGGAACTAGGGGCCCATTTAAGGCTTAGGTCCCAACCAAAAAGGAACCTTGGGACTCGGGCACCCGCGCCCAAGTCCACCCTGATTGGTTAGGGTAAAATTAAATGTATGTCAGCATAAGACTCTTAAATGGGTCCTCCCTTGTCAGCTCTTTCAATTAATTTACGGAAGTTTAACTAGATAGAATATATAAACAAGTGTTTGAATTCATTTTGTGACAAGTTGATGATAGCAAGTTTATGATATTAAGAAAAGGAGCATTCAAGGCATTCATTGTGTTATTATTATAGATTTGTGTTAGTATTGTGTTTGTTACAGATTTGGAATCATCATCAACATCCTTATGAGTTGAAGAACCTTCATCCTCCTAAGGACTTCACCACCAAGGTGACATCATTGTGTTTGAATAATTTCATCATCATTTGGATTATCTTTAGCCTCTTTCCTGTAAGGACATGCTCTCTCTCTCTAACAACAGTGTTGGGAAAGCTTGAATGCTAACTCAAGATTTGACTAAAGCAAATCCCTAAACACCACAACCCCCAAACCCCTTTTCTTCTTGTGTTCAGGTTATAGGTGTGGGAATTGCAGAAGTAAAGGTACATGGAGGTTGTCTAAGGGATTAAGATTCAAGATCTGAAAATAAAGTTTAGAAATTCATCCTTAGTAGACTCGGGTGCTAGCCCCAGTGTCAAGCAGCTAAACCAAACCCTAGAAACAACATTAGAGCATCATTTACAACATTTTTCTAGTTCAGATCTTTCAAAGATCAAGACTTTCTAGACTAGAGCTCTATCCCTAAAATATTCCAACATTTAGCTTTAAGGGATAGGTTACTACATCTCACTGATCATCCTGGTACTTTCAGATCCTGGCTTTCTATTACTGTTTGTCTATTATAAGATGATTATCACAATTCTAGAGGTTAGTGCATTGATTGGCCTAGGGTTTGATAAAAGGCTTGGTTGTGTCACATCTTTCTATAGCAAACAAGAGAACAAAATCAATAGCTGAGTCTTCTTGCATCTTTAAGTGACTTAGCTCATTTTTGTCCTTGAATGTTATAGTGAAAGGAGGGTTTGATCTAGTGTACTCACATCCTTTGTATCCATCTCTCTTTTACCACTTAACATTGATATAGTATTTGTTGGCAACATAGTCAAGAGACATTGCTGATTGGGTAATGTTGTCATTAATGGAAACAAGGCAAATAGAGCATGATGGAGCTAAGGATGATTGGGAACTTAACTTGGAATAGCCTGCATACAAGGTTCTGGTTTGGATACAAAAGACTAAGGCAAAATGGCTAAGTACTAACAACACAGAGTTAGTAGCAAAAACTCAAGTGGTATTCCTCTGTAGTTGATGGTCAAGATATGTAGTTCAAGTATGTTATTAAGGATTTTTTGGAGATACTATGTTCAATATTACAAGTCTTTATGACCTCTAGAAGACAAGTTGTGATTGGCTTAAGTCCGGATGAACATAGTTAAGTCAGGAACAGTGCAAAGTGCATGAGTATTTTGGTCTGCATTTCTCTGCAAGTGATTGTATTAGTATGTGATTTCAAGGCAGTATGGATAGGTGTCAGAAGTAGACAATTGATGAGTTACAGAGTTTGAAGTGATCTGGAAGATTGTCTACAAAAATCCAAGTTTCGGCAGTTGGTTTTCCAATACTTCACCAATGCAGAAGAGTCAATTTTGAGTTCCACATTTCACCACATAAGGGCATCATGACCTGCAGTTGGTATGATATGATTTGTGAGGTATGAGGAATGGTTGATGTGATTCTTTGAGTCTCATTTGATCTGCAGTAAGAATTTTGGTGTGATAGTTGATTAGGTCAAGCATGGTTTGAAGAGAGAAGTCAACAGGTAGTTAGATCCTTATGCAGAGAACGTATATTGCTTGAATAATAAATCTAAGTGTTTATATGTGTGGTGCCAACTTGTATGAAGATTATACAATGATTTTTTGGATCTGCATTACTGTCTGTACACATGATCAAGTCGACAAGGTAGAATACATTGCATACATGCTTCATGTCTGGCTTGCCGACCTGATTATGAAATGAATCTTGTTGCTGATATAAATAATCGATGGATTATGATATAGAAGAGTGTGGTGTGTGAATTTGAAGAGTGAAGAATTATGAGAAGAGTACAGAGTAGAAAATGTTGAACAAGGATAGAAAATAGAGTTTATGTAGTAAAGTTGAGAAGCAGGGAAGAATAAATGAAGACCTTTGAATCTATATATTGAACCTTCAATGGAACTGTCATCTAACATGTGGTAGATGCATTTACAGTAGTTCATCTTCTGGTAGTGAGCCAATTCTTCTTCTTTCTCATTTTCTCTTGGCAGTGAGCCTTTGTGTAGTGAGCACTTCTTAATAGGCTGACAGTGAGCCTTGGGCAGTGAGCCCTCTTGTAATTTGGTATTGAGCTATCATAATATATTATGAGCTAACACTCACCGTGGTTTTTCCCTCTTTGGGTTTTCCATGTAAAAATCCTAGTGTCTATGTGCTATGTCTTTATGGTTGTTGTTCTTATGCTTGTTCTGCTTTCATATTATTAGTTTTGGAATTTGGATTAATAAACAAGTTAACAAGTGGTTTTGCAAAAAATTGATTCACCCCCCTCTCAGTATTCCTTACTTTCAACAATTGGTATCAGAGAAAGGTACCTTGGAAGAAGCCTAACATCTTGAGGAAGATCTGGGAGAGTTCACTCATGGTAGCTAGGAGATTTGGAAACTTCTCAAACAATGTTGAACTAGAAGCAACTCTTATTGAGCTTGAAAAATCTAAAGTAGAAATCAAGGATCTGAAGGACAACATACAAGAAGTTGATGAATGCATTCTAAAACTAAAAGAACAAGTCAAGAAATTTAAAGAAAAATACAGAGATGTTAGTGAACAATTGATATCAGCAAAGGAGACCCTGGATGATTTGAAAGTGGAAGTCATAGAAAGAGCTAAAATAGAAGAAGATCTAAATTTGATGGTAAAAAACAAGATAGAAGAATGTGTCAAACTAGAAAAATAAGTTGTGGTCCTAAAAATAGACTTGGAAAAAGCCAAGAGCTATGAAGAAAAGTTCAAGACAAGTTCTACAAAACTTGATGAGATGATTGCTAGTCAAAAGAGTTTAGATGACAAGCAAGGCTTAGGATTTGAGAAATGAGAAAGTTCAAAATTAGGTCAAGAAAACTTTCAGATGAAGCAAAACAAAGGGAACCAATTCAAGAGTCAAAGAAGAAGACCTAGAAGACCTCTAGTCAGAAAGCCAAATGCTCAAAGGTACCCATCTTTCAATGGCCATTGGTTTAATTGCAAAAAGCTTGGTCATAAAGCTACTCAATGTAGGAGTAGAATAAATCAAAATGTTCCATCATTTTCTGGTCAATGTTTCAATTGCAAGAAAATTAGTCATATATCAAATGAATGTAGAAGTCTAGAAAGAAATGGCTTTCACAATTCAAGGAATACTCAATCATTCAATGGAAGATGTTTTACTTGCAATAGATTTGGACACATGGCTAATCAATGTAGATCAAGGATGAATTCATTCAGAGGAAGGAATCAAGGATAGGGAAACATTATGTGCTACAATTACAACAAGTTTGGACATGTTACAAGATTTTGCAGAAGCAAGAATGTGAAAAGAAACTACTATGCTGAAGAAAGGAAAACAGAACAAAGGAATGATAAGGGAAAAGAAAAAGTTGATCCGGTTGAAACTAAGAAAGAAATGGACAAGATCTAGATCAAGAAAGAAGTAATTGAAGTCAAGGATGGATCCGCACTAGTATCTGGTGCAGATACTTCCTTTGAGAAGTGAATTTGTGAGCTCTAGCTCAAGGGGAGCTGCAATGAAAATCTTAATCCCTAGCCAGACTGTCAGTGCTAAGATCTAGCATGAGGAGATGTTGAAAGGATTCATATGACAGATCTTTTGAAGGAAATTCTAGAAGAATAGGATCAAATGTGGAACATTGCAGAGCAATCCTAATAAGACTACATTCTGTAGAGATGTGTTTAACAACTTTATAATAGGAGCATTTATGGTGATTAGGTCAAAATAGTTAAAGGATTAAAAGGTGGGCTCATTTAATAGAAAATTAATTCAACATTCAAACTATCAAGTGTCTAAGGCAAATTGAAGCAAAATTCCAAGTGACTCAGTGATTTCCAAAGTAAATTAAGACAAGACCAAAGAAAACTGTAATTCAGTGAAAAGAGGTATTTTCAGATTCAAAACCCTACTATGAATTTATTTAAAAATGAAAACACCACATGTGATTGATATAACTGAAAGGTTGAGGCCAAAATTCGAGAAACATCCTTTCAAATCAACATAAGTAGATCCAATAGGTGCAATTTCTAATATACCATATGGAGTTATGCATGCAGAGGATGTTAGGGCTTATATTCATGTTACCCTAGAAGAACATGGAAACAACAAACTCATATATATTCCTAAATCACTTGTGCAGTGAGGATTATGATTTAAAGAATGAATATAAGGCATTGGAAACAAAGAAATTCATTCAGTACATTGATTTCCCAACATTCGCTGAGGATGAATGTATTTGATATGTTCTGAGTAGAGTGCATTATGAATTCATATGGCTAGAAAAACCATTCATAATCACTAAGGATGACATAAGGGCAGTTACTGGATTAAATTCCACTAGTGTAGTTCCCGTATTGAAGGTAGTAAAGAATGATACTATAATGAAAGCCACCGGAGCTAAGTTTGACAAAAAGGGAACTAACAATCAATGACATTGAAGACCATGTAGTAAGATTTGTGTCCATGGTTATTGGGTACAAAGTTTATTTCTCAAACTTGGAGAATTTAGTCTCCAGTATTGTAATTTACACAGCATTTGAGATGATTAAAGAAGATGTGGAGTATGATATTTGTGAACTACTCCGTCAACAGCTAATGGAAAATTTAAGGAAGACCAAACAGCAAAAATATTCATTCAAGTATGGTACGTTGATTGTCTGTTTGTTCTTCTACTTCATGCAAGAGTTGCCAGGTATGAAGAATCTATTCTAGACAAGTGATAAACTTGTTGCAGTTTAAATTAGAAATCATCTTAATAGCATAGGTAGCCATGATGCCCAGAACACAGCACTATGGGGCTATTTCAAAAACTTTTAGAAGTTAATGTAAACTAGAGAAAGGATCCCTAGATCAGTTGTTGAAAAGTATAAGGACAATATCTTCTTTATTGTGACAAAAGATCAATGCTTGATGGAGGTTGTTGAGCCTAGAATAGTATGGGTTATGCCAATGGGCTATGAAGTAGATGGAAGAATACTAGAAAATTATGCCCAGCATATGATAAGAAAACCTAGAGATCTCAATGAAGAAAGATTTGGAACTTATGAGGAACCATATGCAAAAATACATGTTGAGGTGAGAAAACCTAAAATTTCAAGAAAGGCCCAGAAGATGGCAGAAGATTATTCTCTAAAAAGGGGTTTCAGCAAAGCACAAATCAAAGAAACAAGAGAAAAGGCACAAGCAGAGAGAAGAAAAAGTAAGGAAGGAAAGTGAACCGGTTAAGGCTCTAGAAGAGCCTAAGAGGCAACCAGAAAATCCAACAGTAACAAAAAGAAGAACTAGAGGTTCTACTTCCATAGGAACTACATCTATGTCCTCCAGTCCCACACCCTCTGCAAGTGTGGAAACCTGTGCAACTAGCCACAAGAGATAGAAAACCAAAGTTCATAGAATGTATGTTAGTATAGGAGCTTATGAGCAAGAGACTGAGTCAGATGAAGAAGTGAAGAAAATAAAAAATGAGTCCACCAAAGCCTCTGAGAGCAGCAAAAAGAAACCTTTTGGTAAGAGAAAAATTGAGAAAAGGTTAGGGCAAGATGATTCTTAGATAGGAGAAGCTACTATAAGTCTTGAAGATGTCCTAAAGGCCATAACAATTGATGGAAATTTAAAGCCCATAGCCCAAATGTATGATGAGTATAATGACCCAGATAAAAGAATTATTGAGACTATTGTTGTCAGATATCTGGACATCTACAACAAATACCTTATTAAGATAATTACCGATCTTCCAGACACCTTGGGAAGTATTATGTCTACAAGAAAAGAAGAAGCTATGGAAAAAGACATTGAACTCCATGAGCATACACTGATAAAGTTATGTCTGGAGATCTCTCCTGAAGACAAAATAGAAATATCCAAAGCACTCAGCAAGGAGTTCAAAACAAAAGAGAGGATGAATACACTCATGTCAGATGACATTGAGAAAGTAGTAAAAGAGACTGAGGAAATCACTTTAAGAGTGCTAAAGGAATGTCATCTCCCAACAATATATGACAAAGATGAAACAAATGTTGGAGATGATACATCTATTCCAGAAGTGAATTTGAACCAAGTGGCTAAGGAGAAGGAAGCACCTGCTACAGTTATTGAGACTAGTCTCCCTCTGGAACATCCAACAAGTGACAAGACAGGAATGGAGAAGACTGAGAAGATAGATAAGGCTAATGATCAAGAAGAGAAACATGATAAGGAAATCCCTACATCAAAATAAAAGGATGGTGCAAATGAAGCTATGGATTTAGATCCTCTGAAACTAAACCAAAAAGAAGTCTCTAGTATAGAAAGAGACATTGCAGAGTCAGTTAAAGACTTTTTAGAGAAAGAGAAACAAGTCTTGGATGAGCCTAAATTCTTGCAAGAACCAATAAATCTAGAATCAATGTCCCCTGTATAGAAATTCAAACTGGTATCATTTTGCAAGCAAAAGTACAGGAAGAAATTTTGAAGTCTCACATACAGGACAGTGAACTAATTGGTGAGGCATCTAGCATTTTGGATAAGTCGATGCCATCATATTAGAAGGACACTTCTTTGTCTTCTACAAGTCAACTAAAAGGACTCATAAATTCTTTAAGTGAGCATTTTGAATCTTTTGAAAAATCAACTCAGACAAAAGTGAGACAAGAATTTAATGAGAAAATATTAAATGAGTTGAAGACTATGATAGTAAATGACAAAGCTTTGCTTGACAATAAAATAAAAGGCATACAAAGTGTTATCAAAGAAGCAAGTGACCTATACAAATTTTGTCTATCTTGGCCGATAGCCACAAAAGAGCTAGAAGAAAAGATAAAGGATCTGAAACTATAGCTGATAAATATCTCTAAATCATTTGATCCAACAGCTGAGTTAGTGAGCAACAAAGAAATACAAGTAATTAATATTCATAATGAGTTAAGTAATATTGTAAATAAGAGGGATCAGATGAAAAATAAAATGTGTCAGTTGAGAGGACTAATTAGTCCCAAGTTAGACTCAATGATTAGTATTGCAATAGAAGCACAAGCAACTTTGCAAATAGACACATCCTCTGACGTGCAAAAGATAGAAGAATCAGTCTTTTTGATAAATGGTCACATCCAAGTTTTGGAAAGAGCAAAGAATCGATGGGATGAAGAGATTACACAATTAAAGATTTTGTATAAGGATATTCTTTCATTGACAACTAATTGAGTTGAAGTATTGTATGTGTACATATGCGGCAGAGTATGAAGATTTTTGCAGTTTTGACATAATTTTGATTTTTATACATATACCCTTTGCCATTGATGTCAAAGGGGGAGGAGAAGACTAGTGAAAAATGGGCAAACACCTAAGGCAGAGTGAAAGAATAGAGTGTATATGGAAAGGGGGAGCAGCTACACATTTTTCACTAAGTGTTGCCATCAATTCCAAAGGGGGAGATTGTTGGCAACATAGTCAAGAGACACTACTGATTGGGTAATGTTGTCATTGATGGCAACAAGGAAAATAGAGCATGATGGAGCTAAGGATGATTGGGAACTCAACTTGGAACATCCTGCATACAAGGTTCTGGTCCGGACACAAAAGACTAAGGCGGAATGGCTAAGTACTGACAACACAGAGTTAGTAGTAGAAACTCAAGTGGTATTCCTCTGCAGTTGATGGTCAAGATATGCAGTTTAGGTATGCTATTCAGGACTATTTAGAGATACTATGTTTAATATTACAAGTCCTGATGACCTCCGGAAGATAAGTTGTGATTGGCTTAAGTCCAAGTGAACACAGTTAAGTTAGGAACAGTACAGAGTGCATGAGTATTTTGGTCCATATTTCTCTGCAAGTGATTGTATTAGTATGTGGTTTTAAGGTAGTATGGATAGGTGTCAAAAGTAGACAATTGATAAGTTACAGAGTCTAAAATGATCTGGAAGATTGTCTACAAAACTCCAAGTTCTGGCAGTTGGTTTTCTAGTACTTCACCAATGCAAAAGAATCAATTCTAAGTTCTGCATTTCAACACATAAGGACATCATGACCTGCGGGTGGTACAATATGAACTGTGAGGTATGAGGAATGGTTGATGTGATTCTTTGAGTCTTATTTGGTTTGCAATAAGAATTTTCTTGTGACAATTGATTAGGTCAAGCATGCTCTGAAGAGACAAGCTGACAAGTAGTTAGATCCTTATGCGAACAAGGTATATTGCTTGAATAATAAATCTAAATGGTTATATGTGTGGTTCTGACTTGTATGAATATTATACAATGATTGTTTGGATCCACATTACTATTTGTACACATGATCAAGATGAAAAGGTAGAATACATTGCATACACGCTTCATGTCTTGCTTGTCGACCTGATTATGAAATGAATCTTGTTGCCAATATAAATACTTGATGGATTATGATGTAGAAGAGAGTGGTGTGTGAATTTGAAGAGTGAAGGATTATGAGTAGAGTGTAGAGTAGAAAAAGTTGAACAAGGACAGAAAATAGATTATATGTAGTAAAGTTGAGAAGTAGGGCAAAATAAATGAAGACCTTTGAATCTGTATATTGAAACTTCAATGGAACTATGATCCAGCATATGGTAGATGCATTTATAGTAGTTCATCTTCTGGCAGTAAGCCAATTCTTCTTCTTTCTCATTTTCTCTTGACAATGAGCCTTTGTGCAGTGAGCACTTCCTTATAGGGCAGTGAGCCCTAAGGTAGTGAGCCTTCTTGTAATTCGGTATTGAGTTATCATAATATATTATGAGCTAACACTCACTATGGTTTTTCCCTATTTGGGTTTTCCACGTAAAAATCCTAGTGTCTATGTGTTATGTCTTTATGTTTGCTATTCTTATGCTTGTTCTTCTTTCATATTATTAATTTTGCAAAATTGGATTAATAAACAAGTTAACAAGTGGTTTTGCGGAATACTAATTCACCCCTCCTCTCAGTATTCCTTACTTTCAACAGTATTGATATAATGTCAAAACATTATTGCAAGTAACTTCCAGCTTCTTAATTTGTCTATCTAGATCCTTGTGTCTATTTCTCCATTTTTTTGTGCATGGATTAACTTATCTATTTCATACTTAGAGATTATGTGTTCCTTGAGTTTTTCTTCTCCTATTCCCAACCACTTTGTTGATCTAACAAATTTTGTATTTCTCCTTGTAATTGAGTCATTATGGTTGTAGATGATTCTACTTGTATTTGTAGTTGATTATATCATATCATTTTGAGTATCTTCTCAATGGCTTCTGTGATCTGTGAGATCAATACTGAAGATAAAACTAATCTAATGCATAAACAAAACGATTATACCTTCATTGAAACCTCACGAATCCATGCGGGAAGGAGATGCACCCAAGAGCTCCTCAAGATTGTTCCCGTGATCAGTGTGACTAATGTGGATTGCTCAAAGCTTTTCAACACAAATGTAAGATAAGAGACAAGGTGGATGGATAGATTAGATGGGATTGAGGCAAGATTTTGACATTATGGTGGCATGATAAGGAGATTGTGGAGAGATTTTGGCAGAGGTTTGGTGCATGATTGAATCTCTCCAAAATGGCTTGGAGAGGGTTTCATTTATAGAGTTTTGGGAATGAGAATGGAGGGTCAGGATTAGAAGGTGAGATCAAGGGCTAGGAATCAATGAGAGTTAGGGTTAGGATTGGTTTCATAGCCTTGTGACAAGTGTCACAAGGAGAGTGGATGAGGGAGATCAAGGGTTGAAACTTGGTCAATGGGATTGGAGGGCTCTCATTAAAAGTGAATTTTAAATTCACATGGGGAAAGGTGTGGAGGATTAAAATGAATAAAAGATTCATTTTGGGAAGAGGGGACATGACAAGTGAATTTTTAATTCACTTTTATGTGGAGATGTGAAGATGGTACTCTTACATGTGTAAGAGAGTGATAAATGAGGGTTAAGGGGGATTTGACCCTTTGAATAAAAGATTGATTTTTATTTGAAGGGTGCATGGAAAAAAGGGATAAACAAGGTTAATTGAGTGTTTAGCTTAATTAACCTAGGTCTAGGGGATAGGTAGGCTAGGGTAGCTTAGGGTAGGTCAATTAGTAGGCTAGATCAATTAGATAACCATGATTTATCTAATTAATGAGGATTAGGAAAAAGGACAATTTAACTAAATAAATATTGTGAATATTTATTTAATCAAATGAGGATAATGTTGTAAGGTAAAAGTGATAAATTAAATGAATTAATTTATCACAAGGAATGGGTAAATGGTCAAGGTAGACAATGAGGGATAAATTAATTAAATAAAATAAATTTATTTAATTAATAGGAGGAATAATGAGGGTGTAGAGATATGGAAAATTAGTTTGCGAAGCAAGCCAATTTTAGGTGTCTACAGCTTCTTCTAGTGTAACTCTTTTATCTGAATTAGCAATATCTAAGTAAATCAATCTATGGCCCTATAGGAGTATGCATATATATATATATATATATATATATATATATATATATATATATATATATATATATATATATATATATATATATATATATATATAAACTTGCTATCAAATCAATCTATGACCCTATAGGAGTATGCATAAATATATTTGAACTTTCTATCACTACCAAAGCTCCTTTCTTTTGTTTGGACATATATTATTTGATTTTACTTATAGGGTCACTTCCTAGATGCTTTTTTGGAGTGATTAATTATGTGAATGTATTCTCTTGTTTCTTTCCCTATATCTACATGTTTTACTTGTTCCATTGTTCTTTCTTCTTCCTTTCCTCCCTTATTTATTTTTGGAGAATATCCTTAGTCTCTATTTCTATTGTGTCAAGTACCTTTATTGATTTGTTCTTTTGGTGTTCCTCTATTTGTGTCATTGACCTTGCTATAATAATTGCTTCATTTTATACTGGTTGCTAAGGTAAATCTTGTTGAACTATAAGTTAATGTGTGTGCAAAAGAGATGGTGGTAGTGTGGTATCATTGGGCTCCTTCTCATGTGGTTGATGATTCTATGATATTACATTGTAAGCATGTTGTGCTTCTTGAACAACCTCTTCATATAATTTTTGTTAATATTTATAATTTATAGGATTGAGAACTAAGGTGTCTACTTAGTGCTTCCTCCTTAGATCGTGTTCCTAAATTCTTCATATCTAACTCCTTGTCTTGGGATATAAACTCAAGTCCATGGTCATGTCATCCATAGCTTTAGTTTTTAATTTAATATATATTGGAAAGATTCTTCTCTTTGTGTAGTTATCTGGTTTTGTAGGATTGTCCTTAGTTCTAGTAGAAACCCACCAGTGACCTAATCAATAGAATATAGACTTTTTGTGATGAATCCCACCATTACTATAATTATAGTTGTTAATTTGTCAGGGTTGTAGTAGAATAGGATTTATCTATTTCAAGTGGTTTTTGAGCTATAGACAGATTTAAGAAGTTTATGTTCATCTAACAAAGGTCATGTGTTGATTCTTGTGCTACTTTTTCTTTCTTTTGTGGTTATACAAATGAAGGTTCTTCTTCTTCTTCTAAACTATCATCATATTGCACTACCTTTTTCTATTTTTTTTCTTCTACCTCTTCTATTTCCTCTATCATTCATTTGTAGCCTTCTACTTTTCTAAACTAATGTACAATTATGTTTCTATTGCTTCTTCTACTAGACTCTTTGTCGATAGAGGAGATTCTTCAATAGTAATTGGTACTTCCTATTTTATATTCTTATCCTTTGTGTCCTTTTGTGGTTGATCTTCTATAACCATTTTTCCTTTCTATGGTGCAGTTTGACCACTAGTAGAGATTAGATGCTCAAATCTCCTTTTTCTTTGGTTTGGTGGCAGTTGTGAGATTGGTTATTCTAAAATATGCTCAATTGTTGAGGGGCTACATGAATCAATCAAATGGAGATTTTTTTTATGTACACTAGATCTCAAGTGGGTAGAAAGTGACAAAGGCTTTCAAATATCTAGAACCTAAGCAATTCATTTGATACTTGTTGATAATAAAATATATGTAATGCCCACTAAATAATTAACAAAAATATATTGATTTAATAAAGAAATAATGGAGGATATAAGACTAAAGGAGAAAATTCACTTAAATTAAACTTAATAAGATTTCAAATTAAACATAAATTTAATTATATATATTTATACAATCGAGATATGATAATTTCCATAGATACAATATCCCTCATCTATTTACAATCATGAACCATTTGATCATCCTTTAGCACAACAGAAAAATATATTCTTTGCTTCAGTAACCTGCCTAGTTATCCGACCTATAACTGTACAACTAAATGTAGATATTAGTTCCATAAAGTACATCAATAAACAAATCACTTAGCAATATACTAGCCTAAGGCCCTAGGGGTTGACCTATTGTCTCGGGGGCTCATGTTAGCCTTGCCTACGTATGCGTAGCGTAGAGACATCATAGTTCGAGGACTTGTACTTGTAAGAAGGATACAAACATGTGTAATCAGGCATATTTCTACTCAATAAGTATTCACTCATCATGAGTTTATTCATGCATCATTCATGAAGTCATCTTCAATGGTCTTACATAATAGATTCAAGTCTTAAACAAAGATAAACATCATATACCAGCAGTAAACCAAAGATTCTTGAATCATTTGCTCAATATCTAATTTCACAATTTTAAACTAAGGTATCTCAATCTCATAGTTTTCTAGTTACAACATATTTGGAAGGATTCGAGCTAAACATTATGATTTTAGGAATGTAATAATTGAAGCCAAAATTTATACTACCTCATATCATTTACAGGCTTTTAACTTAATACCAAAAGTCAAGTACATAATCTTATTTCTATGTTATTTCTAAGACTAGAAATCCTTGAATAATTAATCAAATAAGGAATTAGTCCTTCATCTTTATCAAGTATAAAAATAGTATAAGATTTTCTAATAAGTAAACAATTGTATACTTTATCAAAGTACTTTCATTCGATGAGATTTAATTAATTAACTCTATCTAATACCATTCAAAGTATTAACAAGGTGTTATTATTTTCATTATACAAGATTACGTCACATATATTTGAAATCAATCATCATTGATCCTATACAAATATAAAAAATTATATACAAACATATTTACAACTAAACATTGCTACAAACTACAAATTAAGGAACTTGTCTCTATTTAAGCATCTGGTCTTACACCATTAGATAGTGAAAGAAAATATCCATTCCAAAGCCTAAATAATGTTGTGAATCAATTATACTAATTCCAATTGAATGCCTTTAAGGTATCAACAACATACTAAATGCAGTACCATTAAAAGGTAGAGACATCTCTTAAGTTATGGTCATTTCATTGCATCATTTTTCCAGGTGGTACCATGCATTAATATGGGATTTGAGCATCATAACTAGTAGGAAAAATTACATACATAATATGCCTATCTCTAGGAGCAAGTATTTCTAACCCTTTGTGGTCACCTTTGTCATAGCATTCTTTTGCTCGTTTATGTGACCCTCTCTCTGTGTTGTGCTCCCTCGTGATGTGCTATGTGTTGTTTAGGTCTCCTTGGATGACCCTTGATACTCTTGTAAGGTCAAGGATACTTGGAGACTGCCTTTGTTGTGACCATTCTTCTATTTGTATCATCATTCTTCTATATTGCCTCTCCTCTATTTTATTTTTGTGTGTCATGCCTTAGGGGCATAGCATTACAGAGGGTGCTTTGGGGGCATCCTCCTATGTGGTGTTCCTAAGGCACTTTTTCTCCTCTCTCATTTTATTGTTTACCTTCTTCTAGTGTTTCTACCTAGTTGGTGGATGATGAAAACAAACAAATACTATTATGGACCATGTGTCCCTTCAAGAAGCAAAGCAAAAATGGACCTAGTCCATACATGATGATGGGGTTTATACATATATATCAGATGCTTGACTAGTATAATCACTCCATGTGATATATCATCTTATGGAATTCTTGTAACTAACATTTTTCAATCCACTCAATCTGCTCTTGTACACTTTGATTGGTATCTCACCTTGTTGCTACACTCGGTTTTGAGGTACCTACAATATAGCCCAATGGTTATACTTAGTTTTGAACCCATAGTATAGCCTTGGTCCTTGATGTGACTATTTTTATGCATAGATTTAATGAATTTCTTTGTTTATTATCTTAAAGTAATATTTCTAACCTCTCTTCTTATCTTATCTTAGCATACCTTATCACTGTGTTTGTGGGAACATTTGGCGATTAGGAGCATATGTCACCTTGGGGGCATGGGCATTGCAAAAGCTCTTGTTCCCTTGTGTGTTTTCTCTCTACCTTAACATGCTTGATACCGGTACATGACATCAAACACCTTAAGGTGGGGGCATATATAATGATATCTATCTGATGATTTTGGTACTAATGAAGTATGTTTGTAAGCCCTCTTCATGAGGTGGGATGTTGTATCTCCAGTGCAAGTACACATCTTGTTGCAAGTATGTGCCTAACCAGTGTTGTCATTGATGTCAACATATCTATGTTGTCATTAGTGTCAATTGTGGTCTTGTTTTGATGCTTTCTTGTAATGAGTTAAGTGTTGAAGATAATAAGTATTTTTGATGCAGCAGAATAGTTCGGTAGATTGCTCTACATTTCTTGTAGAATGAATATCCTTGTCTGCAATTGGAAGTTATTTAGATGCATGTCTAAAGATGCTACGATCCAAATTTGAGCCTCTGATATGAAGATTTGAGTGAGTTATGTTCACCAGAGTGAAAATTGTCTTTTCTGTATATTTAGTGGTGACAACAAGAATGTATTATGCTCTGCATTCCTCCATAGTTAAGTATTTCAGTCTACAGTTCTGGAATCAAGTTTGTAATGCTGATAAGTGCCTTCAACTCCAATGATTCATGATTTAGTGGTCCATAAGAGATCTTTTTCTAATGACAGTAGCTGACAATGTTGTTCATGTGCTCCAGTTTGAAGAATCTTCTTGACAGAGTGGTTAGAGATTGTGTGGTTATTCTCAGTGATTACAATGTGCTTGTGGATGTCTTTTGATCATGTTCCTACCTTTAGATTGGTCTGCAAAGAGAAATTTGGATTGTGGATGAAGACTATTCTTAGAAGACTTAATGATAAAACTAGTCTTGGCCGACTTGGTTATTTTCACTACTTGCGGAGATTCATCAAAGATTATGGAAGCGTGTCGTGGCATGGAAGATTGTATTTGAGTCCCAGCTAAGACATAATATGATCTGCATAGATCTTTGCCTTAGCTAATTTTGTTTAGGTCCAGTCCTATTTCTATGTATGTTTGTAATGCTAACCTTGGAGAATGTTCCAATGGTTGATGGATGTAATGTCGACATTGATGCACATGCCAAGGTTGATGAAGTGTATAAAAACATGTAACAAAGTTGTGAAAAAGATGTCCTTGAGCGATAATGTGAAGATAAGTGTGAAGGTGTAAGAAGACCAGAGCAGATGTGTTATTTTGTGCTTCAATGGAATTGAACCCTGGCATAAAGTAGATGCTATCAAATCAGTTCACCAATCCTTGATAGTGAGCCCTAACATTTGCAGTGAGCCTCTAATTTTTGGTATTGCTATAACTTATTTATTTTTGTGGTCTAACACCCACCATGGTTTTGCCCTTATAGGGTTTTCCATGTAAAAATTCTAGTGTCTCATGTGTTATTTTGTTGAGCTTCTTGTTTTATGCTTTCATGGTTAATTATAATAAATGTGATTAAGAACTTGATGTGTTGATATTCATAAGTGATTAAAGTTTTGTGACAACTGATTCACCCCCCCTTAGTTGTCCTGTGTATTTCAACAATTGGTATTAGAGTCAGTTCCTCAGAAGAAAGCCTAACTACTTGAGGAAGATCTAGTATGTCATGCCCACATTTGCCATGTGGTCATGACACACAAAACCCCATGTCATGCCCACATTAGCCATGTGGTCATGACATGAAGAACTAAAAAGTTTTCCACCTATCCCCAAAGCCCCATCGCACCAAGGCAGGGCAGGAAAACAAGGTGTGGGATAAGACAACAACGACACCTTGCCAGGGGAAAACAAACCAAGGGATACCAACAAGAAACATTAAAAAAAATACTAAAACCATAAAGAAGTAAAATGAAACAATTTTTCATCCATAGTTAAGTTAAACCATTCATAAGAAGATGAGATATCATTTTAATCATTCTGACATGCGAGAATATTGTGAAAATTTCTAGACATATTGATTAGAATCTATATCCAAAATATAGCATAGATGAACTTCCTAAAGTAATAAGTCTCCAATACCCAGTCATAAGCATTTAGGCAAAATCAATCACATTTACCACATTATATTATCCTAGAAAACAATTATTAGTTTCAAACTCAAATGATAATATTTTACACTTATAAGATGAAGGCTACTTCCCAAGCATGGAAGAATCACACTTCATAGAATAAATTACAAGGATTAATAATATTACAACATAAATTAAGTACAAAACAAGATGCCCCAACAACACTGTGAACCACATGAGTACATCATAATGAAGTAGAACAAGATTTCGTCGAGTCTTCACAAGATCATCTGAATGGAGACCAATGGGGGATGCTACCCACCTCCCAACCATATTGCCATCATCAAGTGCAATAGATGTCTATTTCATTCTAGGAAACCCCCGAGCTATGAAGAGAGGAGATCAAGGAACCACTTCTAGCATGGACAACTCACATAATAAGAACTAAGACATGACACAAAGGTCATCCACACAAACGTGAACACACGTATCATACACACCCATCACAACACCTTGGAAAAAACAATAGGAAAAGGGAAACTCAATGCACAACACACATGAAGCATAGTTTCAATGCACAAATTCACCATAAGGACACTCATGGCCCACATAAACAGGAGACGGTAAAGTGGTCAATATGAGGAACACCAACATCTTTAATTTTAGACATAGACTTTCTCTATACAAAGACACTATTGATTTAGTTTAAATGTAGTTCAAAAGAGAGGTAAACCACCCAAGCCAAAAAACATTTCACTTAATTAATGCATGTTAAACTAACATATTCGATATAAGGAGAAAGCACAAAACAACAAGGTACGTACGACATCATCATGTTAATTAAACATACATAGAACAATACAATGAAGCTATAATACAAAGGGTCTAAGACCAATGACCACTACTTCCACAAGGAATGGATATTCTCTCCTATGACTATAAGTCCAATCTAACCAAAATTCAACTTGATCAAGAAGTCAACCTAGGCACAACCAATCTAGGGATGATAGAGTGAGGTCATGAACCTGCAACTACCACATCCATAAGGTGGGAAATCATATATCTCCACAAGAGACTATTTGTCTCTCAAAACATATAGGTACTAGAGTTTTTAACACAATAGGGACAACGTAATCCCAAAACTACACAATCTCCAAGATCTATGAAAACTCATGTTTCCAACATGAACTAAAAATAACCATAAGCATGGCTTGAAGCTTTCCTACCTACCACTATAATAGGGAAGCTTTGCTTAATAAATAAAATTATTAAATATAAAGTAAAATAAAAATAAAATAAAATAAAACATGGAGGGGATAATAATTAAGTTATAAACAAAACATTTATAGCAACTGAAAATGATCACTGCAGTCCTTGTTATAAATAAATCATAACCATTACTGGCTAATGTTGGAGTGGTTACCGAAGAAGCCAAACTCTAAGAAGTCCAAAAAATGGATAAGGGTGGCATGCCATGTTTGCGACACAGGACACAGGGAAGGAGTTTCCAATTATTAGTAATTAAAGAATCATTCAAGCTACACTTCCTCTCCCAAGAGGTTCCAAAATAGAGGTATTTCTACTATACACAATAGGACACTTAAAGTGGCTCAAGGGTACACTTCACAACCCTACTGCAATAATCTTTTACCGTATCCATAATACCCTACAATATAGATGATGCTCTAGGTAATGGGGTTTTATTTTATTCTTTATAGGAGTGTCCTTATTGCAATTGGCCTTAATAAGTTTGGTATTTGGCATGTTCAACTATTCCCCACATTTCTATGGTATTAACAAGGAATTAATACAGTCTGAATGCTCTGCTCAACTACTTCCACAAGATCTGAAATAGTGTAGATATTAATAGCCAAATTTATCAAACTAGAGGTGGAAAGATGTAGAATGGAATTTCAACCTCTCACCCATTGCTTTTTAAGCTGGTTTTTGCTAGAGATTTTAACTAAGAAGTCCCCTACTTTTTGTAGCCTAGACTACTCAAGTAATATTGGCATAGTTTCTCATAAATGTACCCAACAATATTTATAACAATATCCCAAGGTTACCATACTAATTGCAAAAAAAAAGAAGTGGTTGTAGAAACCAACTAGCAAAAAAGTCCAAACAATGCACATGGGTCATTGTCGTAGCATCCTCATTTATTTCCTCTGGCAAATACTGTAGGAGTACAATCAACACTGAGAGGGGGGGTGAATCAGTGTTGTGTGAATTTTCAAATCTTTTTACACACTTTAACTTTCATAGCACAAGGAGAGAAAGATAGCATTGATCTGTCAAATACATATGCACATGACTGTGAATACAAAAAGAGAACAAAACTTCATAAGTAAATCATACACACACAAAGAAGATTATGACACAAGAATTGCATGAGTGGAAAACCCTCCAGGGGTAGAAAAACCACTCTAAACTGCCTCACTGGCTTAAATGAAAAACTTCTTACAAATGTCTCACTGACATATACAAGGTCTCACTGACCACAAGCTTCACTAGCATAGAAAGGTCTCACTGACCACAAGCCACATTGGCATATTGTGCCTCACTGGCAAACCAAATTACCAACAAATGTAATAAGCAAATCAGAGGGATACTCTGTTTCCATCCAATACAAACATATGTCTGTCAAATACCCATTCTATTCAATCTGACATCCGGATACACTCAACAATCCTTTATTCTGATCCAATCAACACTGCATATCAATCCTGTATTCTAATCCATTCAACAACACTGCATATCAAATCTGTATTCTAATCCATTCAACAACACTTCACAACACTGTATGTTTTATCTCTATCCTTCTTAATTCCACCATTAATGCACCTGGAAAACAATTTTATACCAGTTGAACATCTTTTTACCTTTCCTCTTCTGTATGAACATTTTCATCTTCCCTCAATGAAGAACCTGCAAACAAAAACTTTTCACCTTCTCTCTGCAATTTTTCTTATTTCAAAAATCAATCTCTTGTAATAAAAATATTATTTCTCTGTCCATTTTAGAGCTCTTTCATATTCTTTGACATCTCAAATTATCCCTTGCAAAAATATGTAAATCTTCTTCAAAAATTTCAAAACCTTTCACTTACTCTGCACAAAACAATTTATAAAAAAAATCTTCAAATGAATATAATAAAAAACTCTGAACAAAATCTTAGATAATCTTCCATCTCTGCATTTTCAAAAATCAAATCCCTTTCATTTTCTCAAGCTCTTCATTTTCTTTTCAGTAAGACTCTTCATATCCTGCAAAATGAAAAATTTCCACCAAAATCTCCTCAAAAATATATTCTTCACACTACAAAAAACAAGCTCTTCAAAACATCTTCTACAAAAAAAATTAGTCTTCAAAATCTTCATCCTCTGAAAAAAAATTTCAATAATAATATCCAATCTGCCTTGTAAAAAAAAATCTCCTCAAAAAATTCTAATGTCATTTCTTTAAATTAGAAAAAAATAATTTCTAATATAAGATCCAAAAACTCACAATTTTAGAATCCATCAAAGTGGTATAGGCTGACCACTTAGTGTTTAAGTAAAGTTTCTAAAAAGAAACTAAAGCCTTAAAAGGCTTAGGGAATGACATCCTAAATACATACTATGCTCCCCTAGCTTTTTGCCTTACCTATAGGAGTCAATGCAATTTTAAATAAATCCATTTCAAGTATGAATCGGGGGCTCCAAAAGAAAACTCCAAGGCATCGGGCCTTTTCTAACCACTTGATTTTCCCACCCAAAATTCATTTAAACATAGCATTTGATATGCTTTGTCACCATAAACAAAAACCTTAAACCTTTATTAGCTCTCACACACATGAAAATAGACCGATGCAAAAGGTAAGGGAATTTTATGAGGCCGGTGGACAGCACGGGAAGTAAACCCTTCAACAGGTAATTTTAAGTTATGAACCTGCAGTAGCAGGTCATTATTGAAATAGACATTTTAAACTAGGGTTTAAAGTATATATTTTGAGGACATTAAAATAAGGTAATTTTAGACTTTGAACACCTTAAGCACCTTGAAGACCATACTCTACAAGCTTCAGACTTATCATCACATAAGTCCTTGAAAACTCTCTGCAATAGTATTGTGAATAGCATCAACAAAAATAACCAAGTGAACCCCTGAAATGAAACCAATGAGATGATCATCAAGAACATCTATACCAATGCTAACACCCATTGATCCTCTGACCAACTCAAATGAAATATTATAACTCCTGAGATCACCTATAATCATGATGAAGACTACTTTGTTTCACTGCATATTATGTCATCTGTATAAACCATACTGATCAAGATGGGATGGAAAGAACACACAAGATGATGTACTCTTGTTCCTGCTCCTATCAACAACAAACAAGATGTACTCCTGATGATGCAAGATCAACAACAAACAAGATGATGTATTCTTGTTCATGCTCCTATCAACAACAAACAAGATGATGTACACTTGATGATGCAAGATCAAACCTGTGAAGTATAAAACCAGTCTCTGCATCTGCAAGACACATCAGATTTCAAACAACCAATACATTGTCTCTGCATTAAATCTCTCCCACTTGAAGACATCCTGAAATATGACATGACGACCAAACACCTTTTTGTCATCAATGACAACCTGTCACCATCAAATACTTTTCGCAAGAAACACCATTTGCACTCCATTCACCCCCAAAGCTCACTCCTCTGTATAAGGATTGATGTGTCTAACCCCCAAAGAGAGGCTGCCCCCTGCCTTCTCTTCTCCTCTTTTCTTCTTAACAAACATGCTACGCTCCCCACCAGAACCTTGGTCCACCGTAGTTTATAAGAACATAGCCTTTAGGGAAGGCAAGGGCATCTCCCTTGCCACCAGAGAGATCTGCCACTCCTTTTCTCCCTTCCTATCCCAAAACAAACAAGGAGCCCCTCCTTTCTCCTTTTGTTTTTGGTCTTCTTTCTTACTCCCCCCCCCCCCCCCCCCCCCGATGCCCTAAACTCAGGCTTCCCTCTTTGACCGAAGGCTCCTTGAATCTAGGTATGTTTTTTGTAAAAAAATAATCCCCATTTTAAAAAGGCACTATCGTATGAAAAAGAGAGATTTTGAACCGCCAAAACTTGTATATGGCTATAATGATATACAGATATTTGGTTTACTTTTCTTTACCCAATGTGAAGACCTAAAACCCTATCTCTCCCTCCTAAAAGAAACATTATCACCTCTAAAAATAATCAAAATTCATTTGTTGTGGGCACTAAAAAAACATCGAAATGATAACAGCCTGTAACATATGAAAGGAGGATTTGAGAAAAGAAACTGTCCCAAATTTATATAGGGTTATGATAATATATATATATATATATGGTTTTCTTATAAATTGCACATTCTAAGATATGTCATAGTATTTTAAAGGCACCATTGTAAGGATAGATGTTATAAAGGAATTTCTTGACAAGAAAGATGGACTATCGAAATCTAGCATACTATTTTAGGAGCATTTTTGAATATTTAAGAAAACAATCATTCCATAACTAATTAAATTAATAGTAGATTAAACTAGTATACTATTACGTAACCAAAATTTAACTTTTAACTCTAAAATCTTTTCAAGATATCCACACAAAAAAATAGCCAAAGACCTTCCTACGAAATAGATAAACTAAAATGACCTCGCAACTAAAGCAAGGAGGTTTCCCACAAGCACCTCACTGCTAACCAAAAAGAAACCCAATAACGTGAAAGAGCATTCAAGACCACCAAAATCATGCAAAGAACACAAACACTTTACAAGGTTACTCACACAACAAGGTTCCACATATGAATGATTTGATTAGAGGCAAGGAAGGTAACACTAGAAATAGTCCTTTATCGAAAACAAGTAAACTAGGTTAAGAGGCTGACATACCACATGACATAGGGCCAAAACTCAACCACTGGCTAGGTAAGGTGAATGACCTAGTAGTTCCATGTCTCCTCCTCCACATCCATCCATTAGTTGAACACCTGTAAGTATACCTTGCACACTTCAGGCGAAGCATCAAATCTGCCAATATAAATCATAGCCGAAGCAATACCAAAAGACCAATGAGGATGTGTAACCTAACATGACATGTATCCATCTTGCAACTATATTATAGAATAATCAAATCATTTTATCATTTAGTCTAGAACTATAAGAATAATAGGGTACACACCAGTTAGACAAGAGCAGGCACTACATCCTACCCCCTAGGAAATGACTTACTCTTGGAAGTCATCAAGAGGAGGATAGAAGCACTCTCTTGAACTCCTTTATACCAGAAAAGGTAAGTATAGAAGATAACATATGTAATAAATAACTCCTCACAAGAATATAAAGCATGGTAAACTAAATGCCATAAAAGCATAATTCTTTCCACAAAACATATTCTATTGATTGAAACTCAACACAAACAAATTCATGATCATTATTCATTTTCACACATGCACAGAGGAATTCACACCTCACACAACATGTTTATAGAGAAACCATCAACTCATAAGTAGATACATAAAATGCGGATCTAACAACTAAACAACTATTTTCATTCATCCACATCATAGGGATAACAACACAAGGTTCACATATAGGTCCACGGGGATGCAATGGTCTCATCATAGTACCACGTAACCAATAACCAGTGCCAAGTAACCAAAGATCCAAGAATCAAGTGGGATGATGGTATCAAGACCACACGCCTGGGGGCCCCTCCATACATTTCCACAAATAACCTACCTCTTGTTTGTATAAGGGGATTAGCCTCCAAGAGATAGTTAGCATAAGAACATAAATCACTAGGAAGGTAAGTGGATGATGACTAGCCCATACTAGCCCACACTCAGCCCCATCCTCAAAAGTTTCCCACATCTGCTTCTTTATATACACTCGACCAGAGGTCGCTCCATCGACATGGTGAGAAGAACATCACAACACAAGATTAGCAATTGAAAATAGAAAGAACCTAGCTTAGCCAACACATTTTTTTCAAAAATACCAAAAGAATTTTCTAAAACCAACAATAAAATAAATAAATGCGTGCAATTTCAACAATATATCAATGTAACCACAAGAGTCACATGAAAAAGGAAGATTCAAAGATTTGTGGCTAAGCTACTTACATATAAGATAAAATAACATCATTGGTCATCACAAGCAAGATAAATAAAGTCACCAATAACCTAAAGAAAGATCACAATTCATGAAATTGCACATTACATCACAATGTGACTAATGTCAAGTCACCAATAAGGAAGGAGGGAAATCACAGTCACTACATATGCCATGCAAACACAACCAATGCAATAACATCATGTAGGCAGGTAGTATCAAGTGTGTCTTCATGTACGACTACGTGGAATCATGCCCTCCTAGGAGTAACAAGTCATCAACACCAACACTACGTTGGAACATCAGTGTGGTGTGGCATCTCATCCAATTGCATCATGTCAAACAAGTGTCAACGCACATAAATACCATAGCATAGAAAAAGTCAATTGCAACTCAATTAATACTCTAATATGATTAAAATTAAACATGTACTTCTTGTATAAATGCTACTCTATCATAGTGCCAATGTTTCCAAATTACTACACATCCAACTCAAGATAAGATACCAAAGGTAGGAGCAAACCTGCACCAAGTAACATGGCCTTGAACAAATCACATCCCCATACTAAACCATAACCAAGATTCCCAAGTCAGATGCCAATAGTATCATCAAGGAAATAATGCATGATAGGATAGCATTGTGAACCTCTCAAAAGTCCATTCACTAAGGAGAAGTAGGGGGTACTCTTGTATAGGAAGGTAGGGTTAGTTGGGTTACCCCAAACCAATGTCACAACATGTCACCACAGCTTCCTAAGTTCTTCCTCTCCACTACTTAACTCCACACATGGAAGGTCTCCAACTCCAAGGTTGGACCTTACAAGGTGCACAAACAATAATCTACACAAGCATGACTCCACCATACTTGTAGATATACACTCAACCCATGGATGGATACCTAGTATCACAAGCTCATGAGTACGCAAATCATGTATGGGATATTCACAACACATAGCAAGTACTCTCATAATAGGTTTTCACATCCACAAGGTAGCACATAACACAATTTTCCTTTACCATTCATTACTTAGTGAAGAACAACTTTAATACATAAAATCACATAATAATTGCCATAAAGGTTTCTAAGAAGTCTATCTAACATCAATTCAAGTTAATCTTTCTAAGGCATAAATGGAATCTAACCATAACTTCACATATAGAGACAATACAATACACCCCAAACAAGTATACCAACATACTATCAATTGCTTACTAGGTCATAATTGAATCAAAACAACATTATTTTAACTTGCAAGATGGTGACTCACAACACATCACACATCATGGAGTTATTGATAAACCATATCATACTACATATGTACTACGTGTTGCAATTAGGCCAGAAAACTGAGAGGGGGGTGAATCAGTTGTCCCAAAACTTTAACACTTGCAACAATTAATTCTTCTTTACCATTTAAAATAGAGTAATGATGTAAACATTAAAGCATGAATCATCAACACATGAGCAGAAACAAAATGAACACACATAACACTAGGATTTTTATGTGGAAACTCGGTTAAGGGAAAACCACAGTGGGGGTTAACCCACAAGATTCATACCCTATTAAAAGTAGTTAGAAGAAAAGAGAAGGCACATGCCTTCAGGTGCACTACCCAGAGCTCACTGCTCAAAGAGGCTCACTACCTGTAGGAATTTATCTTTAGTACAGAAAGATTTAACTGAGATACAACATCTTCATCATGCCTGGTTCAGTCTCATTGAAAGCTTACAAAAACTTATGCTCTACCCCCAAACACTTCTTCGCTATTTGTTCATACTTGACTGCTCTTGTTCTTCTACTTTGCCTCTCTTCTGCTCTACCTCTGTACCTTTCTTATGATTTTATCATTTTTCGTACAAGGACAATTTTCCACAACTCAACTACATGCCTTTATATGCTTCATCAACCTTGGAATAAACATCAAGGTCAACACAACAAGCCTCTGACTTAATGCGAATCACTAAACTATTGGCCAAACATAACTTGGACTCAAATCTTCCTTAGTCAACATGCCACACTCCATAGGATTGCTCTTAGATCATCTGCAACACACTTGAATCATCCGGTCGGCCAAGACTAGGAAGAACAACAACACCAAGGAAGAAATATTCAACAACTAGCTCAATCTTCAATGTGGACCTCCAACATAGCAAGCACATGATTCAGAGACCTCCACAAGCACATTGAATTCAGCAATAACATCCGCACTACTCTAAATCAACAGAATCACTTGCATCTTCATCTGGTACCTTAAGAACACTGTCTGCCATGATTGTCACACTAGAAAGATTGCTTACGGACCTCCAAACCATGAACAACTTGGGTTGATGACGCACACTAACTTCCCAAACATGCCTCTAGATCTGTAAATCATAATATTTCAATGCGGAGCAATCCATACCAATTTACTGTCACTCTGTCTCTTCTGAACACAACAAAACCTAGTTCTACTCAGATGGCCATAGCTTCTTCAAATCTTCATGTGGACCTTTCAAATCTTAACTTGAGCTACTTCAGACAATCGTCTACATAGCCATATGGTCTGCATACATTGATCTTCATTAATTTTCTCAATATCCTCAACATTTCAGTCTTCTAAACAAGCAACAAAATAGGATACAGTTGACATCAATGGCAACAAAGATATGTTGACATCAATGACAACACTACTTAGGCACCTATTTACAACAATCTCCCCCTTTGTCATTGATGGCAACATATGATATGAAAAACTAATTTAACCATCAAGACAAGAACTTCTCCCCCTTTCTCTTATCACACCTGCAACCATTTTTCTTAACAGCTCCTCCTTTTACCAGCAACTAGTTTTTCACATGACTTCTCTCCCCCTTTGACATCAATGGCAAAGGGCACATATTTGCAATCTTTTTCCCCCTTTTTTGTTTTAGAATGATCTCCAAAATTTGCATACTGACTACTCCCCCTGAGTAGTATCTCCTTAACATCAATGTGGATCACAAGATATGACTGTGAATTCCACCGAACTGATGCACCTTAGTGCATCTTAGTTTTGACTAGGAGGGGTAATAACCCCTAACTTCTCTCTAAGATACTCAAAAGTATCCTTGGGTAGAGGCTTAGTGAAAATATCCACAATCTGATCCTTTGAAGAAACAAACTCCAATCTGACTTCATTCTCATTAGCCTTCTCTCTTAAGAAGTGAAACTTCATTGATATATGCTTTGTCTTTGAATGCAACACTGGATTCTTTGAGATGCTTATTGCATTTGAATTATCACAGAAGATTGTAACAGGCTCCTCAAACACAATTTTGATGTCTTTCAACATTTGCTTCATCCACAGAACTTGAGTACAATTGTTTGCTACTGCTATATACTCTGCCTCTGCAGTAGACAGAGATATTGCCTCTTCTTTTTTGCTCATCCAAGAAGCCAATCTCCTTCCCAAGAAGAATGCACCACCACTAGTACTTTTCATGTAATCCACGTCTCCTTCCCAATCAACATCTGTGTATGCATGAAGAGTGAATTTATTATCCTTTGGATACCATAAGCCATAACCAAGTGTCCCTTTGAGATATCTAAAAATTCTTTTGACTGCTACAACATGGGATTCTCTAGGATCAACTTGAAATCAAACAAGTCCAACTACATTCATGATATTAGGTCTAGTCTGTGTCAAATAGAGAAGTCCTCCAATCATTGATCTATACCTTTTCTAATTTTCCTTAGGGGAGTCATCACCTTTACTCAACTTACATCCGGTTACCATGGGTGTGTTGGAAACAAGATAGACAACTGAGAGGGGGGGTGAATCAGTTGTCTCAAAACTTTCTTTTCTTTAAACACTTAAATCCTTCTTGTAGTTCAACAGCATAATAATAATTCAATCATGGAAGCACAATGCAATAATTCAAGAGAAGAAACATATTAACACATATGACACCAAGATTTTAACATGGAAATCCTGTTTAAGGGAAAAATTATAGGGTGGCTAACCCAAGATTTTATTCTTTGTTAAAAGAATAAGAGGAACAAAATGGTACTTGCCAATTAGGGTTCACTGCCTGAGCACACTACTCACAAGAGGCACACTACCTACAAGAGACTCACTGTCTACAGAACTTATAGAAGATGATCAAGTGTTTAAACTGATGAGAGGCATCTACAAATGCAAGAGTTCAGTTCCGGTTAGACATAATAAACTGATCTGATGCACTTCATTCTTCCTCTGTTCAATGTTGTTATTCAGTTACATACCAGACTTGAATTATTGTTCTCACACTTATCCCTTCTTTTCTTCACACCTTTTTCTTCACATACTCGTCATACATGCTGGAATCCATCTGGTATATATATCCGCATAAAGGATTTTCATCATCTTTCTAGTCAGCAACAAGAACACTCAAGATATTTTCAAGTTATTAAACTATCAGCTAAATCCATGCTTGATTTGTGATGTGTATCAAAACATAGGCATAGAAGTCATTAATCATGTCGGCCAACAATGTATAATTCCACAAATTGCTTGATCAACATCTTTTACTTGTCTGGATTGAAGTCTGATACTCTGTCGGTCAGTTCTTCCTTTGTCTGCTCTACCTGATTGGAACCCAATAGTCAGATGCTCATATCTTTTTCTTGATTTATCACCAAAGGCTAAATCTTTGGAGTACAGTAGTCATTATACCCCTCTTGACTTGTCCAAGTCTACAACTTACTGAGTTACACCATCTAAGAGATCCAGACTTGATTGTCAGACCTTGTTACATACTCTGTTCTTCTTCACTGGACCAAAACATTCTTCAATCTAACTTCCGATGAAGACATATTATGTACTGCAGATGTGTGGGATAGACTTTGTTTCCATCAATGACAACACTTATGAAGCCACACAGTGTCTCTTGCCAACAATCTCCCCCTTTGGAATTGATAGCAACACTTAGTGAAAAATGGCTAAGTGTCGCAGTAACTCCCCCTTGGTTGATGCTCTGTCTTTTACACTATTTTACTAGAGCTCCCCCTTAGCTAGATTCCACATTTTTCACTACTCCTCACTCCCCCTTTGACATCAATGGCAAAGGGCAAAATCTGCATACCAAAATTTTGCAAAAATTGTCTATACATGGCTGCATAATTATATATAAATCATATGTTATACTTACATATACTTAAGTATATCCACAAAAGTAGTCTTCAACTATACAAACTCTGTGGCCCAGCTCTGCTTCATCTGATCCAAAATGGAGATATGACCACTCAACAAAAATGCATATGCTTCTGCCCTTCTTAAATCTGCTGGATCACTAGTCCGGGCTATGGTCTGAGCATCTGTTAATGCCTCATGCATTGCCTCTAGCTTAGGGATAATTATCCCTCTGATTTCACCCATTCTATTCATTATGTTCTTTTCTTTACCCAGTCTCTTTATTTCATTTATTATAACAATACCTTGACATTCTTGATTCATCAAAGAGGAGGAAAGAGGGTCAAAATTCTGAACTTGGCATGACAATTTTTCTTCTTGTTCCTTTACTTTCTCGTCAATATCTTTTGTCACTTTAGGCCAAGTCAAACAAAATTTGAATAGGTCCCCACCATCTTTGAGAGCATTTTCAAGGCTCTTTATTCCAATATCTAGAGTCCTCCTATCATTTACAATAAGTCCTTGCACCTCAGTGAATCTTTTCCCCAAAAACTTCTTCTGGACCTTTTCTTATACTGATTTCTCTAGAGATTCAAAATGAGTGTTAACAGAATTTACTAAGTTTTTCAAATTATCGAATGGTGAGGTTGAAGGATCCTTTTGACAGGATGGCATGATCTTCTCCAGCATCCTAGATGCAATCTCCAATAGTTCACAGTCCTCCATGTGAGATTTCAAGAGTTTTTATTTTGCTTTGGATTGAGCAAAAGATACTATTTTCATTGTCTAAACTGGAGAGAGAGAGTCAAAATTTAGTGGTCCTTGAAATAGCTCAGGTTCATCTAGCTCCATCATTTCTCTGTTTAAGAAGTTCTTCACTGTCTCTGCAGTGTCTCTTGCTGGAGATTGAGACTTCTTTGAAATATCAAAAGAGTCATCATTAGTCTTTTCTACTTGTTCTTCTTCTTTTCCCTTAACCTCTTCTTCTTGAATCTTCTTCTCCTCTCTTCTACCTTCTCATTCAGATTCAGAGTCTAGAATGTCTATAGTGGGATCCAGAGGAGAGATGTCACCTATGTTTACTACTTCATGAGCTTCCTCTTTCGAAACAGAGGAATCTAAGTCCTCAGACTTCTCTTCATCTATTTTCTTTGATCCTTCTACATCCTTGTCAGAAAATTCTTCATTGATTACATTTAATCCTTCAACATCCATGGTAGAAAGTTCTTCATCTATTTCCTCTATGATAGGAAGATTGAATCTTTTCAAAGCATTCTGGAGGATATCTTTTGTTTCACTTGCTACTTGGTCAGTTTATCCAAGCATAAGTTTATTCATTCTCGCCTTACTCTGAAATTCATCCTTACAATCCTTGAAAATCATGTCCATTTGTTTTGGAGTGATAGAAGGGTAAAGCTAAATCATTATTTGCTCTTGGATCTCTAGGTCTTTTTTCATTGCATTCTCTTTTCTTAGCTCAAGTACCTTTTTTCTAGGCTCTTAGGAATTAATGATATAATTTCAATGAAGGCTTTATTGTAAATGTTCAAGTACCTAACAGTAGCCTCTTCTAGAATTCTCTTGTCAGCGGCACTATATGTATCCACAGTAACTAGCTGTAGGTTCCCATCCATAGTAACTGCCTTAATGATGTCATCAATGGAAAGAGTGGGCTTTTCAACAAATTCCTTTTCCTTCTCTTCCTCACTTCTGATAGCAGAGAACTTTCTGAATGTTCTCTTCTTCTTCATTTTCTTGATTTCATCTGATACTGTTTCTTCATCATCCTTATGGCTTGAATATGTTCTTGAGGCTTTGGTCTTCATTCTTTTTTCACTTTTGTTGGATGTCTTAACTTCTAGTTTGGAAGCCTTTGAGCTTTTAGGAGTGACAGGTGTAGAGCTCTTGGAAGATCTAGTCTGGGAGGAGGCTTGTACCAGAACATCTCCTTTCTTTACTTCTTGTTTCTCTTTCTCAGCTTTCTCCATTTTCTCTCTATTTTCATCTACAGCCTCCTTTGATAGGCCAAATCTTTTGGCAATTTCTTCAACTTCCCTTCTTACTTTCCTGTTTATCTCTAGTTGTCTTAACTCAATATGTATTTTTACACTTATCTCTTGAAAGATGCCAAACCTTTCTGCTTCGGTGTCCTTAGGCTGGCTCAGCAGGTGTTGAATATGCAATTCCAAGATTTTTTCATTGACCTCATATCCCATAGGCATTATCCATACAGTTCTTGGCTCAACTACCTCCATTAGGCATTGATCAGTGTCAACCATGAAGCAAACTGTGTCCTTGTATTTCTCAACTATGGACTATGGTATTCTCTCTCTGGCTTGCATCATGCTTTGGAAGTTCTTGAAGTACCCCTAGAGAGATATGTTTTGGGCTTGAGCATCACCAAGTCCATATATGTAATCTCTGATCTGAATTGCAACTGGTTTATCATTTTGCTAGACCCAACCAATTGATCAAGGGAGTTCATTCATATAATAGAAGAATAGACATAGTATTAGACAACCATATTTAAAGGAATTCTTCTTATCCTTTTTGATCTTCTGCAGGTTTTCTAACAGTTTATTTAGAAGAAGCTCACACAAGTCATAATCTGCATCTTCCCTCAACATCTGATATGTTGCATAGATTATTGTGCCAGACACAGAATTCTCCTTGCTTGAATGATAGATCTTGTAGCTGATTATCATTGAGGCAAATTTGACATCCAGATCTATGATGTCATCTATGGTCATTGCTCTTTTGTCAAATTTAGATCCGGTGGCTTCAATTATTATTTGGTTCTTCACAGATTTAAGTGCAGGTAACCCACCAGATGAATGCAGTCTGGTCACTGCCCTGATGGCATCTTTAGTTATCTTGAAGGGCCTCATTCGCCACATGAAATTATAATGCATCCTACTTAGAACATACTGGACCCAATCATCTTCTGCAAAACATGGAAAATGTATGCAATGTCTAAAGTGTTTATCCCAGAGTGCCTTGAATTCAGGTTTGAGTTCAAAATTCTCATCTATTAGTTGTTTGTGATAAATGTCCATCAATTTTGAGTCTTGAAATTCTTCAATGTTGGCATGGATATAAACCCTAACATCTTCTACATGTAATACTAAGTGTGAAATGCTAGAAAATTCACCCAAAGGATCAAATTCTAGAGATTTATAAGGGTGTTTCTTGAATTTAGGTCACGACCTATTAGAAATCTTGATAACCATTGGAGTAGCCATTTTGCAAGAGATTTAGAGAGAGATTTTTAGAATGGAAGTACCTTTTCATGCCTTAGGGTTTGAAGTAGAAGCTGGAACAAATCACTAGTTGAATTCATTTTTCTGTTGATCTTGAGTGAATTGTAGAATTTTCTTTGTAGAGCTCTTCTATTCTTCTTCGTGAGTGCAAGTGTGTAAATAATGAGTGAAATAATCCTTTTATCCTTGTGCAAACCCTAATTTCCTTTTATAAAAAATGCACAACTTAAGTTATCCAGTTGCCCTGTTTTGAGAGAGATCTTCTTGAATCACTGGGCCGAGCTCAGAATCATTGTCAGTGAGGATTGACAATGTATCTTATTTTCTTCAATCATGCCATGGGTCCGTAGATCAAAACATTTCAATTTTGAATCATACCAGATCTATCTGTGTAATTTTGCTTTATCGGATAGCTGTTGGAACTGGATTAACTTGAGCGGTTAAAATCTTGCAAAACTCTATGCGGATCTTTCATATTTTGACTAAAGGTTATTTAGATATTTTTTTGAGAACCCTTTAATCCACAGCATCAAATGTTTACTCCATGTGCCGAATTTAGGCACTAGTTGAGTAGCTAGGGGAATTTGTTTTTCTCTATGACTCCCCCTAAGCCAGAGCTCACCTTTTTAGTTTCCAGAAGGAATATCAGCACCGGATTCCGGTGCGGATCCATCCCCAATACTTTTTGTACTCTTCTTTACCCAAATCTTTCTCATCTCCTTTTGAACTTCATCCGCATTCACTTTACCTTTGCCCTTATCTTGTTTCTAATCATGTTCCACCGAACCTTTTCTATCCTGATTTTTGCTTTTGCAGAATTTGGCAATATGACCGGATCTATTGCAATTGTAACATGTAACATTTCTTTGCTTATTTGATTGATATCCTCTTGATCTGCATTGATTAGCCATATGTCCCATTCTATTGCATGCAAAACATCTACCATTGAATGAATTGTTTATTTATGTATTTCTGCATTCATGAGATTTGTGACCATACCTTTTGCAATTAAAACATTGTCCGGAGAAGGATGGATTCTTTTGATTCATTCTCCTCCTACACTGAGTTGCTTTATGACCAAAATTGTTGCAATTGAAGTAGTATCCATTGAAGGATGGATATCTTTGAGCATTTGGTTACCTTACCAGAGGTCTTCTAGGCCCGTTTCTTTAATTTCCTAATCCAAAGTTCTTCTGATCAGATCCAGAGCTTTCACCTTTCTCATATCCCAAGCCATGCTTATTATCTACCCTCTTTTGGCTTTCAAGAAGAACTTCAAGTTGGGCTAAGCTTATCTTGAATTTTTCTTTGTATTCATTTGTAGTTTGAAGATCTTGTTTAAGAGTGTCTATCTGATTCTCAAGTTGTTCTTCTTTGTCTCTAGCTTCTTCAAGATCAAATTCAAGATGCCTAATTATTCTGTCTATTTTGTGGCAGTCCTTTGTTTTCTCCTTGAGGGATTGTTTTAGATTATCTTCAATTTTTCTTTTTTCGTCAATTTCTTGGGTGAATTTCATAACCCCTGATTCCATTTCATGCCTTACCATAATGACTTATTTTGACAGCTTCTCACATAACTTATTTTTCTCATTCAGATCTTCATTAGTATCATTGACTTCACTCTGATTGGCTGATTTTTGAAGTAGTTCCTTTCTTTTTCACAGAGATACTAAGTTTTTATTTTAGCTCATTTGTGAAATCATCAACTTGTTTGAGTCTTTCTCTCAAATTATTGACTTCAGAGTGGGATTGTTCAAGATCATCTAGGGCAGACTGAAGTTGTTCCTTCATACCATATGCATCTATTGAGATTCCCAGATCTTCCTCAAGCTATTAGGCTTTGTTTAAAGGAACTTGGCTCTGATACCAATTGTTGGAAACAAGGCAAACAACTGAGAGGGGGGGTGAATTAGTTGTCTCAAAACTTTATTTTCTTTAAACATTTAAATCCTTCTTGTATTTCAACAGCATAATAATAATTCAATTATGGAAGTACAATGCAATAATTCAAGAGAAGAAACACATTAACACATATGACACCAAGATTTTAACGTCAAAGACCTAGTTAAGGGAAAAACCACGGGGTGACTAACCCAAGATTATATTCTCTATTAAAAGAATAAGAGGAACAAAATGGCACTTGCCAATTAGGGCTCAGTGCCTGAGCATACTGCTCACAAGAGGCACACTGTCTACAAGAGACTCACTATCTATAGAACTTATAGAAGATGATCAAGTGTTTGAACTGATGAGAGGCATCTACAAATGCAAGAGTTCAGTTTCGGTTAGGCACAATAAACTGATCTGATGCACTTCATTCTTCCTCTATTCAATGTTGTTATTCAGTTACATTCCGGACTTGAATTGTTGTTCTCACACTTATCCCTGCTTTTCTTCACACCTTTTTCTTCACATACTCATCATACATGCTAGAATCCATCTAGTATATATATCCACATAAAGGATTTTCATCATCTTTCTAGTTGGCAACAAGAACACTTAAGATATTTTCAAGTTATTGAACTATCAGCTAAATCCATTCTTGATTTATGATGTGTATCAAAACATAGGCATAGAAGTCATTAATCATGTTGGCCAACAATGTATAATCCCACAAATTGCTTGATCACCACCTTTTACTCATATGAATTGAAGTATGACACTCTACCGGTCAGTTCTTCCTCTGTTTGCTCTGCCTGATTGGAACCCAATACTCAGATGCTCATATCTTTTTCTTGATTTATCACTAGAGGCTAAATCTCTAGAGTACAGTAGTCATGTTACCCCTCTTGACTTGTCCAAGTCCACAACTTACTGAGTTACACCATCTAAGAGATTCGGACCTGATTGTCAGACCTTGTTACATACTCTGTTCTTCTTCACCGGACCAAAAAATTCTTCAATCTGACTTCTGGTGAAGACATATTATGTACTACGAATGTGTGGGATAGACTTTGTTGCCATCAATGACAACACTTATGAAGCCACATAGTGTCTCTTGCCAACAGGGTGTACCCACTAGCTTTGAATTTTTCATTCCAAACTTTTTCAACAATTCTCTCACATACTTAGATTGAGATATAAAGATACGTTTATTTGACTGAATGATTTGTAGACGTAAGAAGAAATTCATTTCACCAAACATGGACATCTCAAATTCACTTTGCATCTGATCAGCAAATGTTTTGCACATACTCTCATTTCCACCAAAAATGATATCGTCAACAAATACCTCAACAATCAGAATGTGCTCATGATCAATCTTGAAGTAAAGATTATTGTTAGCAAGGCCTTTTCTATATCCTAGCTTTAGCAGATACTTATCTAATCTTGCATACTAGGCTCTTGGCGCTTGTTTGAGTCCATACAATGATTTCCTCAACCTACAGACCATATCTCTCTAATCAGTCAACTGAAATCCTTCTGGTTGCTCAATGTAGACTTCTTCTTCCAATTCTCCATTCAGGAATACTGACTTGACATCCATCTAATATACCTTGAAATCTTTATAAGTAGTAAATGCAAGAAATAATCTAACTACCTCTATTCTTGCCACTGGAGCAAAAGTTTCTTCAATTCCTTCCACTTGAGAGTATCCTTTACACACCAACTTTTCTTTGTTTCTCACAACTTCACCATCTTCATTTAGTTTATTCCAGAAGACCCATTTAGTTCCAATCACATTTTTTTCTTTAGGTCTAGGAACAAGCTCCCAAGTGTGATTCTTTTCAATTTGCATTAATTCTTCTTCCATGGCTTTTACCCAATTTTCATCATTGCAAGCTACACTTACTGATTTTGGTTCAATCTTTGAAATCAAACAAGTCTCCTCTTGATCTTTAGTAATTCTTCTCCTAGTTCGAACACCATTATTTCTATGTCCTATGATCTAATCTTTAGTATGATTTAGTCTTACATACCTAGGAGTTTTGGGATTTGCTTGAACCTCTATTTCTTGAGGTTGTTCCTCATCTGCACTATCCTCTTGAGTCACTGGATTTTTCAAATCAATCTAGATCTGAGTTTGGGTTTGAACTTGCCTTCCTTGACTTTGACTTTCATCTTGATCATATGAATCATATACACAAGACTTGAAATGTCCTTTACTCTCATCAACTCTAACATTTGCACTTTCAACAATCTTTTTCAATCTCTTGTTAAAGCACCGGTATGCCTTGCTTTGAGTAGAGTAACCAAGAAATATTCCTTCATCACTTCTTGTATCAAACTTACCTAGATCCTCATCTCTTTTTATATTGCATTTACTACCAAAAACTCTAAAATATTTCATAGTAGGAGGATGACCAAACCATAGTTCATAAGGGGTCTTACCAGAATTGCCTTTGATTTGCACCTGATTAAGAGTGTAGATAGCAGTACTCACAGCTTCTCTCTAATAGATTTGAGGAACATTTGCTTCCATCATCATGGTCCTAGCAGCTTCTTGAATGATCTAGTTCTTTCTTTCCACAAATCCATTCTACTAAGGAGTCATAGGAGCAGATAACTATATTTTTATTCCTTGCTTTTCACAGAATGAATCAAACTCACCAGAGGTAAACTCTCCACCTCTGTCAAATCTCAGGCACTTTATCTTCACACCAATCTCATTCTCCACCATGACTTTGAGCATTTTGAATTTTTCAAGAGCTTCTTATTTTTTTTCAAGAAGGTTACCCATATCATCCAAGAGTAATCATCAATTAGTAACATAAAATATATGTCTCCTTGTACACTCCTAATTCTAGCAGGACCACAAAGATCAATATGCACAAGTTCCAACAATCCATTTGAAGACTATTCTTTACTCTTGAATGAAGTTTTGTTATGTTTACCTAATTGACATTCTCTACACATGCTATCAGTAGGTTTCACAAGTCTTGGAAGATCTCTTATAGCCTGAGTGGAACTTATCTTGATAATGTTATCAAAATTCACATGACGCATTCTCCTATGCTAGAGCCAACTCTGATCAACCTGAGCAATCAAGCAAATTTTACCAGAGCTACTTAAATGAAATATGTTACCTCTATTCTGAGTACCAGATGTAATTTTAGTTCCAAAGCTTTCCAAGATTCTGCATTCTCCATCCTTGAATCAGATATCATAACCCTTGTCAACCAACTGTCCAACACTGAGAAGATTATGCTTCAATCCTTCTACATACAGAACATCATTAGTGTTATTTTTACCAAAGAGATGGATCCTCTGCCACAGGTTCTACCAGCTGAGTTGTCTCCAAATTTCACAATTCCACCTTCATATTTTTCAAAGCTTACAAACTTAGTTTTATCACCAGTCATATGATGAGAACATCCATTGTCAATTACCCATTCATCTTTTTCTATAACCTAACCAGCCAAGGCACTTTCCACATTTGTATAGCTAGCAGATTTAGTACACACTAGATCTTCTTCTTTGATAGCAATGAACACCCAATCGCTTTCTGTGGAACCTCCATGATCAGATTCATCGTTTGTGACTCCTTCTTTACCAGCTTCTTGGACATAGTAGCATTTCTTCTGAACTCTAGGTCTGTTAGGGTTCGGCTTTGAACCTTACTCCGAACACCTTAAGGCAAAATGACCAATCTTATTACAAGAAAAACATTTGAGTGGAAACTTTCCTTCATACTTATCGGATCCTCTTGGCAATCTTTTGGCATAAAGGGCTTCAATTTCATTGACCTCAGTTTCATCATCTTCAAGATCCTTCCTTGTCTTGTCAAATCTATTTGATCTTCTTGAAGATCTTTCACTTGGATCATATCTTTTCTTTCCATGAATACTAGCTTTAAATACAAATTCAAACTTAGGAAGAGAATCACCAAGCTCACTCCTTTCAAATGCTAAAAGCTTACCAACCAACTGATCCCTTGTAACAGTTGTCACAGTCCTGATCTCTTCAATGGCAGCAACTTTGTGCTTGTATGCCAGAGGTAAGGATCTAAGCACTTTGGTAACAATCTTTGATTCTTCCAATACTCCACCAACACTCCTGATACTGGTCACAAGTTCATTCACCTTCTGCATGTAGGAAGTAATGTTTTCATCTTCACTCATCATCAGTCTTTTGTATTTACCCTTCAAGATTTGTAGCTTGGCACATTTGACATATTTATCACCTTCATACAGATTTTCCAACTTATTCCAAATTTCATGAGCAATTTTTAATTCCAGAACATTTGTCATTTCTACATTAGTCAAGGCACTTAACAATGTTTCTTTAGCTCAAATGTTGTGCTCAGCATCCTTGAGTTCGTCTAGAGTTATAGGGCCATTCTTTGGAACCTTATACTCATCCTTAGTTATCAACCAAAAGGTATCACCCATACATTGCAAGTGACACTCCATGAGCTTCTTCCACAGAGGGTAATTTGTTCCATCAAACCTTGGATTGTCCTTCTTGTAAGTCGACATCTTGGATCTCCTCAAGTGGTTAGGCTTCTTCTAGAGGAACCAGCTCTAATACCAATTGTTGGAATTAGGCTAGACAACTGAGAGGGGGAATGAATCAGTTCTCCCAAAACTTTAGCACTTGTAGTAAATAATTCTTCTTTACCACTTAAAATAGATTAATGATGTAAATATTAAAGAATGAATCATCAACACATGAGAAGAAACAAAATGAACACACATAACACCAAAAATTTTATGTGGAAACCTGGTTAAGGCAAAACCATGGTAAGAGTTAACCCAAAAGATTTGTACCCTATTAAAAGTACTTAGAAGAAAAGAGAAGGTACATGCCTTTAGGTGCACTACCTAGAGCTCACTGCTCAAAGAGGCTCACTGCCTACAGGAATTTATGTTTAGTATAGAAATATTTAACTGAGATACAACATCTTCATCATGCCTGGTTCAGTCTCATTGAAAGCTCACAAAAACTTCTGCTCTACCCCCAAACACTTCTTCACTATCTCTTCATACTTTACTGCTCTTGTTCTTCTACTTCACCTCTCTTCTACTCTACATCTATACCTTTCTTATGATTTTATCATTTTCACACAAGGATAATTTTCCACAACTCAAATACATGACTTTATATGCTTCATCAACCTTCGAATAAACATCAAGGTCAGCACTAGACAAGCATCTGACTTAATGCGAATAACTACGATGCCAGCCAAACATAACTGGGACTCAAATCTTCTTTGATCAACATGGCATGCTCCATAGGATTGCTCTTAGATCATCCACAACACGCTTGAATCATTTGGTCGGCCAAGGCTAGGAAGAACAACAACACCAAGGAAGAAATCTTCAACAAGTAGCTCAATATTCAATGTGGACCTCCAATGCAGTAGGCACACAATTCAGAGACCTCCATAGGCACATTGAATTTAACAATAACATCTACACTACTCCAAATCAATAGAATCACTTGCATCTTCATTTGGTACCTTAAGAACACTGTCTGCCATGACTGTCACACTAGAAAGATTGCTTGCGGACCTCCAAACCATGAACCACTTGAGTTGATGACACACACTAACTTCCCAAACATGCCTCTAGATCCGCAGATCATAATATTTCAATGCAAAGCAATCTGGACCTATTTATTGTCAATCTATCTCTTCTAAACACAGTAAAACCTGGTTCTAAATAGATGGCTATAGCTTCTTCAAATCTTCATGTGGACCTCTCAAATCTTAACTGGAGCTACTTCAAACAATCCTCTACACAGCCATATGGTCTGTATACATTGATCTTCATTAATTTTCTCAATATCCTCAACATTTTAGTCTTCTAAACAGGCAACAAAATAGGATACAGTTGACATCAATGGCAATAAAAATATGTTGAAATCAATGACAACACCACTTAGGCACCTATTTGCAACACTATGAACATTACATATACCTATTTAACAACAAAGATCATAAAGTAGAGGTATATCATAAGAAGAATCTAATTGCAGCTCAAGTCCCTAATTTAGTATTTTACCATATGATGCCAAACATTTTCTCCACACAAGGTATGCATAACTTGTTATCAAATTCACACAAAAACAAAATTATAAAATGCAAAATTCCCATTATGGAAGTACTTTAATAAATGGTCACCATCATGCACATACATATCTAGACATTGCTAAGAAGGAGGATACCACTAGGAATTTCCAAATCTAGTCCCAAAAGTATCTTCTTCTAGCTATAATTTTCTAATCATGCATCCACATGCACACAATATCAAATGATAATAAAATGTGTAATCACCTGGCACCCAAGTCGCCATTGTAACATTTCAAAAACATACATTATTCCTTAACAATTACCAAGCATTTACACCTCTTTCTCTCTTAATCTTTTACAATTAATATAAAGCAAACACACACATCATGAATTGCACTCATAAAATTCAAGGAAAGAGACACTTCATGCAAGCATTTCTAATCCACAACCAAAGATGACAATACAAATTCCAAATGATAAAAAGCATTAAGAATCTAGAAGGTATGCCATTCTTACGACATGATAAACACACATAAAGTACATAAGGAAGGATTTAATTAGATAAGCAATAAGACTTTGCTATTCTTCCAAAGAACCCAAGCATACACACACCATCATCTCTTTCACATCCAAAACCATAACATACAACAAGGTGCAACACATGCTCTACTACTCCCATGATGCTAACCTCTATGCCCAACCACATAGAGAGCACACTAGGGAACAACATCGTACTTCCACAAAATGCAAAAGGGTGAGGAAAGGCCCAACAAAACCTTCACAACCTAGACCAACCTACTCAAGAGGAGAATTGACAAGGAGGAACACAACCACAACAAAAACACAAGCAGAAGACTTCAATAATCATGTGACAAAGCCACCACAATGACTAGACGAAAGGGTGGATCTTCCTCTAAGATGAAGGTTGGTTGTCAATCTGTAACCTCGCTCTCTCACAAACACACAGAGTAGGATGAGGGTCACAACCACCTCAAACCCATTCCATGTCGAGCCAACAAACATGTAAATACCCCAAAGCTCCCAATGTTGAAACATGGGCTCTGATACAAAATGTCTTACAGAAAGGAAGCTCTACAGTTTGATGGAATGAATTATGCTCTCTAGAAGGTACAAATGAAAAGCCACCTCCTTTATCTTGGTTATAAAGTGTGGAAAGCGATAGAGACAAAGTATACCTTGCCTCAGAATGGTTTGCAAATTGAAGATGAAATCAAAGAATATGAGTTAAATATAAAAGCTACAGATGCTCTATTAAGTGCCTTGTCTAACATTGTGTTAATAAAAGTCATGAATCTAGAATCTTCTCATGAAGTCTGGGAAAAGATGGAAAAACTGTATGAAGGGGATGATTCTATAAAGAGTGCCAAATTGCAAGGCTTGAAAGTGAAATATGAGGGTTAAAAATGAATTGAGATGAAAACATAACTGCCTTCATGCAAAAGGTTGATGAAATTTTCAATGGAATAAAAGGTATGGGAGGAACTATTGATGAGAAGGAAGTTGTGATGAAAATTCTTAGGTCACTACCCAAGTCCTACAGTCACAAGGTAGCTACAATTGAAGAAGTAATAACAATGCAAGATGTCACTAAGGATCAGTTGCTTGGAAATCTTATAGCCTTTGAGATGAGAGAGTTTGGTGATGCCCTGCCGAAGGTTGAAACTTCTTTCAAAGCCAGTACTTTAGAGAAGATTTCTAGAGCTAAAAAATACAAGGTGGAACCTGATGATGAGTTTGATGAAATTTAAGCTAACTTTGTTGATAGACTACAGAGAGGTTCTGGTAAGTTCAAAGGCAAATTACCTTTCAAATGTTTTTCATGTGGTAAGATTGGTCACTATGCTTCTAGATATCCCGAGAGAATTGAAAGAAATAGAAAAAGATTTGAGAGTAAACTTAGGGTTCTAAAGAAATGCTACTATGTTAGAGATCTTGATGATGAAGGTGTGACATATGATGAATCTAATTATGCTAGTACTAGTGCAAATTGTTGATGGGTGTTTTAGCACACAACAATGTAGGTATGATTGCTGGTATCACACCTCTCTTGAAAAAGGTATCCTACCCAAGATAGGACTACCCCAAGGATAATACAGCTAGGTCTTAGCTTGCTTGGAATGATTTAGTGGTATGTCTAGTTGTGCCAACAAGGGGTCTTACATAAAATATAGGGTTTATGGAATATGACAATAGTATGTATGTAGAAACCCTATGATACTTTCAATAGATTTGTAACGTAGATGCTGCTTATAACCTAATCTAACAAACTTGATACAAATAAAATACAAAAGGAAAAGGAGAGAGAGAGAGAAGGGATAAGAGATCCTAAGTGACAGTCACAATGGGGTAAAATGTTGTAGATAGACAAGTACTTTCAATAAACCATTCCCTGTTTCACCAGGATAGGAAACCCACAATGTTACAACAAATGATGCAATCTTTAAAGGATCCTTATGGTTTTCAAATTGCATTCACTCATTAAACACCCGGATGATGGCGCAACCTAACTAGTGGAATGCAACCAAACTATATTCAATGACAGGACCGAGGCTAACTATACACAGCAACTTACCATCAGCAAGCACTAATAGTATGGATCAAAGTATTCATTAAATATCTTAACATTTACCCATCATTACAAAAGCACAAATAATTAAATTTAGATTGATATGAACCATGAAAACCAAAGAGGCTAACACAAGAACACAAATTCCCAGCAACCTGCAAAACTTGCTTTGTATTGATCACAATTTGGCAGAGTCTCAGCAATTCAATATCTAATCATACTTTAAAATGAGAGAAAAGGATGACCCTTTTATAGACAAGGCACCATACCGAGTTTTGAATGGACAGTGGAGATTAACTCAACACCAATGGTCCAAACTACATGGCATTTAATGAGATACATCAGTTAGTTACATTTTTAGATTTGCATTTGTCCTTTAGGAAAAACACAAAATACAGCTTGCAAATACATTGAATCTAGACAAAATATATACCCATTTGGTTGTACATGATGAAAAGTTAATTTTCAAGGCCTAATAAAGCCAAAATAGAGTCACATGACACTCGAAAACTTGAGTTGGTGAGATTCCAAGTGCTGATTGGATCAAAAGGAGTATTTTGGTGAAGGTATATGCAACTAGATGCTTGCTGGACTGATTCTTGATGACTGGACTGTCGGGATAGTTGTATGCATATCATGGTGATCCAGTCTAGGGTTATTTGAGTGGTATTTTTGGGAAAATATCCAAAATATAATTTTTGGTATTTGCTACATCATAGTAAATTGTATTTTCGGAGGCCTTCAGAGTGGAATAGGGGCTCAAAACTTCATCAAGCATTAAGCCTTAGCAATCAAGTAGCTCAAACTAGATAATTAGTTTACCTTTCCAACAAGTCCAAGAAGTTTAAATTCTGATAAAATAGCTAGGAGTTATGACCCCTAGACTGGATCACTTGGACATTGGACTGGATCTACAGGAACAACAATGATGTAGGCATGATCTTCAGTGTCTTCAAGGTCCAGGGACTTATTTCCATCATCTTGAACATTGTACTAATATCCTCTTGCAGGTGCAGCAGGAATTTGGTTGATAAAATAAAGTTTCTGCATTTCTAGGTCAGCACTGCATATCTCTATGTACATCCTTCCCAGACAACTCCAACAAGCTCCTTTGTCCTCTTAGACCTATAATTGATAAGACCAAGCATCAATTTCATCATAAAAATTCATTTCCCATCATTTTGAATCAAACTATGTCCATTTGCAGTCATGGATCAGTCAAAAATAGTTCATTGCCAATGTTGCTTCCTTATAGTCATCTTCACAAATCTAGTGATTTTTGCATGATCTTCTAAGTTTTTTACCATTTTCAAGTACCCATTTGGCCTATATATTGATTTAGGAAGTTTTTTTGGTCATTTGAATCCATTTGGGGACTTTTATTTCATGTTTTTATAGCCTTTTCTGTAAAAAGCAGGATTTTTGGGGGTCACTGACCTTTTATGTGCAGTGGCATTAATTGTCGTAAAACATACCAAAAATCCACACAAACTTAGTAAAATGTTCATCATGATGTGATAACTAGTTGTGCAATTCAAATCCATCAAGAAAATATAATTTGTATATTGAAAAACTCAATTTTCAGGCCAAAATACCAAAAAGCGTTGATTTTGGGGGTCACTGACTTAGCAGGGATTTCACCTCCAACTGACCTAGCAGGGATTTTACCTCCAACTAACCTAGCACTGAGTTTTGAGGTCACTGACTAAAATTCAGTCATAGGTAACCTTAGTGCAGGTCAAAGAGAGTAGCTTTCCACGTAAAATGGATAATAGGCTTTTAGCGCTAGATTTGTCTTGCACCAACTTGCGCGAATTTGGCAGGGTACTAGATAAAGTCAGTTAGGCTTCTTTTTAGCGCAAGTCAACATGGTCTACTTTTAGTGCTAAATAGAACAACATTAGGTCAGCAAAGATTTGGGCTCGTTTCGACCAGTGTGATTTTGGGGGGTGACCGACCAAAGGTCAGTGGAAGGGTATTTTCATGTAAGTCGGTAGGTTGGTAATTTAGCACTAGACTAAGGTTAGCCATCAGCAGGGTTTTTAGAGGTTGCTAACTTTAGTAGGACTTTCGATACTATCTGACCAAAGTCAGTGAGGACTGATTTCAGCACTAGGTTAGTAGCTCAAGATTTTAGCGCTTAGTCAATTCTTTGGGTTCTAGCAGGATTTTTTGAAGTAACCGACTGACTTTGTTCTTTTGGGGTTGGTTGAGGGTTCTTTTAGCGCAAAGTCAGAAGGCTCAATTTTTGGCGCACAGAAACTTAAATGGATATCGAGCTCCTTCCTTTGTAGCATTTTGCATAGATTTTGACACCTCGACACTTAGTACAGAATTTGGTGATCATGGACCTAGTCGGAAGATCGGCTTTATGGTGCTAAGTTGGTGACTATTGATTTTAAAGTTGGGTTAGTGGGCTTGCATTTTAGCACTCAGTCAGTTGGGTTTGATTTTAGCACAAAAGTCCGTCAGAGTGATTTTTAGTGCAAAAGACTCTTTTGACTTGGTTTCTGACTTGACTTGAACCCTTAGGAAACTTAACAACTCATGGTTCACCATTTTCAATGCAAAGACTATCAAATGACTCCAATTGTGTGAAATTCTCAAAGTTGAAGCAAATCCTACACTCTCAGCATAAATTTGCCTTATCATCATAAGTAGCAAAGGTTGAGACTCCAAGCCAAAGAAAAAGAGGGGGTCTCCATTTGGCAAAATGGGGCATGTGTGCAAGGCACAACACAAATGAGTGCTTGTTTATTACAATTAAAGAAGAACCTATGTCTACTAATCCTACTAGTTGTGTGAAGGAAGAAAAACTAGTGGAAGAAAGTGCTTTAGCTATTTAGGTTGAGAAAGATAAGGATGAATGGATTATTAACAGTGGATGCTCTCATCGTATGACCGGTGACAAAAGTAAGTTTGGAAAAGTATGATGGAGGACTGTTTAGGTTTGGAGATAATGCAGCTGTTAAGATTTGTGGAAAAGGATCTATTTCTTTTGATGGAAAGCACAACACTGATAATGTCTTATATGTGAAGGGTTTAAATCATAATCTTCTGAGTGTTGGTCAGATGTGTGACAAAGGCTATGATATGATATTCAAAGACAATGGATGTAAAATCATGGAAAGCTCTAGAATAGTGATTGCTACCGGTAAGAAGACCAGAGGTAACATTTACCAATTAAAAGGAACTAATTTGGCTTAGACAGATGAGAGTTGGTTGTGGCATAGAAGGATGTGTCATATCAATTTTGACAATTTGGTGAAGATAAGTTCTGTACAGACTCTAAGAGATCTGCCTAAACTTGTGAAGCCAGCCAACACCATTTGCAAAGAGTGTCAATTTGGGAAACAAACAAAAACAAGTTTCAATTTAAGAAAAGAACAATTCTCTATTGGATTGTTGGAGCTAGTACATACAAATTTGTGTGGTCCCACAAGAACAAGAAGTCTGCAAGGTGACAGGTATTTTATGCTACTTATTGATGACTATTCCAGAATGACTTGGGTCACTTTTCTAAAAGAAAAATCCAAAGACCTAGACAAGTTCAAAGTTTTCAAGGCAATGACTAAGAATGAGTTAGAATTGAGGATCAAATGCTTGAGGTCTGATAGAGGAGGTGAGTTCACATTAAATGAATTCAATATTTTTTGTGTAGAATAAGGGATAAAGAGACAATTGTTTGTACCTAGGACTCCTCAACAAAATGGAGTTGTTGAAAGAAAGAATAGAATAGTTTAAGAAGTTGTTAGGACTATGTTAAAGGAAGTTGACCTACCGGAAGTATACTGGAGAGAATACTACTATATACATCCTAAACAGAGTTCAAGTAAAAGGTAATAGCTCTAAAACTCCTTTTGAATTATGGTATGGAAAAGTTCCTACAGTGAGGTATTTCAAAGTTTTTGGAAGCAAATCTTATATCAGAAGAGATGAAGAACTAGGCAAGTTTGATGCTAGATGTGATGAAGGAATTTTTCTTGGTTACTCTACCAAGAGTAAAGCCTATCAGTGCTACAATAAGAGACTAAATAAGATTGTTGAGAGTGCTAATGTGAAGGTGGATGAAGGCAAGGAAAGAATATCAGATCTGAGTTTCTACGAACTAGATGAACCTATGACTATAGTGAATGAAGAAAAAATTGAGCAAGAAGATAGCCAGGATGAAGAAGAGGCTTCGGAAAGTGTTGTTAAGAATCCTAGGTATGTAAGGATTAATCATTCTGAAGATCAGATTATAGGTGACAAAAACAAAGGGGTGTTGACAAGGAAAAGAGCTACAAAAGAAAAAATGAATTACTATTTGCTTTCAAAGGTTGAATCAAAAACTATGAATGAAGCTTTCAATGATGAAAATTGGGTAAAATCCATGGAAGAAGAACTGATGTAGATAGAGAAGAATCAAACTTGGGAATTGGTTCCTAGACCTGCTGATAAAAATGCCATTGGAACTAAATGGGTTTTTAGGAACAAAGTAAATGAAAATAGAGAAGTTGTAAGAAACAAATCAAGGCTTGTGTGCAAAGGATATTCTCAAATTGAAGGAAAGGATTTTGAAGAAACTTTTGCTCCAGCGGCTAGGATTGAAGCAATCAAAAAAAAATTTGCATTTGCATCTCACAAAGATTTCAAAGTGTATCAGATGGATGTGAAGTCCACATTCTTGAATGGTGAGTTGGAAGAAGAAGTCTACATTGAGCAACCGGAAGGGTTTTAGTTATCAAAACAAGGTGATATGGTGTGCAGATTGAAGAAGGCATTATATGGACTAAAGCAAGCCCCCATAGCCTAGTATGCAAGGTTAGACAAATATTTGTTGCAATTAGGGTTTAGTAAAGGCACTGTTGACAACAATCTCTATTTTAAAATCAACAATAATCAAATCCTAATTGTTGAAGTTTTTGTTGATGACATTATCTTTGGAGGAAATGATGGTATGTGCATGAAGTTTGCAGGAGAAATGCAAGATGAATTTGAGATGTCTATGTTTGGTGAAATGAATTTCTTTCTATGTCTGCAAATCACTCAATCAGATAAAAGAATCTTCATTTATTAGTCTAAGTATGTGAAAAAGTTGTTGAAGAAGTTTGGAATGGAGGACTCCAAACCAGTATGTACTCCCATGGTGACTAACTGCAAATTAAGCAAAACTGATGAATGACCTAAGACTGATTAGAAGAGGTACAAATCTATGATTGGAGGATTGCTTTATCTAACTCAAAACAAACCTAATATAATGCATGCAGTATGTCTTGTGGCAAGATTTCAAGAAGATCCTAGAGAATCACATGTGATGGCAGTCAAGAGAATCCTGAGGTATTTGAAAGGCACATCAAACCATGGCTTATGGTATCCAAAGGATAATGATTTCACTCTCAGTGCTTATATAGATGCAGATTGGGCTGGAGATGTTGATGACAGAAAAAGTACAAGTGGAGGTGCCTTCTTCTTGGGAAATAGATTGGTTTCATGGCTGAGCAAAAAGCTAGACTCAATCTCCTTGTCTACTATAGAAGCAGAGTATATTACAATAGCATGTTGTTGCACTCAAGTGTTATGGATGAAGCAGACTTTAAAGGACATAAGAGTTGTGTATGAATATCCTATTGCAATATTTTGTGACAATACAATTGCCATAAACATTTCAAAGAATCTAGTGATGCACTCAAGAACAAAGAACATATCAATAAGTTATCACTTTTTGAGAGAAAAGGTGACAGAGAATGAAGTAAATATGGAATATGTGTCCACAAAGGATCAAATTGCAGACATATTCACTAAGCCTCTGCCTAAGGATACCTTTGAGTATCTCAGAGAAACGTTAGGGATTATTAGCCCTCCTACTCTAAACTAAGATGCATAAGAATGTAACAATCTAGTGGTGCCTAGAGTCTCAGTCATTGATCTGGATTGATGTTTTGAGAGCTACCTCTTAGGGGGAATAGCTAGATGTTACTAACATGAATTCCTAATAATAAGCAGTAAGTATTGATAGCAGAAAAATTTTAGTTTGATCAAAATAGCAGAGTGCAAGTATGTGCCCTTTTCTATTGATGTCAAAGGGGGCAAGAAATCATGTGAAAAACTCAAGGGGAGAAAGATTGTAGATGTATAGAAAGAAAGGGGGAGTATCTCGTCTTGATGGTTTCTACAGTTTTTCACAACATATGTCATCATCAATGACAACAGGGGAGATTGTTGCAAGTATGTGCCTAACTAGTGTTGTCATTGATGTCAACATATTTGTGTTGTCATTGGTGTCAACTATGAACTTATTTTGATGCTTACTTGTAATGAGTTAAGTGTTGAAGATAATAAGTATTTCTAACAGTAGAATAGTTTGGTAGATTGCTCCACATTTCCTATAGAATGAATATCCTTGTCTACAAATTAGAATTTATTTAGATGTAGTCTGAAGATGCTATGATCCAAGTTTGAGCATCTAGTATGAAGATTTGAGTGAGTTATGTTTACCAGAGTGAAAACTACTTTTTCTGTATATTTGGTGGTGACAGAGAGAATGTATTATGCTCCACATTCCTTCGTAGTTAAGTATTTGGTGCAGTCACAGGAGGGTTCATAGAATGAATTGTCCAGACTGTGTAGCAAGAGTAAACACAATGGAAACAACTCAAGGAAATGGAACAAATGCAGATTCAGACATTCAGTATATCATAAAATTCAAATACAATCTAGTGACAACATGCGGGCTTACAATTAGGGCTCACAGACTTGATTACATACATGCACAAGATAAGGCTTTGAAGCTCTCTTTGCACAAGATATAAACTAAGAATTATGAATCAATTGCTAATTCTTAATTGCTTTTCTAAGGATCTATTACATCAATATATATCATCTCTGAACCAATAGATTCCTTCACATCGGTCAAGGAAGGTCACAAACTCCAATGAAGAGTTGTAATGTGTTCACAGATAGGTCAGACCTAAATGCATAGAACACTTCCGCAAATGAATGGAACAATGTGCAGACCCTTGGGGAAGGTCAGCCATGAACCAAAGGACATTGAAGATGTGTCATTGAGATCCACAAATCAAGGAATGATCTGCAAGCCTTCTCCTTTAGCTGATTATTAGGAACTATTAGAATGCTCTGCTCTAACAAAATAGTCAACTTCTAATAGTGATATCTTTTTTATAACTGATCTAAATTCTCTAAATTCTTGACATGATGTAGATGAATGAATGTAGATGCCAAGTCCAGATCTACAAGGTGAATTGCCAAAACTGGACCACAAGATGAACTGCTTCTAACTGAACTGCTTTGAACTGAACTAGAAGATGAAAGAACTGAATGCAAACAAACTGAAATGCAAATATTTTTGGTTGATGCAAGATTACTCTTGAACCAGGGATGCTCCTACATCAAACATCTAGGGTTATTGAAAAAGTAAGTCCCTCACTTTGCCGGGGCTAGGGGAGAACCAAGACGGTCCACCTCAACCTAAGAAATCCATGATGAATCTTCTTTCAGTCTGCCTTTCCATTTCATAAGATATTCTTTGTATTGTTTTCCTCTAGTGATGCGTCCAACTCTACTGTCCAAAATGTCTTCTATCTGCTCCGATGCTTGTTGTGGTAACTACTTCAAGTCTTCTTCCATGCTATCACTAAACTCTGCTTCATGATATTGATAAAGATCTATAATGTTGAAAATAGGTGATGTACCCAATGTCTCCGGCAGCTTCACTTCATAAGCATTTCCTGAATCAAATTTCCTGAGTATCCTACAAGGTCCAAACTTCTTCATCTTTAACTTGTTATAAGTCCCAACAGAAATCTCTCTTCTCAAGCATACCATCACTTCATCTCCAACTTTAAATTCCTTATGTCTTCTCTTCTCATCAGCCTTCTCTTTGTACTTACTGTTCATATCTGACAAATGTTTCTTCACTTGATTATGCACTGTCTTCATATGGCCTGCAAATTCTTCTACTTCTGCACTCCTCTTTTCCTCTATACTAATATCTCTCAATTCTACAACTCCTCTAGGATTTAGTCTAGTAACAATCTCAAAGGGTGTTCTTTCAGTACTCCTATTTACTAAATTATTGTATGCAAACTCTACTTGTGAAAGAATCAAATCCCAACTTCCGGCTTTGTCTCCAACCAAACATCTCAACAAGTTTCCCAAACTCCTATTCACTACCTCTATCTGTCCTTCTGTATGTGGATGAAAAGTAGAACTAAACTTCAAATCTATCTTCATTTCTTCCAAAGTGTCCTCCAAAAGTATCCAACAAACTTTGTATCTCTGTCTGAAACTATACTCTTAGGTAATCCATGCAATCTCACAATCTCCTTAAAAAATAGGTTAGCTACATGCACTACATCAGTTGTCTTCTTACAAGGTATGAAATGAGCCATCTTTGAAAATCTGTCAACCACTACAAATATTGAATCATGTCCTATCTGTGTCTTAGGCAATCCCATTACAAAATCCATGCTTATGTCTTCCCAAGGTCTCTCTGGTACTGTCAAAGGTTTATACAATCTAGTGTTCTAACTACTCCCTTTTGCAACTTTACAAACTCTACAACTCTACATAAATCTCTGAACATCCTTTTGTATCTGAGGCTAAAAGTAATTTTCACTCACCAAAGCCACTGTCTTGTCAATGCCAAAGTGTCCTACCAATCCACCACTATGTTTCTCCTTGATCAAATTATCCCTCATTGAACTTTTAGGTATGCACAACTGACTTCCTTTGAATAACATATCTTATTGAATGAAATAGTCCAACCACTTACTTCTATCTGTCACAACAGGTTTCTTGCATGCTCTCCAAGGTTCTACAAAATCAGTGTCTCCCTCATACATGTTCTTCAATTCATCAAAACCCAACACTTCAACTCTCATCTCTGTCAACAAGTTTCTTCTTCTACACAAGGCATCAGGAACTTTGTTTGATTTTTCACTCCTATGCTTCAACACAAAAGTATAACTCTACGTGAACTCTACCCATCTCATATGTCTATGATTCAACTTACCTCAACTATTCAAATACTGCCAAGCTTGATGATCTGTATACAACACAAACTCCTTAGGCAACAAGTAATGTCTCCACTTCTTCAAGGCTTGAATTATGGCATAGAACTCTTGATCATAAATTGAATATCTTCTCCTTGCTTCATTCAACTTCTCACTGCAATATGCTATAGGTCTACCTTCTTGACTTAACACTACTCCAATGGTATTTCCACTAGCATCACAATCAACTTGAAATACCTTATTGAAATCTGGTAATGCTAAAATAGGTTCCTCTGTCACTTTCTATTTTAACAACTCAAAACTCTTATATACTCCAAATGTCCACTTAAAATCTTTTCTGTCACCTCTCATTATCTCTATCATAGGGTTACAAACTGAAATGAAATTTTTGATGAACTTCCGGTAGAAACTAGCCAATCCATGAAATGATCTAACCTCTCCAATGCTCTCCGGTGTAGGCCATTCAATAATTGCTCTCACTTTCTCAGGGTCCATCTTCAATCCTTCTGCAAAAATTACAAATCCCAAATATACCAACTCTTCCTTCATGAAACTACACTTCTTGATGTTTATCAACAATTTCTCCTCTCTTAATCTCTACAAAACTTGTCTAATATGCCACAAATGTTCCTTTTTCGTTTTACTGAAAATTAGAATATCATCCAAGTACACAATCACAAACTTACCCAAGAATTTCTTCAAGACTTCATTCATCAACCTCATGAAAGTACTCGATGCATTTGTCAATCCAAAAGGCATCACTAACCACTCATACAATCCTTCATTTGTCTTAAAAGCAGTCTTTCATTCATCTCCTTCTCTGATTCTGATCTGATGGTATCCACTCTTCAAGTCTATCTTTGTGAAATATTTTTCTCCACTCAAACAATCCATGATATCATCCATCCTAGGTAAAGGAAATCTATACTTAATTGTGATCTTGTTTATTTCTCTGGAATCAGTACACATTCTCTATTCTCCATCCTTCTTCAGTGCAAGCACTGCAAGTATTGCACAAGGGCTCAAACTTTCTCTGATCAAACCTTTTCTCAACAACTCTTGTATTTGTCTATTTAGTTCTTCATTCTCTGCTGGTGTCATTTTATGTGCTGCTTTGTTAGGCAAACTTGCTCCCAGTATAAGATCCATGTGATGACCGGTGCTCCTTATAGGTGGTAATCCATCAAATACATTGTCTAATATGATGTCTTCATACTCTGTTAGCAATTCTCTTATTTCCTCTGATTTATTTTCTTTCTTCACTACTTCAAGCTTTTTAGGAATCAAGGCAAAACACATACTTTCGTGTTTCAAACCATCCAAAAATTTCCTTCCATCTACCATTCCCACATACCATATCTTTAGGATCATCCTCCAAAGGAATCAAAGTAACTCTTTTCCCATTTGCTGTTATAGTATATGTGTTCTTTCTCCCATATAGCTTTTCTATCATACTACCAAGGTCTACCCAACAAGATATGACAAACATCCATAGGCATAATATCACACAAGACTTCATCATGATAAGATCTAATATGAAATTTCACTAAACATTGTTCACTCACCAGTACCTTATGATCATCCTGAATCCATGCTATCTGATAGGGCTTAGGGTGTTTCAATCTTTCCAACTTTAGCTTAGTCACCATCTCTTCTGAAACTAGGTTATCTAAACTACCACTATCGATTACAACTTTACAACACTTACCTCCGGATTTGCATCTAGTTCTGAACAGACTTTTCCTCTGTGATGGTTCCTCATTTGTTTCTATTTAGAATAGTGATCTCCTCATCACCAATGATTCTCCTTTCTCAGGTTTTCCAATTGAACTAGGTGATTCAACAGGTTCTTCTTCAACATAGGCTGCTCTTCCACTATTTTCTATCCTCTTGCTTGTACTACCCTGATTACATTCAAATGCTCCATGTCATTCACCTCCACACTTGAAACAAGTACATCTGAATGTCTTCTTATCAAATCCTCTTCCTTCTCTTCTATATCCTTTATGCCGGGATGCACTAGGGTTTCCTCTCCAGTAAAAATTTATGTCATCTCTCTAGTAAGCATTGTTATCTCTATCATCCTTCTTAACTAGGTTGTCAAATTTGTTCTACTCTGTAAATGGTCTATCACATCTAGAAAACATTCTTCTCTCTAAAATTTACCTCCTCTACCTCTCTGTCTCTTATCATGTCTCTTATTCAACTTCTCTTCTACCTTAAGGACAAACTAATATGCTTCTTCCAAAGATGTCATCCTTACCAAGCTTAGTTCCTCTTGAATGTTTAATCTCAGTCCATTGATGTATCTAGCCATTTTCTCCTTGCTTGCTTCACTATGTCTTGTTCTTATGATCATCTTATGAAATTCTTCAGTGTACTCCTTCACAGATTTCTCCTTCTGCCTCAAGTTTTGCAATCTTTTCAACAATTCCAACTCATAGTCAACATGTATAAACTAATTTTTCAACTTTGTCACCATCCAGTCCCACGCTGTAATTTTTTCTTTTCCTCTTCTGTTTCTTTCTAACTAAATTTCTTTCCACCATATAGTAGCATGTCCCTTCAACTTTGTCTTCACAAATTTTACCTTTTCTAGATCTTCAATTTCTTCATATTCAAAGTATTCTTCCATGTCATTTATCTAGTCAATCAATTCTTCAGGGTTCAAATTGCCAATATAGTTCGGCACATCAACTCTAGGTCTCTTTCCAATCTTTGAAATAGCTCGCAACATCTTTATTTGATCTAATTCTTCTTCTTCATTACCTTCTAGGGTTTCACCAAGTTTGTTTAGCAGATTGAAATTCTTCCTCATCATCACTTTCAACATTAGGTCTCGGTGTCAATCCTCTTTGCCTATCTTCTTCAAAAGCATCCAAATGAATTCACATTATTCTCATCAATTCCATCATCTCATCCATTCTATTAGCCATTGTACCAACAAGAGGAACTCTTTGCGGCAGCATCTTCCTAGGATCAAGTGCAAACTGCCTCAAGTTCAGCAATCGGACTACAAGTGACAACTGCCTCTCAATCGGTGATCAGTTGTGCACAAGTAACCTATCTTTCTTTAGTGATCTGCTTACAACAAGATCTTACAGAATCTTCTTCGTCAATTCACTCCAAAGAATTAAACTTTCACTCTGCTACCACTTGGTGTAGTCACGGGAGGAGGGTTCACATAATGAACTGTCTGGACTATGTAGCAAGAGTAAACACAATAGAAATAACTCAAGGAAATGGAACAAATGCAGATTCAGTCATTTAGTATATCATAGAATTCAAATACAATCTGGCTGGCAACATGCGGGCTTACAATTAGGGCTCACGGGCTCGATTACATACATGCGCAAGATAAGGCTTTGAAGCTCCCTTCAAACAAGATCTAAACTAAGAATTATGAATCAATTGCTAATTCTTAACTTCTTTCCTAAGGATCTATTACATCAATATATATCATCTCTGGACCAATAGATTCCTCCACGTCGGCCAAGGAAGGTCACAAACTCCAATGAAGAGCTGTAATGTGTTCACAGATAGGTCGGACCTAAATGCATAGAACACTTCCTCAATTGAATGGAACAATGTGTGGACCCTTGGGGAAGGTCAGCCATGAACCAAAGGAAGTTGAATGATGTGTCATTGAGATCCACAAGTCAAGGAATGATCCGCAAGCCTTTTCCTTTAGCTGATTATCAGGAACTGTTAGAATGCTCTGCTCTAAGAAAACAGCCAACTTCTGATAGCGATATCTTTCCAGTAACTAATCCAAATGCTCTGAATTCTTGACATGATGTAGATGAATGAATGTAGATGCTAAGTCTAGATTTGTAAGGTGTGAATTACCAAAACTAGACCACAAGCTTAACTGCTTTTGACTAAACTACTTTGAACTAAACTGGAAAATGAAAGAACTAAAATGCAAACAAACTGAAATGCAAATATTTTTGGTTGATGCAAGATTACTCTTGAACTAAGGATGCTCCTGCATCATTATTTTAGTCTACGGTTCTAGAATCAAGTTTGTAATTATGATAAGTGCCTTCAACTCCAATGGTTCATGATTTGGTGGTCCATAAGTGATCTTTTTCTTATGACAGTAGCTGACAGTGTTGTTCATGTGCTCTGGTTCGAAGACTCTTCTTAAAAGAGTGGTTAGAGATTATGTGGTTGTTCCTGGTAATTGCAATGTGCTTGTGAATGTCTCCTAATCCTCTTCCTACCTTTGGATTGGTCCGTAAAGAGAAATTTGGATCATGGATGAAGACTGCTCTTAGAAGACTTAATGATAAAACTAGTCTTGGCCGACTTGGTTGTTTTCACTACTTGTGAAGATTCATCAAATATTATGGAAGTGTGTCGTGGCATGGAAGATTGTATTTGAGTCCCAGCTAAGGCATAATATGATCCACATACATCTTTCCCTTAGCTAATTTTGTTTAGGTCTAGTCCTATTTCTATGTATGTTTGTAATGCCAACCTTGGAGAATGTTCCAATGGTTGATGAATGTAATGCTGACCTTGATGTACATGCCAAGGTTGATGAAGTGTATAAAAACATGTAATGAAGTTGTGAAAAAGATGTCCTTGAGCGAAAATGTGAAGATAAGTGCGAAGGTGTGAGAAGAGCAAAGTGGAGGTGTTATTTTGTGCTTCAATAGAATTGATCCCTAGCATAAAGTAGATGCTATCAAATTAGTTCACCAATCCTTGGTAGTGAGCCCTAACATTTGTAGTGAGCGTTTTGGGTAGTGAACCCTAAGGCAATGAGCCTCTGATTTTTAGTATTGCTATAACTTATTTATTTTTGTGGGCTAACACCCACCATGGTTTTTCCCTTATAGGGTTTTCCATGTAAAAATTTTAGTGTCTCATGTGTTATTATGTTAATCTTCTTGTTTTATGCTTTCATGGTTAATCATAATAATAGTGATTAAGAACTTGATGTGTTGATATTCATAAGTGGTTAAGGTTTTGTGACAACTGATTCACCCCCCCTCTCAGTTGTCTTGTGTATTTCAACACATCTTTATTTATATTGCAAGCAAAATTCCCTCTTTGTGAGGTGGGATAGCGTATCCTTTATCAAAAAATACCTTCTGCAGAAGGAAAAATGGTGTATCTCTTGAGATAATGCACATCCTTTTGTTTCAAAAGTCCTTTGTGGAGGCGAGGTTGGATCTTGAGACTATCCTCCCTTAAGCATGTTTTTGGTGGTTGTTGTAGCATAAGCCCAACCATCAAGTGTGTCTATAGCATGTTTGAGATGGTGGGACTTAGCAATAATCTCCTTCCATCACCTTTTTTGTCATGTTTAAGACATATAGTATGTCTATGGCATGCTATACGGTGTGTTGGTTCCCAAATCTAAACACATCAAACTCTAAAAATTTGCCACTTCTTATGCTCAAGTTCAATGGAAGACTCAGCCAACAGAGTGGGAGATTGTCTTTTATCTCCCCTTCACTTCAGGTTCTGCCGCACCTAGGGGGTATCCCTTTTACTATCACAATAGATTTGTCTTTCACACAAGGTAGAAATGTAATCGCAGATTTATATCAAGATGCATAAGATTAAACCTAGATTGGCAATGTTCTTGATTTATCTTCACCATTTATATCTGAGAACATGCAGCTCCTAAACTAAAACAAAACATAAAATAACTGATTTAAATGATTTGTCATTAAATCTAATGTCTTCATAGACCCTTTAGGCAAGCAAGTCCTAGACTGGTGCTTTATCAAGGCAACAGAGTCAGACCCATCACTGTAAATGTTCCCTCATGACAACAAAACTTCATATCCAGAGCACCCAAGATAAAATATTACTATCTTACAGTAATATGTCTAAGAAAAGGTATTATCTATAACCATACTTCACTAATCCCTTGATATTACACAATTTTCCCCATATCTGATCTAAAGCAAATTTAATCTACTCCTTGAATAGATGCAAAAATCATACATGCAACATAGCAAGTGTACATTGAGGAACTTAGAAACCCTTGGTAACATTGTTCAAAAGAGAAATGCTAATACCCAAGGAGACAGTCATAAATAAAACACACAAAAAGTATTTTTTCATATATCTCAATCTGGAAAGAACATTGTCATTCAGAAATTTATACATTTACAAAACAGAAAATACCTCTACACCCAGACACAAGAACCAAGTCTACAACAGAAAATACTTCCCAAATTGTGGATACCTTGTATCCAAAGCCCAAAATCATCCCTCTACAAAGTGGAATAGCATGCTCTCTTATAGAAACAAGAACATGTTGCTCTAAAATTTATTACATCCTAGCAGTTAGGTGAGTCTTGCATTACAAGTTGCTATCAATGAGCCTGGAAAATTACAAAATACACAAAAAAGAGAAGAAGACAAAATATAATATAAAATATGGAGCTAAATATTTTTTAATTTGTTTTCCCCTTTTGACTTTGTCCACATTTAAATTTGCTCTTGTCGAGCACCTCCATTTCGCACTTTCGCACAGCATATTTGAAGACCTCCCATTCCTCCCGTGATGTTGTGATATGGGACTATGTGGCTTCCTTTCGAGCTCCTCCTTGATGGCATCCAACCTTTAAGATGACAGAGAACAAAATTTAGTAGCTTCCAATTCATTTTGCCCAACTCATTCAGTGTTGGGTCGTTTTTCTTGATGCAGGGGCATTTTTGGCCATTCTGGCAACCAAAATTCATCATAAACATGTCCAAAATCTCTGCTCAAACATTAGGAATGGTCAGGGGATGAATTTAAACCATGAAACAACAATTTTGAGCTCCAAAACATCCCCAAAATCTGGCCTGAAAATAAAAAACGTGATCAATAGCTCCACCAGGCAAAACTCTGTTTGAATTATAGCCCAGAAGACCTCCATAAACACCTCCAAGGAGAAGAAAATATGCCCATCTTTGCTGCAAAGAAGACTGCAGGCCCAAAACTGCTCAGAAATGGTGATTTCGCACCATCACACAACAGCAAAGGAGAGGGAGAAAAGGTTGTGCGATGGTGCAAAATACCAATAGAATGCCTTTATATATGCCTCCAAACATTTTAAAGCAAGGTTATAATGGTTTCCTTATAAAATTTGCATCATAAAACATTAAATTTACCAATAAAAAATTTTTAAATTACAATTTTTAACTTTAGGCAAATGGCAAACATTTAATTCCTCCTCTTGGGTAAATGGTGCATGTTCACTGCGAGCACATGAGATATTCAGAGGCCATGAAAATTTGCATAGGTCCATTATCAATTATTTAGAGCAAACCCATTTCCTCAAAACTTGCATCGCCGAAAGATTTCAGGGACTTCCTTTGTAAACTAGCATATCAAATGACTTCGCCACAATTGAAACACATTAAAAAAATGCATCATATAATCTTTGATTTTGATGAAACTAGAACTAGAGATGTTTTGGACCAAAACGAGAAATAGGTCACCTTCAGAATTATGAGATTTGAAACTTTCCAGAACACCAAATCTAGCCTGGTCGTAGTAAAAAAAAGCATTAAATACCCCATCAAAACTCATCCTAGAAGCGTAAAACTAAAAATGCATGTTACCATATGCACCAAAAAACTTCCTACTATATGGATTTGCAAGATGACCTTTGAGATGCAGGATTTTAATCGTTGAAGGTGGGCTCCAGGGTAGATTAAGCAACATGTCTACCCAGCCTTTATCGACACATCGAGAGGAAAAAGGCACCTCAAATTTGCAAAATTTGAGGGTTCCAACATGGTGCTCATGTTTTCCATGTGTCTTCTATGTGTTTTCCTCCATGTGTGGTTTCAAGGGTGTAGCAATGAGCTCCTCCCACACTCAGGTTTTGTATGGCGTGTCTTCCCCCGTGTGTGGTTTCAAGGGTGTAGCAATGAGCTCCTCCCACTCTCAGGCTTTGTTTGGTGTGTTTTCCCCTATGTGTGGTTTCAAGGGTGTAGCGATGAGCTCCTCCCACACTCAGGTTTAGTATGGCGTGTCTTCCCCCATGTGTGGTTTCAAGGGTGTAGTGATGATCTCCTCCCACACTTGGGTTTTGTATGGCATGTTTTCCCCCTGGTGTAGTTTCAAGGGTGTAGCAATGAGCTCCTCCTACATTTTGGGGTTTTGTGTTGCAATTTCATTTCCATGTGTATATATATATGAAAATGTTATATCAATTATATTCATCATGTTTTGTGTGACTACTCTTATGTCTTCATCATGTTTTGTGTGTCTTCAATAATGTCTTCTTCGTGTCTTGCGTGTTTCCTACTGTCTTCATTGTGTTTTGCGTGTTTGCGATTTGTTTTCTAGTGTTTACCTGAGACTGGGGGCTAGAAATAGCTCCTCAATCTTTGTGTATGCCTTAGCTTCAAGTGCCTAGTGTGTTTGATGTATTTTCGACCATATTTTAATGCATGTATGGGTCGTAAGATCATACATACATTAAAGTGGGGGCTAAATGTTACATCGTAAAATGTCCCTGTAGGACTTTACCACCTAAGTTTAGCTCCTAGGTGTTGCAAGTATGGGCCTAATCGGTGTTTTGATTGATGTCAGCATACTCCTGTTGCATTAATGATAAGGATTGGATGAACTATGTACTAAAGATATTGAGAAAATTAGTCTAAATCAGGAATAGTGAAGATCAGTGATAACAGTAAGGTAAAAGTCCAAGATAGGATGAGTATCAGAGGATGTGATTTAAAGGGTTTGTAGATATGTGTCTTAAGGTGGTCCAGTAGAGATTTCAGAGGTCTGCATGAAGATCTAAATAAGTTGTGGGCGCTCAAGTAAAATCAGTTCCGGCAGATGTTCAGTGGTGACAGAGTGTTACAGATAGGTCCGGTGAGATCCGAAAATGTATTATCCTATTCTATAGATTTGAGGGAGTGTTGAGGAAGTCTTTGTGAAGTATCAACTCGATTGGTTCATGGTTTAAAGGTCCGCAAGCATCTATTCCTTTGTGACAGTAATGACAGACTGTGTTCTTGAGGTTCCAAATGAAGGGGAGAAGGATTTCAGTAAGTAGATGAAGTGTGGATGTTTTTGGTGATTCAGGTAAGCTTGTGGAGGTCTTTGGATCATGTTCAGTTCATGTTGGTGATCCGCATTGAAGTTGGAGCTCACAATTAAGAAATCTTCCGGATGATGGTGTTCTTTCTGAGATTGGCTGACCAGTTGAGTTACACATTCTACAGATGTTCTTGTTGATGTTTGTCGACTTAGATGATCATTCCTAAGTTGATGTCTTGTATAAATAAGGGATTGCAAAGTCATTTCAAAGTTGTCCTTGTTGAGATGAGTGTGTGGTAGCAAGGAGGAGAGTGAAAGGCAGAGCAGAAGTATTGGGCTTAAATGGAACTGATTCAAGCATGGTGAAGATGCTATTCTCTAGTTCATGTATGTGATACGTATTTCTTTGTAGATAGTGTGTCTCTTGTAGGCAGTGAGCCTCTTGTGAGTAGTGTGATCGGGTAGTAAGCCCTAATTAGCATGTACCATTTTGTTCTTTCTATTCTTCTAACAGAGAATACAATCTTGGGTTAATCACCTCATGGTTTTTCCGTTAACCGGGTTTTCCATGTCAAAATCTTGGTGTCTCATGTGTTGATGTGTTTCTGCTCTTAATTTGTTTCATTGTGTTTCTTTGATTGATTTATTATTATACTATTGCATTGCAAAGTGGAGTTAAGTGTTTAATTGGAAGAATGTTTTGTACAACTGATTCACCCCCCCCTCAATTGTGTGCCCTAAGTCTAGCAATTGGTATTAGAGCTAAGTTCCTCTAAAAAGAGCTTAACCGCTTGAGGAGATCTAGGATGTCATCTTACAAGAAGGATAGTCCAAAGTTTGATGGAACCAATTTTAATCTTTGGAAAGGTCGCATGAAATGTCACTTGCAATGTATGGGAATGGTGTACTGGACCATGCCTACAACACAGTATACACCTCCACAGGGTGGTCCGAAAACTCAAAATGAAATCACAGATGCTAAAAAGAATTTGTGGACTATAGAGGCTCTTCTAAGCGCATTATCTGATTCAAAGCTCTCAAATGTTATTGACCTACCAACTGCTTTTCAGATCTGGCAAAAATTGAAACTTTTGCATGAAGGAGACAAGTATGTTAAATGTGCAAGGTTACAAAGTCTGAAAGGGAAATTTGAAAATTTGAAGATGAGAGATGATGAAAATATCACTACTTTTATGCCAAGAGTAAATGAGATTGTTTGTGGAATTAGAAATGCTGGTGGAGTCCTGGATGAAAATGAGATTGTTGGCAAAATTCTTAGATCCCTACTTGCTTCTTACAAAATCAAGGCTGCTGCCATTGAAGAATTCAGAGCCCATACAACTGTCACAAGAGATCAATTGGCTGGCAAATTGGCTGCATTTGAAATGACAGAGTTTGGAGATGACCCCCCTAAGACTAAATCTGCATTCAAAGCCAGTGCCTCTATAAAAGGTAAACAAAGGTTTGATCTGGGAGAGAACTCATCAAGGAAACTGTCATGGTATGAAAAAGCAAGAAAAGACCTAGAAGAAGAAGAAGTAGAAACTACTCAACTTGAAGCCCTTATTGCAAAGAGACTGCCAAGAGGATCCGGTAAGTATGAAGGAAAATTACATTTTAAATGTTTTAACTGCAATAAGATTGGTCATTTTGCCTCAAAGTGTCTGGAAAGATTTTCAAGACCAAATCCTAACAAATCAAGGCTCCAAAAGAATTGTTACTATGTTCATGAAGAAGATGATAATGAAGGAGTAACAGATGATGAATCAGAGATAGGAAACAAATTCGGAAGTGAATGGGTGTTTATTGCCATCAAGGAAGAAGAACCAATATCCTCTATATCTATCAATCATAAAGTTGTAGAAAGAGCTCTGGCTACCCAAGTTGAAGAAAATGATGACTGGGTCATTGACAGTGGATGCTCTCACCATATGACAGGTGACAAAAACAAATTCATAGATTTGGAAAGGTATGAAGGAGGAATGGTAAAGTTTGGTGATAATTCTGCTGATAGAATCAAAGGAAGAGGAACTATTTCTTTTGATGGAAGGAACAAAACTGGTAATGTACTATATGTTGAAGGATTGAAGCACAGTCTCATCAGTGTTGGACAGTTGGTGGACAAAGGCTATGATCTCCAATTCAAAGATGGAAAATGCAAGATCTTTCAAAGTTCTGGAACAGAGATTGCATCCGGTACTCAAACTAAAAGTAATATCTTCCACTTGGTTGGCACTAGTAAAAGTTGCCTATTTGTTCAAGTTGATCAGAGTTGGATATGGCATAGGAGGATGTGTCATGTGAATTTTGATAATATCATCAAGATAAGCAACACTCATGATGTAAGAGATCTTCCAAAATTGGTGAAACCTACTAATAGCTTGTGCAAAGAATGTTAGTTGGGTAAGCTGAGCAGAGTCACATTCAAAAATAAGGAGTTGTCTTCTACTAGATTATTGGACTTAGTTCATACTGATCTTTGTGGTCCGGTAAGAATCAGGAGTGTAGAAGGTGATAGATACTTTATGTTGCTAATTAATGACTATTCCCGGATGATGTGGGTAACCTTTCTAAAAGAGAAATTAGAAGCTCTTTAGAAATTCAAAATATTCAAAACTATGGTAGAGAATGAAACTGGATTAAAATTGAAATGTCTGAGGTCTGATAGAGGTGGGGAATTCACATCTGGTGAGTTCATAGAGTTCTGTGAGAAACATAGAATAAAGAGACAGTTGTTTGCTCCTAGGACTCCACAGTAGAATGGAGTAGTGGAGAGAAAGAACCAAACCATCTAGGAAGCATCTAGGACCATAATGATGGAAGAAAATGTTCCTCAAATCTATTAGAGAGAAGCTATCAGCACTACAGTCTATACTCTCAATCGAGTTCAAATCAGAGGCAATATCGGTAAGACTCCTTATGAACTTTGGTTTGGCATCACTCCTACTATGAGGTATTTCAGAGTTTTTGGTAGCAAATGTTACAATAAAAGAGATGAAGATCTAGGAAAGTTTGATGCTAGAAGTGATGAAGAAATATTCTTGGGTTACTCTACTCAAAGCAAAGCATACTGGTGTTACAACAAGAGACTGAGAAAAATAATAGAAAGTACAAATGTGAAGGTTGATAAAGGAATTGAAAAACCCTCAAGGTTTTACGAATATGATGAAGATGATCAGAATGGTACTCTGATTCAAGGAGCCCAAGCCTCCTCTGAAATACAGATTCAAACTAATCCAGTAAATCAGGAAGAAGAGATGAGTTTCAATGAGCCTGATAAAGAATCAGAAGTGGAAGAAATTCCTAAAGTTCCCAGGTATGTAAGACTGAACCACTCTAAAGATCAGATCTTAGGTGATAAAGCAAAGGAGTACAAACAAGAAGGAGAATTGCTCAAGATTTAGAAGAGTATTGTTTGATTTCAAAGATTGAACCTAACATAGTGAATGAAACTTGCAATGAAGAAAACTGGACTAAAGCAATGTAAGAAGAACTAATGCAAATTGAGAAAAATCACACTTGGGATCTTGTTCCCAGACCTAGAAACAAGAATGTGATTGGAACAAAATGGGTCTTCTAGAACAAACTGAATGAAGTTGATGAAGTAATCAAAAATAAAGCCAGATTGGTCTGCAAGGGTTACTCTCAATTACAAGGAGTTGATTTTGAAGAAACGTTTGCTCTGGTGGCAAGAATTGAAGCAGTCAGGTTATTTCTTGCCTTTGCTGCCTTCAAGGATTTCAAGGTATATCAAATGGATGTCAAGTCTACCTTCCTGAATGGTGACTTGGAAGAAGAAGTGTACATAGAGCAACCGGATGGATTTCAATTGTCTGATCATGGTAATATGGTCTGCAAGTTGAAGAAGGCATTGTATGGACTGAAGCAAGCCCCTAGAGCCTGGTATGAAAGATTGGATAAGCATCTTTTGAAGATTGGTTTCAACAAAGGTACTGCTGACAATAATTTGTATTTCAAAATTCATCATAAAAACATCTTGATTGTTGAAGTGTTTGTTAATTATATCATTTTTGGAGGAAGAGATAGTACGTGTAAAACTTTTGCAAATCAAATGAAAAGTGAGTTTGAGATGTCCATGCTTGGTGAAATGAACTTCTTCTTGGGTCTGCAAATCACTCAAACAAAGAAAGGAATCTTCATTTCTCAGACCAAATATGTGAAAGAATTGTTAAAGAAATTTGGGATGGAAGGCTCAAAACCAATGAATACTCCCATGGCAACCAGATGTAAATTGAGCAAAAATGATGATTCTCCTCAGGTTGATCAGACAAAATTTAGGTCAATGATTGGAGGACTGTTGTATCTCACTCAAACTAGACCAAACATTATGCAAGTTCTTGGTCTTGTTGCTAGATTCTAGGCTGATCCTAGAGAATCTCATGTCATGGCAATCAAGAGGATTTTTAGATATCTAAAAGGGATAGTTGAGTATGGTTTGTGGTATCCTAGAGATCATGATTTCTCTCTTCATGCATATACAGATGCGGATTGGGTAGGAGATGTGGATGACCAGAAGAGTACCAATGGTGGAGCATTCTTTTTGGGGAAGAGATTGGTTTCTTGGCTAAGCAAGAAACAAGAGGCAATATCTCTGTCTACAACTAAAGTAGAATATATTGCAACAGTAGGTAGTTGCACTCAAGTCTTGTGGATGAAGCAGATGCTAAGAGATATCAAAGTGGAGTATGAGGAACCTATCACAATCTTCTGTGACAACTCAAGTGCAATAAATATATCTAAGAATCCAGTGTTGCATTCAAAGACTAAACACATATCCATCAAGTTTCACTTTTTGAGAGAGCAAGTGAGCAAGAATGAAATTAGATTAGAGTTTGTACCTTCTAAGGATCAGATTGCAGACATATTTACTAAACCTCTACCTAAGGATTCTTTTGAGTATCTCAAGGAGAAGTTAGGGGTTATTGCCCCTCTAGTGATGAACTAAGGTGCACTGAGGTGCATCGGTCCGGTGGATATCACAGTCATATCTTGTGATCCGGATTGATGATGGGGAGCTGCTACTCAGGGGGAGCAGCAAGTATGATTCTGAAGTGTTGGAATTGCAAGTATGTGCCCTTTGCCATTGATGCCAAAGGGGGAGAGAAGACATGTGAAAAACAAGTGGTTGCTGATCAAAGGGGGAGTAGTAAAGGGAGAGAAGAGATGTGAATGGTTGTTGTTGATAGGGGGAGTTGTGACAGTGAGGAGAAGTTCTTGTCTTGATGGTCAAAACAAATTTTTACATCATATGTTGCCATCAATAACAAAGGGGGAGATTATTGCAAGTATGGGCCTAATCGATGTTGTCATTGATGTCAACATACTCCTATTTCATTAATGATAAGGATTGGATGAACTGTGTGCTGAAGATATTGAGAAAATTAGTCTCAATCAGGAATAGTGAAGATCAGTGATGATAGTAAGGTAAAATTCCAAGATAGGATGAGTATCAGAGGATCTGGTTTAAAAGGTTTGTAGATATGTGTCTTAAGGTGGTCCAGTAGAGATTTCATAGGTCTGCATGAAGATCTCAAGAAGTTGTGGCCACTCAAGTAAAACCGGTTTCGGCAGATGTTCAGTGGTGATAGAGTGTTACAGATAGGTCCGGTGAGATCCAGAAATGCATTATCCTATTCTGCAGATTTGAGGGAGTGTTGAGGAAGTCTTTGTGAAGTATCAACTTGATTGGTTCATGGTTTAAAGGTCCACAAGCATCTATTCCTTTGTGACAGTAATGACAGACTGTGTTCTTAAGGTTCTGGATGAAGGGGAGAAGGATTTCAGTAAGCAGATGAAGTGTAGATGTTCTTAGTGATTCAGGTAAGATTGTGGAGGTCTTTGGATCATGTTTAGTTTGTGTTGGTGATCCGCATCGAAGTTGGAGCTCACAATTAAGAAATCTTCCAGAAAATGGTGTTCTTTCTGAGATTGGCCGACCAGATGAGTTACACATTCTACGGATGTTCTTGTTGATGTTTGCCAACTTAGATGATAATTCCTAAGTTGGTGTCTTGTATAAATAAGGGATTGTGAAGTCATTTCAAATTTGCCCTTGTTGAGATGACTGTGTGGTAGCAAGGAGGAGAGCGAAAGGTAGAGCAGAAGTATTGGGCTTAAATGGAACTAATTCAAGCATGGTGAAGATGCTATTCTCCAGTTCATGTATGTGATACATATTTCTTTGTAGACAGTGTGTCTCTTGTAGGCAATGAGCCTCTTATGAGTAGTGTGCTCAGGAAGTGAGCCCTAATTGGCATGTGCCATTTTGTTCTTTCTATTCTTCTAACAGAGAATACAATCTTGGGTTAATCACCCCATGGTTTTTCCCTTAACTGGGTTTTCCACATCAAAATCTTAGTGTCTCATGTGTTGATGTGTTTCTACTCTTAATTTGTTGCATTGTGTTTCCTTGATTGATTTATTATTATATTGTTGAATTGCAAAGTGGAGTTAAGTGTTTAATTGGAAGAAAGTTTTGTACAACTGATTCACCCCCCTCTCAGTTGTGTGCCCTAAGTCTAACACTAGGTCCCTTAGATTTAATCATGCATGTTAAAAATGAATCCTGGAGAAAAATCCCCTGAAATCCATGACAAAAGGGACTTAGGAGACACTCTTGAGCTTAAGCAAGTCCCAAAATAAGACCCTGGACAAGGGCACCCATGCCCTAGTCTTGACCTATTTTGTTGGGACCCAAATTTCAAATGACCGCAAAGTGACCGTTAAAAGGTTTCCCTTTGATGCAGAGGTAAACACAACGAGAGCTAACTAACAGGAAGGAGGAGCCAATAATACAAACAGCATGATAAAAATCCCTATCGGCTCAGCATCATCATCATATTTCGGACGAGCACAATTATCCTCCTGCCGACTACTGTTCACTCCCTCCATTTTCCGCCTATCATCATCATCATGATGTTCAACTAGCGCAAACATCCTCCTGTTGCACTGTTCATCGGGCGCCAAGCTCCATCGGCATCATCATGATATGCAGCACCCCCTTCGTCAGCAGGATATCCAATATCCGGTTGCTCCAAAGATCCTAATGATGATCACCTTCAGCACCTTCCCTTCGATACCCCGATAGCCGACGATACAAGCAACAGCATCATGATATGATTTATCCGGTTCTCTCGAAACCTCCTGATGATGTTAACACAACTTTCTGCCGAGGACTTCCGCCGATACCTAAGCACTTAACGACAGCAGGATAAACTTGCATAGGGGGATATCTCAATATCCTGATGACGATGACGTCATATCTTGGTGACGATGACGTCACCCAATATCCTGATGACCTCTTCAACACTTAGTAAAAAAAAAATGAACTTTCACTCCCGCATCTGCTAGCGATACGCGGATGATGGGCACTCCCGAGAGATGATCCTGACGGCGATATATACGCTGAGTATATATCCGACTTAAAACATCCTGATGCACTTGCAACATGCAAACTTCATCAGCTTCACGACCCGATCCTGATGGCGGTGTATTCGCAGATGACGATGCGACTCGATTCGACTGGAAACGCACATGCAGACTCCTGTATATCCGTCCGCTGCATGTAAACACTCAGAACCATACGATTTCACAAAGGCAATAAGATGATCGGGCCGGATCACCTTCAAACCAAAATTTAACAGCTTATCCTTCTAGACCTAGCACATGAGGATGCTAGGCTGATTCACAGCATGCTCCTAACTGATCTCTTGAACGATGCAATGCATAAACAGAAAACACAAATGCAAACTAAGCTATAATACAGGACCATTCCACCGATTTACAGGATCAACCGGTGGAAGGGTTGAAAGTGTCCATCAACTTGCAAATAGAAAGGAAATCAAAATAGATACAGCTGATAAACTCAGATAATGCAAATGATGAGATCTTATTCAAATGAAATTCAAGAATTCTGAATACAGCCTCACAATGTCTGAACTGTTCTCCAGAATCTCAACTCAATCACAACACCAATACATAACGCAACTAACATAACATCTGTCAATATCTTAAACCCTAACAGATCGAAGGTATATATAGCAAAATCCTTCGAGTACTACCAACTCACTTCCCAGTGGCTGGGAGCTTCCAAGCGGCTGGGAGAAGGACAGCTCAGACTACCTGATCACGATCTGTAACTACCTACACATACTCCTAGGCTGATCTAATACATAGCATCGGTCCAATGGACCGTATTACATGATGAAGTCAAACATACTAAAAATAGACTAATGCCCTGTCATCATGTGGACAATTAACCTATATCCTGATCATGTACGGGTGCTCCTGCACCATACTCCCCAGAAGAAGAAATCTCAAGTCCACTTGAGATGAGAGTATCAAGGTCTGCACCATGTTTCTGGATCTGATCTTCAGTCATCCATACTGCTTCAGAGTTCGGCTGTCCCTTCCAAGAGACGAGGTACTCCAAGTACTTTTTGTTCCTGGTCTGTTTGACCACTCTGGTGTCCAAAACCTTCTGCAATTGTGGAGGATCATGCTTGGGAATGTCATCAGCAACTGTATCCTGTAGGAGATCCTGATCTGCATCTGGATTAGCCTTGTATGGAGTTAAATCACATACATTGAATATGGGAGACAAACCAAGATCAGGAGGGAGTTGGATCTCATAAGCATTCTGTCCATGTTTGTGCAAAATCTGACATGGTCCAACTTTCCTTTGCATGAGCTTAGTATACTTTCCCTTAGGAAGTCTGTCTTTCTTCAAGTGAACCCAAACCAAATCTCCAACATCAAACTGGACATCCTTCTTCTTTTTATCAGCATATTCTTTATATTTCAAGGTAGTTTGCTGCAGTTGGGTCCTGACCTGATCATGAACCTCTTTTATAGCTTCTGCAAAAGCTTCTCCTTCTGCACTGACAGGGTCTATGGTAGGTAGATCTCTCAACTCCAAAATTCCTCTGGGATGCATTCCATAAACAATCTGAAAAGGTGATTTTCCTATGCTCCTATTGACAGTATCATTATATGAAAACTCAGCTTGAGACAGAATAGTGTCCCACTTCTCTCCATGCTGTTTTGTCAAGCATCTGAGCAAATTCCCTAAGGAACAGTTCACTACTTCAGTCTGTCCATCCGTTTGAGGATGATATGCAGAGGAAAAAGACAAATTGGTTCCCAGTTTCCTCCAAAGAGTTCTCCAGAAGTGACCAATAAACTTCACATCCCTGTCTGACACTATACTCAATGGCAATCCATGGATTCTGACAATCTCCCTGAAGAATAAATCTGCAATGTATGAAGCATCAGCAGTGGTTTTGCATGGCAAGAAATGTGCCATTTTACTGAATCTATCCACTACAACAAAAACACTATCAAAGCCTTTCCTTGTCCTTGGTAAACCCAAGACAAAATCCATACTGATGCTTTCCCATGGTCTGGAAGGAATGGGTAAGGGCTGATATAAACCTGCATTGGTTGACCTGCCTTTAGCTTTCTGACATATCACACATGTCTCCACAAATTTTCTGACATCTGACTGCAGCTTAGGCCAAAAGTAATGTCTTCTGACCAGATCAAGGGTCTTGTCTAGACCAAAATGACCTGCCATAGCTCCACAATGTTTCTCCTTGATTATATTTAATCTCATAGAACACCTTGGAATACACAACTGTCCACCCTTGAACAGCAAACCATCCTGAATCAAAAATTCAGAGAACTCAGCATGATATTTCTCCCCAAAAGAAGTACATACCTGATATATTTCTCCAAAATCTTCATCAGACTCATACATGGTCTTGAGTGAATCAATGCCAACACTCTCTAGCTGAATCTGATTGACTGTTAGAACTCTTCTGATGCTTCAATGTAAAAGTGAAAGCCTGTAAGGTTTCTACCCATTTCATATGTCTGTGGTTCAGCTTTTCCTGGCTGTTTATGAAACTCAGAGCCTGGTTATCTGTGAATACTATGAATTCCTTTGGCATCAAGTAATGCCTCCATTTCTTGAGTGACTGAACTAAAGCATACATTTCCAGATCATATGATGAATACCTCTTCTTAGCATCATTGAGCTTTTCACTGAAAAATACAACAGGTCTACCTTCTTGGCTGAGTACTGCTCCAATGGCCATGTGACTGGCATCACATTCTACCTGAAAGATTTTGTTAAAATCTGGAAGTGCAAGGACTGGCTGCTGTGCCACCTTCTTCTTCAGTGTCTCAAAGGAATCATCTGCTCCTTGAGTCCAAACAAATCTGCACTTCTGTCCTCCTTTGATGGTATCCAGCATGGGTGCACAAATATGACTAAATCCTCTGATAAACTTCCTGTAGAAGGTTGCTAACCCATGGAAACTTCTGACATCATTCATAGTCTGTGGAGTTGGCCAAGACAATATGGCACTTACCTTTTCCTTATCCATCTGTAACTTTCCTTGTGAAATGACAAAACCTAAATATGTGATCTCCTTTTGCATAAACAAGCACTTGTCTAAATTTATCATCAGCTGCTCTTCATGTAACCTCTTAAGAACCAAATCTATATGCCTGAGATGTTCTTCTTTTGTGTTACTGAAAATCAGAATGTCATCTAGATATACTATGACAAACTTACCAATGAATTCTTTCAAAACCTCATTCATCAATCTCATGAAAGTACTAGGTGCATTAGATAAACCAAAAGGCATAACCTTCCATTCATATAACCCTTCATTTGTTTTGAATGCTGTTTTCCATTCATCCCCTGGTCTAATCCTGATCTGATGATATCCACTCTTCAAATCTATTTTTGTAAAGTACTTAGCACTTCCCAAACAATCAAGTAAATCCTCTATCCTAGGGATTGGAAACCTATACCTGATTGTGATCTTGTTAATAGCTCTGGAATCAGTGCAAAGCCTCCAAGTACCTTCCTTCTTTGGTGCTAGTACAGCTGGTACTACACATGGACTTAGACTCTTCCCAATCAGACCTGAATCCAACAATTCTTCAATCTGTCTGGATACTTCTGCATTCTGTTCTGGAGTAAGCTTATAGGCTGCTTTGTTTGGAAGTGTTGACCCTGGAATTAAGTCTATGCAATGACTGATATCTCTGACAGGTGGTAGGGATCTTGGCATTCCCTCTGAAATGACACCTTTGTACTTATCCAATAGCTCTTGGACAGCTGGGTCTATGAACCTTGGCTTCTTCTCTTTCTTGACTTCTTGCTGCTGTTCTTTATTCACACTCATACATGGGATTAGGGCATATGCAACTGCACCTTCTGCTGCTACTTCTTTCATGAACTGTTTGCCTTCCATCAGCATGACCTTCACCTCTTTTCCTTTAGATTTCTCCTCTTTCTCTGCCAATGGGAATAAATGTATTTCCTTACCATCTTTAGTGATTTTATAGGTATTCCTAACACCATCATGTTTTGCCTTCAAATCATACTGCCATGGTCTACCAAATAAAAGATTGCAAGCATCCATCTTGGTAATATCAAACAGCAACTTATCCTTATATCCACCAATCTGAAATTCTACCCAAGCCTGCTCTTCTACAGTTGTCTGCTGACCTTGTGTAAGCCATGAGACTTTATATGGGGATGGGTGAGGCAATCTCCTAAGCTTAAGCTTTGTCACCATGTGTTCAGACACAAAATTCTCAGTAGAACCAGAATCAATCAAAACTTTACATGCCTTACCTCCTGCTTTGCAAATAGTTCTGAAAAGAGACTTTCTCTAAGGGGATTCTTTGTCAGGTACCTTCATGGTAGTCACTGTTCTTCTCATCATCAGAGACTCTCCACTTTCTGGGTATGCATAATTATCAGGAGCATTCACACTCTGAAAATCATTAGAGCTTGTCCTACTTTGATTATCAGGTTCTTGGACCAGATTTGTTCTCCTTTCTCCTGCTGAGCTTGTGGCCTTTTCTGGACATCTGCTGGCTATATGGCCTTCTTTGTTACAGTTATAACATCTGATGGATCCTCTGCCCTAGGATCTTCCTCTGAAAGGTCTTCTACCTCTGAAGTTTCCTTGCTGACTAAAATTCTCTCTCTGGTTCTGACTATTGTTGCCCTTACTATTGTCATGACTGGATTCTCCTTGATATCCCTGTCCATGTCCTCTGCCTCTAAAAGGACCTCTTCCACCTCTTTGTTGTCTTCCTCTTCCTCTATTGTTTTGTTCTTGTTTTCTCTTTAACTTCTCTTCCACTTTTAATGCCAACTGAAAACTTTTCTGGACTGTATCTGGATTATGCAGACTGAGATCTTCCTGAATGTTAAACCTCAATCCATTAAGGTATCTGGCTACCTTCTCTTCTTCACTTTCTTTTACCTTTGTCTTCATACAGAGTTTCATGAATTCTTCTGTATATGAGCTGACATCTAGCTCCTTCTGCTTCAGGTTTTGCTTCCTTTTGTGTAATTGGATACTGTAATCCAATGGGACATAAGCTTCTTTTACCAATGCCATCATCTTCTTCCATGTGGCAACTCTACGTTTTCCTTCCTGTACTCTATCATCTTGAACAAAATTCCACCATGTCAAGGTAGCTTCTTTCCTCTTTGACTGTGCTATCTTCACTCTCTGTTGTTCTGGTATCTCCTCTGTTTCAAAGAAATTGTTCAAACAGTCTATCCATTCCATTACTGAATCAGGATCCATCTTGCCTGTAAACACTGGCAAATCCAGTTTCACATCCATGGTTCTCCTCTCCATGGCCTTGAGGGCGTTCAGCAGTGGTCTCTGGTCTGCAGGAATGACCTCCTCGCTCCAATTAGGGATCTCTTCTTCTTCCCTATCTTCTTCTTTACCAGAACCTACTCTGCTCCTCAATTTTGCTATCTCATCTTTCAATTCCTGATTCTGAGCCTTCACGGCCTTGCTTTCTGCAATCTGTTTCTTCACCAGAACTGCCAACTCAGCGTTGGTCATCCTTGCTAGAACCTCAGATGTTCCTTCTTCGTCTGACATCCTGCTTCTTTTTTCCAGAAGATCCTAACCTTTGCTCTGATACCACTATGATGCAGAGGTAAACGCAACGAGAGCTAACTAACAGGAAGGAGGAGCCAATAATACAAACAGCATGATAAAAATCCCTATCGGCTCAGCATCATCATCATATTTCCTGCAAACACCAACAGCATCATCATCATATTTCGGACGAGCACAATTATCCTCCTGCCGACTACTGTTCACTCCCTCCGTTTTCCGCCTATCATCATCATCATGATGTTCAACTAGCGCAAACATCCTCCTGTTGCACTGTTCATCGGGCGCCAAGCTCCATCGGCATCATCATGATATGCAGCACCCCCTTCGTCAGCAGGATATCCAATATCCGGTTGCTCCAAAGATCCTGATGATGATCACCTTCAGCACCTTCCCTTCGATACCCCGATAGCCGACGATACAAGCAACAGCATCATGATATGATTTATCCGGTTCTCTCGAAACCTCCTGATGATGTTAACACAACTTTCTGCCGAGGACTTCCGCCGATACCTAAGCACTTAACGACAGCAGGATAAACTTGCATAGGGGGATATCTCAATATCCTGATGACGATGACGTCATATCCTGGTGAGATGACGTCACCCAATATCCTGATGACCTCTTCAACACTTAGTCAAAAAAAATGAACTTTCACTCCCGCATCTGCTAGCGATACACGGATGATGGGCACTCTCGAGAGATGATCCTGACGGTGATATATACGCTGAGTATATATCCGACTTAAAACATCCTGATGCACTTGCAACATGCAAACTTCATCAGCTTCACGACCCGATCCTGATGGCGGTGTATTCGCAGATGACGATGCGACTCAATCCAACTGGAAACGCACATGCAGACTCCTGTATATCCGTCCGCTGCATGTAAACACTCAGAACCATACGATTTCACAAAGGCAATAAGATGATCGGGCCGGATCACCTTCAAACCAAAATTTAACAGCTTATCCTTCTAGACCTAGCACATGAGGATGCTAGGCTGATTCACAGCATGCTCCTAACTGATCTCTTGAACGATGCAATGCATAAACAGAAAACACAAATGCAAACTAAGCTATAATACAGGACCATTCCACCGATTTACAGGATCAACCGGTGGAAGGGTTGAAAGTGTCCATCAACTTGCAAATAGAAAGGAAATCAAAACAGATACAGCTGATAAACTCAGATAATGCAAATGATGAGATCTTATTCAAATGAAATTCAAGAATTCTGAATACAGCCTCACAATGTCTGAACTGTTCTCCTGAATCTCAACTCAATCACAACACCAATACATAACGCAACTAACATAACATCTGTCAATATCTTAAACCCTAACAGATCGAAGGTATATATAGTAAAATCCTTCGAGTACTACCAACTCACTTCCCAGCGGCTGGGAGCTTCCAAGCGGCTGGGAGAAGGACAACTCAGACTACCTGATCACGATCTGTAACTGCCTACACATACTCCTAGGCTGATCTAATACATAGCATCGGTCCAATGGACCGTATTACATGATGAAGTCAAACATACTAAAAATAGACTAATGCCCTGTCATCATGTGGACAATTAACCTATATCCTGATCATGTATGGGTGCTCCTGCACCACCCTTTGTTGGCCTATTCAATTTGAATTATGAATATTTAGTGGGAATAGATATATAAGCATGTTTAAGACTTCATTTTACACCTAGATGGATAATGCAAACTTGTGATCTTATGCTAAGGATATTCAAGGCTTTAATTGTGTTGAAAAGTAGTATTGTGTTGTGTTTGTTCATGTTTGTGGCAGATTTGTCTTCATCAATCCATCTCCTCATGGTGTGAAAGATCATCTCCCTATGAGAGCTTCACCTCCATGGTGACATTTACTTTGTGTTTCAATCGTTTATCATATCATTGCTTTTGCCTCTGTCCACCGAGGACACACTCTCTATCTAACAATGGTGTTGGAAGGCTTGAATGCCATTCTGGGGCTTGACCAAGGCAAGCTCCTAAACACCACAACCCCCAACCCCTCTCTTGTGATTATAGGTGACAGGTGTTCGATCTTGAGGAGAGAAATTGCAGAGGATCATTACAGAGCATAAGGATTCCAGATCTAAAGAAAGTTACGTAAAATATCCCTAAAAGGACAAAGGTGATCCCTCTTTTGTCCCTCAACTTATCATTGTCAAAAATCCCTGAGCAAGAACAATCTACAGCATATTTGGCTCTTGACCTCTAGAAATTGTGCCACATTGGACAAGGGCGATCCCTATTTTCTCCCCAAAGTTTCCTCTTTCCAAAATTAAAATCCTAGTATGTTTCCAGTCTATATTTAGTGCCTTCATGTGCAAGCATTTGTCGAGATTCATCCGTTTGTTTACAATTTTGCATAATTAGGGTTTTAGGCCTAATTCGATTAGGGTTTTGACAAAATATCAATCTATTCTATCTTTTCGAGCATCTCATAGTGACATTAAACCTATAGCTGAGTCCTTTATCATAGTTGTGACTTAGCTCGATCTATGTCCTTGAATGTATGTGTGAAAGAAGGGTTTGATTGAATCTAATTAACACACAATTTGATCATCCCCATTTTTCCACATAGCTATTTAGAAAAAATGCATACTAAGATTCTAAATTCATTTAGATCTCTAATCTTCAATCTATTCAATTTTTCCTCCCCCTTCCTACCTTCTTGTAATATATTCTCGCCTTCATATAAATATCTCATGATGTAGTAACGTAGTGTTGACCAAAACATGGAACAATGCCCTATTCACATGTGATGGTAATCATGAGGCCAAAAATAAATGATTCCAATCATTACCCTTCCTTACTATTAGGTGAATTCCCTTGATTATTGCAAAGTGACCCATTCAAACATAAGTACAGTAAGGTATAATGTTTTAAACTTGTTGTGACTTTCACTATGAAACCTAGGACCAAAACTTAATTATATGACCTTATAATTAGCATGAAAATCAAATGTATTAGCATGTAATCTTGAAATATACCCTTTTTGCTAAAAAAACACACAACTTACAAAAAGGAAACCAAATACAATAATTGACATGTGGACATGTTCAAAGTCCCAATACAATGTCACAATTACAATTTAACAAAACTATGATAAATATGTGATATCACACAAGAGAAACATTGTTTATAACTTGGATTGCACAATCAACAAACTAGAGTCAAAAAATGAATGCTGAAAAAATAAAATACATGTGATAATAATTTTAAAACCTTCAAAAGAAAAAGAAAAAACACTAAGAAAATATTTTTCAAGTGATGCAAGATTCCTTGACCCCTAAGATGCATTGTTATATTAGACATCCTAGGTAACAAAATTTTGAGTTGGGTGCTCAAAGTTAAGGAACTAAGAAAGATTGTTTTATATCCACCCAAGTCAATGTACTTATTTATAAATATATTTGTCCTTCTTTAGTCCCTTTCCTTTCCATATAACAAGATATTCATTGTACTTCTTCCTAGCTTTATTTCTTATGCACACATCTAAAACCTGCAATATTGCTTCTCATACTTCTTAGGAACTTGTTGCTTCCAATCAAACCCTTACAACAATAATGTGCTAATAAATTGTCTTTATATTCATGATAATCATATAAATAAGCACCATTGAATATTGGTGAGATGTCTGAACCTTTCAAAAAATCAATTTCATAAGAATTTTTAGAAAATCTACACAAAATTATGCAAGAACCAATCTTCTTGGGTTTCAAATTATTATAAGTCCCTGTAGGAAAGTGTTCCTTTCTCAAGTGTGCCATGACCAACTCTCCATCTAAGTAAGTCTTCTCTCTTTTGTGTTCATTTGCATTATCTTTATAATTGTCATTATTCATCTCCAACCTATTTCTTAACTTGCATATGCACCTCCTTCATGTATTGTGCAAAGTCTTTTGCATCCATGATAACATGTTTATCATATGAATTCTTTGCTAAGTCTATAATACTTTTTGGGGATATTGAAATAGTGTCTTACCTACGGACCTATTTATTAAATTATTTAACAAAAATTTAGCTTGCACCAATATGGAATCCTATAGGTTTGACTTGATCTCAACCAAACTTCTTAAGAGATTGACAAGAAGCCTATTGACAAACTCAATTTAACCATCTATATATGGATTTTCTGCAAAACTATAATTCAACTATGTAACCAACTTCTTCCATAATTTACACAAAAAATTACTCAAAAACTTAGTATCTTTATCTAAAGTGATACTTTGTAGAAACCCATGTACCATAACTACTTATTTGAAGAACAAATCTACAATCCTAGATGCATCATTAAACTTTTGACAAGGAATGAATTGCATCAATTTTTAAATCTATATACAAGTATGAATATAGAATCATTACCTCTCTATGTTCATGGTAGTCCAAGGACAAACTCCATGGAAAGTTCTTTCCAAGGTCTCTCTAGTATTGGCAATGGCTTATATAGTCTTGTATTTTGAGCCACATTTTTAGCAACTTGATAAATTCTGCATCTTTTAATAAATATTTTGACATCTTCATTCAAATATGGTAAGTAATATCTCTCCTCTAGTATACCCAGAGTTTATCTACATAAAAGTGTCCTCCAAGTCTTCCATTACATAGTTCCTTGATGAGATTAGCCCTTATTCAACTCTATGGTATACATAATTATTTCCTTCTGAAAAGGTATTATTTATAGACAAAATAATCCATAATTATTTCCTTCTGAAAAGGTATTATTTATAGACAAAATAATCCTCAAATAAACATTTACCTCTAACATAGTATTCTATGCAAGTTATACATGCATCTACACAATCTAGATTTGTAGCCTATAAATCATTCATCATTTCCATTCCTACCAATTCATTTATCATGGTGGACAATAATGATCGCCTTCTACTCAAAGCATCTATAACTTTGTATGTTATACCAACCTTGTGTTTGAGAAGAAATGAGTAACCATGCAAGTATTCTACCCACTTCATGTGTCTTTGGTTCAACTTTGTCTATTTATCAATGAATCTCAATGCCTAATGATCAATATATAATACAAATTCCTTTAGCATCAAATAATGCCTCCACTTATGTAAATCTTGAATGATAGCATAAAAATGTTCATCATAAACTAAATACTTCTTCATAGCTTGATTAATTTTTCACTAAAATAACAATGGGCTTACCCTATTGACTCAAAATAGCACACTAGCTTTATCGTCAGTGTTACAATTAGCTTGAAAAACTTTCTCAATGTTTGGAAGTGCCAACACTAGCTCTTATAGGATTTTTTCAAGAGTTCAAAACTCTTTTATGCAATAAATGTCCACTCAAATCCTCCTTTCTATATATAATGTGTTAGAGGCACATATATCCCAATAAAAAAATTTATGAACTTCCTATAAAAACTTTCCAAGCCATGGAAACTTTTGATCTCTATTCCATTCCACGACAACGGCTAATCAAAATTTGATCAAACCTTTTTAGGGTCCATTCTCAATCCATCTTGAGATATCATAAATTCCAAGTAAATCAACTCCTACATGAAATTTCATTTCTTTAAATTCACACAAAACTTCTCCTTTCAACTACACTAAAACATATTATAGGTCTACAATATGTTCCTCCTTTGTCTTTCTAAACTCCAAAATGTCATTCGAATAAATAATGAACCTAAAATGACTTCAAGACCTCATTCATCAACCTCATAAACATGCATTACTTGTTACTTAGCCCAAATGGCATGACTAGCCACTCATATAGTCCATCCTTTGTTATGAAAGTTGGCTTCCATTCATTCCCTTCATAGATTATGATTTGATGGTAATTTCTCTTGAGATCAATTTTAGAAAAGTAACATTCTCCACTCAATCCATGCATAGAAATAGAGACCTATACTTGATGGTGATTTTGTTGATAGTGTAGGAGTCTATACACATCCTCCATTCTCCTCCCTTCTTTAGCACACGTACTCCAAGTACAAGGCAAGGGCTCATACTTTTGCTAATCAAACCTATTCACCATAGTTCTTCAACTTGTGTGTTCATCTTAACACTAATATCAAGACTCGTCCTATGTGGTGCCTTATTTGGTAAACTCAATCATTGGATTAGATCCATACAATGTGAAATATTGTGTACATTGTTGATGATCCTTCTCATATTCCACTATCCATAATATATTCAAATTCCTTCACTAGTTATTCCTCTTCTATAGCCTCAAAGTTGTGTAGCTTACTTTTCTCTACTAGTGCAAGATTAACAACCAATGCATGACATTCCTACAAGTTTTGAATCTCATTGAGAAAATATTTAGTAGTCAAATACATTACCTTGCTATATGTGACTTCTTGTTCAACCTTTAATAGCCACAATTCAAAATTCTTTCCACCCTTAGTGATGATGAAATTGTTCTTCCACCCATTATGAATGATGCAAACACTATATTATTATGGTCTACCCAACAACACATGAAAAGAATCCATAGGAATCACATCACACTAAATTTCAACAAAGTAAACTCCAATGTGAAATGTAACTAAGTATTGTTCCTTCATAATGATCTACTAACCCTTCTATAACCATGAAATTGTTGAACTGCACCAGACAACTGAGAGGGGGGGTGAATCAGTTGTCCTAAAACTTTTAACCAATTATGAACATCAACTTATCAGTTACTTATATTCTAGTATAACTATGAAAGCATAAAATGAGAAGCTCAACACAATAACATAATCAACACAAAAGACACCAGATTTTTATGTGGAAAACCCTAAAGGGGAAAAACCACAGTGGGTGTTAGCCCATAGAAATATATAAGTTATATCAATACCGAAAAATAGAGGCTCACTACCTATAGGGCTCACTACCCAAATTGCTCATTGCAAAGAACGGCTCACTGCCAAAGGGGTGGCTCACTACCAAGGGTGGCTCACTGCCAAGGGTTGGCTCACTGCCAAAATGGTGAACTGATTAAGTAGCATCTACTCCATGCCTAGGTTCATTTCCTTTGAAGCATAATAAAACTTCTCTACTTTGCTCTTTCACACCTTCGCACTTATCTCCTCATATTCTCACTTATATTCATCTTTTTGCAATTCATTACAAGTCTTTATACAAGTCATCAACCTTGGAATGTACATCAAGGTCAGAAATACATTCATCAACTGTTGGAACAATCTCCAAGGTTAGCATTACAAACATACATAGAATAGGTTTAGACCTAATACAAAATTAACTAAGGAAAATATGTAAATATGTATGCGGATCACATTGTTCCTTAGTTGGGACTCAAATGCAATCTTCCACAACACGTCACGCCTCTACAATCTTCAATGCTTCTCCACAATTAATGAAATCAACCAAGTCAGCCAAGACTAGTGAGAACATTAGGTCTTCTAAGAATATTCTTTAACCATGATCCAAATTTCTCTTCGTGGACCAATCTAAAGGTAGGAACATGATCAAGAGACATCCACAAGCACATTGTAATCACCAAGAACAACTGCATGATCTCTAACCACTATGTCAAGAAGATTCTTCAAACCAGAGCACAAGAACAACACTGTCAACCACTGTCATAAGTAAAGGATAGCTTGCAGACCACCAAATCATGAACCATTGTAGTTGAAGGCACTTAACATCATTCTAGACTTAACTCTAGAACCGCAGACTAAAATACTTCAATGCAGAGGAATGCGAAGCATAACGCTTTCTCCCTATCAGTACCAAACATACAGGAAAAGCAGTTTTCACTCTGGTAAACATAACTCACTCAAATATTCATACTAGAGGTTCAAACTTGGAATATAACACCTTTAGATAGACTTCTAAATAACTTCCAATCTATAGACAAAGATATTCATCCTACATAAAATGTAGAGCAATCTTTTAGACTGTTCTTTAGTATGCAATACACTATTTTCAGTATAACTCTTTGTTTCTACTAGAGGAGCTAATTTTCTCAATATCCTCATCAAGATTGCTTAGATAAGTAAATACAAAGCATCTTACTCATTACAAATAGCTAGCAAGATAGGAGCATAGTTGACACCAATGACAACATAGATATGTTGACATCAATGACAACACCGATTAGGCACATACTTGCAACAATCTCCCCCTTTATCATTAATGGCAACATATGATGTGAAAAACTAAAAATACCATCAAGACAAGATTCTCCCCCTTTCTCTTTACACATCTGCATTCTTTCTCCCCCTAAGTTTTTCACATGATTTCTCTCCCCCTTTGACATCAATGGCAAAGGGCACATACTTGCATGTTGCAACTCTGATCCACTGAACTTTCTTTGTTTATCAACACTTTTCATCTAGCTACTCCCCCTAAGAGGTAGCCCTTAAAACATCAATCCAGATCAAAGAATGACACTTTGAGCTCCACTGGATTGATGCATTCCTATGCATCTTAGTTCAGGGCAAAAGGGGTAATGACCCCTAACTTTTTTCTAAGATACTCAAAGGTATCTTTAGGTAGAGGCTTAGTGAAAATGTCTACAATCTAATCCTTTGTGGACACATATTCCAACTTTACTTTGATCTTTGTCACCTTATCTCTCAAAAAGTGACACCTTATTGATATGTGCTTTGTTCTTGAGTGCATCATTGGATTCTTTGAAATGTTTATGGTACTTGTATTGTCACAAAAGATTGTAATTGGATCTTCATACACAACTCTTATATCCTTCAAAGTCTACTTCATCCATAATACTTGAGTGTAACAACATGTTGCAATATACTTTGCTTCTGTAGTTGACAAAGAGATTGAATCTTGTTTCTTGCTCAACCATGAGACCAATCTATTACCCAAGAAGAAAGCACCTCCACTTGTACTCTTTCTATCATCAACATCTCTGGCCCAATCTGCATCTGTATAAGCACTGAGAGTGAAATCATTGCCCTTTGGATACCATAAGCCATGATCTAGAGTACCTTTTAAATACCTTAGGATTCTCTTAACTACCATCACATGTGATTCTCTTGGATCAGCTTGAAACCTTGCAACAAGACAAACTGCATGCATAATATCAAGTCTGGTTTGAGTTAGATAAAGCAATCCTCCAATCATGGATCTATATTTTTTCTGATCAGCCTTAGGTGATTCATAAGTTTTCTTCAACTTGCAGCTAGTCACCATGGGAGTACATACCAATTTAGAGTCTTCCATCCCAAGCTTCTTCAACAACTCTTTCACATATTTAGACAGAGATATGAAGATTCCTTTATCTGATTGATTTATTTGAAGACCTAGAAAAAAATTTATCTCACCAAACATGGACATCTCAAAATCTTTTTGCATTTCACCAGCAAATTTTATACACATACTTTAATTGCCTCCAAATATGATATCATCGACAAAGACTTCAACAATCAGAATTTGATCACTATTAATATTAAAATAAATATCACTGTTAGTAGTACCTTTATTGAGCCCTAACTACAATAAGTACTTATCCAACCTTGCATACCAGGCTCTAGGAGCTTGCTTGAGTCCATACAAAGCTTTCTTCAACCTACACACAAAATCACCTTAGTCTGATAACTTAAATCCTTCTGGTTGTTCAATGTAAACTTCCTCTTCCAACTCACCATTTAGAAATGTAGACTTTACATCCATCTGATACACTTTGAAATCATTGTGGGCTACAAATGCCAGAAATATTTTGATTGCCTCAATCTGGGCTATTGGAGCAAAAGTCTCTTCAAAATATTTTCCTTCAATCTATGAATATCCTTTGCATGCAAGTCTTGCCTTATTCCTTACAACTGTTGGCAAGAGACACTATATGGATTCATGGTTGCTGTCATTGATGGCAACAAAGGTCATCCCAGATATCTGCAAGTCATGGTGTGTCTCTACTAGAAGTCAGAATGAAGATTATTGTGGTTCGGTGAACAAGAACAGAGCATGTGGCAAGCTCCGACAGACAGGTCTGGATCTCTCAGAGGAAGTATCTTGGTGCAGTGCGGATCTGGGGAAGTCAAGAGGACTAACTTGAGTGGTATATTCCAAGGATTTAGCCTCCAGTGATGGACAAGGAAAAAGATATGAATAGTTGAGTACCAGATTCCTGAGTGACAATGTGAACAGAGGAAGAACTGACTGACAGAACATCAGACTATTTTCCGGATGTGTTACTGATGATGGTAAAGGTTATGAAGGCATGAATCATGTTTGGCCAACATGATTAATGATATCTACAAGTATATGCTTGATCCGCATTACTTGATGTGCAAGGATTTAGCCGACAGAATAGAGTTTGTGAGAAGATAGACTATTCCAGGTGCCGACTAGAAAGATAATGAAATCACTTGTACGGATATATATATAGGATGGATTTAGTTATGAGATGACATAAAATGTGACGTGATATGCAAATAAGAGTAGAGTAGAATAGAAACAGTAAGAAAGATCCGGTATGTGAAAGGAAAGCAGAATAAAGAGAAGAGAAAGATGAAGTGCAACAAATCAGTGTACTGAGCCTAACCGGAACTGAACTCTAGCATATGTGGATGCTTCCAATCAGTTCAAGTATTGTACAACATTCTTTTGTAGATAGTGTGTCTCCTTGTAGGCAGTGTGCCTCCTTTGTGAGCAGTGTGCTCGGGCACTGAGCCCTAATTGGCAAGTGCCATTTTGTAATTCCTTATTCTTCTAACAGAGAATAATCTTTGGGTTAATCACCCCGTGGTTTTCTCCTTTAACAGGGTTTCCACGTCAAAAATATTGAATGTCATGTGTTTTTCATTTCATGGTAATGTTTGCTTGTTTGAATTAATGCTGCATTGATTAATAAGGAAGTTCAGAAAGAAGAAATAATTAGGATAACTGATTCACCCCCCCTCTCAGTTATCCACAATTGGTATCAGAGCAAGGTTCCTCCTAATAGAGCCTAATAGCTTGAGGAAGATCTGGGAGTTCAAATGGATGCATATGGTTTAAGGGAGCAACTCAAGACTTCTCTTGAGGATCTTGAATAGTCAAACTCTGAAGTCAATGAATTAAAGGAAAGACTCAAACGGGCTGATGAATTCATGAGAGAACTAAAAGACAAATGAAGTCTCTCTATGAAAAAGAGAAAGGAGCTACTCCAACAATTGGCAAGACAAAGTGAAGAAAGTAATGCAAATGAAGAGCTGACTGAGAAAACCAAGTTATGTGAAAAGTTATCAAAAGAAGTCATTATGGTAAGACATGAAATGGAATCAGGAGTTATAAAGTTTACTCAAGAGATTGAAGAGAAAAGAAAAATTGAAGACAATCTAAGACAATCTCTCAAAGAGAAATCAGAAGATTGCCACCAGATGGATAGGATTATCAGACATCTTGAATCTGATCTTGAAGATGCTAAAGATAATGAAGAAAAACTTGAGGATCAAATTGTCTCTCTCAAAAGGGATCTTCAAACAGCAAATGAATATAAAGAGAAATTCAAGATAAGTTCTGCTCAACTTGAAGTTCTTCTTGGAAGTCAAAAGAGGGCAGATGACAAGTGTGGTTTGGGATATGAGAAAGGAGAAAGCTCCAGATCCAGTTAGAAGAATTTTGGATCAGAAAATCCAAGGAACAGACCTAGAAGACCTCCAGTAAGACATCCCAATGCTCAAAGATATCCATCCTTCAATGGATACTGCCACAGCTGCAATCACTTTGGTCACAAAGCTAATCAGTGCAGAAAGAGAATGAATCAGACTAATTCATCCTTCTCCGGACAATGCTTTAACTGCAAAAGGTATGGACATAAGTCTCATGAATGCAGAAATATGCAAATGAACAAATCATTCAATGGTAGATGCTTTACATGCAATAGAGTAGGTCATATGGCTAATCAATGCAGATCAAGAGGTTATCAGTCAAATATGCAAAGAAATGTTGTTTGCCAAATCTGTAATAGGTCTGGTCATAATGCAAAAGTCTGCAGAAGCAAGAATCAGGACAAAAGAGGTCCGGTATATAATCAGAATCAAGACAAGGATAAACAAAAGATGAATGCGGATGAAGTTAGGAATGAGATGAACAAGATTTGGGTAAAGAAAAGTTTAGAGAAGGTAGAGGTTGGATCCGCACTAGACTCTGGTGCTGATATTCCTTCCAGAAATTAAGAAATGAGCTCTAGCTCAGGGGGAGACACAAAGAAAACCCTATTCCCCCAGCCAATCAAGTGGTGCCGGATTAGGCACAAGATGCAGAGTAAAGGGTTTGTAGATATGAGTCTTGAGATGATCGAGCTAAGATTTCAGAGGTCTGCATGAAGATGTGAAGAAGTTGTGATCAATCATGTAGAACCTGTTCCAGGAGATGCTCCAGAATGACAGAGGATTACAAAAAGGTCCAGAGAGATCCGAAAGTGCATTGTCTTATTTTGCGGATTGGACAGAGTATTTGGGATGTCCTTGTGATGTGTCATCTTGATTTGTTCATGGTTGGAAGATCCGCATGATGTTCATAGATCAGGACTAGGACTAATCCGGTTCTTCAAGTCATCTGAATAAGGCAAACCAGAATAATATAGGTCGAGCATTTATTGCAATCAGATATTAGGGTTTGCAGAGCAATATAAGGGATTTCTCATTAATCACTTGTTCATTCTGCAATCAAGAAGAAACAAAAAGTGGAGCTCTGCAATAAAATTCATCAAGCTTATTGAAGATCACTCACAGAAGTTATTACATCCAGAAATCAATCAAACCAACTCCGTGTAACCAAAGGCGCATAAGGTATTTTCTGTTTTCAATATCTCACTGCAAATCTTTTGAAAAATGGCTACTCTAAATATAGTTAAGATCTCTGATAGACCTCTCCCCACATTCAAGAAACATCCATACAAATCTTTGGAGGTAGATCCCCTAGGAGCCTTCTCTAGTGTTCCGCATGGTGTATTGCATACGAAGGACATTAGGGTTTACATACATGCTAATATTGAAGACTTTGGAGAATCAAAATTGATGGATATCTATCACAAACAGTTGATAGACAATTCCCTTAAGATTAAACCTCAGTTTAAAGCCATCCGGGATAAGCACTTTGCATAGTGCATTCATTTCCCCTATTTTGAAGAAGATGAATGGGTCCGGTATGTACTGAGTAGAGTGCATGACAATTTCCTATGGTTGAACAAGCCTTTTATGATCACCAAAGATGCAATTAGGGCTGTAACCGGTCTGCACTCATCCGGTGGAACACCTATCCTCAAGTCTGTCAAAAATCAGACAGTTAGTAATGCAACCGGATCAAAATTTGAAAAGAGAGCTATGACAATTGAAGACATCACTAAACCGGATGTCAAATTTGCATCTATGATAATTGGTTACAAGATTTATCACTCCAGTAGGGAAAATTCAGTATCAGGAACTATAATTTACATAGCTTATCAAATGCTAAAAGATAATGCAGACTATGATTTGTGTGAGCTTCTTCTAAACCAACTTTTGGAAAATCTGCAGAAGATTAAGAAGGACAAGAAGAACTCCTTCAAGTATGGTAGTTTGATCCTTTGTCTATTCTTTTATTACATGAATGAGCTTCTCAGATCTAGTGGATGGATATGGTAGAATGACAAACCAATTGCCATCCAAATCAGAGATTATTTGCATGGACTTGGAGATGCCAAAGCAATAAATACAGCCCTGTGGGGATATTTCAAGAACTTTCAGAGCATGATGCAAGCAAGAGAAAGAATTCCCCAGTCTCTTATTGAGAAGTACAAAGACATAGTATGCTTTATGGTAGAAACAGATCAGTGCCTAATGGAGGCAGCAGAGCCAAGGATAGTCTGGATCATGCCCATGGGGTATGAGGTTGATGAACAGATTGTGGAACTGCATGTTCAACACATGCTTAGTCAGCCCAAAGATCCAAAAGCAGAAAGGTTTGGAACCTTTGAGGAGATGAGTGTGAAGATCCATGTGGAACTCAAAGAACCTGAGATAAAGAGGAAGGTGAGAAAAGAAGTAGAGCATATTGCTCAAGGCCCAGGCATCCCAAAGGAGGCACTTGATGCCAATCGGGAAAAGAGGCGAAAGGTTGAGGAAGAGAAGAAAGAGGCAGAAAAGAAAAGCAAGAAAAGTACTCCAATGGAAACCTCAACCTCGACCAGATCATCAAAAGGATCTACACCTGTCACAACCAAAAGCTCAAAAACATCAAAACCAGAAGGTCAGACATCTGGTAAAGGAGAGAAAAGGTCTAAAATAAAAGCCACAAGGGCTTATACAAGTCAGAAAGATGAAGAGGAAACTGAATCAGATGAGGGGGTAAAGGAAATAAAGAAACAGAAGAAGAAAGGATCCGGTAAACCCTCCACAAGCCAAGACAAGGAAGAAATGGCAAAGGAATTTGTTGAAAAGCCCACCCTGTCTCTAGAGAGTGTAATCAAATCAGTCACTGTGGATGGAAACCTTCAACCAATGGTCGAATTCTATGATGACTACAATGAGGCTGACCAAAAGATCCTGTAGGAAGCCACAATCAGGTATTTGAACATATACAATAAGGCTTTCATTGAGATTATATCTCTAATTCCTAAAATCCTAGAAAAGGAGTTAGAAATAAGAAAGAACAATGCCCAGGTGAAAGATCTTGAGATCCAGGAGTAGATAGCTATTCAGCTATATCCTCAAATTGATCCCAAGACAATGAACATAATATTCAAAGACTGCAAAGATGAGTTCAGGAGTAAAGCAAGGATGAATCAACTCATGCTTGGTGAGACTGACAAGGTGGCCATGGATACAGAAGAGATCCTCTGGAAGGCCTTCAAAAGGTTTAATCTTCCTATTGTAGAGGACTTGGGTACTGATCCCTCATCCACAAGTGTTGCAAAAGAAACTTCTGAGAAAGCAACAGAAGAGATGGGCCCTGAACAAACCAACATTTCTCCTCTGGTTTCCCCTACAGTCTCTAGATCCAAAGAAGAAGAGAAATTACAGGAGAAAGAAGCAGCGGTAAAAGAAAAAGAAGTTGACAATACCAAGGTTGCAGAGAAAGAGAAGACTCCAATAGAGAAAACCACAACTGATAGTGGTAAGAATGTAGAAGGAGAGAAAACTCCAAAGGACAGCTCCAAGATTGCAGAAGAGAAGAAACATCTGTCTCCAGCAAGAGACACTGCACAAACTGTCCAAAAATTTTTGAGCAAAGAAACAATAGAGATTGATGAACCGGAGCTTCTACAAGGTCCATTCAATTTTGATTCCCTCTCTCCGGTACAGACAATGAAGATAGCTTCATTTGCAAATGCTAAGGCAAATGAAAAACTCCTAAAGTCTCATATGGAAGACTGTGAGTTGATAGAAGCTACTTCCGGAGTGCTTGAAAAGATTATGCCATCAGTCCAGATAGATCCCACAACCTCCTCTTCTGGTAATCTCAAAACCTTAGTCAACAGTGTTGGTACACATTTTGATTCTCTAGAAAAATCAGCTGAAGAAAAGGTCTGGAAGGAGTTTTTGGATAAGAGATTCTCAGAGGTACTAGGATTAATCTCTAATGATAGGAGAAATATGAGTATTGGAATAAAGAGCTTAGAAAATGCTCTTAAGGATGGTGGTGACATTTACAAATTTTGTATCTCCTGGTCAAAAGCAACAGTAGAAATTGAGAAGAAAATAAAAGAGGAATAGGACAAACTACTGAGTTTGTCTCAAAGTTTTGATCCTCTCTCTTCCTCCATAGTAAATCAAGAATGCCAAACTATTGCAATCACAAATGCAATAAAGAACTTTGAAAAGGAAAAGGAAGAATATAATTAACTAGATGGGAGAACTTAGAAGGATGATTATCCCTAAGTTAGAGACCATGCATGAGGCCATAAGTGATGCTAAGACTACCGCCCAAACCAATGATCTGACAGATCTTAAGAGGGTAGAAGCTTTTACGTTTTTGTTGAGTGGTCACATTTCAATTTTGGATAGAATGAAGCAAAGTTGGGTTACAGAACTCATCCAATTGAAGACATCCTTTGCAGACATTCTTCAATTTTTGTGAATATGTAATATACAGCCAAGTATAGTAAAATTCTTGAAAATTTTGGTGTGCGGACCCTACCCTTTGCCATTGATGTCAAAGGAGGAGTGAGGAGCAGTGAAAAATGAGGAATCCAACTAAGGGGGAGCTCTAAAAAATGTATATAAAGACAGAGCATCAGCCAAGGGGGAGCATAGTGTTAACACTTAGTCATTTTTCACTAAGTGTTGCCATCAATGCCAAAGGGGGAGATTGTTGGCAAGAGACACTATAAGGATTCATGGTTGTTGTCATTGATGGCAATAAAGGTCATCCCACATATCCGCAAGTCATGGTGTGTCTCTACTGGAAGTCAGAATGAAGATTATTGTGGTCCAGTGAACAAGAACAGAGCATGTAGCAAGGTCCGACAGACAGGTCCGGATCTCTCAGAGGAAGTATCTTGGTACAGTGTGGATTTAGAGAAGTCAAGAGGACTACCTTGAGTGGTATATTCCAACGATTTAGCCTCTGGTGATGGACAAGGAAAAAGATATGAATAGTTGAGTACCGGATTCCTGAGTGACAGTGTGAACAGAGGAAGAACTGACTGACAGAACATTAGACTATTTTTCAGATGTGTTACTGATGATGGTAAAGGTTATGAAGGCATGAATCATGTTTGTCCAACATGATTAATGATATCTACAAGTATATGCTTGATCCGTATTACTTGATGTGCAAGGATTCAGCTGATAGAACAGAGTTTGTGAGAAGATAGACTGTTCCAGGTGCCGACTAGAAAGATAATGAAATCACTTGTACAGATATATATATAGGATGGATTTAGTTATGAGATGACATAAAATGTGATGTGATATGCGAATAAGATCAGAGTAGAACAGAAATAGTAAGAAAGATCCGGTATGTGAAAGGAAAGTAGAATAAAGAGAAGAGAAAGATGAAGTGCAGCAGATCAGTGTACTGAGCCTAACCGGAACTGAACTCCAGCATATGTGGATGCTTCCAATTAGTTCAAGTATTGTACAACATTCTTTTGTAGACAGTGTGTCTCTTGTAGGCAGTGTACCTCCTTTATGAGTAGTGTGCTCGGGCAGTGAGCCCTAATTGGCAAGTGTCATTTTGTAATTCCTTATTCTTCTAATAGAGAATAATCTTTGGGTTAATCACCCCGTGGTTTTCTCCCTTAACAGGGTTTCCACATCAAAAATACTGTGTCATGTGTTTTTCATTTCATGGTAATGTTTGCTTGTTTGAATTAATGCTGCATTGATTAATAAGGAAGTTCAGAAAGAAGAAATAATTAGGATAACTGATTCACCCCCCTCTCAGTTATCAACAACAACTTCTCCATTCTCATTTAGCTTATTCTTGAAAACCCATTTGGTTTCAATAACATTTTTGTCAGCAGGTCTGGGAACTAATTCCCAAGTATCATTCTTTTCTATCTACATTATCTCTTCTTCCATGGCTTTTACCCAGCTTTCATCATTGCATGCTTCACTCACAGTCTTTGGTTCAACCTTTGAAAGCAAACAGTAATTCACTTGTTCTTTTGTAGCCTTTTTCTTTGTCAGCACACCTTTGTTTTTGTCACCTATAATTTGATCTTTAGAATGATTGATCCTTACATACCTGGAAGTCTTGACAACACTTTCCAGAGCCTCTTCTTCATCTTGACTATCTTCTTGCTCATCTTTTTCTTCATTCATTATAGTCATAGCTTCATCTAGTTCATAGAAATTCAAGTCTGATATTCTTTCCTTTCCTTCATCCACCTTCACATTTGTACTCTCAACAATCTTTTTCAACCTTTTGTTGTAGCACCAATAGGCCTTACTCTTGGTAGAGTATCCAAGAAAAAATCCTTCATCACACCTTGCATCAAATTTTCTTAGATCTTCATCTCTTCTAATATAGCATTTGCTTCCAAAAACTTTGAAATATCTTACTGTAGGAATTCTTCCATACCACAATTCATAGGGAGTTTTAGAACCATTACATTTCACTTGAACCCTATTCTGAATGTAGATAGCAGTATGAATAGCCTCTTTTCAAAAGACTTCTTGTAGATCTGCTTCCTTCATCATTGTCCTAGCAGCCTCTTGAACTGTCTTATTTTTCCTTTCCACAACTCCATTTTACTGAGGAGTCCTAGGTGCAGACAGCTGTCTTTTTATCCCATGCTCTTCACAAAAAATGTTGAATTCATTTGATGTGAATTGATCTCCTCTATCAAACCTCAAGCATTTGATTTTCAACTCTATTTCATTCTCAACCATTGCCTTTAAATATTTGAACTTCTCTAAGGCTTCTGATTTGTCTCTTAGAAAAGTAACCCAAGTCATTCTAGAATAATCATCAATAAGCAATATGAAGTACCTATCACCTTGTAGACTTCTCACCCTTGTAGGACCACAGAGATCTGTATGAATTAAATCCAACAAACTGGTAGAAAATTGCTCTTTGCTTTTAAAACTTGTTCTTGTCTGCTTCCCTAACTTACATTCCTTGTAGATTGTATTGGATGGTTTCACAAGTTTTGGTAAATCTCTTACAATCTGACTTGAACTTATCTTTACCAGATTATCAAAGTTTATATGACACATCCTTCTATGCCACAACCAACTTTCATCTGCTTGGGCCAATAAATAGTAATCACTAGTTCCTCTTAATCAATAAATGTTACCTTTGGTCTTCTTACCAGTAGCAATTACAGTACTGAAGCTTTCCATGATCTTGCACCCATTGTCTTTGAATCTCATATCATATCCTTTGTCACACATCTAACCAACACTCAAAAGATTATGCTTCAAACCCTTCACATATAGGACATTGTCAGTATTATGCTTTCCATCAAATGAAATAGATCCTTTTCCACAAATCTTATCAGCTGCATTATCTCCAAACCTAACCAGTCCTCCATCATACTTTTCCAAACTTACAAACTTACTTTTGTCACCAGCCATGTGATGTGAGAATCCACTATCAATAATCCATTCATCCTCATCTTTCTCTACCTAAACAGCCAAAGCACTTTCTTCCACTGGTTTTTCTTCCTTCACACTTCTAGCAGAATTAGTAGACATAGGATGTTCTTTAATAGCAATGAATAGGCATTCATTTGCACTAGTACTAGCATCATCAGATTCATCATCAGTCACTCCTTCATCATCAAAATCTCTAATATGGTAACATTTCTTTGGAACTCTAGGCTTGCTCTCATATCTTTTCTTATTTCTTTCAATTCTTTTAAGACATCTGGAAGCATAATGACCTACTTTACCACAAGAGAAACATTTGAAAGGTAATTTACCTTTGAACTTACTGGAACCTCTTTGCATCCTATCAACAAAGTTAGCTTCAATTTCCTCAAATTCATCATCCACTTTATATTTCTCAGCACTGAAAATATTTTTAGAAGTACTAGCTTTAAAAGTTGATTCAACTTTTAGTAGGGCATCACCAAATTCTCTCATCTCAAACGCTGTAAGATTTCCAAGTAACTGATCTTTATCAATAGTTTTTACATTCATAAATTCTTTAATAGAAGCTACCTTGTCACTATAGGACTTTAGTAGTGATCTAAGAATTTTCATTACAATTTCCTTATCACTGAGAGTTCCTCCCATACCTTTTATTCCAGTGACAAGTTCATCAACTCTTTGCATAAAGGCTATTATATTTTCATCTTCATTCATCTTTAAACCCTCATATTTCACTTTCAAGCTCTGTAGCTTGGCTTCTGTTACAGAATCATCTCCTTCATATAGATTTTTCAGCTTCTCCCATACCTCATTTGTAGATTCAAGGTCCATAACTTCTGTCAACACTAAGTCACTTAAGGAACTTAATAGGGCATCCTTTGCTTTGACATCCAATTCATACTCTTTAATATAATCTTCAGCTGTCAAACCATCTTCAGGCAAGACAAATTGTGACTGTGTAGCTAACCATACTTTATAACCAAGACAGAGGAGATGGATTTTCATTTGTACCTTCCAAAGAGCATAATTTTTCCCATCAAACTACGGAGGTTCCTTCCTATAAGACATCCTAGATCTTCCTCAAGTTGTTAGGCTTTCTTCTGAGAAACCTTGCTCTGATACCAATTGTTGAACTACACCAGACAACTAAGAAGGGGGGTGAATCAATTGTCCAAAAACTTTTAACCAATTATGAACATCAACTTATCAATTACTTATATTCTGATATAACCATGAAAGCATAAAATGAGATGCTCAACACAATAACATAATCAACACAAAAGAGACTAGATTTTTACGTGGAAACCCCTAAAAGGGAAAAACCACTGTGGGTGTTAGCCCATAGAAATATATAAGTTTTATCAATACCAAAAATTAGAGGCTCACTACCTATAGGGCTCACTGCAAAGAACGGCTCACTACCAAAGGGGTGGCTCACTGCCAAGGGTTAGATCACTGCCAAAATGGTGAATTGATTAAGTAGCATCTACTCCATGCCTGGGTTTAGTTCCTTTGAAGCACAATAAAACTTCTCTACTCTGTTCTTTCACATCTTCACACTTATCTCCTCATATTCACACTTATATTCATCTTTTCACAATTCATTACAAGTCTTTATACAAGTCATCAACCTTGGAATGTACATCAAGGTTGGCAATACATTCATCAACTGTTTGAACAATCTCCAAAGTTGACATTACAAACATACATAGAATAGGTTTAGACCTAATAAAAAATCAACTAAGGAAAATATGTAAATATGTATGTGGATCACATTGTTCCTTAGCTAGGACTCAAATGCAATCTTCCATGACACTTCACGCCTCTACAATATTCAATGCTTCTCTACAATTAATGAAATCAACCAAGTCATCCAAGACTAGTGAGAACATTAGGTCTTCTAAGAACATTCTTCAACAACGATCCAAATTTCTCTCTATGGACCAATCCGAAGGTAGGAACATGATCAGGAGACATCCACAAGTACATTGTAATCACCAGGAACAACCGCATGATCTCTAACCACTCTGTCAAGAAGATTCTTCAAACTGGAGCACAAGAACTATAAGCAAGAGACACTGTATGGCTTCTTGAGTGTTTTCATTGATGGAAACAAAGTCCATCCCACACATCCGCAGGACATGGTATGTCTATATCGGAAGTCAGATTGAAGAGTATTTTGGTCCAATGAGCAAGAACAGAGCATGCAGCAAGGTCCGATAATCAAGTCCGGATCTCTCAAAAGAAGTATCTCAGCAAAGTGTGGACTTGGGGAAGTCAAGAGGAGTACCATGAATGGTACATTCTAGAGATTGAGCCTCCAGTGATGAAAGAGTGAAAATATATGAGCACCTAAGTGTTGGGTTCCTGTTTGGCAGAGTAAACTGAGAAAGAACTGACCAACAGAGCATCAAACCTTAGTCCGGATGAGAAATTGATGGTGATCAAGTTTCTTGAAGGATCATTCATGGTTGGCTGACATGATTGATGACTCCTATAACTATTTTTTTGATACACATCTCTTAGTAAGCATGGATTCAGCCGATAGACCAATGTTTAGGAAAATCTTGAGTATTCTGAATGTTGACTAGAAAGATGTTGAAATCCTTTGTGCAGATATATATACCAGATGGATTTTGATGTGAAGTGACATATGGTGTGTTGAAAAGTGTGAAAAAAAGCTGAGAGTAGTGTGGAAGTAGCAATATAGGTCTGGTATGTGACAGAATAGCAGCACTAAAGCAGAGGAAGAATGAAGTGCAGTAGATCAGTATATTGAGCCTAACTGGAATTGAACCTCAGCATATGTGGATGCTTCTCATTAGTTCAAGTACCTAGTTTCTTTCTATAAACTATTGTAGGCAGTGAGCCTCTTGTGAGCAGTGTGCTTAGGTAGTGAGCCCTAATTGGCAAGTGCCATTTTGTACTTCTATTCTTTTAACAAAGAATACAATCTTGGGTTAGTCACCCCGTGGTTTTTCCCTTAACAAGGTTTTCCACGTAAAAATCCTTGTGTTATGTGTGTTGATTTCTTTCTTCTCTCATGTTCATGTATACTTATATGTTTTGATACTGGACTAATTATTAAAGAAGAAAAGAAAGTCAAATAATTAAGATAATTGATTCACCCCCCCTCTTAGTTATCAACAATTGGTATTAGAGCTAAGTTCCTCTAGATAGAGCCTAACAGCTGGAGGAAGATCTAGGAATCTCAATGGATATGTACGGTATGAGGGATCAACTCCAGTTTGCCCTAGATGATCTTGAGCAATCTCACTCTGAAGTCAATAACCTAAGGGAAATACTCAAACAAGTTGATGATTTCATAAATGAACTCAAAGAAAAACTAACTATCTCAATGAAGAAAAGAATGGAACTACTTCAACAATTAGCAAGTCAAAGTGAAGCCAATGATACTAATGAAGATCTAAATGAGAAAACCAAGTTATGTGAGAAGTTATCAAAAGAGGTCATTATGGTAAGACATGAAATGGAATCAGGAGTTATGAAATTCACCCAAGAAATTGAAGAGAAAAGAAAAAGTGAAGATAATCTAAAACAATCTCTCAAGGAGAAGTCAGAAGACTGCCACAAAATGGATAGAATAATCAGGCATCTGGAATCTAATCTTGAAGAAGCTAGAGATAATGAAGAACAACTTGAGAATCAGATAAACACTCTTAAAAGGGATCTTCAAACAGCAAATGAATACAAAGAGAAATTCAAGATAAGCTCTGCTCAACTTGAAGTTCTTCTTGAAATCCAAAAGAGGGTAGATGATAAGCAAGGCTTGGGGTATGAGAAAGGGGAAAGCTCCGGATCCAGTCATAAAAACTCTGGATCAGGAAATCCAAGGAACAGGCCTAGAAGACCTCCTGTAAGGCAACCAAATGCTCAAAGATATCCATCCTTCAATGGATACTGCTACAACTACAATAACTTTGGTCATAAAGTAAATCAGTGTAGAAGAAGAATGAATCAGACTAATTCATCCTTCTCCGAACAGTGTTTTAACTACAAAAAGTATGGTTACAAATCTCATGAATGTAGAAATATGCAAATAAACAATTCATTCAATGGTAGATGCTTTGCATGAAATAGAATGGGACATATGGCTAATCAATGCAGATCAAGAGGATATCACTCAAATCTGCAAAGAAATATTGTTTGCTACAATTGCAATAGATCCGGTCATATTGCCAAATTCTGCAGAAGTAAGAATCAGGGTAAAAGGGGTCCAGTGCATCATAATCAAAATCAAGACAAAGGAAAAGGAAAACTGAATACAGATGAAGTTCAAAGGGAGATGAACAAGATTTGGGTAAAGAGAAGTACAGAAAATGTTGGGGATGGATCCGCACTAGAATCTGGTGCTGATATTCCTTCTAGAAACTAAATAGATGAGCTCTGGCTCAAGGGAGTCAAAAAGGAAAACAAATTCCCCCAACCAGTCAATTGGTGCCTTAAATTGGCACATTGAAAGTTGCAGATTAAAGGGTTCTCAGAGAAATACCTAAATAAGCCTTGGTAAAGATATGGAAGATCCGCAAGAAGTTTTCAAGAGGTTAAGCATCTAAGATTGATCCAGTTTAACAGTCATCTGGTAAAAGCAGGATTTCCATAGTTAGATTCAGTATGATTTAAAATTCAACTATCTTGATCTGCATATAAATGGAATGATTGAAAAAGAGAGATAGATTGTCATTTATCACCAAGAACCACTCTAATTGCATCTCAGTAATCTAGAAAGATCTCTCTCAGAACAAGGAGAACAAGGCAACTGGAATGACTTAAATTGTGCATTTATTGCAATGTGGAATTAGGGTTTGCGCAGAAATATAAGGGTTCTCTTGTTCATCATTTGCACATTTGCATTCGAGAAGAAGAAAGAAGGAGCTCTATAGCAAAATTGCCTCAAAACCTCTCAAAGATCAACCACAGAAGTCGATTCAACCAGTAATCTTATCCGACTCATATCGTGAACCCTAGAGACATAAAAAGGTATTTTCACTCTTGAATATCTCTCTCTGAATATTTTGAAAGATAGCTAGTCTAAATGTTGTTAAAATCACTGATAGGTTGCACCCTAAGTTCAAGGAACACCCTTACAGATCTCTAGAATTTGATCCTTTAAGCGCATTCTCTAGCATTCCACATGGGGTTTTGCATGTAGAAGATGTTACGGCATACATTCATGCGAATATTGAGGAATTTGGGGAATCCAAGCTAATGGATATCTATCACAAGCAGTTAATAGATGAATCATTTGAACTCAAACCTTAGTACAAGGCCATCCGAGACAAGCATTTTGGACATTGCATCCATTTCCCCTGTTTTACAGAAGATGAATGGGTCTGGTATGTTCTAAGTAGAGTGCATGACAACTTCATGTGGTTGATGAGGCCATTTAAGATCACAAAAGATGCTATTAAGGCAGTAACTAGATTACACTCATCCGGTGGGTTACCTGCTCTCAAATCTGTCAAAAACCAAACTGTAAGTGAGGCTACCGGATCAAAATTTGACAAGAGAGCAATGGCAATAGAAGATATCACTGATCAGGATATCAAGTTTGCCTCCATGATAATTGGATACAAGATATATCACTCCAATAGGGAGAATTTTGTATTTAGAACTGCAATTTATACTATGTATCAGATGCTAAGGGAGAATGCAGATTATAATCTTTGCGAGCTTCTTCTGAGCCAACTGCTAGAAAACTTGCAAAAGATCAAAAAGGACAAGAAGAACTCATTCAAATATGGTGACCTGATATTATGTATCTTCTTTTACTACATGAATGAGCTCCCTAGATCTAGTGGTTGGGTATGGCAAAATAATAAACTAGTTGCCATACAAATCAGAGATTACATGTATGGGTTTGGTGATGCCAAGGCTCAAAGTACAGCACTCTGGGGATACTTCAAGAACTTTCAAAGTATGATGCAAGCCAGAGAAAGGATCCCTCAATCATTGGTTGAGAAATACAAGGATACATTGTGCTTTATGGTAGAGACTAATCAATGCTTAATGGAGGCAGTGGAGCCAAGGATAGTCTGGATTATGCTAATGGGGTATGAAGTTGATGAGAAAATCCTAGAGCTACATATCTAACACCTGCTGAGTCAGCCCAAGGACCCTAAGGCAGAAAGGTTTGGAACCTTTCAAGAGTTGAGTGTGAAAATTCATGTTGAGCTAAGACAACTGGAGATGAAAAGAAAAGTGAGAAGAGAAGTAGAGGAAGTTGCCAAAATATTTGGCATCTCTAAAGAAGCAGTCGATGCAAACAGAGAGAAACTCAAAAGAGCAGAGAAAGAGAAACAAGAAGCAAAAAAAGAAAGTGATCCAGTGCAAGCCCCCTCCCAGACCAGATCCTCCAAAAGCTCTGCACCTGCCACCTCCAAGAGTCAAAAAGCCTCAAAACCAGAAGCCAAGACATCTAGTAAGGGAGAAAAGAGAACAAAAACCAAGGCCACAAGGTCCTATACAAGTCAAAAAGATGATGAAGAGATAGAATCAGATGAGGAGGTTAAGAAAATGAAGAAGAAAAAGAAAACCTCTATGGAATCATCTGTCAGCAAAAACAAAAAAGAAGAAGCAGAAGAATTTGTTGAAAGGCCTACTCTCTGCATTAATGATATCATCAAATCAATCACTATGGATGGGAATCTACAACCAATGACTAAATTTTATGATGAATATAATGAAGCTGACCAAAAGATTTTACAAGATGCTACAGTTAGGTATCTAAACATCTATAATAAAGCATTCATTGAAATTATATCTCTGATTCCCAAAAGCCTAGAGAAGGAACTTGAAATAAGAAAGGATAATGCCAAGGCAAAAGATCTAGAAATCTAGGAGTAGATTGCTATCTAACTCTCTCCTTCCATTACCCCTCAACAAATGAACATGATCTTCAAGGACTGCAAGGATGAGTTCTGAAGCAAAGCAAGAATGAACTAGCTTATGCTTGGAGAGACTAACAAAGTGGCAAAAGAAATAGAAGATATCCTCCAGAATACATTTAAAAGATTCAATCTTCTTGTTATAGAGGACTTAGGTGATGAACCTTTTGCCATGAATGATGAAGGACTGAGTACATCAAAAGAAGAATCTACTGTGAAAAATGTAGAAGAGCCAAAGGACATAAGTGAGGAGAGGACTCAGGACTTGGATTCCTCTACTCCAGAAGAGGAAGTTCCTAAAGAAGTAAGCATCTCCCTTCTGGACCCCCTACTGATTCTTGAACTCAAGGAGAAGAAAGAAAAGATGAGAAAATTAGTCAAGAAGAAGAGGTCAAGGGAAGAGAAAAAGATCGAACAGAGAAAACCCCAGATGACATTTCTGAGGCCACAGAAGGAAAAAAAAACTTTGTCTCCAGCAAGAGACACTATAGAAGCAGTTAAAGACTTCTTGAAAAAAGAAATGATGGAATTAGATGAACCAAAGCTATTCCAAGGACCATTCAATTTTGACTTCCTCTCCCCGGTTTAGATAATGAAGATAGCATCCTTTGCCCAAGCAAAGGCAAAAGAAAAACTTTTGAAGTCTCACATGGAAGACTGTGAGTTGATAGAAATTACATCCAGTGTGTTGGAGAAGATCATGCCATCCTTCCAGAAGGATCTCACGGCCTCCTCATCCAGTAATCTAAAATCTCTTGTTAATTCTGTTAGCACACATTTTGATTCCTTGGAGAAATTAGTAGAAGAGAAAGTCTGGAAAGAGTTTTTGGGTAAGAGATTCTCTAAAGTATAGGGGCTAATAGCAAATGATAGGAGAAATCTGAATATTGGAATAAAGATCCTAGAAAATGCTCTTAAAGATGGCAGAGAACTATACAAATTTTGTTTATCTTAGTCCACAGTAACAACAGACATTGCAAAGAAGGTGGAAGAACAAGAGGGCAAACTATCAAGTTTATCCCAGAGTTTTGATCCTCTCACCTCATCCATAATGAATCAAGAGTGCCAGACTATTGCCACTATAAATGAGATAAAGAGGCTTCAGAAGGAGAAGAAAAATAGAATAAGCGAGCTAAGTGAACTAAGAGGGATAATTATCCCCAAGTTAGAGGCAATGCATGAGGCCCTAACTGATGCCCAGACCATAGCCCAGACCAGTGATCCGGAAGACCTAAAGAGGGCAGAAGCTTTTGCATTTTTGCTAAGTTGTCACATTTCAATCTTAGACAGGATGAAGCAGAGTTTGGCAATAGAATTTGTCCATTTGAAAACAACTTTTGCAGATATACTTAAGTATATGTAAGTATGACTTGCATATATACTTATGCGACTATGTATAGGTTAAATTTTGTAAATTTTGTTGTATGGATTCCACCCTTTGCCATTGATGTCAAAGGGGGAGTAAGGAGCAGTGAAAAATGTGGAATCTAGCTAAGGGGGAGCTCCATAAAAGTGTACATTAGAACATAGCATCAGCTAAGGGGGAGTGTAGTGTGACACTTAGTCATTTTTCACTAAGTGTTGCTATCAATGCCAAAGGGGGAGACTGTTGGCAAGAGACACTGTATGGCTTCATGAGTGTTGTCATTGATGGCAAAAAAGTCCATCCCACACATCCGCAGGACATGGTATGTCTATACTGAAAGTCAGATTGAAGAGTATTTTGGTCCGATGAGCAAGAACAGAGCATGTAGTAAGGTCTGACAACCAGGTTTGGATCTCTCAGAAAAAGTATCTCAGCAAAGTGTGGACTTGGGGAAGTCAAGAGGAGTACCATGAATGATACATTCCAGAGATTGAGCCTCTGGTGATGAAAGAGTGAAAAGATATGAGCATCTAAGTGTTGGGTTCCTATTTGGCAGAGTAGACTAAGGAAGAACTGACCAGCAGAGCATCAGACTTTAATCTAGATGAGAAATTAATGGTGATCAAGTTTCTTGAGGGATCATTCATAGTTGGCCAACATGATTGATGATTCCTATAACTATCTTTTTGATACACATCTCTTAGTAAGCATGGATTCAGCTGACAAACCAGAGTTTGGGAAAATCTTGAGTATTCTGGATGTCAACTAGAAAGATGTTGAAATCCTTTGTGCAGATATATATACCAGATGGATTTTGATGTGAAGTGACATATGGTGTGTTGAAAAGTGTGAAGAAAAGCTGAGAGCAGTGTGGAAGTAGCAATACAAGTCCGGTATGTGACAAAACATCAGCACTAAAGCAGAGGAAGAATGAAGTGCAGTAGATCAGTATATTGAGCCTAACCGGAATTGAACCTCAGCATATGTGGATGCTTCTCATCAATTCAAGTACCTGGTTTCTTTCTATAAACTATTGTAGGTAGTGAACCTCTTGTGAGCAGTGTGCTCAGGCAGTGAGCCCTAATTGGCAAGTGTCATTTTGTACTTCTATTCTTTTAACAAATAATACAATCTTGGGTTAGTCACCCCGTGGTTTTTCCCTTAACAGGGTTTTGCATGTAAAAATCCTTGTGTTATGCGTGTTTATTTCTTTCTACTCTCATGTTCATGTATGCTTATATGTTTTGATATTGGATGAATTATTAAAGAAGAAAAGAAAGTCAAATAATTAAGATAACTGATTCACCCCCCTTCTCAGTTATCAACAAGAACAACACTGTCAACCACTCTCATAAGTAAAGGATAGCTTACGGACCACCAAATCACAAACCATTGTATTTGAAGGCACTTAACATCATTCCAAACTTAACTCTAGAACTACAGATTGAAATACTTCAATGCGGAGGAATGCAGAGCATAACGCTTTCTCCCTGTCAGCACCAAACATATAGGAAAAGCAGTTTTCACTCTGGTAAACATAACTCACTCAAATCTTCATACTGGATGCTAAAACTTGGAATATAACACCTTTAGATAGACTTCTAATAACTTCCAATCTGTAGACAAAGATATTCATCCTACATAAAATGCGGAGCAATCTTTTAGATTGTTCTTCAATATGCAATACACTGTTTTCACTGTAACTCTCTATTTCTATCAGAGGAGCTAATTTTCTCAATATCTTCATCAAGATTGATTAGATAAGTAAATACAAAGCATCTTACTCATTAAAAATAGATAGAAAAATAGGAGCACAGTTGACACCAATGACAACAGATAGATATGTTGACATCAATGACAACACCGAATAGGCACATACTTGCAACAGAAACATGGTAAGGTTTAGGATGAGGACTCATTTATGTACTCTCTAAATCTAACTTACTACTACTATGTATGAACCAATATGATGATCATATGCATTGCACATGTGTGGCTTGTGTAAGAACATATCACTCTTGCTTACATGGAAAAAGCAAGTTAAGTAGGGGAGTGTCTGGGGGACTACCTTCTTCATGAGGGTGAATCTCCCTAAAAGTGGAAATGATGTTTATTTACATAGTAATTGTTGTTCTCATAGGGTTTCTCTCTTCAACAAGGGAAAACTTGTCTTTTAATAGTTGTATTGTTGAGTTTTGGTGTAATAGTTGTGTGAAGTGTTATGATTCTTCTTCATATGTTATGAATCTCTTGACATGTGTTCTCAAAAGTAATTTCTACCTAGATATATGATAACTCCAAGAGAGCTACTTTGATCTCTATGTCAATAGATATCCTATGTTCATTTTCTTGTCTTGTAATTTCTAAAATGGTTTCTTGATCAAGGATTTCTAAAGAAATTAGAGTGGGTATTTGTACTCTTAATTCTTCTAAATTGAATTTAACCTAATCAAACCTCACCCCTAGACATGTGTGCACTTTAAATACCCAAGTGTAAATAAGAGTGAAGAATAATAGAATGAAAATCCTTTAGGTGATTCAATTGTGTAAGATGAACTTTGGCTTGTTGAAAAGTCAATGGTTTTGTGTGTGTTCAAGTTTGATCACTTTCTTTCTTTGTTTTGGTGGTTTGTGTTGTGTCCTGTACACACACTCCATTTTGCCAAATGGAGGCCCCCCTTTTTTTTCTTTGGCTTGGAGTCTCAACCTTTCCTCCTTATGATGATGAGAAAGTGAAATAGTGCTTAGAATGCAGGATTTGTTCCAAATTTGGGTATTTGGCATGTTTGAATTTGTTTGATTCCTTTCATGATTCATTTGGAAGAGTCTTAATTGATTTTATGCCTAAGAAATAGACATTTGTTACCTTTTGCGCTAAAAGTGGGTGTCACTAGAGTTTGCTCTAAAATATTGTGTCATTGGATATAGTGCTAACAAATCTTGCTACAGGATGTGTCATTGCAAAATCATGTCAAATTTTTCAACATTTTACTAAGGGGTCCTTCTACTTTCACCCTAATGCATGTCTCTGAAACCCTAAAACCCTGAAAAATTAGTTGTCTAAAATCTAATGGATCCTCCAAATTTTAGAATCTGCATGTTAAATCCTATGAATCTAGAAGCTATCTCAAACATCCTGAAAGTATATTTGAAAATATTTAAAGTATAAGAAACTTATACTTAAATATATTTTTAAATATACTGTTACTCAAGGAATTTCAAAATCTAGTAGGATTTTTGCCTCCTACTACAGTTTGCGTTAAAAACCATTCCTACTGTAGTTTGCACTAAAAGGTCACTCACTGCAGTTTGCGCTAATTCTACTTCCTACAGGATATATTTGGTACCCCTTAATTTCCCTACTAGAAGGCTTAGTGCTAAAAATTGGCTTCACAAGACATTGAGCTAATATTGCTCTTCATTACATATGTCCTGTAACCCTGAAATTTCCTGCCATCTGGTTCCGATAGCTTTCCCCGGTAGCTTTTTTAACTTCCTTATGTTCATCTCTAGCACTAAAATGAAAGCTTGTAGGATATGTCTAGCAGGAGTGAATTTCCCCACCATCTGGTAAGGGCCTAAAAGCCTATTTATCCTGTAGTCCCTAAAAACCTCACTTTTTCATGTTTTGGGCTAGAAAACTTGTTTCTAAGGCATGAACCCTAGTTTAATTGAGGAAATTGATCTACATATCATTCTTTACATCATGTAAAACATTTTTATTGTGCTTGGTATAAATTTAGAACATCTTTGCATCAAATTAATACCATTGCACATTGATATCTAGTAACCCCTAAAAACCCCACTCTTTGCAAAAAAAGGTATAAAAACATGAAACAAATGTCTCCTACCATATCCAAATTGGCACAGAAACATCCCAGGTCACCATAAATGCAAAATGGCTAGTAAAAAATGATGAAAAATTAAGAAAATCATGGGAAAACACTAAATTTGTAAAGTTGTCCATAGTAATAAAATTGATATTGAGTTGTCCTAGATTGATCCATGGCTGCATATGGATATATTTTGATCTATCTTGATGGAAAATGATTTGTTTATGATGAAATTGATGCTTGGAATTATGAATTGTAGGCATGAGAGGATGAATCAACTAGCTAGAGCCACCATAAAGGATGAAAACCAGAGATACCCTGCTAACCTGTACATGAAGAATCATCATAATACCAACCAAATTACTATTGTACCTGCAAAAGGAAGTTAGTATGATGTCAAGGGTGATGGAGATAAACCCTAGGATCTCAAAGACATGGTAGATCAGACCTACATAATTGTTGTTCCTGTAGAGCCTATTTAATGTTCAAGACATGTTCACAGCTATCCCATTCATCCAGTCATCAAATGCCAATTCAGCAAGCATCCAGTTGGATATGTCTTCATTAAAAATGTGCCACATACTCTTATTAACCAATAAACTCATTAGAAAAGTCATTTGTCTTAGTAGACAACTCAAGAAGTGACTATTTCGTCTTGTTCTCATGAGCTAAAAAGTTGCAATGTTGTCTTTTTCCCAAAAGACAAAAGCAAATCTGGGATTGTAACTACCCACTGACCAAAATTAAATGTAATCAAATCTGGACCCTTGGTGATGAATTGATCCTCACCATCCATTGAAAAACTCACTATGCTTGCCTCTCTAAATAAAGGTGACCTCTCTCATTGTAAAAGGGTAAGAAAGGACTAAGAGAAAGAATTGTTGAAACTCTGTCATTTTTTTGAGTCAATATAAATAAAATTTCATTTGCCACTGCCATTTGAGTTCATTTTGTTGTTTGGATATGGTTTTCATGGTTCTTCTTTACCTTTCCAATTAGTTATTCAGTTGCATTTATGTTTAATTATTCAAGTATTTGATGGATTTCTTGTCCATACCATTAATGTCTTGATGATTGTATGTCATTGTGCATGGTTAGTCTAGACATATTTTTATGAGCTAAGTTCGATTATGTGAGTTCATTGAACTGCACCAAGAATTAGGTGTTGAATGAATCCTTCATAGTTTGAAAATCCTTATGTTTCCTTAGAAGATTGCATGGTCTCTATGGCATTGTGGGCTACCTGGTTAAGCAGAGATTCATTTATTGTTGGGAATTTATCTATCTGTTTGTTGATCATTTCTACAATTGTCTATGGGATCTCTCTATCCCTTCTCTCTTTTTCTTTTACATTTTATTTATCAGATCTTGTTAGATTAGGTTTTATAAACATGCATAGTGTTGTCATAGAAATCATACTTAATGAATGGAAGTTAGCAAATTGTTGGTTGCATGCTAAAATCAAATATTTTGTATTAGTCTGAGTATATATTAGTTCATCTGTGCATTGTCAAATCAGAAAACTGATCAAGGTCATGTGTAATCAAACCCAAATGCATTAAAGTCTATCTACATTGCATGTAAGTCCCATTGGTTGGAACAACTGAGTACATACCCACTGAGTTATCCTGCAAGCTAAGACCTAGTTATATAAACCTTGGGGCAGTTCTATTCTAAAGGATTGGGATAGGATTCATTTCAAGAGATGTGAGATACCCTTGTGTCTTACTTGCGTTGCTGCATGCTAAAAACACCATCAACAGTTTGGAAACTAAGTATGGGAGATTTGAAGCTTAAATGCATGTGATCATACTATTATTGTGATTTTTTCTTTTGGAATGCTTTTTTTTTTGTTTTTGTGGGTTTATGAGAATGCTTAAAATAGAATTTACTTACTAGGTGTTATGGAGTAAAAAGTATCCAAATGTATTTTTACCTCCTTGTTTAGCTCCTAGGTCCCCATGATTGCATTATACATTCAAAATGTTTATCTCGACACAAAATTGCCCAAAACCAAAGCAAATTTGGAATATGGGCCCCTTCACTTACCTTACCCTGGACCTAAATATGATTGGTGGACCTAGGCAATACTGCCCATGTCCCCCCTTTTAGGTTAGGCCTAATCTAAATGCATGTCAACTTGGGACCTTTTAAAAGGTTTCTCCTTGTCAACTCTTTTGGTTTAATTTCACGATTATGAGTGAGAAAGCATTTATAGGTGTTTTTTGGATTCATTTCTAACTAGGTTGAAAAAGGTTGAAAAGGCATAACTTGAGATCTTGAAGGAAAGCAAGCAAGAGAATTCATTGTGATTCTAGAGTAGATTTGTGTATTATTATTTTTATTGTGTTTATTGCAAGCATGTAGATATCATCTATCCTCCTTATGATTTGAAGGATATTCATCATTATAAGGGATCATCACATAAGCAATATCATTGTTTGTTTATCATCTTTTGAATCATCTCATTATCATTGTTTTCGGCCTCTGCTCCCATGAGGGCACACACTCTTTGTCAATCAATGGTGTTGGGAAGCTTGAATTCTATCCCAGGATTTGATTGAGGAAAGTCCCTAAACACCACAACCCCCCAAACCCCTTCTTATCTTCTTATTTGTAGGTTATAGGAGCAAGATCTAGAAAATACAGAGCTACAGGAAGACTGTGTGAAAAATAGGGTTTCAGGATCCAGAAATAGTTTTAAAGAATTGACTCATCTAGGACTTGGGTGGTACCACCCATGTCCTACCCATTTTGATCCCAAATCTTGCATCAAGACATCATTTGCAACATCTTTCTAGTTTATAGTTTCAACAGATTCTTCCAGTCAGGACCTAGGTAGTCCCACCTTGGTCCTCTGACACCTATGCTTTCAGGAGATAGGTTTCACCATCTCTCTGATCATCCCTATGCATTTGGTTTCTAGATTTTAGTTGTATATTCTCTATTATAAGTTGATCATTGTAGATCTGGGGTTTCATGCATTGTTAACCTAGGGTTTGATAAAAGATCAACACAATGCACAACACCACATAACACTAGATGTATGTGGAAAACCCTAAAAATGGAAAAACCACAGTAAGGATTAACTCACAATATATGAAGCTCACTGCTATAAAAATTATAACTTTGTTTTAGGGCTACAACCCAAGGAAGCTACTACTCCCTACTAACTTTGTTTTAGGGATTCAACCCAAGGAAGTAACTACTCCCTGAAGAAAGGTTTTAGGGTCACTCACAAGGAAGCTACAACTCCTTGCAGACTTTGTTTTAGAGCTACAACCCAAGGAAGTAACTACATCCTAAACTAAGAACAAACTCAGAAAAGATTATAGCATGACAGTCCTTCTACTATCTTAAACTAATAATGAAGCTTACTCCTTTTGATGATTGCAATTTTGCCGCTTCATGTTAGGAAGATGGTTTTCATTACACCAACTGCTAGAGTTAATGAATCCATGGGAGGTGGTTAAGCCTTGTCATGAACCCAAGCACTATGTTGCACAACACAAGGAGACCAAGCGCAAACACCTTGCAACAATCCCCCCCAATGCAAGCGAGGGGTTTGAACTCGTGACCCAGACTCTGATACCAATTGTTAGCAAGATGGTTTCTATTGCACCAAAAGATCAAGTACCTGTTAATGCACGATACAACTGCCAAAGTTAATGAATCCATAGGAGACAGTTAAGCCTTGTCACGAACACAAGCGCTGCGCTGCATAACACAAGGAGACCAAGGGCGCACACCTTGTAACACTTCTCTCCTCTTTTGATGATTAAATTAGTTAGGCACACTCTTCATTTCCCTTTTTTCACAAAAATATCTTCAAGATGAATTCGAACATGATCTATTACTTATTCTCTTTCTCCTTCAGTCGCACATCATAATGCTTTACACATCCAATTTTTTATTTTCATATTACACTCGTAATCATACCTCACCTAGATCAACTAGGTTTATAATATATACATGATATTACATTGATTATATTACATGTCAGCCAAAGACAATAAGAATATTACAATTACAAGATGGCTAAATATCAAACATCATGAAGCATGTAGAGAGCATCCCTAAAAAATGAACCCCACACAACACCAAGAAGAGGAACACATCTTACGAATCCGAACACATGCTTAACCCAGTCTTAAATATCCTTCACAACATCATCTTTCAAATAACAACATCCATTGTCATGTTCATTTGAAATAGGTCACCCTTAAGCAAGAAAACATGAAACTTGTAGCATATCAGCCATTACAACTTGGCGATACTCATGAAAGATTGAGCATTGCTTGCGCTTCTTCCAAATGAGTTGGTAGGACTCATACACCATCTCCAAACACTCCTTGAACTATACACAGTAAAGACTTTGTGCCGCACACCTTCAACATAACTCAATTGGCCAAGAAAAAGAATAACCTAGAAACACCTTCATTTCGGACCACAATCTATTCTAAAAAAACTAGAAAAACATATTACGGAGCAATAGGAAGCATCACACTATCATGAGGATCATTCTTCATCAACCAATTTACCATTTCATACAGCAACAAGTTGGTGCAAGCCAACAGACACTAAAACTAGCCATCAGATAGTGCAATCCTGCACTCTGTCACTTACAACTTTCTCTGCAGAGGGACAAATGATGTGAAACTTTGAATGTAGCACCTTCTCAACATACTAAACTTAAATTATGAACTGCATGACCATATCTTCAAATGTGGAGGAATGCAGAGCATTTTACTAGATAGTCTTCAAGGCAACTTCCTGTAGCAAAGACCTTCACCAACATCTAGAGACCAGAGCCACCTTGTAGCAGCACATACATCCTTAGGAATAAAAAAAGGGAGCATACGACATGCTACAGACCATCAACACCATCTCCCCAACATCAGCATTACTTCTGATTCCTATCTTAATGCTTCTGATTCCCATCTTAATAAATCATCATGATATCATCTCTGCTAATAAAAAGCATACTCAATACAACCTTAATTGACATTAAACAAGACATGACATCCAACCATGAACATCAGTAACCAACCATGAACACAGCAACCACTTCTAGCACACCATTGTAGTATATCAGTGACAGTCCAATCTGAGTGTCCAAACTAACTGTTGACATCAATGATAACCATATGTAACATATGTGTAAAAATATCCCCCTTTGGCATTGATGGAAACACATAATAGCTCATTCTCCCCCTTTGACATCAAGGACAAAGGGAAACTACTCCTCCTTAGGGCACAAACTCTCTTTTTCAACCTTCTCCCCCTGTTAGCAAAAACCACTACCTACTCCCGCTGAGAGGTAGCAACCATCAATCCAGGAAAAAGATATGGCATGAATTACTCCCCCTAGATAGATGCACCAACTATGCAACTAGCAAGAAGAAGGAGGGGCAATTACCCCTAAATTCTACCAGAGATACTCAAAAGTATCCTTTGCAAGAGCCTTTGTGAAAATATCTATAATTTGATCCTTTGTTGGAACATATTCCAAATTCACTTCTTTTTCTGCAACTTTCTCTCTTAAAAAGTGATACCTAATTGATATATTCTTGGTTCCTTGAAAATATTGATAATACTTGTATTATCACACAAAATAGGAATAGTCTTATCATATTGCATCTTGATATCCTTCAATTTTTGCTTCATCCACAACACTTGTGTGCAGCAAGATGTTACTGCAATATACTTTACCTCTGCAGTTGATAAACAAACTGAATCTTATTTCTTACTATGCCATGAAACCAATCTTCTTCCTAAAAAGAAAGCACCACCACATTGGTAGACAATCACTAGGTGCCATAACTTTACCCGTAAAGGTTGAACCTGTGACATTATCTACCCTTATCCATGTCATGCCCGGTGTGCTTTCATATAACATCATTCTTCGTAAACCATGGATTCATGCCATGGGGGCAATTTCATCTATCCTTCATCGATCAATAAAGTTTATTTATGCAAATAAACTTCAAATCATTGAAGTTGACCCAGATCCATAAAGTTGTTTACAAGTTGAGGCACAAAAACAAATTGTCAATCACAAGCTTCTCAATAACTTAAAAGTTGATTCATTAATACCTCTTGCCACAAATAATGTTGTGCAAGATTCTAAATCACCATTGAATGCATTTCTCGGTGAAAATTGGGTTCATTAGATTTTACTCCTTCCTTTATGGGAGAATATAAACTTATTAACCATAATCTTGAAACTCAAAAAGTTGCCTCAATCTCATCCAAGCAACCTTTGGAAATACCTAAGAAACCTAAGGTTTCTTTAGTAGAAAACAAATACAATACTCTTACTTATACTATAGAATATGAAATGTATGAGGCCCTGCCTTCTTCTAAAGAGATGGAGTCTATCTATGGTGATGGATTTCAAATCCTTTACAAAAATTGTAACTATGTAGGTAATGGTTGTGGCATAAAACAACAAGGAATCAAAGTACCCTTAGAAGTTGTTACACATAGCTCTTCGGCTGGTATTGGATACCATCCTTTGAAGCCCACTAAATCTTAGAATCATCCTACTCTCAATGTTAAAATGATATCAACAAGTCCAACACTAAATCTGATATATCCTGAGATGATAGACATAGATTGTCTATCAAGAAATATCTCATATGAATCAGATAAGTATTTCTCCCTCATTGAGCCACACTTGATAGGGTAGCCTCCTCCTCTTAGGTATATATCTTGATGTGTTGTGTTCCCCTATGTATTGATAACTATTTGTTTAGGTCTCCTTGGATGACCCTTGATAGTCTTGTAAGGTCAAGGATACAAGGAGACTGCCTCTGTTGTGACATTCCTTCTATTTGTTTCTCTATTCTTCTACTCTTCTCTTGTTGCAATTGTTGTGTGTTGTGCCTTGGGGGCATAATGTTGTGGAGGGTGACTTGGGGACATCTTCCCGCATTGTGATCCTAAGTCACTTTTTTCTCCTCTCTCATTTTTCATGATTTCATTCTTCCGTTGTACTTGTGGCTCTACTAGTTGATAGATGATGACAACAAATATGCACTTCTGATAAGAATCGTGTGTCCCTAAACAAGAAAATAAAAATAGACCCAGTCCATAAATGAAGATGGGGGTAATTTGTTACTAACATTTAACTAGTAGAATTACTTTATGTTGTGATGTGATCATGTATCATATTGTGAAATTGTTGTAACAAACCTTTGCAATAATCTAAATCTACTTCTATGCACTTTAGAATGTTTTTGTCTCACCTGGTAGCTACACTTGATTATGAGATACCTGAAGTATAACCTCACATCTATACTTGGTTCCGAACTCGTAAGTATAGTCTTGGTTTGTTCAAGTGACATGGTGCCTTATTTCTATATCAGTTTCATGAAGTGATTTGCTTGTTATCTTAGCTTAGATTTTCTAACCAAATCTTGTGTTGATTATCATCCATACATGCATATTATTGATCAATTATTGTTAGAAAATGATATTGATGTGTTTCTATTGTGATTGTTGGGAACAATCTAGCAATTGTAAGCACATGTCACTTTGGGGCATGGGCTTTGTGAAAGCTCTTGTTCCCTCATGTGTTTTCAACCTTCCCTTAAAGGTGATTGCTACCAACAAGTAGATTCAACCACTTTAAGGTGGGGGTTGATGAAGGGGGTAAATCATGAAACACACAATAACACCAATTGCATACATAAAATAGGAATGTTATCTTATTTATTTGGACAACACATTACATTACAAAAGCTCAATTACAATCAGAAGATGAATCCTCCATAGACTGCAACATATTACATCTTCCTATCTCCTAACTCTGGAACCTTCTACCTTTTGTAGCCCCAAATCTGCTAGGGTTTCTATTTTCCCACCTTTTTCCTGACTCTACACTTTCCCCTTATCTCTACTACTACCAAGGGTTCCTAAAAATGGTCATAAATAGCCCTTTTTAGCAGCCTCTAGCCAAATCTTAAAGTTTGCATCTCCCTCCAAAAATAGGTCAACTTCTGTGAGCCATAACTTTTGATTCGAGTGTCCGATTGACGAACCGTTTGAAGAGTTGGAAAGCTCACAGAGTGATCTACGCACTAAGAATATACTTTACCAATTCCCCCCATTTTAAGAGTCATATGAGGCCTCTAAGTTTCTCAAACCTGACTTTAAATAATTTTCAGGGGATTTTCAAGAAACAGAAAATTTAATATCTTTTAGCCCACAAATGATATTTGTCTGATTCATTCACCAAAGGTCTTATTTTTCATTTATGAATCTTCCTATAAATTTTCACTTTCATACATGCCCAAATGCAAACTTTCAAAAAATAGTAGTTTGGAAAAATGAAAAGTTCTACATCATTATTCAATTGATTATAGAACCAGAAATACAAATTTTGAAAAGAAATGAAAACAAAGTCATTGATTTTGAATCATCATTCTTTTTGGGTGATACAATATTTCCCTTACACCTCTAGATGCTTCTACATTAGACACCCAGGGTAATTTTGACAAGTGACCTTGTCACATCTCAGGTGTTTGAGGAAAACCCAAACAGTTAGCATTTGCCTTAGACAACTAGGAAGAATCTTTAATAGGCCTTCCCTTCTGCTTCACCAGATATTCTTCATATTTCCTATTCTAAGTACTTCTTCCTAAATAGCTATACAAGATCTCTTCTATCTACTCCTTTGAAGTAGATGTTGGAATACTCCATTGTTCTTTTGTTGGTCCATCATATGTTCCACCTTCATGATATTCTGTTAAATCAACAATGTTGAACATAGGAGAAATGTCAATCCCACTCGGCAGCTCTACCTCATATGTATTTCTTGAATTATGCTTCTTCAGAATCTTGCATGGTCCAAATTTCTTCATTTTCAGCTTATTATATGTTCCAATTAGAAACCTCTCTTTTCTCAAGTGAACCATGACTTCATCTCCTACCTGAAATTCCTTATATGATGAAGGGGGTAAATCATAAAACACACAACAATAGAAATTATACATAGAAAATATAACTTTATTTATTGATTTGGACAACTTATTACATTACAGAAGATCAAATACAATCAGAGGAATCAACCCTCCACAGGCTGCAACACATTATAGCTTCCTATTCCCACACTCTAGAATCATCTACCTTCTGTAACCCCAAATCAACTAGGGTTTTTTTTTCCCACCTATTCTTGACTCTACACTTCCCCCCTTAACTCTACTACCTCCCAGGGTTCCCAAAAATGGTTACTAATGGCCTTTTTAGCGGCCAACAACCTAATTTCAAATTTTGCATCTCCCTCCAAAAATAGGTCAACTTCCGGGAGCCATAACTTTTGATCCGGGTGTCTGATTGATGAACTGTTTTATGTGTCAAAAAGCTCGCGGAGTGCTCTACACACTAAGAACCTTCTCTACTAGTTCTAGCTATTTTTAGGCCTGTACAGGGCTGTTTAGTGCCTCAAACCTAAGTTTGAATAATTTTCAGGCATTTTTTAAGAAACAAAAACTTTAATATCTTTCAGCTCGTAAATGATCTTTGCGTGATTCTAAGGTCTTATATTTCTGTTATGTAACTTCCTATAAATTTTCACTTTAATCTGTGCCCAAATGCAAACTTTCTAAAAATAGCAGGTTAGTATTTTTAGCAGTTTTGAAAAACTAAAATTGCTACATCATTATTCAAGCAATTATGGAACCACAACCACAAATTTTGAAAAGAAATGGAAAGAACATCAACAATTTTGAAACACATTTTTTTTTGGGTGATGCAAGATTGCCCTTACACCATTGGATGCTCCTGCATCAGACACCCAGGGTAATTTGAGAAGTGACCCTGTCACGTCTCAGGTGTTTGTGTGAGGAAAACCCAAATGGTCAACCTCTGCCTTAGACAACCAAGAAGAATCTTCAACAGGCCTTCCTTTCCATTTCACCAAATATTCTTCATATTGCCTATTCCAAGTACTTCTTCCCACACAGCTATCCAAGATCTCTTCTATCTCCTCTATTGAAGTAGATGTCGGAATACTCCACTGTTCTTCTGTTGTTCCATCTTTTGTGCCACCCTCATAATATTCTATTAAATCCGAAATGTTGAACATAGGGGAAATATTAATCCCACTCGACAGCTCTACCTCATATGCATTTCTTGAATCATGTTTCGTCAAGATTCTACACAGTCTGAATTTCTTCATTTTTAACTTATTGTATGTTCCAATTGGGAACCTTTCTTTTCTCAAGTGAACCATGACTTCATCTCCTACCTAGAATTTCTTATATCTCCTCTTCTGATCTGCCTTAGCCTTGTACTGAATATTCATCTTATTAATGTGTCTTTTCACCTCTTCATGCAAATTCTTCATGTGTTCTGCAAAGTCTTCAGCCTCGGCACTTGTCTTTTCTCCTTTGTCTAGATTCCTTAACTCTGAAGCATTTCTTGGACTATTCCCATATACAATCTGGAATGGTGATTTACCAGTACTCCTATTGATAGAATTGTTGTAAACAAATTCTACCTATGGTAAAATCAAATCCCATCCCTTGGGCTTATCTCCTACTAAACATCGTAGCAGGTTACCCAAACTCCTATTCACCACTTCCATCTACCCATCAGTCTATGGATGGTGTGTAGAACTAAAATTCAAATCTATCTTCAACTTCTTCCACAATGTCCTCCAGAAATAACCGACAAATTTGGTATCTCGATCTGAAACTATGGTCTTTGGTAGACCATGTAATCTCACCACCTCCCTAAAAAATAACTCTGCAATATGAACCGCATCATTGGTCTTCTTACAAGGAATAAAATGTGCCATCTTCGAGAATCTATCCACCACCACAAAAATGGAATCATGTCCTCTCTATGTCCTTGGTAAACCAAGAACAAAATCCATACTGATATCATCCCATGGCTTCTCTGGTATAGGTAATGGCTGATATAGACCTGTATTCTGACTTGCTCCTTTCACCATCTGACATACTCTACAACTCTGCACAAATTTTCTCACATCCTGCTACAACTGTGGCCAATAATAATTTTCACCAACAATAGCAATGGTCTTATCTCAACCAAAGTGTCCAGCCAATCCTCCACTATGTTTCTCCTTAATCAGGTTCTCTCTCATGGAACTCCTTGGAATGTACAACTAGCTTCCTCTAAACAACATGCTATCTTGGATTATGAAATCCAACCATTTTTTCCTATCCAAAGTAACAGGTTCCAAACAAGCTTTCCAGGCCTCTACAAAATCTGGATCTTTAGGATACAAACTTTTGAGCTCATCAAACCCAACAACCTCTATCTTCATTTATGTCAACAAATTTTGCCTTCTAGTCAAGGCATCTGTAACTCTATTGGACTTCCCACTCCTATGCTTCAAAATAAAAGTATAGCTCTGCAAAAACTCAACCCATTTTAAGTGCCTTTGGTTCAATTTCCCTTAACTATTAAGATACTACAAAGCCTGATGATAAGTATATAAAACAAACTCCTTTGGCAACAAATAATGTCTCTATTTCTTCAAAGCCTGAACTATTGCATAAAACTCCTGATCATAAACATAATACTTTTTCTTGGCATCATTAAGCTTCTCACTAAAATAGCCAATGGGCTTACCTTCTTGGCTCAAAACAGCTCCTATACAACTACCACTAGCATCACAATCTACCTAAAATACCTTATTTAAATCTAGAAGTGCCAAAATAGGTTGTTCTACAACTTTCTGCTTCAACGTATCAAAGCTCGTGTCTACTCCTTTAATCCATCTAAACTCTTTTCTATCCCCTCTCATTGTCTCAGTTAGGGGTGCACAAATGCTACTAAAATTCTTGATAAACTTTCTATAGAAACTTGCCAAACCATGAAAAGATCTTACCTCGAAAGCACTCCTTGGCGTAGGCATTCAATGATAGCCCTCACCTTCTCTGGGTCCATCTTAAGACCTTCCTCTGAGACAACAAATCCCAGGTATACCAACTGCTTCTTTGCAAAACCACATTTCTTCAGATTAATCAACAACTTCTCCTCCCTCAACTTCTCTAAAACTCTTCTGATATGCATCAGATGCCCATCCCAAGTCTTACTAAAAATCAAAATATCATCCAAATAAACAATAACAAAACTTCCCAAAAATTCTTTCAGTACCTCGTTCATGAGCCGCATGAATGTACTCGGTGCATTGGTTAGCCCAAATGGCATGACTAACCACTCATACAAACCTTGCTTTGGCTTGAAGGCTATCTTCCATTCATCTCCTTCCCTGATACAGATCTGGTGATACTGACTCTTTAGGTCACTTTTTGTGAAGTACTTAGCTCTACTCAAATAGTCCATTATGTCATCCATTCTTGGCAATAGAAACCTATACTTGATCATGATCTTATTGATGGCTTGAGAATCTGTACACATTCTCCATTCTCCATCTTTCTTTGGTGCTAGTACTATAGGTACCACACATGGACTTAGGCTCTCCATTATCAGTCCCTTCCTTAATAGCTCTTGAACTTGTCTGTTCAACTCTTCACTCTCAGCAAGTCATTATGTGGGCTGCCTTATTTGGCTAACTAGCTCCTAGTATCAAATCCATTTGCTGACTTATCTTCCTCACCGGTGGTAAACCTTCTAGTACATTATCAGAGACAATATCTTGAAATTCTTTCAACATTTCTAAGACTTCTACTAGTACATCTTCACATTTCTCTTAACTAATCCTAGGAATCAATGCAAAGCAATGATGCTCATGCTTCATACCCTCCAAAAATTTTCTACCATCTACCAAGCAAATTCTGGCAGTACTACATACCTTTTCTTCCACCTTCTTCAAGGGCTTCAACTTATGACAAACTCCATCCTTTGTTAGGGAATATGTGTTTGCACGACCATCATGGACAGTGCTCCTATCATACTGTCAAGGCCTCCCCAACAACATATGACATGCATTTGGTATGATATCACACAACACCTCATCATGGTAGTCCCCAATCTTGAACTTCACTAAACACTGCTCATTAACCAAAGCTCTGTGGTCCTTCTGCAACCATGCAATCTGATATGGATGTGGATGCTTTCTTCTTGTCAACTTCAACTTGTCAACCATCTCCTTTGAAACAAGATTATCAGTACTTCCACTGTCAATAATAATATCACAACACTTATCTTCACATTTGCACCTTGTGCAAAATAAACTCTTCTTCTGATTGGGTTCTTTTGCCTCATTCAACAAAGTTCTAACAACTAAGGTTTCTCCCCTTTCAGCATCTTCAGAAGGCTCAGATTGTGCATCTTAATCTACATGTGTAACTCATACATTACCTTCAGGTCTTCTATTTGTCCTTCCTTGATGTTGTAGACACTCATATGCTTGATGCCCTTCTTCTCCACATTGGAAACAAGTTCCTCTAAAACCTCCTCTTCTAGGACCTTGGCCAGGTCTGCCTCTTCCTCTTCCTCTTTGATCACCATTGTTTTGGTCACAAGGGCGATAGGCATTATCCCCTCTCTGATTTTGACTGGTGCTAGCTTCTTCACTTTTCTTTTTATCTTCATTATGGCCTCCATAGGGTCTTCCACCAATCCTTCTGCCTTGAACTCTTCCCCTTTGCTTGCTATCAAATCTTTTATTTAGTTTCTCTTCCACCTTCAAGGAAAACTGGTATGCATCTTCTATGGTGGTCATTCTGACCAGGCTCAACTCCTCTTGAATACTCAACCTCAACCCATTAATATAATAGGCTACCTTCTCCTTGTTGGGCTCTACATGGCCTGTCCTAATAGTAATTTTATAAAATTCTTCTGTATACTCCTTGATAGACTTGTTACCTTGCTTCAATCCTTACAGCTTCTTCAGCAACTCCATCTCATAGTCCATAGGAATGAACTGCTTCTTCAGTTTCTCCACCATCCAATCCCATCTGGTGATCTTTCCTTTTCCTCTTCTATTCCTCTCTAACTGGACCTCCTTCTACCAAATACCTTCATGGCCCTTCAACTTTGTTTTTGCAAACTTGACCCGATTTAGGTCCTCCACATCTTCATACTAGAAATACTCCTCCATGTCATTGATCCAATCAATAAGTTGTTCTAGATTCAAATCTCCAGAATATGTAGAAACTTTGATCTTGGGCCTCTTTCCAATCTTAGAAATGGCCCTCAACAACCTAACTTCTGGAGGATCCCGTGCAACTTCTTGTCCTTCCTCAAATAGTTCTTCTTCTGCTTCATCTTCACTTTCTTCTCTTATTCTCGGATCAAACCCTCTTCGCAGCTCCTCTTGCAATGCATCGATTTGCCTTTGTAGGGCTCTAAAACCCTCTTCTTTCAAAGCATTCCTCCCAATACAATTTCTTCATGGAGGCATCTTGATCTCCACAGTAAACCCACAACCTCAAGTCCTGGTGCAAATTGCCTCACGGTCGACAATCTGTCTACACACTCAGGAACCCTTGCTCTGATACCACTTGATGAAGGGGGTAAATCATAAAACACACAACAACAAAATTTGCACACAGAAAATATAACTTTCTTTATTGATTTGGACAACTTATTACATTATAGAAGCTCAAATACAATCAGAGGAATCAACCCTCCATACGCTGCAACACATTACAACTTCCTATTCCCACACTCTAGAATCATCTACCTTCTATAACCCCAAATCAGCTAGGGTTTCTATTTTCCCACCTATTCTTGACTCTACACTTTCCCCCGTAACTCTACTACCTCCCAGGGTTCCCAAAATGGTTATTAATAGCCTTTTTGGCAGCCAACAACCTAATTTCAAAATTTGCATCTCCCTCCAAAAATAGGTCAACTTCCGGGAGCCATAACTTTTGATCCGGGTGTCTGATTGACGAACCGTTTTATGCGTCAGAAAGTTCATGGAATGTTCTATGCGCTAAGAACTAGCTTTTCTGGTTCTAACCATTTTTAGGCTCATATGGGGCTATTTAGTTCCTCAAACCTGAGTTTGAATAATTTCTAGGCATTTTTCAGGAAACAGAAACTTTAATATCTTTCAGCTCACAAATGATCTTTGTGTGATTCCTTCACCAAAGGCCTTATATTTCTGTTATATAACTTCTTGTAAATTTTCACTTCAATCTATGCCCAAATGCAAACTTTCTAAAAATAGCAGGTTACTATTTTTAGTAGTTTGGAAAAACTGAAAGTGCTACATCATTATTCAAGCGATTATGGAACCAGAACCAAAAATTTTGAAAAGAAATGAAAAGAACATCAACAATTTTGAAACACATTTTTTTTGGGTGATGCAAGATTTCCCATACACCACTAAATGCTCCTGCATCATTATATCTCCTCTTCTGATCTGCCTTATCCTTGTACTAAATATTCATCTTATTTATGTGCTTTCTCACCTCTTCATGCAAATTCTTCAGGTGTTCTGCAAAGTCTTTGGATTCAACACTTGTCTTTTCTCCTCTTAACTCTGAAGCATTTCTTGGACTACTCCCATATACAATCTCGAATGGTGATTTACCTATACTCCTATTGACAAAATTGTTGTAAGAAAATTCTGCCTGTGGTAAAATCAAATCCCATCCCTTGGGCTTATCTCCTACTAAACATCATAGAAGATTACCCAAACTTCTATTTACCACTTCTGTCTATCCATCATTCTGTGGATGGTGTGGAGAACTAAACTTCAAATCTGTCTTCAACTTCTTCCACAATGTCCTCTAGAAATAACCAACAAACTTGGTATCTCGATCTAAAACTATGCTCTTAGGTAGACCGTGTAGTCTTACCACCTCTTTCAAAAATAATTCTACAATATGAACATCATCATTAGTCTTCTTACAAGGAATAAAATGTTCCATCTTCAAGAATCTGTCCACCACCACAAAAATGGAATCATGTCCTCTCTGTGTCCTTGGTAAACTAAGAACAAAATCCATACTAATATCATCCCATGGCTTCTCTAGTATAGGTAGTGGCTAATATATCCCTATATTCTAACTTGTTCCTTTTGCCATCAAACACACTCTGCAACTCTGCACAAATTTCCTCACATCCTGCTGCAACTGTGGCCAATAATAATTCTCACCAATAATAGCAATGGTCTTATCTCGACCAAAGTGTCCAGCTAATCCCCCACAAAGCTTCTCCTTGATCAGGTTCTCTCTCATGGAACTCCTCGGAATGCACAATTGGCTTCCTCTAAACAACATGCCATCTTGGATTATGAAATCTAACCATTTTTTCCTATTTAAAGTAACGGGTTCCAAACAAGCTTTCCAAGCCTCTACAAAATTTGGATCTTTAGGATACAAACTTTTGAGCTCATCAGACCCAACAACCTCTATCTTCATTTTCATCAACAAATTTTGCCTTCTACTCAAGGCATATGTAAATATGTTGCACTTCCCACTCCTATGCTTCAAAACAAAAGTATAACTCTACAAAAATTCAACCAATTTTAAGTGCCTCTAGTTTAACTTTCCTTGACTATTAAGATATTGTAAAGCCTGATGATCAGTATATAAAACAAACTCTTTTGGCAACAACTAATGTCTCCATTTCTTCAAATCCAAAACTATAGCATAAAACTCCTAATCATAAATAGAATATGTTCACTTGGCATCATTAAGCATCTCACTGAAATAGGCAATGGGCTTACCTTCTTGGCTCAAAACAACTCCTATCACATTGCCACTAGCATCGCAATCTACATAAAATACCTTATTGAAATCTGGTAGTGCCAAAATAGGTTGTGTTGGTTGTTTTTAATTCCCAACCTGATCTTCACTACAATCTAAAGATTAGCCCTTTCTTGTGATTAATTGCATCAAGGGACTGGCCAACGAATAGGAAAAGACAATAGATCTATTTCCTCTACACTTTAGGCTCTGCCTGACCTAAGAGGGTGTTCCTTATAGAATTTATTATACTCCTTACTAATTTCTTTTAAATACCGTTAGAGGCAAATATGCTATGTTTAGTCATACCAAGAATAACTAATATATTTAGGTAATTGGCTAGATTCCTGGTCTTCTACATCTTCACTTGTTTAAGAGCATGAGAGAAACATAATTTATATAAATTACCACAAAACATAAATGTTTAATTTTAGGTTTTCAAATTAGGATGACCAAACAACTCTATCATAAACAAGTTCATATAGATCGATGCCTTAATTCATAGGGCTACAGAGTCAAATAAATAGATGAAAATGGAATTTCATATGATAGTACTTCCCTAATTTATGAACAAATATGATAATTTATTACACTATCAACTTTTGGCAATTTCAAAACTATTCATACTTAGTTATCCTTGCAACTCCTCATTTCATTCAATATTATTCATATAGCATTTTAATTTACTCATTAAGTAAACATTATAATCATAACATTCATGGATAGGAAAGAATGGATGGTGAATAAAGAAACCCTTGATTCAACTTTATTCACAAATGAAATGCTAATTACATGTAGGAGACAATATAGCTTTGAACTTGGCAGTTTATTCAAATTTTAAATTGGTACAGTTACATAAAACTCATATATACATCAAGTTTATGCTCAGACAGCCACTTAGAATGTACAAAACCAACTCTATAAAAAAATGTTCTATGATAACATCTCCGAGATCATTTGTCTGATCCTTATATTTCAAACTCTGTCTGAAAAGTATGTCCTAGAACTAGCCCTTTTCAATAGGCTCTGAATTCCCTTTTATGAGAACAAGGGAGCAGACAAGCTTTAGGCCTTGATGACAGATGTCAAACTCTCCTTTGACAATTGAATTTTTTCAAGATGCAAATATAACTATCTCTTAACCAATAAGAGATGCCTTTGTAACAAAATATCTCCTCCAACAGGCTGAGATAACTATTTTGATTTTGTATGCTTCCTCACTCTGGCAGGGGTTTAGGCCATGATGTTGATGGGTGGTAGTTTGTATAGATGTTGTTGGAGCTTAGGCACCCTTCAACCATCTAATTGTTTAAATAAATGAGCGTCCTCTGCTCTGCCTCTCCAACCACATGTACAGGAGTGAGAATACTTGCAAGGACCAATATTAGAAGAAAACCCCAAAAACTAGAGTCCCTCTCATTATGCTTATTCCCAAGCATAGGTATGTGACTCCTCACTTCTGATTAAGGGGTTTCCAACCATCTCAACCAGATAGAAACTAGAAGAAGCTGCACATAGCAAGATCAAACTGTGCCATTATTCTATTTGGGAGAGCAGTAGTAACAACCACAAATCTCCTTTCTACCTCCACATGTTTCACCCAGATGGGCAACACTCCCACAATTAGAGTTGTTGCTCTGTTAGGAAAATTAGATGTGAGGGTGTGGTAGAGAGGACAATGATGCCTCTTTGCCTAAGATCCCTACCCAGAAACTCATAGAAATAAGGAACTATTGGAGTTTAGAAGCAGGGACTCTAAGCCCTCATCTGGATGAAAAAATGGAGGAAAGATCACAGGAGATCAATGGATGCTGCTAAACCCCCCAAATCTTTCCACTTCCCCTCATTATATGAAAGAAGCATCTCTAATTTCCTAATTTTGTAAGGACAAACCATTAACCATGAAAATAGAGAAGAGAATCCAATAGAGCAAGGCAGTAGCAAAAGCATACTGAAAATGTGAATTCCCATATTGTCTGCATGGAGAGAAGTACACGAAACCTTACCAAAGGCACCTATTTATAGAAAATTTGTATGAGTTCACATACTCTAAAAATTCCCTAATCAAGTAACTTCAGTCACTTCCATGGCACACTGATCACAGATGGAAATCCTATAATGATTTAACCAATCTTGTGAGAAAAGGGAAATAGATAGCAATGTGTCATCACATTTATGTCTTACAACCTAGAACAACTTAAAACATTACTTCCTGCAATGAAGTTATCAAATCAATTCCCTTGGTTTTAGTATTAAATTTCATTTTAAGCCACATATCCTGTTGAAATTCATCACAAAGTGAGTGAAAGATTCTCTCAACTCTGCACACAAATCCCCAAGGGTTGATCCTGCATCATGCCAATCCTCCAGGCATGTTTATCTCATAGTAGTGGCAGTGATAAAGACATAGTACATGCTTGGAAAGCCATTTCAGCACTAGTGCATCCTTTATTACGCGCCACCATGGCAATTTCTTAGGTTTGAATATGAGTCATCGATCTTCATGGTAGGTGGTCCAAATCAACAGTGTGAAGTGGTCAACAAGGAGTGAAAACCCCATCATCAACATAGACTGAGCATGGACCAATGATATCATGCCATCCAGATTGCCAACCGAGCCACAAACCTGAGAAAAATAGTCAAATAGCGCCAGCTAGGTGGCTTTCCACACTTCCACATTAGTAAGATTTGGTGGGGGATAGAGCCCTATAGAATGGTAGAAACTGTTATATTTTTCCACATGGCATGGAGTGGATCCCCTAAAAATATCCTATGCACTAGCAAAAATCTACCACGTTATTTGAGATTTAGCATAAACCCTTCACCTATTGTGAAAAAGTACACATCGCACCTTCCCATAATTCTGTAGGAGTCCCGCGGGCCCAATACTGAGGATCAATAGAATGGCAGAAAGCATCAGATCTATCCCGTTGTCTGTCTAGATCCACCATTACTTCCTTACAAGGTCTGATGCAAGAAACCTGCCACATGGCATCCTTTCTCTATTCCGCAGTTCCCTTTATCTTCAACTTTTTTATATCCATAGAATAGAAGAAATAAATAAAAATATGCCACCTATCATCTAAAGTCAAATGGGACTCGTCCCACCATGTACTCTTTAAAAACAACATTCACTTACTAGGAAAAGGGGGCAACGAGACTCACAGGGGCCGATTTTAAACCCTTAAACACATTTTAAAAACGGGCGACAAGCGGTGGCTGAAAGTATGGAGCCAGTAAACAATGAGGATAGACACATCATTGTTGCAACTTAAGAGACCTTCATGGGATACAAATGGTCAACTTGAAATTATAACAAAAGTTTAATTGAACGCTTGCATGGGAAGCCCTAGGGTTTAGGGTTTCAAACCCTTAGGAAAATTTTTAGTGTTGTAAATAGAAACCCTAGGCAAAAGACCTTTACAAAAAAGGAGCAATACATGAGAGATCCTATGGGATCCTAGAAAAATTGCAAAGTTCCACCAGAGGCTCTAGTTGGGGACATCTGTTCAATCAGAATAGAGCAAGATCGCAAAAAAACTTCAAAGAAGCAGACCACAAAACAGAGAAAAATTCAATAACCACATGATAGCCCCAGGCTATCATGAAAAGAAGAGACAAGATCTACCCCTATCAAATATCTTATTTTCAAGGACTGTACCAAATGAGATCTAAAACTCCTACTAAAATCCATTTTATTTCCATAATGGATGCCTATAGGACTTTTAAGTCCATCATCTTCAAAGTAGCTTGTGCTTCTATGATTTGTGGAATTAAATGGTGACTGAAATACACCCTCATTTGACATAGGGGTAAGATGTGGTTCCATCATGTCAAGCCAACTAAAATAATTTGAATGCTTTCTATGTTGGTTCCTTTCAAGTCTATCAGATAAATCTGAGAAGTGGAAACTTTCATATTCTATTGGATAGATAGTCATAGTAGCACATTCTCTATCTATTATACTAGTATCAAACTCAAAACATTCATATTCCATATCTCCTTGGACCTTTTCAATATAATGCTCTAATAGTTTGAAGTCACATTTTAGCATTATACCTTGTAAATCAAACTGATCAAAAGTAAAGGATTGAAATGTGTTCACAAAACAAATAATCTGAATTATGCTCTTTCAACAAAGAATTCTTGTCTTCAAATATCCTTTCATACTGAGTCAATTTTGGCTCATGCCTCCTTAGATCATCACTTTGATATGATAGAAGATCCTTAACCTTGCTCTTATGTTTGTTAGTTTCTAGGGGATCATCTTCAAAATCTTCTAGTTGTGTATTTTCTTCTGGATTCTCTGCAAAGATTGGGTTATTTCTACACCAATAAGGGTTAGTATTCTTCATCTCTGACAAATCTAGATGTGCATCATAAAGTGGATTATGCCTTATATTTATTTTTTCCATACATTTTTCAACTTCACTATTCTGATGGCTCATATCTTTATCAGATTTAGAGTTACCATAATCCTAAGAAGAACACTCAGATAAATGATCGTTATTTTCAATGTTTCTCATAATAACTGATTCAACTTCATATTCATGTTCATACATAAATGACTCATTAGAAAATTAAACCTCATTATCTAAAAGCAGATATATCCCCTTATCAATAGGAGAATCCACCTTTGATTTTAGCAAGCACTCCTGAGACTGAGAATTCTTTTCATCATTTATATAACTGTTAAAATTAATAGATTCAGCTATTGCAAGGGCATGATCTAACTCTTTACCCATCATTGGTATACATTCCCCATATGTTTGAAAACTATCTATTTTATGAGCTTCCTTATCAGATTGGGAACTTGGATACCTCCATCCCTCCTAACTAGTGGGCTCAAAATAAGTAATAGTTTCATATAGGCTTTGATTTTCATTATAATTGTTATTTTCAAGGTAGCAAGCAACATTTCCACCCTCATTACTCAAATGTTGAGCCTCTTTTCTTGGTTGATCAAATGAGGGTCTATTTGAAAGATCCTAGTCTTTGCCCTTATGGAAAATGATAATAATATTGGACCTATTTACCATGGCAAAATTCATAGTTGTAAATTCACATTCTTGTGTCCTCATATGTTTCAAATTGTTATCAATATTCAAAGCCATAGAATATGCTTGTCTCATAGTAGCAGGACTTCTATCTCTCAAAAGATTACTAACCTCTTCATTAAAAGTGCCTAGATATATAACCAAACACATAGCATCATTTGGTCTAGTATTTTCAGGGATATCCCTTATCATTTTGGCAAATTTTAGATTGAAAGCTGGAACTGATTCCTCATCATTCTTTTCAGCATGAATAAGCTTGTTAATCAAAAGACTAACATCAATTCTTTCTCCAAATTGTTCTATAAAATCCATTTTGAGGTCTTGCCATGAAGATATGTAATGGGTAGGAAAATCTGTAAACCAAACTCTTGCATCTTCTCTCAGAGACTGAACAAATAGCTTCATAACTACATCCTCTGCATCTACTCCATTATCTCCCATCAAATGACAAAAATCCTGCAAATGCCTATCTGTTGATTTAAACTTGTCACCACTAAATTTTGGTATTTGATCTCTGATCTTATGCGGGATATGGTTTGGGAATCTATAGACACCCAAAATTGACCCTTCACATCATTTGTAAATTTGTCACATTATTTATCTTGCATATGTCAATTTTGTCTAGCACACTTGGGTTAATTATCTATATTTCTTCTAAACCATTTATTTCTATCATTAATTAAATAAATTATATTTATTTAATTAATTTTATCTATTTTCTTCTATTTTTCCTATTTATAATTAATTTTTTTTAATTATTTAATTATCTCAATATTCCTCCTATAAATAAATAAAATTAATATTTTATTTATTTATCTTCTCATTATACAAATAAATTAAATAAATTTATTTATTTAATTTATGTTGATTCTCTACTCTTCTAAATTTAGATTTTCCTCTATCATTTAAAAATAAATTAAATGAATTTATTTGTTTAATTTATTTTTATCTTATCATTTCCCTTTCTTATCACTTTCTTCTATGTGTACAAGATAGGTCCTATTCTAAATCAAATATGAAAAATGATTTAATTGGTTCTAAAATCAATCATCCATATCATCCAATCCTTAAAATAGAAAAGCATTCTATTTTAAGAAAAACAATATTAGTACTACCAACAAACCAACTATAATCATTTAATAAAAGTTAGCTCTATGGACACTTGTCTTGTACACATTCATCCAAGCTTCTTGTTTAATCTCAACCATTCGCATAGCCACCTAATCTCTACCATTGATCAATCTTAGTGAGGATCTATATATACACCCTCTTACCTCATTTCAAAATATCCCATACAATCTTGAAGCATCTAGATTATCATCTTATGCATATTAAGCACTTATTGAGCTCTTTGAGCTTATCATCTATCATCATTGCAGTTATGGCAACTATGGTTGTTCACTACTGAGAAGCAATCCACAATTCCAACCAAGGAATCAAGAAATCTAGGTGACTTTTCTTTTGATTTGCATTCATTTTGTATCATTTAGATAGATTCTTTGAAGGTGGTAGGATTAGGTTTGATTTGCAATGCTTGATCTTGTTAACCTGATTTTTTCTGCTAACACATTCTAGCACACCTAGTGGGACTCACATCCTTTATTAAGATTTTCATTTTGAAAGTTGTTGTGAAGTCTAGATATGTAGAGTGCATTTGTTCCGTAGAGCATCGCATTTGAACGGCAGATCATCGTCTTTGCACAATTGTCTGTCGTAGTTGATTCGTAGAAGATCACCTTTGCATGGTTGTCGGTCGTAGCTAATTTGCAGAAGATCACCTTTATATAATTGTCGATCGCCTTTGGTTCACATAAAATTGTATATGATCGACAAAGGATCACTTCTGGCCATCTAGGGTTTTATTGATGTTTTTCTATCCTTGCGGGGTTTTCTAGGGTTTTTAGTTTATTTTATGTGTCTGGTTGGGTAGGAAGCTAGTTTATTTTCTAACCCTAAGCATTTTGTGTCATCCCTAAGCTGGTTTATTTATCATTTTGATTTGTCTTTGACCTAATCACATCAATTAGTTGGATCTTTTTAGTTATTTCACATAGTACAGGATTCAATCCAAGAAATTGATCTTCTGGGGTTATCAAATCTCTCATAATTATTTGTTGATCAATTACCCTAACCCAAGTGTGAGATTTTGTAGAATTTATAAGATTCAAGTGCCTTTGATTAGTAGGTAGTCACAGTTGCATGATTCGTAGTCACTTTTGCACAGTATAGGGTCACATTTGAATGGCAAGTAATTGCATCAGGTAAAGATACTATTGCATTTGATTTACAGGAAATCACCTTTGGTTTCTATCATTTACATCTAGTTTATACATCTGCAATTTGATTTTTCTTTTGCATCTAACATCTATTTGTGTAGTATCTTATCATTTGTCAAAGAAAGGAGGATTAAAACTACTGATAAATCTATTTGTAGGATTGATCGGTTGAAGACTTGTCATATTTTCCACTAATCTAGGAACATTTGGTTTTGGTGCTTAAAAAGAACTTTGTTTGCTTCGTGCTTGCTTTATCTTTTTTGGTTGCTTGTTGTGCATGTGTGTAACCCTAAGCTAATAACAAAAGTATCCTCTCCCATTACCTATCAAATGGATCTTGGGTGCAAGAGAACTTGTTATTATCTTTAGAGAGGGCCTGCTCTTGAGACACATCCTCAAGGAGAACTCATTTGTGACCCCAAGCGGACTTTCATCCAGTCCGCTATACAAATTAGGATAAGGTGAAAGCCAAGTCCAAACTAATATTAGCGCTTACTATGCAGTGCTAGTTTGAAAAGAGGTGTACCTAGTGTATTTGATACTCCTAGTAGAGCTAGTTAGAGCTTTAAGTAGCTTGTTGGATGCTCGTAAGGTGTTGGTCCCCCGTATATTCACTAGAAACCTTTGTGTAGTGGCCAAAATCCTTCTATTTGCTAGCGCAGGAGGTCGAACCTATAAATTCATCCCATGTTCTCATAGTTCAAAGTAGAGATAGAAAATTTCTTGAGATCTTTGGGTCTTTTAGAATTCAAAGTTTGATGTGCCCGAGAAGTGAGTGCCATGTAAGGGGGAGCTAGTGCCACCAAATTTCTAGGCTATCCGCTCTGAATAAGTGTGGCTCAGTTTATCCACAATGGGAATCCAGCAAATATTGTCCTTGCCTAGCCTAGGTTGCACATGTTTTTGAGTGTTTTGCATTCCTGTGTGTTTTCAGTCATCTATTTTCTTATCAAAACAAAAAAAACCACTGCCAAAAATAATTTCCTGTTACAGAAACTCACCTTTGAACTGTAACAAATCGCATTTGAATAGCAGCAACTCGCATTTGACCTGCAAATGCTTGCCTTTGGTTTACCTTGAAATTATCAGTAATCCTAACACAACCACCTTTGAATTATCAGGCATTGCCTTTGAGCTTTGTCCAGTCACATTTGAGTAGCAGAAAATTGCAGTTTAGTCTCAAATAGTCACCTTTACATTATCCCCAATCGCATTTGAGCTATCGATAGTTGCCTCTAGTCTGAACAGTATCACCTTTGGTAAACTATAACCCATCATTAGCTATCTAGTCTGAAAATCACATTACTAATCAATCTTGAGTCTGTTAGCAACTTCTAGGCAAACATACTGATCACTTATAGCCAATAATCATCACATCCAACCTGATCTTAGTCACATTTTGGACTTGTTGAGCCCTCCATCTTCTTGAGACTCAATATTAGCCAGCAACACCATCAATCAACCAACAAATCAGCATTATCCCTTGACCTTGATCATTAGCTTTCCCTTTTGATCACTTCAACATCAGAAAACCAAATCTTGTCTGCCCTTGAGTTCATGAGTCTATCTCTTGGGGGATAATCAATTTATCAAACTTAACTAAACAAACAATCCAAACCAATCTAAAGAAAATTATCAAGCCAAGCCAAGCAAACAATAATCCAATTAATCCAAACATTTGATCAAGTCAATCCTATCAAACAATCAAACCAAGCAAACCAACCAAGAGTCTCAACTTTGTCAAACTATTCCAAAACATCACATCCAAGACATCCCCAAAACAATGCCTCACATAAAAATCCAATACAAAGCAGCCATGTAAGCTAATTTACAGCAATTTCAAGCTACTACCCTTAAGGATGCTTCACAATTCACAACTAGAATGCCTAAAGACATGTTTGTACCTAAGGGTTACCCTATCGTACCTTCATCAACTACTCACACACCACAACATCATTTTGGACCCTCCTCATCCACTCATGTGCCCCATTATCAACCTATTGATGAGGATTATTTGGATGGTCTAGAGCTCGAAGATGATAGAGCTATGCGACTTGCTAATAGAATCATAAACTCAAACCGTGAACAAATATTTACTCAATTAGCTCAAGAAGGAACCAAGCTTCCAAGTAACTTTGATATATCCACAATCAAAAAACATGAACCAACCAATGATGTTGTTGTTGTTGCAAAGCATACCCATAAGGCTATTTCCACCATGTCTACCATATCCACACCATCATCACAAAATGTTCACACCACTCCATCTATTCCTCCATTTCATACACCTACATCCATTGAACCCTTGTTGACACCAACCGATGCTATTAACCTCTATGTGTCACAAGCCCCTCAAGTGTCTAACAAAAATACATTGCAAGTCACTTCATCTCATGTATCTCAATCTATTCCACTTCCTTCCATAGAAACAACTCCTTCGCATGTGCCTCAAACACCTCAAGTGCCTAGCCAAAATGTCTCACATGTTGTTACGTCTTATGTATCCCATCCTATGGTATCTTCTTCCATGAACACATCCTCTTTGCATGTCACACAAGTACCTCATACTAATCCAATTGTGTCACATGTTGAACCATCCTCACCATCCGTATCCATGAATCTAGTTCAAACATCGCAAGCGTCATCCAATCCCAATATCCTTGTTTTGACCAAACTTTTGGATCATAGCCATACATTGATCAACTCCATTCACTTGGACTACAACCATCCACCCAACCATCCACCCAGCAAATGTCCTATATTAATCCTCCCATTGTATCCCAAGTGCCAACTAATCCTCATTCTTACATATCCTATATCAATTCATCCAACATACCTCAAGCCCCACCAACCTCTAATATGCAAGTGTTACACATTATTCCATCTTATGGTTCACATGCGATGCAAACTTAAGGTACCAATCCATCCCCGAACACCTATACATTGATACTAGTTGATAATCAAGTTCAAAATACCTACATCCCATTTAATGATATATCACAGCAACATCCTCTAAACACTAGCCCAGTCTACCATATACCACACCCAAGTCCCCACAAACCTATGCAACAACAACAATCATCTAATAATGATCAACGACTCGTAAATGTGGAACAAGAATTGGCCAATTTGCGTATGGGACAAACAAAGAAAACATTTTATTTTGAGGATGTATGCCCATACCCATTTGATAAGTCACTACAAATGCTACCTTTTCCTCCACATTTTGAGATGCCACAATTTGACAAATACAAGGGAAAAGGAGATCCAACCAACCATCTTTGAAATTTCTATGTTTCTTGTCTTGATGTCACGTACAATGACACATATCTTTTGTTATTATTCCCTTGGAGTCTTGTGGGACAAGCCTTGGAATGGTTTTTGCATCTCCCGCCCGGATAAAATCTTTCAAAGAACTTTCAAGAAAATTTGTCTCACACTTTGCCTTCAATTTTGAACATGAGGTTACCATGAATGATCTTGTTAAAAATAAACAATGCAATGGGGAAACTTTTTCATCCTTCATTCAACGATGGCGAAACATGGCCAACAAACTTTCATGGCAAATTCCTGAGAAGCAACAAGTGGATATCTTTGTGCAAAACCTTCATCCTGAGCTATCATTCCAATTACAAATGCAATGTGCTACCACTTTTGATGAGCTCATAACTAAAGGAACCAACATTGAAAAGACTTTAATTGCTAAAGGTGTCATCAAGATTTTAAGGATACCAAAGACAATGCACAATCCTCAAATGAAAAAACTTTCTTTTGGAACAAAAATAAAAATGTTGTGAACGATGGCATTATCGATGAAAAGAACATTCAAACAATGAAACCCCTTATCCATGTTCAAGTAGCAAACAAAAGCACACCATTTCTTCCACGAGATCAAATGAGAACAATTCCACTCTCTAAGCATCAATTCACTCCTTTGGGAGAACCCATTGAATCAGTCTTGAAGAAATGTTTACAAGTAGGCATGATAACATTACCTAAGGCTTGACCATATGAAGAACCACAATTCAAGCCCAATTGGTACAAAGACAACAAATATTGTGAATTTCATAGAGTCAAAGGACATAGCACATCTGGTTGCATGAAATTGAAACATGAGATTCAAAATCTTATTGATCAAGGAGCCATTAGTGTTGATACACCTAAACAAACCTCAAATTATGACCTTGATGCTTTTAAGAATCCACTCCCATCACATGACAAGGCAAGTACCTCTAATAAAGGGAAGAATATCTAGTATACCTATGAATCATCCACTATTGGTTGCATTGAACAAGCTCATATATCTACCATTACCATAAGAGGAAAGGAACCTAGTTGTCCTGATACCACTCGTCGAGCCTCAGTTACTATCCAAGAAGCCCCTGATTGTGCTATTACAACCTGTCGAGGTCGTGTTATCATCTAAGGAGCACCATCTACCATACATCCAACATCTAGCTATAATATCCTTGATCATCTAGGTAAGACTCCTACTCACATTTCTATTTTGGAGTTGCTGCGTATATCACCCACTCACAAAGCCATCCTTTATAAAGCATTACAAGAGTCATCAGTCCCTAATGATATTGACACCACACAATTTCAAACCATGATAGCTAGTATTTCATCACCCTCTCATTTGACATTCTCTGATAAAGATCTCTTGTTGCTTGGTCCATCCCATAACGAAACTCTCCATATCAAAGTTTAAATCAACCAACGCCATGTCAAATGAATATTAGTAGATGGTGGAGCTAGATTAAACATCTATTCTTTCAAATTAATCAAATTATTGGGATATTCTGAGGATCGTATTGATACTACTAAAAGCATAACCATCAAGGCATACAATGATGCTGAGAGAGATTCTGAAGGGATTATTTATTTGCCCATCAAGGTTGGTCCTATCATTACTGATACCAAGTGTCAAGTCCTAGACATTGAATTTCCATACAATATTATCCTTGGTCATCCTTGGATACATGCAATCAAAGTTGTTCCATGTAGATACCATCAATGCCTCAAATTTCCTTACAATGGAGTTGAAGTCAGAATCTTAGCCGATCAAAATCCATTTGAGTATTGCCAAACTTTTCAAGCTAAATATCAAGATCCCAATCATGTCCCCATCAATTTTGAAGCACATCCATCCACATCCTATATTGATCCCTCTGACTTAAATAAGCCTTCATCTAGTAAATCCATCCATGCCATTCAAGCTAAATTTTAAGAGAAAGGACTCAGTGAGTACACTCTACAAGAATCTTGTTGTGTAGGAGCCTTGCCTTTATCTCCTAAATCTTATGGCCAACCATCCATATTCAAAGATATTTCATCCCCAACCATTATCAAAGCACCTCCTACCGTGTTCATAAAAGTAGGCATGCTCAAAGATGAAGACATTGATGACATCAATTACTAGCTCTTCTTTGATGAGAATGATAAAATTACTCTAGAAGTGGAGCAATATAACAATGGATTTTACATTATCAAGAATATGGGCTATAACGGACAAGGAGGTCTAAGACCACATGGACAAGGACCTATTGAACCCATTATTGTAACCAAGAAGTTTAATAAACAAGGTCTAGGGTATGGTAAGGAGGTCCCGCCTTCCAAAGACATTGAGTGTATCCTTAAGGAAGTAGCCAAATCTTTTCCCGCAAAAGGGACTTCTAATGAAGATGTTGTCGATGACTCTTCCTTCCACATCACTAAACTATTCCAAGACACATCTATTTTTACCTTTTCATTGGCCTTATCTGCTTCATCCTCTTTATCATCTGACCTAAAATGCGTATATCCTCACCTTATCGATTGGGACCAATAGGGGGCACCTATTCTAGACACATTTCAAAAGGATGAAGCTATAGAAGAAATTCATGGGTGTGAGATAAAGAATACCATTGGGAGATCACAAAGCAGGCTTCATAATGGATCTACCTTTGTTAGCATATTTTGGTGGAAGTGTTAAATCCTTCAGTCGCAAAAGTGAAATAAACAAAATAAAAAAGATAGGTCATTAGGTGCAAACCGCAAGGTGCCACTTGACTGCGAAAAAGTAAAAATAAAGGACATATCCAAGGGTGAAAACCTCTCCATGGTGCCTAAGGATGGAGGATCTGACCTTCCTTTGACCACCAAATATCAAGAATGGTCACCATTGCTAATAGAGAAATCTCAAGAGATGAATCTAGGCACAACATAGAATCCCAAGATCACATTCCTAGCAGCATCATTATCAGAACAGGAAAGGAAAGATTTTACAGCCTTCTTTATGAAAAGAGCAATCAATTTTGCATGGATCTATGCAGATATGCTAGGGTTAGATCCTTCCCTTGTTGTACATCATTTAGTAGTATCTCCAAATGCAAAACCGGTTAGGCAAAAGCTTTGAAAGATGCATCCTCAAATAGCACTTTTAGTCAAAGCAGAAATTCAGAAATTATTGGATGCAAAGTTTATAAGCCCTATTGATTATCCGGAATGCATTTCCAATCTAGTACCAGTCTCAAAACCTGATGGCCACATTCATTGTTTTACTGACTTCAGAGACCTTAACAAAGCCTATCCCAAGGATGACTTCCCATTACCAAGCATAGATACCATTGTGGACCTCACAGCAGGACATGAAATGATATCATTAATGGATAGGTTTTTTGGATATAATCATATCAGAATTGCAGAAGAAGATTAACACAAGACTTCCTTCATATGTCCATGGGTACCTATTGTTGGGTTGCCATGCCTTTTGTCCTTAAGAATGTAGTAGCCACATATCAACAAGCTATGACAGTTATCTTCCATGACCTTTTTCATACCATAATGGAAGACTATGTTGATGACATCTTGGGAAAATCAAAAACTAGAGAAGGCCACCTACAAGTATTGGAACAAATTTTTTATAGGTTAGAGAAGTATCAAGTGAGACTAAATCCAAATAAATGTGTATTTGGGGTAACATCCGGAAAGCTGCTAGGTTACATTGTATCTCGACGAGGCACAGAAGTGGATCCTGACAAGGTAAAAGCTATAATGGAAATGCCTCCACCATCCAACTTGAAACAACTTCGTAGCTTATAAGGAAGATTATAGTCCATACATGGATTCATTACATAGTTAGTAGACAAATGTCATCCTTTTCAACACCTTCTTTAGAAGGGAGAACCTTTCAAATGGGATGATAAGTGTCAACAAGCCTTTCAAAAAATAAAATAATATCTAGCTAACCCTCTTGTGTTGGTACCTCCTATACCTGATCGGCCATTACTATTATACATCTCCTCAACAATAGCAGATTTGGGTGCTCTCTTAGTGCAACATGATGAATCAGGAAAAGAACAAACCATTTACTACATCAGCAGAACTCTTCTTGGCTATGAGCTTAACTACACAACCATGGAAAAAGAATGTTTAGTAGTAGTGTTTGCTTCCCAAAAGTTGTGAAACTATATGTTGAACCAACGTACAAAGCTCATATCTAAGTTTGATCCTCTCAAGTATCTTCTTTCCAAAGCAGTGCTCATAGGAAGACTAGCAAAATGGGTCATGATTTAAAGTGAGTTTGACATAGAATATGTGGATCGAAAAGCTATCAAAGGACAAGTAATCCTAGACCAGCTAGCATAAGTGCTAATAATAGATGTTCACCCTATCTGTCCTAAATTTCTTGATGAAGAGATAGTCAACTTATATCCTTCAATAGTTTGGAAGCTATACTTTGATGGATCATACACACAACATGGATTGGGAGCCAAAATTTGTTTCATCACACCTCAAGGATATTGTATACCGAAGTCATACAGGATTGCTTTCCCTTGCACAAACAACATTGCTGAGTATGAAGCTCTGATCATAGGACTACATATGGTTGTAAAATGGGCTATTACACAACTCCAAGTCTTTGGAGATTCTCAATTGGTTATCAAACAAGTCTTGGATTAATATCAGACCAAAGATGAAAAGCTTCTTCCATACAAGTTGATGGTAGATGATTTTAAGAAGTACTTCTCCAAGATCACATTTAAACAAATTCCTAGGATCAACAACAAAGGAATAGATGCTATGGCTACAATTGGTTCTCTTCTAGACATGTCTTCCAACACACATTGATGTGAGTGCTTGGTTGAACAACTTTTGATACCAGCCTTTGAAGTTCCGCAATCTAAGCTCGTATGTGAACTTGTTGGTCCCAATTCTCCTTGGTATGAGGATATATATGAGTATCTCTGCCATGGTACCTTTCCATTCCAACTATCCAAAACCCAACGTAAAACTTTCATCTGTCGAAACTCTCGTTACACTATCCTTGGAGAAACCTTATACTGCAAGAGTCTCAATGGTATCCTTATTAGATGTCTTGACTCAGAGGAATCTAACATTGCTTTACATGAGGTACACAAAGGTGTCTATGGTTTGCATTCCTCTGATCCTAGTCTTGTTAAGAAACTCTTGAGAGCTTGATACTATTGGCCAACAATGGAGCAAGATGAACAAAAATTTGCTAAGCATTATCTACAATGTTAGAAACATGGGGACTTGATACATACTCCAGCACATGAGTTACAGCCTGTTACTACACCATGGCCTTTTTCACAGTGGGGACTCGACCTCATTGGAAAGATCTATCCCACCTCATCCAGTGGTCATAAGTTTATCATTACCACCACAGAGTATTTTACAAAGTGGGTAGAAGCCATACCTATGACTTACACCACCAGTAAGAAAATATCCAACTTCATCCTTCATCATATCATTTGTCATTATGGAATTCAACAAGCCATTGTTACTGACAATGGGTGTCCCTTCAAAAACCAAGAAGTCCATGAGTTATGTAACAAATTTCATATCCAACATAGGTTCTCAACACCTTACTATCCCCAGAGTAACGGTCAAGCCAAGGCTTCCAATAAAACCATTATCAAAATCCTCAAGAAGATAGTCAGTGAAGCTAGCTGCGATTGGCATCTACAACTTAATCCAGCCTTGTGGGCCTATCGAACAAGTGTCAAAACTCCCACTGGTGCTACACCTTATGCTCTTGTATATGGCACTAGAGCTATCCTACCTATAGAGGTTGAGATCCCCTCATTGAGAGTATCCCTATAGCATCTCATTTCTAATGAAGAATACAAGATGTCCAGACTAAATGATCTAGATCTATTGGACGAATGACATCTCATGGTACTAAATAATCTCCAAGTGCATCGAAATCATCTTTGTTGTAGCTACAACAAAAAGATCAGAGAAAGAAGGTTCCAGGTAGGAGACCTTATCCTTAAAGAAAATTAGAAGAATCAACAAGATCATGAGCAGAAAGGCAAGTTTGAACCAAATTGGTTAGGACCTTATGTGATCACATCAGTTTATGGATCAGGATCCTACACTCTCACAACACCTGAAGGCATTCCTTTGGATAAACCCATCAACAATGTTCATTTGAAGAAATTTTATGCTTAATCCTTAGAATATCCCATCAAATATATATATATAGTAAAGATAAATAATCTGTCATCTGGTGAAAACCTGGTAAACATGCGCCTTGGATAAGTATCGTAGTGAAAACTTGGCAAACAGGCGCTATGTGTAGAACCAACTCTTATCACCTACTTGGTCTTTGTTTGACATCTATCCATCCATAATAAGGTTTGTCCCTACCATAACCACATCCACCCATTTTCATAATAAACTTGTCCATCCCTAATAAGATCATCCCCTTTTTCAATCCCTATGCTTACTGCTATCATCATTTTGGAAATTGTTGGAATTCACATATCATTGTGTCCATTATCCTTCTAGGTCTAGGTTATCACCGCATGATTTAGTATCCATAATAAATTCAATCCATACTGGGGGCACTTATTGTGTCTAGTATTTGGAGTGGATAATTTAAGCATCATCACCCAACATTACACCGATAACATTTCACATCACCCAAAAATCTAATCCCATCAATCCATAACCTGATCACCTCTATCCATTTGCATCATCATCACCATCAATAAAACATTATCAGAACTACATCTTACCTCTATCATTAAATGCCTTAATCCTGTGGATACAGGGTATGTAGGAAATCTGGGATACAAAGGAAGTACCTAGATTCAAGTATAGGCGATAAACCATTACCATCTTCCATATTTCTTCTAATCTTCACTCACTAATCATCATCTTGGTCTATCTCACATTTCTTCTATCATCTATCTCCCACCTCGTCAATAAACACCCAGAACTACATATTATCATGTCTCATCATCATCGTACTGTGCTTTGATCCCATGGATATAGGGTATGTAGGCAGTCTAGAATACAAAGGAGGTATCAAGTACGCAAGCATAGATGATTCTTTCTTCTATCCCCATTTCACCTCTTCTATCTTTCATCTTCTTCTCTTTGACTAACTCAAGAAGAAAGTAAACTATGCATGTCACGATAGCTCAAGCACTTATCAAATCAAGGGATAAACCAAAATACATTTGTAAGCATGCCTTTAGCCAACATTTACTATATCAATCTAGCATCTTAGCCTTCAACAGGATATATCTTTCCTCACAACAATGTGCAATCCAATCCACCCAAAGAGCATCCCCTTTTTCGGAAAGACAGCATGATGGTTGTGTCTTTTATTTTTCTTTTAATTTATCCTTTGTCCCTATCTAATACTTAGTCAAGGCTGCCTTAATTCATCATATCTTGGTATGTCGCGATGAAGTATAGATTGGGGCATGGTCATTTGCTTTCGTATACTGTGTTTGTGGGATGATCTTATTCTCTCACTATGCATATGGTATCTTGTATGTGTTGGGATTAGCATTTTGCATATCAATATCTTTTATACCTAAGAAGATAAACAGTCTCTTATGCATTAAGACTATTCTATCCTAAGACTATTTCCATACATATAACCAACAAGGTGTCATTATGTTTAGTGGATATAAGTTCAAACCATTGCTTGCAGACTCAAAGTCCCTCTTGGATCAGCTAATAGTCATATCTTATGTATGATGGACCAACATCTTGACCTCATATGATAGACAAGATTGTATTACACTATATGCATTAGATACATTGCCACCCTGGTCATTATACTTTGATGCATAATATCCATATGCTATATCAAACATAAGGATTGCAAATCTCATAAATTTGTGTGCAACCGTTGTCAAAAGCTACATCTACTATCCATTATCCATCCAGTCATTTACTGCAATAAAACTTTTAGCTCTCACAAGGATTAATCAAATTTGATTTTCATCTATCTTCATCATCTTTGTCCTATCAAACAAGTGTGTTAGACAAGTATCGTTACATACATATCATCATATCCATAACATAGATCATTATCCATTTCATTAACATAAGCATGTATGTCATATTCATCTATATCTATCATATACATATGATTACTATAAAAACATATAACCATAAAATAAGCATCATACATCATGCATCCCTAAACCATAACACCATGCATCACCATCAAAATCCATCATATATATACATCTGGGTCAATATACAAGTGTCTCATCATGTACAAAAGAACTGATATATATACAATCTGGCTATCAAGAGCCATAAAAAATATACATATATCGGCTCGCAGGCCTCATAATGATACAACATGATACAAACTAATACAATATATATACAACAGCAGGCTATCCCCGATGTCTCAGGTGGATGGCACTCCTCGAGGAAGCCTCACCCTGATCCCCACCTACACCACCTGTATCTCTGTGATGTGGCAGTCCCATCACTAGCCCCACTAATCTCGATCTACCTATCCTTTGTGAGGTAGAGGCTCCTAATCTGCTCCTAAAACTAGGTTTTCTCTGGTCAACAGGTACTACTCCAAAATATAAGCCTCTATAATACTTTGTCTCTGCTTGTGCTATACCAAGCTCACCCTATACTTGAGTAAGCTCTCTACCTAAGTACAAAGTAGCCTGATCTATCCCCAATACAGCTATAGTAGCATCCCTCTCTCTAGTCAACCCCTGTACTCTCAGAACTATTGCATCCCACGCTGCAGTAAGTCTAGCTATGGGTCCATCATCTAGCCTTTGTGCTACCTGTGCCTGTGCTACCTGTCCCTGAGCCTAGCTCATGGCGACTAAGGCTCTATCCCTACCAATGCCCAACTATCTATATTGTGCCTCCAATCTAATCCTCTAGCCTATCTCCTGTTGTAGCTATCTTTGCAGATGAGCCTCCCTATCTTCTCCATCTCCACTAAGAAACCTATACCACTGACTATACTCTTGGTAGCCTCCTCTATCCCCTCACTCTCCTCCTCACTAGTCTCTACACTGCTACCTCCCCAATTTCCCCTAGAGCGCTCAGTCGTGTCGACCTGTGTATCAACCAATAGAAGTTGTAATCGGGAGTAGTGCCTAGATCAGTTGGCCCCCCTATCCATTCCTAGACTACCAACTGCAAGCTCTCAAAATCTACCAATGTTGTATCTACAACAACCTCAGGACCCCAATCTGGGATTTCTCACCATGTTCATCCATAAACAACATCTCCAACCATCTCACCCTGGGAAAAACCAAACTATCATAGGACTCTCTCTGGGAGATATCACTCAATCACATAAATACTCCACCCAAACAGATATCGAGGCTATCAAGCATATAATAACCCTGGTACATCATCATCCCAGCTCTCGTAGTCCCTCCATGGCCTCCATGTAAATTGGTCAAGCTCATCTAGTGTCTGCCACCAGTATATAGGAGCATTAAGCTACATGTATGTCATCACCCCTCCATAAATATGAACATAAGGCTATCCAAATGCCCTCTGTCACAATCCAATTGACCTCATCATTGTAATGTACTCATATGCCCAAACATGAAAAAGTGTGACCCCTGCTGACATACTCGAACCAAATAGGTAAGAACAATCATGAAGATAATGATATAACTATCCTAGTACACATGGGCCCCATGTATATCTCACTCTGTACTCAAACATGCCCTCCATCATTATCCCCCATCCAACAGGGAATCCTCTCGCCCGTCTATCTGGTACTAAAAATTAGATAATCGCCACTACTAATCCTATAGTCTATCACAATGGGCCCTCATCCTCCACATGGGTATCTCATGGTCCTCAACCTTGAAGTCCCAAATAATCATTGAAAAGCATCAGGGCCCAGCTCTGGATCATATTCCACTCGATCACCATGAATGGGAATCCGTAAACTACATCACACATCCTCCAAGGTGATGGTAGCCTCGCCCATAGGAAATATGAAAGAATTATGCTCACTATACCACTGCTCAACTAATGCTGTCATCAATGCTAGGTGTGCTTGCACATGAGTAATATGTGCAGCGTGCTCTAGGCTAATGATCTCCAAAAATAGGTGCTCATCTACGTCCAACTGTCGCACCAATCCCAAGGCTGATGGGTGAACCTCTCATGATAGCAAGGGTCGTAAAACAACTTGCAATCATCAAGCCAACTCAGTTTTTGTGAATTTTCATAGCTAAACCCTAAAACTGCCTATAATTGACCAAAAGCGACTTGTCTTACCATAGGTGATTTAGCTTTCACCATAAGTGACATGTTTCACCAAAGGTGACCTTCAATCACCCAAAATCAATGCATTATACCATATGCGACTGCCTATCATTCAAACATGACCTAATTCACCATATGTGAGCCGCTGCCGATCAAAGGCAACTTTTCATACCAAAGGTGCATGCCTAAAACCTAAAATCCCTAATTCAACCATATGCACATTGGTCGAACCAAATGTGATGAGTCCACGTTCATATGTGATGCATTTTACCAAAGGTGACTTTCTATCGCTCAGAGGCACATGCCCTAGTCCTATATGCCTTTGGTGGCATGGGACACATTTATGATGCTTTTGCATAATTAATGACACCTATGGAGGGAGTTTTTCGATACATACTGGTGCGGGAGCTCCTGCTGGTCGTCCATAGGTCCTCACTCTCTCAGCTTGGTGATCCTCATACGGAATAACCATCCTGAAGCTCTCAGAGATCCTACAGCACTCTATACACACAAGCTCTAGAATTCTCAAAGAAAATAGCATAAATGAGTTGAACGGAGTCCTCCCAGCCTATTTCTAAATCCAAACCCTAATTTTTCTTCTACACCAAACCCTATATTTTCTTCTAAGCTAAAACCTAATTCTTCTTTTTCATCCTAATTTTATCCCGCCCAACCCCTAATTCTTCATGTCATTCTGACCTAGTCCATCCTTGTCTTGCAATCTAATCATGAGTCAACCCAGTCTTTTCCCAATCCCCCGATTTACCTCACGAGAGGGCATCACCCACTAGTTTCACTAGGGCATAGCTTGTTTACCTTAATGTATCAGTTTCATCTTCTTTGAAACAATGCCCTAACAGACATTATCCGAAAGAGGGGCAAAATGTAGACACCCAAAATTGACCCTTCACATCATTTGTAAATTTGTCGCATTATTTATCTTGCATGTGTCAATTTTGTCTAGCACACTTGGGTTAATTATCTATATTTATTCTAAACCATCTATTTCTATCATTAATTAAATAAATTATATTTATTTAATTAATTTCATCCATTTTCTTCTATTTTTCCTATTTATAATTAAATAATTTTTAATTATTTAATTATCTCATTATTCCTCCTATAGATAAATAAAATCAATATTTTATTTATTTATCTTCTCATCATACAAATAAATTAAATAAATTTATTTATTTAATTTATGTTGATTCTCTAATCTTCTAAGTTTATCTTTTCCTCTATCATTTAAAAATAAATTAAATGAATTTATTTGTTTAATTTATTTTTATCTTATCATTTCTCTTTCTTATCACTTTCTTCTATGTGTACAAGATAGGTCCTATCCTAAATCAAATACAAAAAATGATTTAATTGATTCTAAAATCAATCATCCATATCATCCAATCCTTAAAATAGAAAAGAGTTCTATTTTAAGAAAAGAAATCTTAGTACTACCAACAAACCAACTACAATAATTTAATAAAAGTTAGCTCTATGGACACTTGTCTTGTACACATTCATCCAAGCTTCTTGTTTAATCTCAACCATTCACATAGCCACCTAATCTCCACCATTGATTAATCTTAGTGAGGATCTATATATACACCCTCTTACCTCATTTCAAAATATCCCACACAATCTTGAAGCATCTAGATTATCATCTTATGCATATTAAGCACTTATTGAGCTCTTTGATCTTATCATCTATCATCATTGCAGCTATGGCAACTATGGTTGTTCACTATTGAGAAGCAATCCACAATTCCAACCAAGGAATCAAGCAATCTAGGAGACTTTTCTATTAATTTGTATTCATTTTGTGTCATTTAGATGGATTCTTTGAAGGTACTAGGATTAGGTTTGATTTGTAATTCTTGATCTTGTTAACGTGATTTTTCCTGCTAACACATAATCATATATATTACTGAAATTTATAGCTCTATATCTTTCCATAACAAAGCATATCTGATAACACAATTTTGGTTGTATACTACACATTTTTATGACTGGATCCACACAAGGACACATAAATTGATAACACAAATTTCTTATGCATATGGAAACTTTCTCTTATTAATTTTGTAATTACCCATGGAAATTTTGAAATTTCCTTTAAGCCTTTTCCAATATGCATCTATTATCCCAGCCCAAAAACTTGTATATCCTTTCATAAAAACATGTATTCTTTACTTTTAGAGACACATATTGTAGCATGCAATTCCATCATTGCCCTTTCCCTTATTTTAATATTCTACCTTTATTGAATTAAGGGACAAGAATATTTTCCCCGAACAATCCAAAAAATACCCCTCATGAAGACAGGAAAATGTAGAATACCTAGGAATTTGTTACTGCTGCTACAAATTCTTTCTTGACTAGAAACTTAAGAGTGTCGAAATGCTCTTCATACTTTCATCAGGTTCTTTCTTCACAGAGTCACCACCTCTTTTCATAGAGGACTAAACTTTAAATAGTACAAAGCTCTTTTAAAACTTGCTTTCATTCTAGGTCTTCTCCAACAGTAGAGCCACACAAAACTTCTTCAAACATACAAGTTTCACAGGCAATATGCTTCTTCTTTGATCAACCGGCAAGGAGAACATCAGAGTCACCGCCCTTTACAGGGAATAATATTGATAATGCACTTATGCAAACTCTTAATACCCATGACAAACTACTGAACTAATTTTAAAACTTTATAGACAAGTTCCCCAGTAGAGTCACCAATTTGTTGGTTGTTTTTAATTCCCAAATTGATCTTCACTACAATCTAAAGATTAGCCTTGTCTTGTAATTAATTACATGAAAGGATTGTCCAACGAATAGGAAAAGAGAATATATCTATTTCCTCTACACTTTAGGCTCTACCTGACCAAGGAGGGTGTTCCTTACAGAATTTATTATACTCCTTACTAATTTCTTTTAAATATTGTTATAGGCATATATGTTATGTTTAGTCATACCAAGAATGACATATATATTTAGGTAATTGGATAGATTCCTGGTCTTCTACATCTTCACTTGTTTAGGAGCATAAGAGAAACATAATTTATATAAATTACCACAAAGCATAAATGTTTCATTTCAGGTTTTCAAATTAGGATGACCAAAGAACTGTATCATAAACAAGTTCATAGAGATCAGTGCCTTAATTCATAGGGCTACAAAGTCAAATAAATAGATGAAAATGGAATTTCATATGACTGTACTTCCCCAATTTATGAACAAATATGATAATGCATTACACTATCAACTTCTCGTAGTTTCAAAACTATTCATACTTAGTTATCCTTGCAACTCCTCATTTCATTCAATATTATTCATAGAGAATTTTAATTTACTCATTAAGTAAACGCTATAAGCATAATATTCATGGACAGGAAAGACTAGATGGTGAATAAAGCAACCCTTGATTCAACTTTATTCACAAATGAAATGCAAATTACATGTAAGAGACAATATAGCTTTGAACTTGGTAATTTATTCAAATTTTAAATTGGTACAGTCACATAAAGCTCATATATAAATCAATTTTATGCTCAGATAGCCACATAGAATGTAGAAAACTAACTCTATAAAAAAATGTTCTATGATAACATCTTTGAGATCATTTGTCTAATCCTCATACTTCAGACTCTGTCTGGAAAGTATGTCTTAGAACTAGCCCTTGTCAATAGGCCCTGAATTCCCTTTTATAAGAACAAGGGAGCAAAAACGCTTCAGGCCTTGATGACAAATGTCAAACTCTCCTTTAACAATTGAATTTTTTCAAGATGCAAATATAATTGTCTCTTAATCGATAAGAGATACCTTTGTAACAAAATATCTCCTCTAACAGGCTGAGATAACTATTTTGATTTTGTATGCTTCGTCTAGTGGGGGTTTAGGCTGTGATGTTGATGGGTGGCAGTTTGTTTAGATGCCATTGGAGCTCAGGCACCCTTCAACCATCTAATTGTTCAAATAAATGAGCATCCTATGCTCTACCTCTCCAACCACATGCATAGAAGTGAGAATACCTGCAAGGACCAATATCAGAAGAAAATCCTAGAAACTATAGTCCCTCTCATTATACTCAATCCTAGGCACAGGTATGTGACTCCTCACTTTTGATTAAGAGGTTTCCAACCATCTCAACTAGATAGAAACTAGAAGAAGCCACACATAGTAGGATCAAACTATGCCATTATTCTAGCTAGGAGAATAGTAGCAACAACCACAAATCTCCTTTCTGCCTCCACATGTTTCACCTGGATGGGCAACACTCCCACAGTTAGAGTTGTTTCTCTATTAGGAAAAGTAGATGTGAGAGAGAGACAAAGAGAGCAATGATGCCTCTTTGGCTAAGATCCCTACCTAGAAACTCACAGAAATAAGGAACTACTGGAGTTCAAAAGTAGGGACCTCATCTGAATGAAAAAACAAGAAGGAGGAAAGCTCACAGGAGATCAATGGATGATGTTAAACCCCTGAAGCTTTCCACTCCCCCCATTCTATGAAAGAAACATCTCTAATTTCCTAATTCTATAAGGACAAATCATTAACAATGAAAATAGAGAAAAGAATCCAATAGAATAGGGCAATAGGAAAAGCATACTAAAAATGTGAGTTCCCATATTGTCTGCACGGAGAGAAGTATATGAAACCTTACCAAAGGCACCTATTTATAGCAAATTTGCATGGGCTTGCATACTCTAAAAATTCCTTAATCAAGTAACTTTAGTCACTTCCACAGCACACTAATCACAGATGGAAATCTTGTAATGATTAACCAATCTTGCCAGAAAAGGGAAATAATAGCAATCTATCATCACATTTATTTCTCACAACCTAGAACAACTGGAGACATTAATTCCTGCAATGAAGTTATCAAATCAGTTCCCTTGGTTTTAGTATTAAATTTCATTTTAAGCCACATATCCTATCAAAATTTGTCACAAAGCGAGTGAAAGATCCCCTCAACTCTGTGCACAAATCCCCAAGGGTCGATCCTACATCATGCCAATCCTCTAGGCATGTTTATCCTAAAGACACAATGCATGCTTGGGAAGCCATTTTGGCACTGGTACATCCTTTATTACATGCCACCATAGCAATTTCTTAGGTTTGAATATGAGTCGTTGATCTTCATGATAGGTGGTCCAAATCAATGATGCAAAGTGGTCAACAAGGAGATAAAACCCTATCATCAACATAGATTGAGCATGGACCAATGATGTCATGCCATCTGGATTGCCATCCACGCCACAACCCTAAGAAAAATAATCGAATAATGCCAGCTAGGCGGCTTTCCACACTTTCATATTAGTAAGATTTGGTGGGGGATAGAGCCTTGTGGAATGGTGAAAACTATTAGATTTTACCACATGGAATGGAGTGGATCCCCTGAAAATATCCTATGCACCAGCAAAAATCTACCACATTATTCGAGAGCTAGTGTAAACCCTTCACCTATTGTGAAACAATATACCTAGCACCTTCCCGCAATTCCACAGGAGTCCCACGGGCCCACTACTGAGGATCATCAGAATGGTGAAAAGCATAAGATCTAGCCAGCTATCCGTCAGGATCCACCTTTACTTCCTTATGAGGTCTGATGCAAGAAACATGCCACATGGTGTCCGTCTGCTATTTTGTAATTCCCTTTATCTTTAATTTTTTAATATCCGCAAAATAGTGGAAACAAATACAAATATGCCACCTGTCATCTGAAGTCAAATGGGACCTGGCCCACCATGTACTCTTTAAAAACAACATTCACTTACTAGGAAAACAAGGGCTGTGAGACTCACAGGGGTCGATTTTAAACCCTTAAACATATTTTAAAAATGTGTGATAGGCAGTGGTTGAAAGTATGGAGCCAGTAAACAACGAGGATAGACACATCATTGTTGCAACTTAAGAGACCTTCATGGGCTACAAATGGTCAACTTGAAAATATAACAAAAGGTTAATTGAATGCTTGCATGGGAAGCCCTAGTGTTTAGGGTTTTAGACCCTTAGAAAAAATTTCAATGTTGTAAATAGAAACCCTAGGTAAAAACACCTTTATAGAAAAGGGGCAAGACATGAGAGATCCTATGGGATCCTGGAAAAATTGCAGAGTTCCACCAAGTTTCTTTGTGACTTTCTACTTCAATGTATCAAAACTCTTGGCTACTTTTGTAGTCCATTTAAACTCTTTTGTATCCCCTCTCATTGTCTCAGTTAGAGATGCACAAATGCTACTTAAATTCTTGATAAATTTTCTATAAAAACTTGCCAAACCATGAAAAGATCATACCTCTATAGCACTCCTTGGCGTAGGCCATTCAACAATAGCCCTTACTATTTTTGGGTCCATCTTAAGACCTTCCTCTAAGACAACAAATCTCAGGTATACCAACTCCTTTGTAAAACTACATTTCTTCAAATTAATCAACAACTTTTCCTCCCTTAGCTTCTCTAAAACTCTTCTGATATGCATCAAATGCTCATCCCAAGTCTTACTAAAAATTAAAAAGTTATCTAAATAAACAATAACAAAATTTTCCAAAAACTCTTTCAATACCTCATTCATGAGCCGCATGAATATGCTCAGTGCATTGGTTATCACAAATGGCATGACTAACTACTCATACAAACCTTCCTCTTGAAGGCTATCTTCCATTCATCTCCTTCTCTAATTTAGATCTGGTGATACCCACTCTACATATCAATCTTTGTAAAGTACTTGGCTCCACTCAAACAATCCATTATGTCATCCATTCTGGGCAATATAAATATTTACTTGATTGTGATCTTGTTAATGGCTCAGGAATCTATACACATTCTCCACCCTCCATCTTTCTTTGGTGCTAGTACTGTAGGTGCCACACATGGACTTAGGCTCTCCCTTATCAGTCCCTTCCTTAACAACTTGTAAACTTGTATTTTTAGCTCTTCATTCTCTACATGAGTCATTCTATGGGCTGCCTTATTCAGCTAACTAGCTCCTAGTATCAAACCCATTTGGTGAATTATCTTCTTCCCTGGTGGTAAACCCTCTAGTACATTATCAGTGACAATATCCTAAAATTCTTCCAACATATCTAAGAATTCTACTAGTACATCTTCACATTTCTCCTAGCTGATCTTAGGAATCAATACAAAGAAATGACGCTCATGCTTCATACCCTCCAAAAATTTCCTACCATCTACCAAGAAAATTCTGGTAGTACTACATACCTTTTCTTCTACCTCCTTCGAGGGCTTCAACTTATCAAGGGAATATGTGTTTACATGGGCATCATGGACTTGGTGCACCTATCATACTACCATGACCTTCCCAATAGCATATGACTTGCATCCATTAGTATGATGTCACATAGCACCTCATCATGGTAGTCACCAATCTTGAACTTGACTAGACACTTCTCATTGACCAAATCTATATGGTCCTTCTACAACCATGCAATTTGATATGGATGTGGATGCTTTCTTCTTAACCATCTCCTCTGAAACAAGATTGTCAGTGCTTTAACTGTCAATAATAATATTATAACACGTACCTTCACATTTGCATCTTGTGTGGAATAAACTCTTCTCTGATCTAGTTCTTTCTCCTCATTCAAGAAGGTTCTTCTGACAACTAGGGTTTCTCCTCTTTCAGCATCTTCAGAATGCTTAGACTGCGCATCTTCATCTACATGTACAACTCATGCATTACCTTTAGGTCTTCTATTTGTACTTCCTTGATGTTTTGGACACTCGTATGCTCAATGTCCTTCTACTCCACATTGAAAATAGGTTCCTCTGAAACCTCCTCTTCCAAGTCCTTGCCTAGGTCAGCCTCTTCCTCTTCCTCTTTACTCACCATTATTTTGGTCATGAGGGTGGTAAGCATTATCTCCCCTCTAATTTTGACTGGTGCTAGCTTCTTCACTTTTCTTTGGATTTTCATTTCAGCCTCCAAAGGATCTTCCACCAGTCCTTCCGTCTTGACCTCTTCCCCTTTACTTGCTTTCGAATCTTTTATTCATCTTCTCTTCCACCTTTAGGGAAAACGGTATGCATCTTCTATGGTGGTCATTCTAACCAAGCTCAACTCCTCTTGAATACTTGGCCTCAACCCAGTAATGTAACGGGCTACCTTCTCCTCATTGGCCTCTGCATGGCCTATCCTAATAGTAATCTTATAAAAATCTTCTGTATACTCCTTAATAGACTTTTTACCTTGCTTTAATCCTTGAAGTTTCTTCAACAACTCCAACTCATAATCCACAGGAATGAACTGTTTCTTTAGTTTGTCCACCATATGATCCCATCTGGTGATCTTTCCTTTTCCTCTTCTATTTCTCTCCAACTGGACCTCCTTCCACCAAATATTGGCATGGCCCTTCAACTTTGTTTTTGCAAGCTTGACTTGTTCTAGATCTTCCACATCTTCATACTCGAAATATTATTCCATATCATTGATCCAATCAATAATCTCTTCTAGGTTTAGATTCCCAGAATAGGTAGAGACTTCAATCCTTGGCCTCTTTCTAATCTTTGAAATGACCCTCAACAACCTAACTTCTGAAGGGTCTCTTGCAACATCTTATTCTTCCTCAAATAGCTCTTCTTCAGCTTCATCTTCACTTTCGTCTCTTGTTCTCAGCTCAAACCCTCTTCACAGCTCCTCTTGCAATGCATCAATTTACCTTTATAAGGCTCTAAAACCCTCTTATATCAAAACATTTCTCCCACCATGGTTTCTTCATGGAGGCATTTTGATCTCTACAGCAAACCCACAACCTCGGGTCCTAGTGCAAACTACCTCATGATCGGTGATCTGTCTACACACTCAGAAACCCTTTCTCTGATACCACTTGATGAAGGGGTAAATCATGAAACACACAATAACACCAATTGCACATAGAAAATAGGAATGTTATCTTATTTATTTGGACAACGCATTACATTATAGAAGCTCAAATACAGTCAGAGGATGAATCCTCCACAAGCTGCAACACATCACAACTTCCTATCTCCAAACTCTAGAACCTTCTGCCTTCTATAGCCCCAAATATGCTAGAGTTTCTATTTTCCTGACTTTTTCTTGACTCTACACTTTTTCCCTTATCTCTACTACTCCAAAGGGTTCCAAAAAATGGTCATAAATAGCCCTTTTTGATGGCCTCCAGCCAAATTTTGAAATTTGCATCTCCCTCCAAAAATAGGTCAACTTTTGGGAGCCATAACTTTTGATTTGGATGTCCGATTGACAAACCGCTTGAAGCGTTGTAAATCACAAGGAGTTCTCTACATGGTAAGAATTTGTATTTCTAATTCTACCCATTTTTAGGGTTGTACGAGGCCTCTAAGTTCCTCAAGCCTAACTTTGAATAATTTTTATGGGTTTTCAAGAAATAGAAACTTTAATATCTTTCAGCCCACAAATGATCTTTACCTGATTCCTTCACCAAAGGTCTTATTTTTCATTTATAAATCTTCTTGTAAATTTCCACTTCCATACGTGCCCAAATGCAAACTTTCAAAAAATAGTAGTTTGATATTTTTAGCAGTTTGGGAAAACTGAAAGTTCTACATCATCATTCAAGTGATTATGGAACTAGAATACAAATTTTGAAAATAAATGGAAACAAAGTCATCGATTTTGAATCATCATTATTTTTGGGTGATGCAAGATTGCCCTTACAGCTCTAGATGCTCCTGCATCAGGGGCATATATTGTGGTAAATACTTGGATATCTTATATATTGTGATAAAATGTGTGGTATACTACCTTTTCACTATAAGACATCTCCACGATGCAGGCGGGGTTATATAGTTTGTGTTTTTGTGTATGCTTCTTTTTCACTGTAAGGCATTTCTGTGATGCAAGTGGTGTTGTATACATTGTGTTCATGCTTCTTTTTCATGATAAGGCATCTCCATGATGCAGGTGAGGTTGTATTCTTTTGAAATCCCTTCTGCAGAAGTCAGGGTTGTGTATCCCCTTGAATGGTTGCACACCCTTTTGAAAAAGTCCTCTCGCGAGAGGCAAGGTTGGGTCTTGAGTTACTCACCCTTAAGTGTGTCTTTGGTGGTCATGGTAGTGTATCTCGACTGTCAAGTGTGTTTGATGTGTTTTAGATGGCAGAGCATAGCGATGAACTCCTCCCCATTACCCATGTTGGCTTTGTATAAGACATATAATGGATCAATTGCACACTCTATGGCACTCATATATTTCATGTGTATTCCATGTATTTTCCATCTATTTTGCATGTTTTGTGGAGGCACATAGCAATGAGCTCCCCCTATGCTGTGTGTCTTGCATGTTTTGTGGAGGCACGTAGCAATGAGCTCCCCCCATGTAGTGTGTTTTGTGTGTTTTTTTTATGGTGGCACATAGCGATGAGCTCCCCCATCACCTATTATTATAGTATAATTGTTTAATCATGTCTTCTCTCCATGTATACCTTATGTATTGTGTGATTGTATTCATGTCTTCTCCGTGTATTGCGTGCTTCTTTACTATCTTCTCTATGTTTTGTGTGATTGTCAAGTGTTTTCTTATGTTTGCATAAGCTTGGGGGCTAGAGATGGTCTTCCAAACTTAGGGTGTGTTTTTTACTCTAGTGTCTAATTTTATTGATGTGTTTTCGACCGTACTTTAATGCATGTACTAATCATAAGATCATACACACATTAAAGTGGGGGCTAAATGTTATGGAGTAAAAAGTATCCACATGTCTTTTTACCTCCTTGTTTATCTCCTAGGTCCCCGTGATTGCATTATACATTCAAAATGTTTATCTCGACACCAAAGCAAATTTGGAATATGGGCCCTTCACTTACCTTACCTTGAACCTAAATAGGGCTAGGGGGCCTAGGTGGTATTGTCCATGTCCCCCCTTTTAGGTCAGGCCTAATCTAAATGCATGTCGGTCTAGGACCTTTTAAAAGGTTTCTACTTGTCAGATCTTTTAGTTTAATTTCATGATTATGAGCGGGAAAGCATATATAAGTGTGTTTTTGGATTCATTTGTAACTAGGTTGAAAAGGCATAACTTGAGATCTTGAAGGAAAGAAAGCAAGAGCATTCATTGTGATTCTAAAGTAAATTTGTGTATTGTTATTGTTATTGTGTGTTTTTTGCAGGCATAGAGCTATCATCTATCCTCCTTTGGATTTGAACAATATTCATCATTCTAATGGATCATCACATAGGTGATATCATTGTTTTTTATCATCATTACCATTGTTTTTAGCCTCTTCCCCCACAAGGGCATGAAATCTTTATCAATTAATGATGTTGGTAAGCTTGAATGCTATCCCAAGATTTGACTGAGGCAAGTCCCTAAACACCATAACCTCCCAAACTCCTTATCTTCTTGTGTGCATGTTACAAGAGTGAGATTTGGAAAATATAGAGCTATAGGAAGATTATGTGAAGAACATGGTTTCAGGATTTGGAAATAGTTTCAGAGAATTTACTAATCCAAGACTTGGGTGGTACAGCCATGTGTTGCATATGTCCTGTCACTGATGTCAACAGTGCTAAAGTTTGGAAGTGGAAGTGATGATCAGTTGATTATTAGAGATGCCAAATGATAGTGATGCAAAGTGATGAGTATATGTTGAGGTGATTAGAAAAGAGGACAAAGGAATAATAAAGAGATGGATTAGAGAAGTTGTGAAGTAAATGGTAATATGATGAATGTCATGTACTATGTATACTGATTGGATTAGTATCATCTGTACATAGTTGAACCCTATCTTCTGAAGTTCATTGACAAAGGTTGTGCTAACACAAAGATTCTTATTTTGATGAAAAGAGTTATAATTTTTGTTGTATGATTTTGTGAATGAAGTCTCTAGTATGGTGAATATTGTATTCATTATTTCCTGATGAAAATCATTGCTTAAATCTTGAGAAAAAGATTCAGGAAGTCTAAGGCACTGGAAGTTGCACTAAAGAAGCTTGAGAGAATGTTCCACATTCCTCTACATTTGAAGGTATGATCTTGTGGTTTGAGAGTTAGATAGGGACAAGTGTGAAGCTTTTACGTTCCTAATTTCAGATCTTGAAAGATACTACAAAAGATTCTAGAGCTAGTAGAGTGAAGATAGAGGTTCAAGATGGTTGCAGTCAGGATATGTCAGAGAACTGCTCCACATTTCTTCATTTTTGAAGATGAGGTTCTATAGTTTGAAGGATAGTTAGATGTAATTGAGAAGTTTATTGTATTAAAGTTCTAGTTGATAAGTTATACCATAGAGGTCCTTCGTAGTCAGCAGAACAAAGATATATCATCTAGCTGATTAGGGTTGTCTCGAGGAGAATGCAAAAGCCACTGCATTGCACCATAGTTCATCTTTTGGCTTTGATGTTTAGAGAATGAGTTTAGATATTTAGTATTATTATTCATTTCAGGTTTTAGGTGTTGAAGTGCATTGCAAGTTGATTTTTCAACGTTCTATCTCAAGACTATGTGTTCAAAGTTTGTGAGTGATGCCAAGATTTGTATCTATATGTTTGTGCCAGAAAGAATACATATATTTCAAAGGAAGGAATGTTTGAGAAGGCTTGTGGAAGTCTCATGTTTCTTGTGAAATGATTTGCATGATGTTAATTGGTCCCTCTAATATTGCTTTAGGTCTAGAGCTATTTTGTGGAAGGATAAGTGTTTGTTGGGCTGACTTCATATGTTCAGATGATCTCGTCAGATGTTTTAAAGTGTGCTCTAGCTTGGAAGAATGTGTTAAGGAAAGTATAGGTCCTAGTTATCACTTGGCTTGAACTGCATTGGATTTCTACATCTTTTTGAAGTTGACTTGGTCTAGTTGTTGCACGTTTCATGTTTACACATTTCATCCTAGCTGACATAGGAGAAAGATTTTGTTGTTTGCAAAAGGTATAAATAAAAGAACTTATTTGTTGTGGGTTGTGTGAATGTGTGAGAGGGTGCGATGTTCTGTGAGTGTAAAAGTGAGTGAGTGTGTATGTGAAGAGGTGTTGAAGATAGCGGTGATAGTTGTGCAGAGGAAGTGAAGATTTGAGTTAGAGTTAAGTGTGTTGATGTTGTGGAGGAGATTGATCAGTGAGATGTTCAGAGGTTGTAGCCTCATTTTGTAAGTGTTGTTGCACTGTATTTGAAGGAGTGTGTCCTCCCTTGGGTTGTAGCCCTAAAACCTGTTGTAATCATTTTTATCATTATTTGTGAGGCTGGATTTGGATAGTAGATCCAAGAAACTTGATCACCATGGTTTTTCCCTTCTAGGGTTTTCCACATAAATTTGGTGTTATAGTTGTGTGCTCATGTGTTATGCTTTGATCTTCTTAATTTTATTTATCCTTCATTTAAGCTAGTAAAGGTTTTGGTTAATAAAGTTGAATTGGAACAAGTTTTGGTATATACTGATTCACCACCCTCTCAGTATATCAGTGTGTTCTAACAATTGGTATTAGAGTTGAGTTCCTTGGTGCAGCCTAATAGCTGAAGGTTGATCATGGAATAGAACACATGGTTCAGAAGAAATCCTCATCTAAAGCTCTGATATTTGATGGAAGTAACTTTGATTTCTGTAGTGTTAGGATGGAGTGTTAGGACTTCGCTAGGGCATGATGTTTGGAGTGCTATCATGAATGATTATATTGAAACTAAACACCCTATTACATATTCAAATGAAAAAAAAGCTCATGAAAACAATGCTAAATCCAAGAATACCATCTTAAGTGGTTTGAGAAGTTCAAAGTTAATCAAGGTTGTGAGGTGAAAGATAGCAAAGGATATATGGAAGAATGAAGGAAATGATACCATAAAGGAAGTAAAATTACAATCCTATAAAACTATGTTTCAGAATCTAAGGATGAAAGAAGAGGAGAACACTGTCAGATATTTGCACCAAGTAGATGAAGCAGTTAATGGAATCAGGAGTATGGGTGAAGATATAGCTAACTCATTAGTTGTAAAGAAATTCTTGAGAACTCTCCCTCACAGATTTTATTCAAAAGTATCTACAATTGAAAAATCTAAAGATCTGAAGAAACTTACAGTGGAAGAGATGTTTGGGTCCCTCACTTCCTATGAGATGAGAAATGAAGTCATAGGACCATGCCAAAGAGAAGCTGCTTTCAATACTGTGAAGAATGATTGAACATTTAATGCATGCAATGAAGCTAAGGAAGAAGAAGCAAGATTTGTGAGGAAACTGAAAAGGGGATCAAGAAAGTATAAAGGTAAGTTACCTTTCAAATGTTTTAATTGTGATAGAATTAGTCATTATGCCTCTAAATGTCCTTTTGGAGAAAATGAAAATAGCAGCAAGGGTTTCAAGAGAAACAATTTCAAGAGGAATCTTCTTTCAAAAGAATACTATAGTTCCAGAGAAGAAGTAGATAACTATCTATCAGATGAGGAAAAAGGAGAATCTCTATTCATGGCCAGGGTGATCTCATATGGTTCAGACAAGACTATAGATGAAGAAGAATATGAAGTTGATTTTGAGGGTGAACTTGTTTCTGCCCTTGAAGACTTGGATTGTGCAAGGAAAAAGAATGAAGAACAAAGTGCTCTGATTAAAGCTAAGACAAAAGAATGTAGAAGACTTGAGAAAGAAATTCAATCACTCAAAAGGGAGTTAGAGAAGGCAAAGCTTAGAAGACTAAATGATACTGAATGTAAAGATCTCATTGAAAGGAAGCAAAGTATATAAAAATGCTTCCTATACTGATCTACTAAGGAAAGATTTATGCAAATTTTAACTTTTATAGTTATAGGTTATTAGATACACATTAACAGAAAGGTAATAACATCAAAATGAAAAACTCACAACACAAGATATACGTGGGGAAAACCCTTCAGGTAAAAAACCCAACACTCCAAAGCCGCCCAATATATTATTCAAGAATTAAGAAGATTACAATATACTTGTAGAGAAAGCTTTAACGGGAGTATAACCAACTAGAGATCTAGGAGGTAACTCAACATCTATAAGATTCTTACACACAAGCTCCATCTCAAGCTCCTGATATATAGGAGATACAATACAGTAAATTGTCAATGGGAATAATAAAATCATGAGCTAAAACCACCCAAAAGTGGCACCCAAATTATCTCCAATCAAAGATGCCTTGTGATGTGCCTAAACACACACCAACACATGCAACTCTCCCCTTTATAGCTCTTTTATGTGTCCAACACATTTTTACATTTCTCAAAAATAAGAGGTCCAACTTCTAGAGGCCATAACTTTTGATCTGGGTGTTCGATTGACAAATTGTTTGATGCGTCAGAAAGCTCGTGAAGAGATATATCACATTGTAACCCACTTCATTGGTTATGACAATTTTTGGAATGTTTAGAGACCTCTAGGTGCCTCAAAATTGAGTTCAAAACTTTTTTCGGCAGTTTCAAAAAATAGAAACTTTAATATCTTGCAATCCAACTATGATCTTGAGTCAAAACTCACCTGAGATGTTTACTTAGTTGTTTTGCACCTTCTAGAAAAAATTTAGGTCGATCCAAGGTCAAATGTAGTTTACTATAAATAGTAAGTCCCGCCATTTTAGCCCTTTTAGAAACTTTGAAAGTTCTAGATCATTCTTCAAGATAAAGGGTATTTGAAAAGACCAAAACTGGGAAGAATAGTTACCTTTCAAAGTTCCAAGGTTGAGACACTTTTCTTAACATTCTCCCACTTTTCAAACACCTTGCAAGAGAAAAGGGAGTATCAACACTATGATTTAATTTCTAGGGGCTGAGAGGCCCATAGACTCTGAACACCATCTAAACTTCTCTGTCCTCACAGGTTTTGTCAAGGAATCTACAAAATTTGTCAAAGTGTCAACTTTCTCCAAGTTTACCTTCCCATCCTCTACCATGTCACGAACAAAATGGTACTAGACATCAATATGCTTAGTCCTTACATGGAAAGAAGGATTCTTTACCAAACATATGGCACTCTAACTGTCACAACAAATAGTAATCTTCCCTGCATCAAACCCAACATCAGAACACAATCTCTTCAACCAAATGGATTATTTACAAGCATGAGTTGCTACCATGTACTCAGCTTTAGTAGTGGAAAAAATGACCATAGGTTACCATTTACTCATCCAACTAATAGCACCACCAAACATAGTGAACACATAAACACTGGTGGATCTCCTACTATCAATGTCACCTACCCAATCTGAATCCACAAATCTATGAATACAAAGTGAATGTTGAGGTCTTGTAGGATAACCATGATAACATAAGGAATACTCAGAAGTACCTCACAAATATCTGAACACTCTCTTCACTGCATCCTAATGTAGCCATCTAGGATTAGTCATAAACTGACTAAGGACTCCCACTGCTTGAGCAATGTCTGGTCTTGTACAGACCATCACATACATCAAACTTCCAACCGCACTAGCATAAGGAACTCTGCTCATATCCTCTGTCTAGAATGAGACTTTGGATAATCTACAACAGATAACTTTGTCCCCATTGTAACAGGAATAGACAAAGGCCTACAATCCACCATGTAAAATCTCTCCAACATAGTGTTAACATACTTACTCTAGCCTAACCAAAGTTTTTTGTTTGCTCTGTCTCTTCTGATCTCCATCCCCAGAATGTACCAAGCTGCCCCTAGATTTTTCATCTCAAAATGTGCTTACAACTAAGACTTCAAGTCAGAAATCAAACTTTTACCATTCCTAATGAGTAACATATCATCGACATACAATGCAATAATGAGAATGCAATCATTATCCAACTTGTAATAAACACAATGATATGATTTCGATCTCAGAAATCCAATACTCAACACAAAGGCATCAAACTTCTAGTACCACATCCTAAGAGACTGTTTCAAACCATACAAAGACTTTTTCAACTTGCAAACTAGATTTTCTTTACATTTAACCACGTAGTGCTCTGGCTATGACATATCGATTTCCTCCAAGTTGCCATGAAGGAATGATGTCTTCACATCCATCTGTTCCACTTCTAGATCATACGCTGCTGCAAGAGATAATAGGAACTAAATAGATGTTAGCTTTGCAATAGGAGAGAAAATCTCACCATAGTCAATTCCCTCCACCTGAGAATACCCCTTCGCAACCAATCTAGCCTTATATTTCTGAAAACTTCCATCTACACTAAATTTCTTTTTGAACACCCATTTGCATCTAACAGGTTTTTGCCTTTTAAGCAAAGGCACCAAGTCCCAAGTATTATTCTTTTCCAAAGAAGTCATCTCCTCTTCCATGGTCTCCTTCCAGGAACCTACATCTTTCATACCCATAGCCTCTTTCATAGTTCTAGGCTCATCAGTGTTAGAAATCAAAGTAAATATATAACTGGAAGCATGCAATGAATAACCAAACCTATCAGGTTGTTGCCTTATCCACGTGGACCTCCTTAAAGATTGACGTTGAGGTTCTTCATTTTCTTCTAAAATTTCAGAGCTACTAGAGCTCTCCTCATTATCAAGTCTAATAGATATTTTTGGTTCAAATTTCTCAGGGGTGGAAGGAAGGTGAACCACATCATCTTTCTTCTCTTCTTTCTTTGGCTACAAGACAACAGCAGAATGATTGAGCTCTCCAAAGATCACACTTGTGCTATACAGAACTCTCTTAGCCACCAGATCCCAAAGCTTGTACCCTTTCACTCCAATGCCATAACTAATGAAGATACACTTCATAGCCTTGTTCTCCAACTTAGACCTCTCTCCTTAAGCACATGTGCATATGCTTCACAACCAAATAATCAACTATGTCTTAATGAAGGTTTTTTACCAGACCATACCTACATAGGTGTCTTATCAACAAGCGTTGATGTAGGAGACCTCTTAACTAGGTAACAAATGGTAGCAACACCTTCAGCCCAAAATTTTTGTTCAAGACCAACTCCACTTAGCATACTCCTTGCCCTCTCCATCAATGTTCTATTCATCCTCCCTCAAACTCCATTCTACTGAGGGGTATATGGAGTTGTCTTGTGCCTTTCAATCCCCTATTCTTTACATAACTTGTTGAAGTCTGTTGAATAAAACTCACCACCATTGTCAGACTCAAAGACTTAATCTTTCTATCCTTTTAATTCTCTAGAAGAGCTTTGAATTGTTTGAATCTACTAAAGACTTCAGATTTACTTCTAAGGAAATACACCCATGTCCCACTATAATCATCAATGTATAAAACAAAGTAAACAATTTTGAAATTGAAGGAACATTAATAGGACCAAACGCATCAAAATGAATCAAGTCCAACACCTTAGAAGATTTGTGAGAACCAAAATAAAACTAAACATGGTTTTTTTTCCATAAATATAATGTTCACAGAAATTGAACTCAAGATTACAATCATTCATACCCTCAACAATATTTTTATTTATCAGGGTCCTCAAACCCTTTTCACCAATGTGACCAAGCCTTTGGTGTCATAACATTATCTACTCAACTAGAAGTTTCATCTCCATAGAATGAGCACCCTTAGGTACTCAGAAAGCACAACCATCAGAAGTAGATGCAATAGTCCTCCTCGTTTTTGGTTCCAATGGTGAGGATGAAGACTCTGAAGCTCTCTTCTTTGAAATAGAGGCACTATTGCACTAAACTATGTTGAACGCACAAGACAACTGTGAAGGGGGGGTGAATCAGTTGTATCAAAAACTTTAACTTCTTTAAACAAAATCACTTTCACATTTACTTACTTTAAATCCTTATTCTGTTATAAAGATTAAACATGAATAGAAGAATCAAAACATAAACATAACAACACCATACACACATGAACACTAGATTTTTACGTGGAAAACCTAAAAGGGAAAAACCACGGTGAGTGTTAGCTCACAATATAATGTGTTGAAATATACCAGACAACTGAGAGGGTGGGGTGAATCAGTTGTCACAAAAACATAGCTTTATATGAAAATCAAACCATCAATAACTTAATTACTTATAATTAGATTTAACCATGAAAGCATGAAACCATAAACTTAATCATAATCACACATCCAACACAGTAGACACCAAATTTTTATGTGGAAAATCTTAAAACGGAAAAACCACGGTGGGTGTTAGCCCACAAAAATATATGAGTTATAACAATAATGAAAAATAGAGGCTCACTGCCTATAGGGCTCACTACCCAAATTTCTCACTGCAAAAAATGGCTCACTGCCAAAGGGTGGCTCAATGCCAAAGGGGTGGCTCACTATCAAAGTGGTGAACTAATGAAGTAGCATCTACTCCATGCCAAGATTCAGTTCCATTGAAGCATAATATAACTTCTTTGCTCTACTCTTTAACACCTTCACACTTATCTCTTCATATTCACATTCACACACCTTTTTTGCAACTCTATTACATGCTTTTATACAATTCATCAACCTTGGAATGTACATCAAGTTCGGCATTACATTCATCAACCATTGGAACATTCTCCAAGGTCAGCATTACAAAACATACACAGAAATAGGTCTAGACCTATTAAAAAAAATAGCTAAGAAAAGATGTAGAGAAGTATGATGAACACACCACGCCTTAGCTGGGACTCAAACGCAATCCTCCATTCCACAACACACTTCTACAATCTTCAATGCATCTCCGTAAATATTGAAATCAACCAAGTTAGCCAAAACTGGAGTTAACACTAGGTCTTCTAAGAACATTCTTTTTTCACGATCCAAACTTCTCTTTGTGGACCAATCCAAAGGTAGGAACATGATCAGGAGACATCCACAAGCACATTGTAATCATTAGGAAGAACCGCGCGATCTCTAACCACTCTATCAAGAAGATTCTTCAAATTGGAGCACAAGAACAAAACTGTCAGCTACTGTCATAAAGAAAGGCTAGCTTGCAGACTGCCAAATCATGAACCATTGGAGTTGAAAGCACTTAACATCATCTCAGACTTAACTCTAGAACCATAGATCAAAATACTTCAATGTGGAGGAATGTAGGGGAATGCGGAGCATAATAAACATGTCTTTGCCAAACATACAGAAAAAGCTATTTTCACTCTAGTGAACATAACTCACTTAATTCTTCATACCGGATGCTCAAACTCAGAACATAGCATCTTCAGATGGACTTATAAATAACTGCCAATCCATAGACAAAGGTATTCATCCTATAGGAAATGAAGAGCAATCTCTTGGACTATTCTTCTCTATGCAATACATTACTTCCACTGCAACTCACTATTTCTACCAGAGAAGCTAATTTTCTCAATATCCTCAACATCAAGATTACTTACATAAGTAAATACAAATCATCTCACTTATTACAAGAAAACAACAAGATAGGAGCACAGTTGACACCAATGACAACACAGATATGTTGGCATCAATGACAACACTGATTAGGCACATACTTGCAACAATCTCCCCCTTTGTCATTGATGGAAACATATGATGTGAAAAATGATAAAGACCATCAAGACATGATTCTCCCCTCTCTCTTTACACATTTGCACTCTTTTCTTTTCTTATTTTTTCACATGATTTCTCTCCCCCTTTGACATCAATGGCAAAGGGTGCATACTTGCACTCTGCTTCTCTGATCAAATTTGAACTTTTGCAACCAACTCTTTTGTCATCATTTAGCTACTCCCCCTAAGAGGTAGCTCAACATCAATCTAGATCAAAGAGTGAATCTTTGGGCACCACTAGACTGATGCATTCCTTTGCATCTTAGTTCAGAGCTAGAGGGGTAATGACCCCTAATTTTTTCGTGAGATACTCAAAAGTATCTTTAGCCAGAGGCTTAGTGAAAATATCTACAATCTAATCCTTTGTGGACACATATTTGAACTTAACTTCATTCTCTGTCACTTTTCCCTCAAAAAGTGATACCTTATAGATATATGCTTTCTTGAGTGCATCACTAGATTCTTGGAAATATTTATGGCACTTGTATTGTCACACAATATTGCAATTGGATCTTCATAAACAACTCCTATATCCTTCAAAGTATGCTTCATCCATAACAATTGAGTACAACAACATACTGCTGCAATATACTCTACTTCATCTATTGATAAAGAGATTGAATATTGCTTCTTTCTCAACCATGAAACCAACCTATTTCCCAAAAAGAAAGCACCTCCACTTGTACTTTATCTATAATCAATATCTCCTGCCCAATCCACATCTATATAAGCACTAAGTAAAATCATTATCATTTGGATACCATAAGCCATTATCTAGAGTGCCTTTTAAATACCTCAGGATTCTCTTTACTACCATCACATGTGATTCTCTTAGATCAGCTTGAAATCTTGCAACAAGATAAACTACATGCATAATATCAAGTCTAGTTTGAGTTAGATAAAGTAATCCTCCAATCATGGATCTATACTTTTTCTGATCAATCATGGGTGATTCATCAGTTTTGCTCAATTTGTAGCTAGTCAACATGGGATTACATACCAGTTTAGTGTCTTCCATCCCAAACTTCTTTAACAACTCTTTCACATACTTAAACTGAGATATGAAGATTCCTTTATCTAATTGATTGATTTGCAGACTCAAAAAGAAATTCATCTCACCAAACATAGACATCTCGAACTCTTTTTGCATTTCACCAACAAATTTCATACACATACCTTTATTTCCACTAAAGATGATATCATCAACAAAGACTTCAACAATCAAAATTTGATCATCATTAATCTTGAAATAAAGATTATTTTTAGTAGTGCCTTTCCTGAATCCTAACTACAATAAGTACTTATCCAACCTTGCATACCAGGCCTTAGGAGCTTGCTTGAGTCCATACAATGCTTTCTTCAACCTGCATACCATATCACCTTGATTAGATAGTTAGAATCGTTTCGATTTCTCAATGTAGACTTCCTCTTCTAACTCCCCATTTAGGAATACAGACTTCACATCCACATGATACACTTTGAAATCTTTGTGAGATGCAAATGCTAGAAACATTCTGATTGCTTCAATCTGAGCTACTAGAGAAAAAGTCTCTTCAAAATCTATCCCTTCAATTTGAGAATATCCTTTGCACACACGCATTGCTTTATTCCTTACAACTTCTCCATTTTCATTCATCTTATTCCTAAAGACCCATTTGGTTCCAATAACATTTTTGTCGGCAGGTCTAGGAACTAATTCCCAAGATTCATTCTTCTCTATCTATATTAGTTTTTCTTCCATTGCCTTAACCCAATTTTCATCATTGCAAGCTTCATTCACAATTTTTGGTTCAATTGTAGAGAACAAATAGTAATTCACTTGTTCTTCTATAGCTCTTTTCCTTGTCAGTGCTCCTTTCTCTTTGTCCCCAATAATTTGATCTTCAGAGTGATTGATTCTTACATACCTAGGAGTCTTAGCAATTTTGGGAGCCTTTTCTTCTTCACTTTGATTGCCTTCTTGTTCAACTTTTTCTTCATAGGTTATATCAGCAGGTTCATCTAACTCATAGCCACTTTGATATGATGTTTTTCCTTTGCCTTCATCCACCTTCACATTTGCACTCTCCACAATCTTTTTCAACCTTTTGTTGTAGCACCGGTAGGCCTTACTCTTGGTAGAGTATCCAAGGAAGATTCCTTCATCACATCTTGCATCAAATTTCCCTAGGTCTTCATCTCTTCTGATATAGCATTTGTGTCACGCCCACATCTCCTACGTGGACGTGACGCACGAACACCCGTGTCATGACCACATTCACCATGTGGTCATGACACATGCCGTGAAATTTTTTTCTTTCTAACCCTAAGAAGCCCCTCACACGCGTCTGCGTGCTCAGTGGCTATACGCAATGGCGTAGACATGTCGACGTGATCATGATGGTGAAGGTCGTCTAGGGGGAATGCGACACGAAGTGTGTCGCTTCTAGGGTTAGGTCGATTCCAATTTGTATCCTAAGTTACCTAGGTAAAATTAATTTGCCGCCATTGATCCCTAACTAACTCAGATCGAAAGGTGAAGTTAAATGATGTCACAATGGCGCACGATTGTAGGTGAAATGATGGAAAGAAATTAATAAATTAGCATAAATTCAATCCTAGAAATCTAGGGGAATTTTCGGCAGCGTAACGCGTCTTTGATAAATGCAAAAATAATAAATAAATTTTTAAATAAAACACCAATAGAAAAGAAAATAAATAAATCAATTAAAATATTTAAATAAAAATAATTAAGCAAAAATAATATGATTGAATATTAAATTAGCTGAGAACAAAATCAACGATAAAGGTAAATAATAAAATCAATTTAAACGTCAAGACGTCGGTTGAAATCAACCTAAAAGCCGAGTTTGTTATTAAACATAATTTGACATTATGTTTAATAATTCACTCGAAAACTAATGGATAAGGGGGGAGGGTTTAAGTAACCCTCCTCACAAAAATAATAATAAGGAATCAATTATAATTAACAATGTAGAAATTCCACCTAGGAAAATGAAACTATAATCTTATTAAAAAGAATTAATATCTTCCCAAACAATTTTAAACCACAATCAACATTCAAAAATTACAAGGTTAATCCATTCCAGAATTTAAATCAATGTAGAAGAAAACTCCCTAAGATGAATAAGGTCCAAGGAAAAAGGAGGATTAGAAATAAAATTAAAACCTAAAGTCTAATTTCCTCATCCTCACACATTCCCCTAAATAAAATAAATAAATAATAAAAATAACACCAAAAAGCTTCCCAAATTAAAATCTAACCCTATTCATATTTTAAAACTAATTTCTATAAACAAACTGCCCTAACCCTAATTTCTATTATTCTTCTTGCCCTAACTCTAACATTTTTTTTTCTATTCCTTCCATGGTTTTGTTTGTTTGTTCCTTAATTTTTTTTTTGTGTAGGGTAGGGTTAGAATAAGCCATGGAGGATCTACATTTGTGCAGGTTCCATGGCAAGGTAGGTCGATGGCGGCGGCGGCGTTCATGTAACAGAGGTGGAGTGGTGGAGTGGAGTCATGGTCTCTGATGGAGGGTGGTGTAAAGGGGGAAGGAGAGGTGATGCAGTGGTGAGATGGTCGTGGGGAGTGGCGGCACGGCACAGCGGAGGTTGCGTTTGGCGGCAACTGTGTGTGAGGCAAGGGAAGAGGCCGCAGTCAGGGGTTCGGGGTGCGGGTTAAGGGTTGTGGGGAGGCCGCAAGGGGTGGCAGGACCAGCGGTGGTTAAGGGAGTGTGGTGCTACGGAGGCATTTACGGGGGTAAGGGGGTGTGGGGTGTGGGGTGTGGAGGGGTGTGGGGAGCTCCCCACACCCACACTACAAAGACAGCCATGGTAGACGGGGGCTGGGTAGCAACGGTGGTGGAGGGTTTTGTGGTGGGTGGTGCCCACCACAGACCCTCCCAACAGTTTAAAATTTTCTTTGTATATATACATTTTTTTTTGTACATTTTTCTTAATACTCAAAAATGTGATATATATAAGGCATTTTCATAGTGTTTGCTTTCAAACCAGAGTTTCAGTTAAACATTATATGTATATATATATGTTTTTTCTTTTTCTAATTTCTCTGTGGATTCTCTCAATGGTCAAAAGCATTAAAATGACAGCAATAGAATCTTAGAGATTGTGCAACCAAGGGCAAATATGAATTCATCAAGAGCATAAATCTGTAAATTTCTCATAGAGCCCATTCTCTCAACACATTGTGATAATAACAGAATATTAACATTCCCTTATTACTCCAACCCATGTTATTTTTTTTTTAACATTACTTTTCTGATTCAGTATAATTGCCCTGACAATAAATTTTTCTTTTTAAACATATATGAACAGAAATATACATCTTCTTCTTTTCTTTCAAACAACAAACTGTAGACACCCAAATTTGTCCCAACTTTGTCCATGTCCTACAACACCTTGTTGAAACATTATCCTAAACATCATAAGCCATTTTTGTCCTAAATCCCACTCTTAATCCCATTTATCCATTAAGCCAATTAATTAAATAAATTTTATTTATTTAATTTCACATGCATAATCCCATTTATCTTATCTCCATCCCAATTAATTAAATAAATTTTATTTATTTAATTAATTTCCACATCATATCTTATCCCATCCTATTCATTTATCCTATTAATTAAATAAATTTTATTAATATCCAACTCATATCCCAACTAATTCAAATATTTTATTTGAATTAAGTCCTCATCTTTCATCACATTCCAACACTTGTCCAGTCAATCATGTGTTACAACTTTTATCCTTCACATGCACAACTAATGGACCTAATTTTAGTATTTATCTACACAAGCACACCTAAGCTTTATCCTCCTTTGCCACATGTCAATTGACTACAATTTCTTGATGTGCAAGGAAACCTAACTCAATCCTATCCATCCATTTCATCTAAAGCCCTAATTGATCCTAGCCATCCATTGGAACCAAGCCTTTCCTATAAAACAAGCCTCTCTTGAGCCATTAGAGGGGGGATTTTCAGGATTCTTCTTCATGCAACCTCACTCTGCTGAATTTTCATCTCAAGTCCTCATCCATCATCTTCAATCCATCTAACTTGCATCCTTATCAACGTTATGCTGCGGAATCGAGCAATCAACACAACAAAGTGATCAATCAATCGAGCTCATCTTGCATCTTCGAGGTATTGAATTATTTGGGTTTAGGTTATGCATTTCAATTGTTTGATCATTTCCATTTACAAATCCAAATTTTTCATTATACATTTCTGGCACGCCCGGTGGGACTCACGTCCTTGATTAACCTCTCTTGTTTGAGTTGTTTTTATGAAGTTTAGATCTCTTGGAGCGCCAATCTTTCATTTTTGTAAGCTTTTGTAGCAAAAATTTGCATTTTTCTAACCCTAGTTTGCAAAGATTTGGCTAAAAATGTATGTAGATGATCTCTTAGCCCAAATCTAACCTCACCATTGCGTCCGGGAGGCCGTTTCCATAAACTTTGAGTACAAATTTGCCTAAATTTGATGAAAAATGGAGCGTTTGGTGAAGAAAACAACAACCGGACTGCAACAATGTGCTTCTGGTAATTCAGGTCGCTTATGATCAAACAGCATTCGCCTGGGCTAAATCAGCTCACCTTTGGGCAAACAGCAGTCGCTTATGGTCAAATTTGGTTCGCTTTTGAACAAACAGTGCTCGCTTTTGAACAAAAACTGATAGCATATGGTAAACTTGGTCGCTTATGGTTAACATTTGCATTCCGTCTCCGGCAACTTTCCAGATCACTTTTGGGCTAACAGTAATCGCTTTTTTACATATGTTGATCGCTTTTAGTCAGATACTAATGGATTTTGCTCATATTTTGATCACTTTTATCTAAATAGTAATCGCTTTTGGTCTGACAGTAATCGCCTTCTGCAGAACTAGGGTTTCTGTTGCATCTTTCTTTTTGCAGATACAGGTCGCTTGTAGGCTAAAATTGGTCGCTTTCAGATTTTTTGCATCGCTTATAAGTGTACAGAGTTCGCATCTGGTGTTCTTTCAATCGCATTTGATCTTCAAGGGTTCGTCTGTGTTAAAATATGAGATCGCTTCTGGACACGCAGTGATCGCCTCTGCATCTTTCGCATCGCTTACAAGCCTACACTACTCGCATCTAGTGCTTTTCCAGATCGCATTTAAGCTACAGGGGCTCGCATGTTGCTAAAAGGAGATCGCTTATGATTAACAGTAAATCGCCTCTGCACTTGTCTTAACCGCCAAGGTTCACCTGTACCTTCTGCATGCCAAAGGAAGCTATTTTTTTCAAACTTGCATAACTTTCACATACGGAGGCCAAATCACACAAACAAGGACTCGTTGGAAAGCTGGGAGGACAAACTTCACAACTGTACCACTTTTATCAGGTGACTGTATTGTTTTTCAAGCTTTTTTATCAGTTAAAGTTTAGGTTCATTGTAAACTTCATTTGAGCATAACTTGAGCAATTTTGATCGTTTTTCAGCGAAACTTTTTTTCAAATTGCTTAGAATCTCCTGAACTTTCTGTTTATGTAATCTATTTTTCTATATCAGATCATTTTCATCAGAATTTTCAGATTTCATCTTTTTCATGTAATCATCTTCTTTGCAAGTTTACTTGTTTCTTTTGGCATTGGTGACTTGTAAGGGCATCTAAGGAGCTGGAGCAGCATTGGCATCAACATCTACAGCAAATTGGAAAGTGATTGTATCAGGTGCACTCATTCTAATCTTTCATCTCTTTCATCTTCTAATCATTGTTTGCAAACACATTTGGATTTTGGGCATAAAATAAACAATTGTTTGCAAATTCACATCAAAACATTGGGCTAAAACAAACCATTGTCTTTCATCACATTTGGATTTGGGTTTTAAATAAAATAAGTGCTTGAATTGTTTGATCACACATTGAATTTCTAAGGTTAATGAACCCCATGCGAGTGTGACCAAGTAAATGTGTATGCTCTCTCCTCGCGTCCCAACACAAACTTGGAGATCAAAAACATTTACTTGTGTTGCTTTTGTTTAGCCTTAGAGAGGCCTGCCTTGGTATCCACCCCAAGGGAACGACCTCAAGTGGTACTTTCATCCAGTCCACTATAAAAATCAGAGGATAAGGCGAAAGCCAAGTCTAACCGGTATTAGCGCTCACCATACAGTGCTAACTCGAAAGGAGGTGTACCTTTGTGTATATTAAAACTCCTAGTAGGGTTAGTTAAAGTCTTAAGTGGCTTGCTGGATGCTCGTGGGGTGTCGGTCCCCCGGATTTTCACTAGAACCTCCTTGTGATAGTGGCCTTGCCTTAACTAGGACTTGTTGAATTGTCTTCATGTGCTTGCTTAACCATCATCACATTCTTCCAAACTAAAACTTGCTTATGTGTCTTGCGTGAGTGATTCATGTGTGTATATGCATAATCATTTGTTTGAATATTGCCACATCAAGCTCTAAACACCCAAACACATAAAGACAAATCATCCTACACATTCTTCCAACAACATCTAAATCCAATCACTTTCATCCCAAACATAGCCAAGTCATCTAAACATTCCACATCATCATCAAAATACCTAAGCAAGCACTTGCTAAAAGGACTTAAGACAAACACGTGGTGACAACATGTCTACACTAGAGGACCTAGAAATCAAATTCCAAAGATTCCTCCAAAGTCTTTATCAAGGATCACAACCCCTAAACCAAGATGCCATTAAAATATTACAATTCTTCCTCCAAAGAGCTCAACCCCATGCAAGCCAATCACCTCAACTACAACACTCCATAGCCCAAGTCCAACACCTTTTAGCCACTAGTCAAGCTCGACAAGCACAACAATCCTTAGCTATTCACTACCAACCTAATCCACCTCATAGCCACATGTCATATCCATCCACTTCATATCAACCTAATCTACCTATCCACCAAGTCAATACCACATCAACCTATGAACATCCACCTCAAGCTTATCCAATCCCTCATACCACCATTCCAATGCATTATCAAGCCCATCCACAAGGCAATCAAGTGATATCACAAGAACAACATTCAAGTCCAAATGGCTCTTTGTACATAAATCAAGCACGTCCAAGTACACATTTTCAACAAGACCATCAAGTACCATTGATAGACCTAAGTCCACATCTGCAACAAGAAACACATGCAAATCCCAATGGCCCCTTGTACATAAATCAAACAAGCCCAAGTTATCCTATGCAAGATCTAATAACCTTTGACAAGGGAGATACCAATCTAGAGTGGCCACCACCATCCAATCACATGCCATCACATGAACCAACAAGTCCTATCTCAACACCACCATGTGATCCCAATCATAGTCCATTGATCCCTTTACCTTCCAAACCACCAAGCCCTTCATTACCTTCCTCACCATGTCATTCTAGTCGTTCACCAAAGGATGCGGCTGAGAGAGTTTTACAAAGGATGCTTGAAGCAAAACTCATTGAACTTCCCCCCATCAACCCATGTGAAGAAAGTCCATATGATGAACATGATTATTGTGCATACCATAGGACCAAAGGCCATAATACAAATCAATGCCCAATATTTCTCTCAATTGTTTACAAGGTGTACCCACCTATAATGGGAAATCATGCCACATCATCCCCATCTAGTCCAAATCCTAATCCACCCAATCCAATTAGCTCTCAACCTAATCCTTGTCCTAATCCTAATCCAACGCCATCTACCATTACCATCCATCCATTATATTTCCCATCAACCCATACACTTGCAAAGGATGTGATCCATTGGCTACTAGATAGGAATAAACTACCCCCATGTCAAACACCAATTCATGAGCCTACCAATGAACTTCCAAATGTTATGTCCAATCCTATAATCTCATCATGTGGTTCACATATCCTTGAGCCTCTTCAAGAGCCTTCATTTAACATGCCTAGCCCTTTAAGCCCATCATGTGACCTACAAGCCAACAAGTCTATTCAAGAGTCTCCAACCACAAGCCTAAGTCAAGAGCCATCATGCCTTCATGTTGATAACTATCAAGAGCCTATTCAGTTCACTCAAGAATCTTCCACTTCCATCCAAAGTCAAGAGGTATGTCAAGAGCATAATCTTAAACATGTGGAAATATTGAACCTTAATCTTAATCAAGATCAAAGCACCTCTAAGTTCAACCTATCCATGACCTACTTATGGGTTGCCCTCAAGCTATTAGCCATCACCATGACCTCATTCATGAGCAAATTTATCCCTTTTATAGCCCACTTAATCCTATTTTTGCTCATAGTTATGATCAAGGTTCTAGCTAAGATCATGAAAACCATGATGATCCATTTGGCAAAACTTTATCTATCTCATGATCAAGATGATATCTATGATGAAGAACCTATTAAAAAGTACATTGATCCTATCCATAATCCCATAACCATCCATGAGCGAGATATCCAAATTGCTCCTAATCATCCTCCATCTAGCCCTATCCATAATGAGCAAACATCCACTTGTCATAATGAGACATGTGCCTCTCAAGAACACATAAGCATAGAAGATCAAACAAATAACATGGATCTTAGTGAACACAATGCTAATGATCCTCCCTCCACATCTACCATCGATCCCATTTCAAGTCCACCATCATGTCCTATTGGTCTTACCACCTTCCTTCAAGAATGTTCTTCCTTAGGACAACAACAACCTTTGTCCTCCATTTCATCTTCTCCATCTAATAAAGAACTCAAGTCTAGTTCCCAAAACACATCTAGTCACATAGTCAATCGCATCCTCCAAAACATGAACTACCAAGGTAAAGGTCTAGGCCTTTATGAACAAGGTATTTTGGAGCCAAACCATGTAAAAATCCCTCCATGCTCATATGGCCTTGGATACACACCCCAAGGTAAACAAGGCCAAGATGTTGGTAATCCTTTCATGCATCCTAAACCTACCACTTTCCATCACACCCCCCATCATATACCCAAAACATATGTAGCCATTCCATCTCCATCATCCTATAAATGTCAAAAGCATGTGACCATACACCTTCCGCCATCCACCTTGCCTCCACTTTTACCAACTCCAAATATCCCTCCATCCACCTTGCCACCATTGCTTCCAACACCTAACATACATATCATTTATAAGTATCCTTACATCCCTAATCATGGCCAACAAAAGCACACATCACCTAAGCATAAAGCTTCCAATCATTTCATCCACTCCACCCACGCCATGGGATTCAAAAGCAAAAATTTTGATGCCTCTACCTATAAAGCTAAAAGTCCTACCAAAAATCCAAAGAACTATCATGCCTTAGGGCACAAACATGAAAAATCAATGCAAAGAACCAAAGCAAAGCAATCCAAAAAGCTATCCAAGCCCATACCTCCAAAAGCAAAGCCCAAAAGCAAAATGGTTTGGGTTCCTAAGCAAACAGCTAGCAAAGCGAATGAGGCATCCTCATCCACATCTAAGCAACCATCCAAACCCTTACCTCCAAAAGCAAAGCCCAAAAGCAAAATGGTTTGGGTTCCTAAGCAAATAGCTAGCAAGTCAAATGAGGCATCCTCCTCCACATCTCAAGAATCCCAATCACCTACCTCCATCCAAAAGCCTATTTCCATCCAAAACTTCCATTCCTTTCAAAAATCCCACAAGCGAAGCAAAAGCACTAAAAATACTAAATCTATGTGGGTTCTTAAATCACTTCATCAACCATCTCCTAAGCAAACATCCCCATTGCTTCCTACACCACCATCTCATCAAAAGCTTCAATGTTTATCACGGTGTGTGCAGCCGTTAGTCATGGTTCCTTTCCACTCCACAGCACCTCCACATAACTACATCTCCCCATCTTCCCTCCATTATCCTACATATCTCCCCCATGCAATCCCTATGGTCCATGCTTTGGCATAAACTTTTCATCCATCTTCATTCCATAAGCCTATATAAATCCACACCACAAGCCACTAGCCTACCCTACCATAATTCCACATCATCATCCACTATCTACCTAATCCATCTCCCATCCATGCAATCCCTTATCAACATCAATTAGCACACTTGACATGGTCCATGCGAGGACATCCATCTCTAATGGGACTACCAATATTCATTGAACTAGCCATTTGAGTCCCTCCTATCCATTACCATGGTGAAAACCTGGCAAACAGGCGCCATGTGTAATTGGCATCCCATCCAAAAAAAAAAAAAAAAATCAAAAATCAAAAAATAAAAAAAGTAAAGAGAAATCCCTTCGTCCAACGGTGAAAACCTGGTAAACAGGCACCTTGGATAAGTACCATGATGAAAACCTGGCAAACAGGCGTCATGTGTAGGTTGATCTTCTATGTCACTTACACTTGGGGGCACATTGTCTCATCCAACCTATCCATTTCCAAACTATCTATCCCATTATATCATTTACCATCCTACCATCCTTAGCCATTATATAAACAAGCCTATCCTATTGAACCCATTTATCCATTCATCCATCCTTCTGCCTTTTGATTTTGATGAAGACATAGGGACAAAATCTTGAAACATGCTTTGGATATCTCTTGGTATACCTCATACCTTCCTAATCAATCCATATTATCATTATCCACCTATCATACACCTTGTCATGTAAAACCTATCATGTCATCCCATGGTCATGAACTTTGTCATGTAAAAATCCTAAGCATTACCACCTAGAATGGGGGCAAGTTCTTCCTATGCAACATAGCCTTTGAAGATCACATCCTAGCTCCCTTATGATCCATCCACTATGGCATATCCTTATCATAAGCTTTCCATCTTATAGCTTATCCCCATCCATTTATCATGAGCTTTCCACTATAGCCTACCTATTTGTTTATCATGAGGCATGCATCCATCCCTTTTATGGCCTATCTTTTTATCCATCATATATCATGAGCCTTCCATCCCTTGTTGCCCATCCTTTTATCCATCCAATCCCATTCATCCATCTTTGCACCTAGACTTGGTTTTCCCTTGTCATTGGTATCTAGCACAACAGCTACCTAAATTGTAAATCCATTGACATCCCAAAACATTTCAAAAACTACAAAAAAATCAAATATGTAAAAAAATCTAAAAAAATCAAATATCCAACAAAAAATCCAAGCAATAAGATCAATTCAATCATCATCCAAAACAATCCACTCCATCAACATCAATCAAAATCAAAATCATCATCATCAATTCTTCCTATCAATAACATTCATTCATCCATTTCAACCAATCACTTCTTCCAATCATATCAATCAAATCAATCTAAGCAATGATCTTAAATCCAAGTCACAATAATCCATATCAAGCAAGCTAATCAATCAAGGAACATTATCCAATCAAATCAACAAGTTTTGATCCTCAACTTGTCATAAGCCCAATCAATCATCATCAATCATCATCAATGGGATATAGCTTTCCCACATCCTTGTGTTGATCTAGGGATATAGCTTTCCCCGCAATGACAACACTATCTATCATTATCAATGAAACAATCAATCATTGGTTTATGACTTGACAAGGGCAATACCTTGTTTATTTTGCATCCTTTGAGCACACTGAGAACACTTGCTTATGCTTAGATTGAGTGGACACTCTAATCATCACAGCATCACTATCATCATTCAAAACAATCCAATCATCAAAACAATCAACCCAGCAATAGCAACCATCAAACCAAAGCACATCAAGCCAACTATCAAAACAAATCCTATCAATCATCAGCATCAACACCAAAGCAAATCAACTCAAGCACATCAACTCTAATCAAAACAATCTGATCACTTCAGCAAATCAAAAGCAGCTTAATCCACCACAATCATCTCATCATCAACATTTCATTAATCAATTCAATCCATTTTTATCATCTCATCACTAAAACACAACATCAGAACTACATCTCATTTCCATCGTTAAGTGCCTTGATCCCGTGGATATAGGGTATGTAGGCAGTCTGGAGTACGAAGGAAGTGCCCAGATTCAGGCACAAGCGATTTTCCTCTTTCTTCTCTCATCATTTCTTCTATCATCTATCTTATACATCATCAATAAACAACTTCTTCCAATCAATCTATCATAGCACATCAATCCAATCATCACTTCATCTAATCATCCTTCAATCATCTTCAAATCATTCCAAGCAATGATCCAAGTGTAAGCCCATCCTTAAGCTATACCAATCAAGTTAATCAATCAAGCCAAGTTATCCAAACACAATCCATGGTCTTGATCCTAGCCTTGTTGTAAGCCAAAACAAATCAATCAATCAACTAGCCAACCAACTCAGCAAACAACCTTGTGTTGATCTAGGGATATAGCTTTCCCCGCAATGACAACACTCTCAACTATCAACAAACAACAATTAATTAATCATTGGTTTACAGCTTGACAGGGGCAATACCTGGTTTGTTTTTGTATCATTTGTGCATGCTTGCTTGCTTTCTTGTGTGTGTTATCTTTTTATCTTGCATTTGTATCACATCTATATCATTTCCAGCTAATATTCATATCTTGTGTATGTTGGAATAGCTTTTTGCACTATCCTTTGCATCTAAGGTCATATCATACCTTTTGTGCATTAGGACTTCAATGCTCTAAGTTTTCTTCCTCATATGTTAGACAAGGTTGTATTATGCTGGGGCACAAGACACATCGTCACCCTGGTCCTTATACCTTGGTGTATAACGTCCAGTGCTATATCAAACATCATGGTTGCTCACCTTCCTTGCAGCATAACACATCATCCATTTCTTTTATCCATTCCCTTATCTTTCTTTTGTAGCCAAGCCATTTCTTTTCGAGAGCATACCCGTGTTTGTCCAACCCACCTATCCTCTCGAGGGGGCATCACCAACCTATCCTTTCTATCATCATCATCAGCATCCCTATCAATTATCCATACCTTAACTTCTTTGAAATGATGTTACTCAACACAAAGCTCATCATCTTGAACATCATCTCAAAGAGGGGCAAAATGTAGACACCCAAATTTGTCCCAACTTTGTCCATGTCCTACAACACCTTGTTAAAACATTATCCTAAACATCATAAGCCATTTTTGTCCTAAATCCCACTCTTAATCCCATTTATCCATTAAGCCAATTAATTAAATAAATTTTATTTATTTAATTTCACATGCATAATCCCATTTATCTTATCTCCATCCCAATTAATTAAATAAATTTTATTTATTTAATTAATTTCCACATCATATCTTATCCCATCCTATTCATTTATCCTATTAATTAAATAAATTTTATTAATATCCAACTCATATCCCAACTAATTCAAATATTTTATTTGAATTAAGTCCTCATCTTTCATCACATTCCAACACTTGTCCAGTCAATCATGTGTTACAACTTTTATCCTTCACATGCACAACTAATGGACCTAATTTTAGTATTTATCTACACAAGCACACCTAAGCTTTATCCTCCTTTGCCACATGTCAATTGACTACAATTTCTTGATGTGCAAGGAAACCTAACTCAATCCTATCCATCCATTTCATCTAAAGCCCTAATTGATCCTAGCCATCCATTGGAACCAAGCCTTTCCTATAAACCAAGCCTCTCTTGAGCCATTAGAGGGGGGATTTTCAGGATTCTTCTTCATGCAACCTCACTCTGCTGAATTTTCATCTCAAGTCCTCATCCATCATCTTTAATCCATCTAACTTGCATCCTTATCAACGTTATGCTGCGGAATCGAGCAATCAACACAACAAAGCGATCAATCAATCGAGCTCATCTTGCATCTTCGAGGTATTGAATTATTTGGGTTTAGGTTATGCATTTCAATTGTTTGATCATTTCCATTTACAAATCCAAATTTTTCACAAACTAATAAATCTTCCTTCTAAATCAATAGCAATTAAAACCTCCTCCAAGTAAAATACAGGTAGCTGTACTAAATTTTATCTTGTTCGGTAGCATTAGTATGTAGTGAATATCACTCCTAATTTTCTTTGATTGCATTAATTAGAAAGAGCATATATCTTTATTTTCTTATATTCACAACAAGAGCTAAAACAACATTATAGCATATGCATAACTTTTTTTTGTTTGTTTGAAAACAATAAAGACAACCAAAGTAAATACAACTTCTCAATATTTCACAACTTTCATAGCTTGGCAAAAATAAAGTGAACAGTATTTCATAAATTAACTAATTGCTTACATTCCATTAAACAGCACAACCAACACCATGGCAAGTATAATAGCAATATTTACAAGAATTTACCAAGCCACAAGGCCACTAAGGCCATGGCTAAATCAACTACTAACATACTACAAAGGGAACTAAATGAACACCAAAATGAGCTCCCAAAAATCTCCATAAACTTCATTTCTTTCTCACAACCTGCAATAGTACACAACAGTACAAATGACCGAACTAGCCACTTCAAAAAGGAAGCTCTCCTCCCTACCATAGACCCACAAGTGGGTCACCCCCGAGCTAGGGATTCCACACAGGGTTTCATTCCACAACAAAGGCAATCACTATAACACAAAAACAGAACAACCCCATAGGTTTAACACATAACTTAACTCATATAAATGAGTTTGGTGAGGGTAGGGAATAGACCCCTCAACTTAAAAGGGCTCCCAGATGATAAAAATTTCAACTCATGGCCTCAAGCCAAAATCTTCAAAACACCACCATCCTCCAAATCACAAGTACTCCATGGCACTCTTGCCATCCAATAAAACACAACCCATGGCCTCAAGCCTAAAATCTCCATAACACCAACCTCCACAAATATTACATAAAATCTCCATGGCACTCTTGCCATTCAACATTCTCCTCCACAAATAAAAGCCCTCAAGGCACAAATACAACTATAGGAGAGCCCCCAAGGATGTTCCTTTCCCCTACCCATACAAGTTGAGAATTATCTCCATTGGAGGTGCTCTCACCATAACACCCATCCCAACATCACAATGCAAAACAACAAAACATCCACAAACTAAACCACAACACATTATACAAGAAAAGTTGAGATAACAAGCTAAGAAGCCTACCTTACAAGCCCCTTTAATGGAAGTAGTTTGGTGAAGAGCTCCAAGCCTTCCCAAGCCTTCCAACTTCTAGAATTTCTCCAAACTCCTCCAAACTAGAAAAGAAACTGAAATTTGCAAGAACTCTCAAAAATTGCAAGGAATAGAACTAGAAAAGAGAAGAACCAAAAGAAGAAGAAGAACCCCCACTCCTCAACAAGAGGAGCTATTATAGGCCATCAACTTGGCCTTGAGGGAATGAGAAGGTGACATTTGTCACCATCTCCTCCCTCCTCCAAAGCCACTTGTAAGAGTGAGAAGGTAAGAGGATGACAATTGTCCTCCTCTCACTCCACCTCATCCACTTGTGCTTCCACACAAGTGGGAGGGGGACAAATGGTGAGTTGGATTCCCACTCACACCTTAAGAAGACAAGGGTCTTGAGTGGTGCTCCCACTCACTTGGGAGTTTGGGAGGACTCTTGGAGACCTCCCAAGTCTTCCTTGGGAATGATTTCCAAAACTTTGGGATGGGAGATGAGTCCTTCCCAAGGCAAGGCCCATCCCCCATCTTCCCTCTTTTCTAAATTCGTCACTTTTACTCAACCATGGTTTAGGGTGACCTAAGGTGAGTCAAAACTAGGGTTAGATAGTCCAAGTTGACCCTAGACTCATGGTTGACCACCTAGGGTAACTTTTGGGACCCTAGGGTTCATGAAGGGGTTAAAAATCCACATTTAAATGGCCTAAAAAAATATATAAATACCAAGTGGTATAAATCAAATAAAATTATACAACACTTATTATTAATCAATTTTAAATAAACAAAAGGGTACTAAGGCTAAAAATAAATAAAATTAAATCAAGCACTACAATTCATCATTCAAATTCAAACGTGATCCTTATCCCTCTTGGGAATGGATTGGCTTTACAGGGGATAACATAGTGTGAATCCTACCTCTGATTTCCTGTGGCTAGGCAATGTAAAACCTGCACATCTCAATCAAGTGTCAGTTCTGCCATGAAAAGTGATAGCCGAAGCAACTGGAATTAAATTCACACAATCGAACACAACAATAACATCAATACATTAATCCAAATTAAACTACATTATCCAATCACATGTCAATTAGACCACATCACATCAATAACTAGAGTCTCATCACAAAACATCATCAATTATATAACTCACATGTCAAATCACAAAGATAGCATCACTATGATCAAAATGAATCACATATGTCAAATCAATGTCCTAACATAATCAGTGGATCAAGTCAAGTCTGCAAAATGATGCATAGTCACTAAGGTCTGATAGTGTCATCTACTGGATAGCATAACGATCAAAATATGGAAGGTAAAATAATTGGCCTCACATTTTGCTTCCAAAGACTTTGACGTATCTTACTGTTGGAATTCTTCCATACCATAATTCATAGGGGGTTTTAGTACCATTACCTTTCACTTGAACTCTATTTTGAATGTAGACAGCAGTATGTATAGCTTCTTTTCAAAAGACTTTCGGCAAGCCTCCTTCCTTCATCATTATTCTGGTAGGTTCTTGAACTATCTTATTCTTCCTTTCCACAACTTCATTTTGCTAAGGAGTTCTAGGTGTAGACAACTGTATTTTTATTCCTTGCTCTTCACAGAAAATGTTTAATTCATTTGATGTGAACTCACCTCCTCTATCAGACCTCAAGCATTTGATTTTCAGTTCTATTTCATTTTCAACCATTGCTTTGAAGGATTTGAACTTCTCTAGGGCTTCTAATTTGTATCTTAGAAAAGTAACCCAAGTCATTCTAGAATAATCATCAATAAGCAACATGAAGTACCTGTCACCTTGCAAACTTCTTATCCTTGTAGGACCACATAGATCTATATGAACTAGATCCAGCAAATCGGCAGAAAATTACTCTTTACTCTTGAAACTTGTTCTTGTCTGCTTCCCCAACTGACATTCCTTGCAAATAGTATTGAAGGGTTTCAAAAGTTTTAGTAGATCTCTTATAGTCTGACCTAAACTTATCTTTACCAGATTATCAAAATTTATATGACACAACCTTCTATGCCACAACCAACATTCATCTGCTTTAGATGTTACCTCTAGTCTTCTTACCAGTAACAATCATAATTCCAGAGCTTTCCGTTATCTTGAATCCATTGTCTTTGAATCTTAGATCATAACCTTTGTCACACATCTAACCAACACTCAAAAGATTATGCTTTAAACCCTTCACATAGAGAACATTGTCAGTTTTATGCTTTCCATCAAATGAAATAGATCCTTTTCCACAAATCTTACCAGCTGCATTGTCTCCAAACCTAACCAGTCCTCCATCATATTTTTCCAAACTTACAAACTTACTTTTGTCTCTGGTCATGTGATGTGAACATCCACTATCAATAATCCATTCATCCTTGTCTTTCTCAACCTAAACAACTGAAGCACTTTCTTCCACTAGTTTTTCTTCCTTCACACAGCTCGTAGGATTAGTAGACATAGGTTCTTCTTTAATAGAAATAAACAAACATTCATTTGCACTAGTACTAGCATCATCAGATTCATCATCAGTCACACCTTCATCATCAAAATCTCTAACATAGTAGCATTTCTTTGGAGCTCTAGGCCTATTCTCAAATCTTTTTCTATTCCTTTCAATTCTTTTAGGACATCTGGAAGCATAATGACCTACTTTACCACATGAGAAATATTTGAAAGGTAATTTGCCTTTGAACTTACCAGAACCTCTTTGTAGTCTATCAAGAAAGTTGGCTTCAATTTCATCAAGCTCATCATCAGGTTCTACCTTGTACTTTTTTTCTCTGGAGAACTTTTCTGAAGTACTGTCTTTGAAAGTAGTTTCTACTTTTGGCAAAGCTTCACCAAACTCTCATTTCAAAAGCAGTAATCTTCCCAAGCAACTGATCCTCATTAATCTTTTTCACAGTCATTATTTCTTCAATTGCAGCTACCTTGTGAGCATAGGATTTAGGTAATGACCTAAGAATTTTCATCACAACTTCAATTTCATCAACAATTCCTCGCATACCTTTGATTCAAGTAACAAGTTCACCAACCTTTTGCATGAAGGATGTTATGTTTTCATCTTGTCCCATTTTAAGACCTTCATATTTGGCTTTCAGTCCCTGCAATTTGGCACTCTTTATAGAATCATCTCCTTCATACAGATTACTCAGCTTATCCCAAACTTCTTTAGCATACTCTTAATCCATGATTGTTATTAAATCAGAGTCAGTCAATGCACTCAACAAAGCATCTCTAGCTTTTATATTTACCTCATATTCTTTGACTTCATCTTCAGTTCTCAAACCATTCTCTGGCATGGTATATTCAGTCTATCACTTGCCATACTTTATAACCAATACAAAGCAAATGGCTTTTCATGCAAATCTTCCAAGTTGCATAATTCATCCCATCAAATTGCAAAGCTTCCTTCTTGTAAGACATCCTGGATCTACCTCAAATTGTTAACCTTACCACTGAGGAACCTTGCTCTGATACCAATTGTTGAAATACACCAGACAACTAAGAGGGGTGGTGAATCAGTTGTCACAAAAACTTAGCTTCATATGAATATCAAACCATCAATAACTTAATTACTTATAATCAGATTTAACCATGAAAGCACGAAGCCATAAACTTAATTACAATCACACATCCAACATAGTAGACACCAGATTTTTACGTGGAAAACCCTAAAAGGGAAAAACCACGGTGGGTGTTAGCCTAAAGAAATATATGAGTAATAACGATACTAAAAAATAGAGGCTCACTGCCTACAGGGCTCACTACCCAAATTGCTCACTGCAAAGAATGGCTCACTACCAAAGGGCGGTTCACTACCAAGGGGTGGCTCACTACCAAAGTGATGAACTGATTAAGTAGCATCTACTCCATGCCAGGATTGAGTTCCGTTGAAGCACAATATAACTTCTTTGCTCTACTCTTTCACAACTTCACACTAATCTCTACATATTCGCATTCACACACCTTTTTCACAACTCTATTACATGCTTTTATATAATTCATCAACCTTGGAATGTACATCAAGGTCGGCATTACATTCATCAACCATTAGAACATTCCCCAAGGTCGGCATTACAAAACATACACAGAAATAGGTCTAGACCTATTACAAAATTTAGCTAAGGAAAGATGTAGAGAAGTATGATGAACATGTCATGCCTTAGCTGGGACTCAAACGCAATCCTCTATGCCATAACACGCTTCTACAATCTTTAATGCATCTCCGCAAATAGTGAAATCAACCAAGTCAGCCAAGACTGGAGTTAACACTAGGTCTTCTAAGAATATTCTTCTTTCATGATCTAAACTTCTCTTTATGGACCAATCCAAAGATAGGAACATAATCAGGAGACATCCACAAGCACATTGTAATCACCAGAAACAACCGCACGATCTCTAACCACTCTATTAAGAAGATTCTTCAAAACGGAGCATAAGAACAATACTATCAGCTACTGTCATAAAGAAAGGATAGATTCTGGACTGCCAAATCATGAACCATTGGAATTGAAAGCACTTAACATCATCTTAGACTTAAATCTAGAATCGTAGATCAAAATACTTCAATGCGGAGGAATGCAAAGTGTAATACTTTCTCCCTGTCTTTGCCAAACATACAAAAAAAGTTGTTTTCACTCTGGTGAACATAACTCACTCAATTCTTCATATCGGAGGCTCAAACTTAGAATATAGCATCTTCAGATGGACTTCTAAATAACTTTCAATCCATAGACAAAGATATTCATCCTACAGGAAATGCGGAGCAATCTCTTGGACTATTCTTCTGTATGTAATACACTATTTCCACTACAACTCACTATTTCTACACGAGAAGCTAATTTTCTTAATATCCTCAACATCGAGATTACATACATAAGTAAATACAAAGCATCTTACTCATTACAAGAAAACAAAAAGATAGGAGCATAGTTGACACCAATGACAACACAAATATGTTGACATCAATGACAACATCGATTAGGCACATACTTGCAACATAATGTAGTAACAATACCAAATAACAAAAGAGGCTCACTGCAAAAGGGCTCACTGGCCAAGGCTTACTGCCCAAATGAAAGGCTCACTGCCAAGGGGTGGGTCACTGCCAAAGGATGGCTCACTACCAGGATGGGTGGCTCACTGCCATGAACTGATATAGTAGCATCTACAACATGCCTAAGTTCAGTTGCATTGAAGCGCAATATATCTCTTCTTCTCTACATGTATAACACACACACTTTATCTTCACATCTTCATACATTCTCACATCACTCATGGATTCATTACATATATTTATACCAATCATCAACCTTGGAACATTCATCAAGGTTGGCAATACAAAATACAACCATTGGAACTATCTCCAAGGCCGGCATACATACTTAAATCAAATTAGGTCTGAACTTATATAAACTTTTGAATCAAATGAGTGAAAGAGGAACACTTCATGGCTTAGCTCAGACCCAAATACATTGTCACATGCTTGAACATGCTTTTGCAATCCACGAATCACCTTTGCAACGAGTGTAAATAATCAGGCCGGCCAGAACTAGTGCACACATTAAGAATACTTAGGTACACACTTCCAAGAGCTTTGTTATAGCTTGTAGATCAAGCACATGCCTTCAGTACAATTTGGAGACATCCACAAACATCATAGAATCACTTGGGAGATGACAAGTCCAACCATAACAAATCTCACTTGAAGACATATCACAGACTACTTCACAACAAACACTATCAAACTCTACTAATCAATAACTTGCTTTTTGGAGCACCAAATCACAAATCCTTTGGAATAAAGATAGCTAAGTACTTTATATACTTAAGTCCAGAACCACAAGACCAAACTCCAAACTGTAGAGAAATGCAAAGCAAAATACTTTCTCCATGTCACTCTGCAAACATTGCCAGGCACAGTCTTCAAACCAATGAATAGAAATTTTTATGCATAGTGATCCAACCACCAAATTCTAGATTTAGCATCTTCAAACACTTCTCTAAATCATAACCAAATCTCATACTCCAGTCTTCAATACAGAGGAAATGCAGAGCAAAATACTCAAACAGTGTCCTTAACATGACAACTCAATCAATCAACAAATAGCAATAGAAGATATAGTTGGCACAAATGACAACACAAACATGTTGAGATCAATGACAACACTAGTTAGAACATACTTGCAATAATCTCCCCCTTTGTCATTGATGGCAACATATGATGTGAAAAACTAAATAACATGTTCCTCCATCAAGACAACTTTGTATCAAGACTCCCCCTTTCTTTCTACACATCTGAACTCTTTTTCCCCCTGAGTTTTTCACATGATCTATCTCCCCCTTTGGCATCAATGGCAAAGGGTATCACATTTCTTCCACTGCACATACTTGCACACTACTACTCTAATTAGTTTGAAATCATTCTTTACTCTCCCTGACTGCAACAATCATCTCAATTCATTACCTACTCCCCCTAAGAGGTAGCCTCCAACATCAGTCAAAAAGATAAATGTACTTTGAGGCATACTGGACTGATGCATCTTCTTATGCATCTAGTTCAAAGAAGGAGGGGCAACAACCCCTAACTTCTCCTGGAGATACTCAAATGTATCCTTTGGAAGAGCCTTAGTGAATATATTAGCAACTTGATCTTTTGTAGGCACATACTCAAGCTTCACTTCATTTTCTGTAACTTTCTCCCTAAAAAAGTGATACTTAATTGAAATGTGCTTTGTCTTTGAATGCATCACTCGATTCTTTGAAATATTTATGGCACTTGTATTTGTATACACCTAAAAATGACATGACTCTACTTAAATAAATATTTTAAATATTTATTTCACCTTCATATTCCTCTATCAATAAATAAATAAATTTATTTATTTATTTGATTCACCTCCTCCCATTTAATTAAATAAATTACATTTATTTAATTAATTAATCTACATCAACTTTATTCTTCTAAAATAATTAAATAATTTTAATTATTTTATTAAATCTTTTATTCTTCCAAATTTAAATAAAATGCAATTTTATTTAAATTAAATCTTAAATCTCCAAAAATAAACTATAATTAAATATTTTATTTATTCTTCCAAATTATCTACAAGTAATTAAATAAATCTATTTATTTAATTATGATTTCTTATCTTCTAAAAATAAATTCTTCTTGTCACGCAAAAGCAAAAGTTGAGTTAACTAATTTAAAGCAAATCTGTTTTATCAACAAAGCTCTTAAATTAGAAAAATAAATGCTAATTTAAGAAATGAAAGCTCATCCTCATCAAGAAAGTAGTTAACCCAATAAAGCTTCTCTTTGAATGACACATGTCCTTCTTCTATTCACTCACATTCTCTCAAACATTCTCCTCTATTGATCTTCTTATTTCTTCTCCACCATTGATTTTCTCTCACACAATTCTATAAATACAACCATCTTCTTCTATCTTTCAGATCCATCATTCGAGTAAACTTATGTTGCAGGAACTATAGCACGCCATTGGCACCCCATTTTCATATCATTCATCATCCATCCATTTCATAGTGTGTTGAAGCTCATCTTTAACACACCAAGAATCAGAGCCACTTCTCCTTGTCATCTTGAGGAATCGAAGAAGGAAGCAAGCTTCCTAAGGGCCATCTTCATCACCAAAAGATCAAGAAAGAAAAGGTGAACAATGGAAGTCGCAAGGTAAAAGGTTGTGAGTATCTCTCTTCTTTACTTTAAATCTCCTTTTATCTTCATATGTCATTGATGTTTGGGTTTTTATTATTCATTTGATTAATCCACTTTTACCCCTCACAATATTATCACAAAGAGTAGGGATTAGCTCATCATACTCAACTTTCATATCCTTCAAGGGCTTTTTCATCCACAGCACCTAAGTACAGCATGATACTACAAAAATATATTCTACCTCTGCAATAGACAAAGAGACTGATTCTTATTTCTTGATATGCTAGGACAATGCCCTATCTCCAAGGAAGAATGCTCCTCCACTTGTGCTTTTTCTGTCATCAACACATCCAATCCAATCTGCATCTTTATAGGCACTTAAGGAAAAATCATTATTCTTAGGATACCATAAACCATGATCAAGAGTGCCCTTCAAATACCTGAATATCCTCTTCACTGCCATAACATGTGATTCTTTGGGATTTGATTGAAATCTGGCCACAAGATAGACTACATGCATGATATCTGGTCTAGTAGAGGTTAGATAAAGTAGTCCTTCAATCATTGATCTATACTTGCTCTGATTAGCCTTAGGAGATTCATCATTCTTGCTCAATTTGCAACTAATAACCATAGGGGTACATGCCTCCTCCATTCCAAACTTCTTCAACAACTCTTTAACATACTTGCATTGAGAAATGAAAATACCTTTACTAGTTTAAATGATTTGTAGTCTAAGGAAGAAATTCATTTCACCATACATAGACATTTCAAACTCTTTTTGCATCTCATCTGTAAACTTATTACATATACCTTCATTTCCACTAAATATAATGTCATCAACATAGATCTCAACAATCAGAATTTGATCTCCACTTATCTTGGTGTACAGATTACTATCTACAGACCCTTTACTGAATCCCTGTTGCATCAAGTACTTATCCAATCTTGCATACCAAGATCTGGGAGCTTGCATCAATCCATACAAAGCCTTCTTCAATTTGCATAGCATATTTGGTTTGTCTGATAGCTAGAATCCATCTAGTTGCTCTATGTAGACTTCTTCTTCTAACTCACCATTCAGGAAAGCAGACTTCACATCCATCTGGTATACCTTGAAATTTTTATGTGTTGCAAATGCAAAAAATAGTCTGATATCTTCCGTTCTTTCCATTAGAGCAAAGGTCTCTTCATAGTCTATTCCTTCCACTTGTGAGTAGCCTTTACACACAAGTCTTGCCTTGTTTCTCACAACTTCTCCAACTTCATTCAATTTGTTCTGGAATACCCACTTTGTTCCTATCACATTCTTGTTTGCAGGTCTAGGGATAAGTTCCCAAGTCTTTTTCTTCTCAATCTATATTAGTTCTTCTTCCATTGCTTTGACCAAATGTTCATTATTGCATGCTTCATTTATTATTTTAGGTTCCACCTTTGAGAGTAAGTAGAGATTTACTTGATCTTCTGCAGTTCTACTTCTTGTCAACACACCTTTCCTTTTGTCACCAATAATTTGACCTTCAGAGTGATCTCTTTGCACATACCTAGGGGTTTTAGGAATTCTTTCTGGAGCTTCAGCTTGAACTTCTTCTTCTTCAGGAGCAGCTTGTACTTCAGCCTGAACTTCCTTTTCTTTCTCCTTTTGAACCTTTTCTATATCAACAGATCCATCTAAATCATATCCATCTGACTGGATATCTTCATCTACTTTAACATTTGCACTTTCAATTATTTTTCTTAGTCTTTTATTATAGCACCAATAAGCCTTGATCTTAGTAGAGTACCCAAGGGATATGCCTTCATCACATCTAGCATCAAACTATCCTAATTCTTTATTTCTTCTGATGTAACATTTGCTTCTGAAAACTTTGAAGTATTTGACAGTAGGAATTCTTCCATAACACGGCTCATAAGGTGTCTTTGTTTCTTTTGCTCTAACTAGCACTCTATTCTGAATGTAGACAGTAGTGTGTATTGCTTCTTTCCAATATACTTCTAGTAGGTTTGCTTCCTTGATCATTGTTCTAGCAGCTTGTTGAATAGTTCTATTCTTTCTTTCAACTACTCCATTTTGTTGAGGAGTCCAGGGAGTAGACAAGTGTCTCTTTATTCCATGTTCTTCACAAAAAGCATTAAAGTCATTTGAGGTAAACTCACCACCTCTGTCAAATCTCAAACACGTGATTCTCAAATCCATCTCATTTTCAACCATAGCTTTGAATGCCTTAAACTTGTCTAGGGCTTCTGATTTTTCTCTAAGAAAGGTAACCCAAGTCATTCTTGAATAATCATCAATAAGAAGCATGAAATACATGTCACCTTGTAGACTTCTTGTTCTTGTAGGGCCACATAAGTTTGTATGCACCAACTCTAGCAAACTGGTAGAGAATTGTTCTTTGCTTTTGAAAGTAGTCTTTGTCATCTTCCCAAACTGGTATTCTTTCCACATAGCATTGGCAGGCTTTACAATATTAGGCAGGTCTCTCACTTCTTGTACTGTGCTTATTCTCACCAAATTGTCAAAGTTAATGTGACACATTCTCCTATGCCATAACTGGCTTTCATTTTTCTGAGCCAACAAACAGTAGTTTTTAGTACCCTTCAACTGATAAACATTACCATGAGTCTTCTTACCAGTAGCAATTAAGGTTCTGGAGCTTTTCCTTATCTCACACCCATTGTCCTTAAACATCATATTATACTCTTTGTCACACATTTGTCCAATGCTTAGAAGATTATGCTTTAAGACTTTGACATAAAGAACATCATCTGTATTATGCTTGCCATCAAAAGTAATTGATCCTTTTCCATAAATATTACTAGTTGCATCATCACCAAACCTAACTAGTCCTCCATCATATTTTTCAAATTTAACAAACTTACTCTTATCTCCTATCATGTGATTTGAACATTCATTGTTAATGACCATTCATCTTCTTTTTTAGCATGAAATGTAGACAACTCTCCTAGACTTACTTCCTTCACATAGCTTGCAAGATTAGAAGAAACAGGTTCTTCTCTAAGTGCAATAAACAAGCATTCACTACTATTACCATCAATAGAATCAAGTTCATCATTAGTTACACCATCATCATCTCTAACATAGTAACTCTTTCTTACCATTTTTCCTTTACTTTCATTGTTTTTGAACTTCAAAGCTCTGTCAGGACATCTTGAGGCATTGTGACCAGTTTTACCACAATTGAAACATTTGAAAGGTAACTTATCTTTGAACTTTCCTCTGCTAGCTCTTTTCATTATGCTTACAATTTTTGCCTCAAGCTCTTCAAAATTTTCTTCATCTGATTCCACAGCATATTTATTTGATCTAGTAGTCTTTTCTTCCTTGGCCTTAAAGGCAGTCTCAGTTTTCACAGGGCCATTAGTAGTACCAAATTATCTCATCTCAAAAGTAGTCAGTTTACCAAGCAATTGATCTTTTGTAAGCTTGCCCATGTCAAACAATTCTTCAATGGCAGATACCTTGTGGCTATAAGATTTGGGAAGAGTTCTGAGTATCTTATCTACAACATCCACATCCTCTAACTTTCCACCAAGACCCTTCATGCTGCTAACAACTTCATCAATCTTCTGTATGTAGCTTGTTATGTTCTCATCCTCAGACATTCACAAGGTTTCATATGTAGTCTTCAAGTTTTGCAACTTAGCCTTCTTGACAGATCCATCACCTTCATAGATATTTTTCAATTTGTCCCAGATCTCATGAGCAGTTTCTAGGTCCATAACTTTCGCCATTTCAGTGTTAGACAAAGCATTTAATAAAGCATTTTTAGCTTCATGATTAGCCTCATAATCCTTATTTCATCATTAGATTGGGGACCACCTTTAGGTACTATGTATTTATCTTTAACCATCTTCTAGACATTATAACCAATAGAAATAAGATAACTTTGCATTCATACCTTCTAGTAGGCATGGTCAGATCCATCAAACTGAGGAATGTCTTTCTTGTGTGTCATCCTAGATCTACCTCAAGCTGTTAGGCTTTCCTCCAAGGAACCTCTCTATGATACTAATTGTTGAAGGCACAAGACAACTGAGAAGGGGGGTGAAATAGTTGTATCAAAAATTTTAACTTCTTTAAACAAAATCACTTTCACATTCACTTACTTTAACTCCTTATTCTATTATGAATATTAAACATGAATAGAAAAATCAAAACATAAACATATCAACACCATACACACATCAACACCAGAATTTTACATGGAAAACCCTAAAAGGGAAAAACCACGATGAGTGTTAGCTCACAATATAATGTAGTAACAATACCAAATAACAAAAGAGGCCCACTGCCAAAGGGCTCACTTTCCAAATCAAAAGCTCACTACTAAGGGGTGGCTCACTACCAAAGGGTGGTTCACTTCCAAGATGGATGGCTCACTACCATGAACTGATATAGTAGCATCTACAACATGCCTAAGTTCAATTCCATTGAAGCACAGTATATCTCTTCTTCTCTACCTTTACAACACACACACTTTATCTTCACATATTCATTACATATATTTATACCAATCATCAACCTTGGAACATTCATCAAGGTCAGCAATACAACATACAACCATTGGAACTATCTCTAAGGTCGGCATACATGTATAAATCAAATTAAGTCTAAACTTAAACAAACTTTCAAATCAAATGAGTGAAAGAGGAACACTACATGGCTTAGCTCAGATCCAAATACAGCTTCACATGCTTGAACATGCTTCTACAATATATGAATCACCTCCGCAACAACTGTAAATAACCAAGTCGGCTAGAACTAGTGCACACATTAAGAATACTTAGGTACACGCTTCCAAGAACTTCATTATATCTTGTGGATCAAACACATGCCTTCAATACATTCTGGAGACATCCACAAACATCATAGAATCACCTGGGATCTGACAAGTCCAACTACAACAGATCTCACTTGAAGACAATAGATATCACTTAAAGGCATATCACATACTGCTTGACAACAAACACTGTCAAACTCTGTTAATTAATAACTTGCTTTTCGGAGCACCAAATCACAAATCCTTTGGAATGAAGATAGCTAAGGACTTTATATACTTAAGTCCAGAACTGCAAGATCAAACTCCAAACTGTGGATAAATGCAAAGCAAAATACTTTCTCCCTATCACTCTACAAACATTGTCAGGCACAGTCTTCAAACTGGTGAATAGAACTTTTTCTGCACAATGACCGAACTACCAAATTCTAGAATTAGCATCTTCAAACACTTCTCTAAATCATAACCAAATCTCATACTCTAGTCTTCAATACAGAGGAAATGTGGAGAAAAATACTCAGACAATGTTCTTAACATGACAACTCAATCAATCAACAAATAGCAATAGAAGATATAGTTGGCACAAATGACAACACAAACATGTTGACATCAATGACAACACCAGTTAGCACATACTTGCAATAAACTATGCATGCATCAAGATGAAATAGAGTGCAATACAAACACCCTTAGCCAACACCATAGATCCTCTAGTCATCTTGCATCCCCCATTCAAGAAAACAACTTGCACACCCACATCATTCAACTTACAGAAAGAAGGTTCTGTGCCAAACCAGGGATATGCAGAACACCATTGATTCCCTTCACTCATCCATCAGGGATTCAAATCAAGAATCTTCCACACCCACCAATCTTCAGGTGAGAATCATCACCCAAGTACACCTTTCCACCATCGTATTCTTCATATTTCAAAAACCAAACCCGATGTGAGGTCATGAGAAAATATGCACCAGATTCAATAAGCCACACATCCTCAGATGCATGCATTGCCAGGTAGCGACAAATGCTTCTCCTTCATCCTAAGAGGACTTGTTAGAATCCAAATCATAATTCTTCTTCTTTTTCTTTTTCTCCTCCTTGCACTCCTTGCAGAAGTGACTAGGTTTGCCACAGTTCCAACACAGGGCCTTAGACTTTCTAGGAGACTTAGATCTCCTATGGGATTTAGATCTTCTTTTTTCTTCCTTCTTCTTATCCTTTTTATTTCCCTTCTCTTTAGATCTACCATGATCTGCAAGAGCATCCTTAGTCAATTCAGAAGACTTTCTCTAGATCTCTTCAGATAATAGTGAAGAAACCACTTCATCCATCTTGAAGGTGGTAGTGGTACTCCCAATGGTCATAACAAGGTGATCCCTAGAATCTGGTAAGGAACATAATAATGTCATGCATCAATCCTCCTCCATCTTCCATCCTTAGAGAATATAATTTCTTTCACAGGAATAACTTGTTCACCAGGGATTTAGCCTGATAAACATCTCCAAGCTTCTTCCAAAGATCCTTTGTAGTCTTCTCTTCATGGATATTCAGGAGCACTGAATCAGCCAAATGAAGTCTTATAAAACCCTTATTTTTCAATCTTTGAGATCCCAATCTTCTTGAGACATTTTCATTGGTTTTCTACCAGATATGGCATCCCATAAATCCTAATCTATAAGCATGTCCTCTATTTTGAGTTTCAACAACTCAAAATTATTGCCATTAAACTTCTTTATCTCAAACCTCCCAAATGTGCTCGCCATCTCTTTCCTACAACAAAGATTTCAAAATCCTCTGCACAAGCTCCAATTGAAATGAAGATCATCTCAAAAAGCCCTCTACCCAACAACTAGAACCAAAGGTGATTAGGCTCTGATACCAACTGAAAGGAAGCAAGGTATACGGAAACACTTCCTACACTGATCTACTAAGCAAAGATTTATGCAAATTTTAACTTTTACAGTTACAAGTTATTAGATGCACATTAATAGAAAGGTAATAACAACATCAAAATGTAAAACTCACAACACAAGATATACGTGGGGAAAACCCTTTCAGGTAAAAAAACCCCACACTCCAAAATGGCCCAATATATTATTCAAGAATCAAGAAGATTACAATATACTTGTAGAGCAAGCTTTCACAGGAGTATAACCAACTAGAGATCTAGGAGGTAACTCAACATCTATAAGACTCTTACACACAACCTCTATCTCAAGCTCATGTTATATAGGAGATACAATATAGTAAATTGTCAATGGTAATTACAAAAACATGAGCTAAAACCACCCAAAAGTGGTGCCCAAATTATCTTCAATCAAAGATGCCTTGTGATGTGCCTAAACACACACCAACACATGTAACTCTCCCCATTACAACTCTTTTATGTGTTCAACACTTACATTTCCTAAAAATAGGAGGTCCAACTTTCGGAGGCCATAACTTTTGATCCGGGTGTCTGATTGACAAATCTTTTGATGCATCAAAAAGATCATGAAGAGATATATCATGCTAAAGTCCACTTTGTTAGTTACAATAATTTTGAGAGCATTTAGGGACCTCTAAGTGCCTCAAAATTGAGTTTAAAACTTTTTTTGACTGTTTCAAAAAATAGAAACTTTAATATCTCGCAATCCAGATATGATCTTGAGTCAAAACTCACCTAAGATGTTTACTTAGTTGTTCCACACATTCTAGGAAAATTTTAGGTCAACCTGAGGTTAAATGTAAAGTTACTAAAAATAGTAAGTCTCGCCATTTTTATCCCTTTTGGAAACTTTGAAAGTTTTAGATCATTCTTCAAGATAAAGGGTGTTTGAAAAGACTAAAACTGGGAAGAATAGTAACCTTTTGAAGTTGCAAGGTTGAGACACTTTTATTAACACTCATCATTCTTCAAAGAAGATCTCTTCATGCAATGCAATTCTTCATGAATAGGTTCAATCATTTTTTCTTTCGTTATTATTTTATCTACAACAAATTTGGTCATACAGTTATAGATTGCAAGTCTGAAATGAATAGAAGAAATCTTGTAAGTAGGAATCCTCTTGCTTCACTAGTGGATGTCAATGTGGTATTTCAAATTTGCAACAAGTTTGCACATATAGAAAGATATTGCAAGAGTGATTTGGCAAAAATAGAATCTTAGTTGATGGATATAATTGAGCAAGCAACGGAAAGTGGTTCTTCTAAAAGGCAGGAGATAGATAATGGAGTTGAATATAAAATGATTGTCCAAATCACATTTCATGCTCAAGGGAAAACAAATCTCTATGTGATAGATAGTGGATCCACAAATCATGTGACAAGTGAAAAGAGCAAATTCATCAATCTTGGTAAATGGAATGGTGGACTGGTCAGGTTTGGAGATAACTCTTCTGCAAAAAGCACTAGAAAAGGTACCATAAGAATTGATGGAAAGTCTCAGACACATGATGTTATCAAGCATAATCTTCTCAGTGTAATTCAAATGTGTAGCAAAGGATATATTCTCACATTTCATGATCAAGGGTGTGAAATTAAAGAGAAAAGTCTAGAAAATTAGTGGTAGAAGGATCTAAGATAGAAGGCAACTTGTATAATCTAAAGGTAATTAATGAAAGGAAATGTCTTCTAGGACAAACAAATGAATGTTAGTTGTGACACAAAAGGATGGACACGTCAACTTTGATAATCTTGTGAAGATCATCTCCATGCAAGTAGTAAGAGACATGCCAAAGATCATCAAGTTTACAAGCACCTTATGCAAGGAATGTCAAATGGGGAAGCAGACAATAATAAGATTCAACTACAAGGAGTATTCACCTACAAGGCCATTAGACCTAGTTCATACTAATCTGTGCGGACCCACCAGGACAAAGATTCTACAAGGTGAGAGGTATTTGATGTTGTTTATTGATGATTTCTCTAGAATGATATGGGTTACCTTCTTGAAAGAAAAATCAAAATCTTTCAATAGGTTTAAGATTTTCAAGTCTATGGTTGAAAATGAAATGAATGCTAAAATCAAGTGTCTAAGGTCTGATAGAGGTGGTGAGTTCACCTCAAGTGACTTTGAAGAATTTTGTGAAGGACATGGAATAAAAAGGCATTATTCTACTACAAGAACTCCTTAGCAAAATGGAGTAGTGGAAAGAAAGAATAGAGCAGCTCAAGAGATTGCTAGAACAATGTTGAGTGAAGCCAAGTTGCTAGATACATATTGGAAAGAGGCGGTCCATACTGTTGTCTACATTCTTAATAGAGGACAACTAAGAGTGCACAGTACCAAAACACCTTATGAGTTATGGTATGGAAGACCAGCATCAGTCAAGTATTTCAAAGTTTTTGGAAGTAAATGCTACATCAAAAGGAATGAAGAAGGTCTAGGAAAGTTTGACTCAAGAGTTGATGAGGGAATCTTTCTTGGATATTCAGCTAGGAGCAAAGCCTACAAATGCTACAACAATAGGCTGAGGAAGATAGCTGAAAGTGTGAATCTTAAAGTGGATGAAGAGTCACACCAAATCACAGATGAGCAAGAAGACTATTGGCTAGATGAACCTACCTACATAGAAGAAGAAGAAAAATTTAAAGAAAAGGAAGAAACTCAAGAGAAGACTGCAAAGACTCTTGCCAAGTATGTTTAGAAGAATCGTTTAAAAGATCAAATCATTGGAGACAAGAATTAAGGAATATAGACAAGAAGAAGATTTGAAGTAAGTTTTTCTTTACTATCAAGAGTGGAGCTTAAAATTTTGATGAAGCTAGAAAGGATGAAGGATGGATACAAGATATGGAAGAAGAACTAAATCAGATAGAGAAGAATCAAACTTGGGAGTTGGTACCAAGGCCTACAGACAAGAATGTGATAGGTACAAAATGAGTATTTAGGAATAAACTGAATGAACATAGAGAGGTGGTTAGGAACAAAGCAAGGTTGGTTTGCAAAGGTTATTCACAAGTTGAAGGTGTTGACTATGAAGAGATATTTTCTCTACTGGCAAGAATGGAAGCAATCAGAATGGTCCTTGCATTTTTAGTTCATAAGGGATTCAAGGTATATCAAATGGATGTCAAATCTACCTTTCTAAATGGTGACTTAGAAGAAGAGGTCTACATAGAGCAACCTAATGAATTTCAGTTATCATAAGACCCAAACATGGTATGCAAACTTAAGAAGGCTATGTATGATCTCAAACAAGCCCCTAGGGCTTGGTATGAAAGGTTGGATAAATACTTACTCTAGCAGAGTTTCAAGAAAGGTACCATAGATAGTAATCTTTACATCAAAAATTAAGGTGAATAAATTCTAATTTTTGTTGTGTATGTTGATATAATCTTTTGTGGATATGATGAGATGTGTAAGAAGTTTGTTAGAGATATGTACAAAGAATTTAAAATGTCTATGTTAAGTGAGCTATCGTTCTTTCCTAGACTCCAAATTACTCAATCAAATGATGGCATCTTTATTTATCAAGCAAAGTATCACAGGAAGATGTTAGATAAGTTTGGCATGGAAGACTACAAACCAGTGAGTACTCCTATGGTAACCAGTTGCCATTTGAGTAAATATGATGAGTAACTTGAAGCTGATCAAACCTTGTATAGATCTATGATTGGGGGCCTACTATACCTAATGTTGCCCCCTTTTCTTTGAAACGGCGTCCTTGTCCATTGTTTGTTTTTTCCTTTCATTCTTTGTCAGCCTTTTCCCTTTGTTCTTTCCTTAGGTCAAAATTTTACTTAGTCATTTTTTATAAGTCAAAGATCCTTCACATTCTTGAACTAAACTCAGCGAGTTCACAAGTTCTTGAACTGCCTGACTTACCAACTTGTCTTAAGTTTCTGTGCTTTGAGTCTTTCCTTGTGTCTTAATGTTGCATCCTTTTTCTTTGTAGTCGAGAGGTCAGGAATTCTTCAAAGTTCTGAACCTTTGACTCCTAGTTCAGATGTTCAACTTCTACCCAACTTATCGAATTTGAGCAACACACTTTCCCAAGTGGCATTTGTTGTGTTGGCGTACAGTACGGAGGAATGACACTTGTCACTTTGCATTCAATTTGAAGCACGTGAAGACATAATGGCACAATTCTTGGAGGGAAATTCGATGCATGGATTTATGAGTTATAAAGATGAATTCACCGCCAGTAATTAATATCTTTCCTTTGTGAATTTAAGAGAAGTGACTTTAATAAATCATTGAGCTTGCCTAAGGTGATACTATGTTACAAGGGAATGTGTTGCAGGAGGATAAATGGCTAATTTGCTACATATGGAATTTCAACACAGTTCCATTTTCACATGTTAGCATAGCTAGTAGCTTCATCTCTTTATAAAGGCTCATTATTCTCTTTGAGGAGTTAGAAGTTTCCATTCCCATGTATCTACACAAGGAATTTCCTGCTAGTATCTTGCCTCATCCTCTGTTCTTTGCATATATCTCTGAGTCTCTAGTTTTCTAGTTTCTTGAGTATGTAAAGATGAAGTTAAAATTCCAAGGAACCCCCATGGCTTCTATTATGGAGAATAGCCTTTTTGAAGTGAGAGATACGAATTTGGGCCACAATGATTTAGATGATTTTTGGAGGAGGATGCAGTCTGAGAAGAGAACTCCCTTGGCGGAGAAAATTATCAGCAACGGCTTGGATAAGGCTGGTGGTTTTCCACTTTCTATGCATTGCCCTGAATTGATGGTTGGTGTGCCAATGGTTATTTTCTAGACTCCCAGGAAATCAGGACCTCCAGTGGTATTGTAGTGGCAAGAATTGACTCTGAGTCTATTGCTTCAACCCTAAATTTGGAGGAATATGAAGACAATGCTAATGTTTTTGTATCCTTGGCCTAGAATTATTATAATGAGAGGAAAGATTGGTGTTGCACCTGCATTGCCAAACATTGGTTTGGAGAATGAAAAGACTGGTAAGTCTCGGCTACCTGCTAATTTGAGAAGGAGCCATTTCAAGGAAGAAATTTTAGACATGATAACCTTGTTGAATAGAGTAGTTGGGAGTCCCGAGCCAGATGTTTTTAAATTCTAGATGTGTAGGTTTATTTTATTGATTTGTGGAGACCACCGTATTGATTGGCCAAAGATTATTAGTGAATGTCTGTGTGAACAGCTAATGAATTTTGCATGAAATGTGAGTTTTCACATGTGTTCCCAGCTAGTCTACATATTGTCTTGAAGAGAGGTTGCTTGTCTTGGTTTGAGGACTCAAGGGAGTTCTACAGCAAGTGCGCCTGTGTATCATATTTTTTGCCAATTGCAAAAGAAAGAAGGTATGAAAGGATTCAGACATATTAATGATGCTTTTTCTATGATGTTAGCTAAGAGAATTGATGGCTCAATTGAGAAAAGGTTTTTAGTAGAAGCATCTGCATTAGTCATGAAGTTTGGAAGATTTTATATTTAGTTTGATTGTTTCTCTTATCGAAGAATCGAGGGTTTTGAAAATGCCCCGATAAAATTGCCACGGTACCCTTCCAATTATTTGGTGTTGTTGGAAGTATGCCACCAAATGGAAATGGTGAATGTTAAGTACTATGCTATGAAAAAGAAGGGGCATTCTTCCCCTGTGTCTCTATCATTTTATTCCTGCAAAAATAATAATGGTGCCCGAAATGTTGATAAGTTGTTGTCTGAGTTCAGTTTGCATAGTTTGTCTCCCCGTGTATCTTTTTATAGTAATAATTTCATTAAAAAAAATGCATGGAGGTGGTTCCAATTCACACCATCACCAACTCGAGGATTTTTGGGAGGATTGTGTAGATGAGAGAAAAGTCCAAAGGCAAAAATGGATGAGGTTGACTGTGGATTAGGTCAGAGCCTTCAAGTTGAATATTCAAGTCCCTAATATCACTGATGATTTCTCAAACATGTTAGGTGAAGGTTATGACGCAGTGTCTAGAGAACCCATGCCTCCCATAAAATGGTCAGAAAAGGTGGTCACTGACATTATGTTGCTTTCTTTACATGTGCTCTGGAGAACAGAGAAGTGGTTACAAGGGAAGGTAAAGGAGTGTGCTGGTTCCATGACACTGAGAGACTTAGCCTCTTAGAATCAAGCCAAATCTCAGACTGCTAATTCACATAGGAGAACATCTAGTTTGGACTCGACTCATCAAAGAGTCAGCTCACAATCCAATGGCGATGAAAGGCTGCCTAAAGACACTGGAAGGATAAAAACCACTTGTGAGTAGGATGTCCAAGTGATGAAGAGAAATACCAGATTAGTTGCTTTATCATCTAAAGCAGACCATGTGCCCCTGCCCAAGATTCATGTGAGTGATTCTGATTCTTTTATCTTTTTGCAAATTGGATAAGATAATTTATTGCATTCATTACTTAGTCTTCCAAATTCCCCACAACAAAAGGGGTTACTAGAGCAAAATTCTCACCTTGTACCTATAGTAGCCTCTTCCAATGCCGCTGATATACCAACTCCATCCCAAAAATGGTTAAAGAAGGTAGTTCAAAAGAAGAAGAGGTATACTCTTCCATTTGATGAAGGTGTTGACATTGTAGCCAGTTTGTTGCAAATGGTTCCAAAACCTAAACATGCAAAGAGGATGTCGAGAATAGTGACTGATGCCACTTCGGGAACTAGTTTCTAGAAATTGCAAATCCACTGGTAGAAAAGAATGAAGATGAGGTAACAGAAGCTGACTTCAGGGTAAGTCGAGTGGATCTGGGGCCATCAACCACTGAAGGTGATTTGTACCATGTCTAGTAATCAGTTGACAACATCTCTAAAAGGGTGAAAGGATTACAAGATGAAAATTTAAAGTTGATGGCACACGTAAGTTCTCTGTCCTCTTTTGCTAATTCAATTGCTAAAGTGATAACTCTCTCAACTAGAACTTCCTCAACTATCAACCTCCATACTCTTGATCCAAATTTGCTTCAACAAGTTAAAACCTCTTTATCCTTGATAAAGGTTATGGATCAATGGGTTGAAAAGATTATTTTTGATGGTCTCATCTTTATCGAGGAAGCAACAAAGTTGTTTGATTCCATACATGCTAAGAGGGAAATTTTGATAATAGAATTTGAGAGAGTCTGAAGTGACCACCATAGTCTGAATATAGCTTCTAAGGAAATACAAGAACTGGCCATTATGGATCCTGGTATTCTTATGACTAAAGAAATCATAGCCAATCCCAAAGAGCTGGATACTATTGTATAGGCTGATGTAATTGAGTGGAAACTCTATATCATAACTATAGAAGAAGAGGAGACAGGAAAGACAGTTAAAACCTACTACAAAGAGATGATGAGAATAAAAATGGATTTGTTTCTTTAGAGGTAGAAGCTAATGGATCTGATGATGAGAAGTTGTTGGATGTTAAGGTGATTAAACAAAACTTTAGAAGGGTGGTGACGGAGGAAATAGTGAACTATGATGCAATTACAAGGGAGTCATTGGGGAGACTTTCTAAATTTGTAGCCCACATTAGCAATTGCAGAAATGACATTGATGAAGTGTATCGTAAGGTGACGGACTCTGACAGGGCAGTCATGAAGAAGAAATGTCGCATCAACATGATAGGATCTCCACCGAGCATGTCTTTAATGCCAATTATCAACAAGTATAGAGCATATAAAGCCAAGTTGTGAGCAAAGGTACCTCAAGTGGCGCAAAGTATCATTGGAGAAGGCGAACAATCAAGGGAAGACGAAGATATGGATGAGGTGGATGATGGCGATGGGGACTTGTAAATTCTAAATTGATTTGAATTTCATGTTTTTAAGTTATCTCATATTTGCTCTTAAACTATTGGCTTTGGAGGGCCCTTTATTATAATTATTGTTTAAACGATCTTTTAATCAGCTTTTTCAAGAAGCCGTTATGGTTTTAAAAACATTTATTATTTGACTTAGCTATAAATTCTAGAAAGCTAGTTGAATTCAGGATCTTTGGAAAAACTTTGTTTTGCAAGGGTGATAGCTAACTCTATTTTCAGCCATTTTGATATATGCAATATAAGTTACAGTAGTAGATATTCAGGTAATCATAAACTTTATGTTGTGGTTATTTGGATTCATGTTCCTCTTAAGTTGAATGTGTTGTTATTGTTGTTAATGATATTCATGTGTTTGGGTGGTTGGATATTAATAAATCTTGCTCATTGCTGAGAATAATTTAAATGTTGATATATCATTCAAGGTGATGAATATATGTATAAGTGTGTCACATTATCAATGTATGTTATGTGGCTAGAAGTCTGTGAACTCCTAGTTTTTGAGTTGTGAATCTACCTTTACTACTTTCTGGTTAAAACTTATGCCTTTGTTTTTCTTTTTGGTTAAAAGTAATCGTGAGTTTTCCATTCATCAGAATATCTATCAAAAGTAGTTGCACCTTGTTAAATAAGCAGAGAGCCTGTGTAAAATGCCAATATATTAGGCTCAACTATTGATTACGTTTGTCACTTGTCTGAGCATAGTATATAGAGTTGGGTGACAAATTTGTTAACCAATAGATTTTTGGCAACTCCACTAGGGAGTTTGTTGTATCAAGTTACATATATCTTTATGAGTTGCTTGGTTGGACTTTATGGTTCTTCGTGGAAGACATGTGCCAGTTTTGCAACCTAAAGTTTATCAGCTAGTAGAAGACCAAGAAGACATTACTGGCCTTAGGCTTGCCGCCTGGCAGACTAGAAGAACTAATCAACAGTATCATCAAGTTGATGAAGTGTTAGAAGAAGAAGAAGAGCTTGGTGAAATTATAGCAGAAAACACACGTCGTTTTGTTGATGCTCAAGAGATAATTTTCATCGAGGGTATTGTTCCTATGCCATGGAGAGAAAGGCCTTTGTGAATCCAAGCAGTCCCTGACCATAGGCCAAGATACCCCACTGCCAGACCAGGGAATCAGAATCCTGCAAGACCATCTCTCCCCCATAATAACCAGTAAGTGGTTTGGCAACTCTACTTAATTATTTTATTGATATACCTGTAGAAGTGGGCTATGAAAAGATATACACGAGGGGATAGGAAAAAGGGTATAACTGATACTAACTTTGATTTACTTCAATCTTTAAATTTCTCTCCCTACCCTCCCACAAGAAGAGTCAAGCCTTTGAGTAGACCATCCTCTCCTCCACCCACAAGAAGTGTCACTAGTTTATCTTTCCAAAGCTTGACCCTGCATAGTACTATCTTACATTTACAAGTAAATTTCCCTCCTTTTAATATGGCTCATCCACAGCCTCTACCTATTCCATGGGGTGTTGCCATTGGACTGCTCAGACTTGGAGCTAACCTGCATGACCTGCCTAGGGGATCAGATAAAATTCTTCCTAAGTTTAGGGGTGATGGCAAAGTTACTCCCGAAGAGCACATTAATGCTTTCTTTGCTCCATGTTCCATTCTTGGAGTTCAACATGAAGATGTGTCCGTCAAGCTATTTGTTGAGTCACTTGTGACATAGTTGTTGAATGGTTTTACCACCTTCCCAACACCTCTATTTGAAATTGGGCTACAATGAGGTAGAAATTTGAAGATAGATTCAAAACTACTAACAACGAATAGACATTAGTGGCCCAACTCTCTTCCATGAAGAAGGAGATTCATGAACAAATGAGGGAATATGTATCCAAGTTCAATAGACTTGCAAATAGGATTCCTATAAATGACAGACCCAGAGATGTACTAATGATGTGTTTCATTATCAATTCTTTTCCACCTGATGTCAGTTATGCTATTAAAAGACAAGGAGTTCCTAACTTGGCTGACGCCCAATCATTGGCTATTGTTGTGGAAGATGATTTGATTATTGTAAGGAAATGGAAAAGAGAGTTACAAACTGGTAAACCTTCAGTGACTAGTTCAATAAACCCCATTATTTAGAGGTTGGCAAATGACATTATCACATTGAAACGTTAGGTGCCTAAAGGTCCCTAACAATCTCCTCAAGGGGGGTATAATTGGATGTTGTAATTGCCAAGTCCTACCCAATGGTTGGCTATTGAAGGACCTTCAGCTAACAAAAGTAACCATATGGTTTACAACTTCCACCTCACCTCTGGTCACGATGGAATGTCTTGTCCCAAGATGATGAGGTTTATGCAAATGCTTTCCATGAATGAACATGCTGAGGAGCTCCTGGTGGAAGAACCTCCTACACCTGGTGATGCTAGTGTGAATTTCTTTGAATATGAATTAGATGAAGGGAGTGTAGAAGATGTATATATTGAAGTTGAGAACTCCAACTATGTGGTGTTTACTAGGGGATAGCAGGCACAAAGAGGTCAGAATACTCAAGGTCAGTCTAGTAACTCCAATTCTACTCCTAAATATATCTTGACCAGATAGAACAAGGCCAAGAAGATGGACAACGTGACACCCAAAGTTGTAGCTGCCGAGGTACCATCTACTTCATCTTCTCAAAACCTTGTCTCAAGTTCATTTGATATTGTAGAATAATGTAAAAATACAAAGATTGAGATTTCCCAACCTAAATATTTGAGGCTTAATCCATCTAAGCTTGATAGACTAGTCAGATATATAAAATAGGAACCCTCTCCTACAAATTGTAAAGTGTACAGTGATGTTGGAATGCGTTCCAATAACAAAAATTGTTCAAATACCTATTCTCAAGATCCTAGTCCCCAAAATCCTTTTAACAAACTAGAACCTTTTTATGTCTCCTTGTACCTTGTTGGTTATAAACTTAGTAATTGTGTTATATATTCTAGAGCCTCAGAGAATGTTATGCCTGCTCAAGTTGCTAAAGCCCTAGGCTTGTCCTATACACCCTCTCATGGAAAATGCTTCTCAATGGATAGTTCTCCAGTACCTATCCTGGGTCAAATTAAAGATGCTCAAACTGTTTTGGCTACCTTCCCTAAGAAAAGATTGAAACTAACCATTCTTGTAGTAGACATACCTGCCAATTATGGGATGCTTTCGAGTCATATTTTGTAAAGACTTAGGTGGGGAAATTCAAATGGATTGGTCACATACCCTAATACCTGTAGAAGGGAAGAAAGTCTGCCTCAATCCCGAACCCAAAGCTAAGTTTATTGTGCTTAAATCTGGAGACCCTAGAGCAGACATTATGTTTGTAGAAACTAGACTGAGTACCTACATGTGCACATCAACAGAGAATGAAGATATGAATCTAATCAGGCCTAACCTGGTTGATGAGTTATGGACTCTAGAATTTAATGGGAGTTGTTCTACCGCAAGTTTAGGGGCAAGGGTTGTTCTGATTTCACCTAATGGTTACTCCTTTCCTTTTGCTTTTAAATTGGAGTTCGAAAACACTAATAATACTGTTGAATATGAGGCTTTGTTATTAGGCCTACAACTAGCCAGAGAAAGAGGTCTGAAACAATTGAAAGTTAAAAGAGATGTTGAGCTAATTGTTAAACAAGTAAGAAAATTGTACCCAATCAAAAATGGTAGACTGAGGCATTATTAGAATAGGGTATGGGACCACATTGAAGATTTTGATGCTTTTTCTATAGAAGCGATACCCAGAGAGAAGAATTCTAGGGCCAATTCTTTAATTGTTTCAGCATCCCTTCTCCTGCCACATCCATATTTTAAAGACAAATCATATAGGGTTGAGGTGGTATACAAGCCTAGCATTCCTGACAATGCTAATCATTGGCAAGTTTTTAATTTTGATCAGCAAATTATTTCATTTCTTGAAAAAGCTTAATCATTTGCCAGTATGTTCTTTGAGGGTACTAGTGATGACAGCAATGATGTTTTAGAAGGAGAAATGAAGTCCTCTAATGACTCAATTTTAGGAATTGTGCCATTAAAAGGAAATAAAACTCCTAAAGGACGTGTCTCTCTTGAAGATCTCTTCAATCGGCATGATCAATATCTTAAGAAGAAGAGCAAGGTTTCCATCATGACTTTGGTTGATTATGATGGCATGAATATTGGCACTGAAGATGATCCTAAGATTGTATGTATTGGTAAATGTTGTTCTAAAGAAGAAAGGGAGCATTTGATTTCTTTTCTTATTAGATACAAAGATGTTTTTGCATGGTGTTATGCTAACCTTAAGAAATTTAGGAATGGAGAAATGCAACATCATATTCCCCTGAAGCCTGGCACCATACCCTTTAGGCAGAAGTAGAGAGCTTATAATCCTAAAATAGCTGAAGCCATCTTCAACGAAATTGAAAAAATGCTCAAAGCCAAAATCATCTATCCTATTCATCATTCTACTTGGGTGGTGAATATTGTACCTATTAGGAAGAAGAATGGGGAGATCCAGATTCATGTCAATTTCAAAAATTTAAACCAAGCCTCTCTGAAAGATAACTATCCCTTGCCTATAATGGATCATATTCTACAAACTGTGTTGGGTTCGGAGATGATGTTTATGCTTGATGGATTTTCAGGATACAACCAGATTGAGGTGGCTAGGGAGGATCAGCATAAGATAGCTTTTACTACCCCAATTGGTGTCTTTGCATATAATAGAATGCCTTTCGGTCTGATTAATGTTGGGGCCACATTTCAGAGGGCAATGGATCTGACTTTTGGTGACTTGAAGAACAAAATCATAGTAGTCTATCTTGATGACTTAACAGTTTTCTCCAAGAAAAGGGAGAATCACTTGCGTGACTTAGAAGTACAATTCTACAACACTCTAGAGAAAATGACATCTCTTTAAATCCCAAGAAATCAATTTTTGCAGTCACTGAAAGAAAACTGTTAGGGCATGTTGTCTTGAAGGATGGAATTAAAATTGATCCAGAGAGGGTCAGGGCAATCCAACAGCTAAGTTTACCTAAAACCAAAGAATAATACGAGGTCCTTTTTCAGTTAGGTAAACTTTCTAAGAAGGTTCATCCCTAATTTTGTTGGGCTGACTAGACATATTGTGGAAATGATGAAGAATCATCATATCTTTAAGTGGAATGCCAAAGGGAAGAAAGCATTTGAAGACAAAAAAGGTCATTGCTAATGAACATTCTCTATCAGCTATCTTGTTGCAGAAGAATGAACAAGGAATTGAAGCTCCCATTGCTTTCATGAGCATGCCATTAAAGAAATATGAGCTTAAATACTTTTCTTTAGAGAAACATGCATATGTAGTGGTGAGAGCCTTAAAGAGCTTTAGATTTTACATCTTGCATTCGCATGTTGTTGTGTATGTCCCAGAATCAGCTGTAAAAAGTATTCTCACTCAGCAAGAGATTGGATGCAATAATAGGGGAGCTTGGATAGCTAAAGTTCAAGAGTACAACATTGAAATCAAGCCCACTAATCTGGTCAAAGGTAAAGGATTGTGCAAAATGATCGCTGAAAATGAGGTTGGAGAAAAGGAGGAATTACCCATAGTTCTCTTCACTAGTAATACTGATGATTGGTTCTCAAATGTTTCTTATTTCTTAACTTATGGTGATTGTCCATAACACCTCTCTGCCAAGGAAAAGAGAAACCTAAAGCTTAAGGCACATAAATATGTTATCTGGGAAGGTAACCTTTATAAAAGAGGAGTAGATGGGACATTTCTAAGATGCGTAGATAAGGAACAACAAAGGAGGTTGCTAGAAGATTTTCATAATTAAGCCTATGGGAGACATTTTTCTGCATCAGTGATAGCCTTCAAGACATTGAGGCAATACTTTTGCTAGCCTGGTATATTCAAGGATGCCTATGATTGGGTATCAAAATGTGAGAAATGTTCAAAGTTCACAGTAGACCTCAGCTAGCTACCTTACCTTTGAGACTAGTGGTTATGGATGGATCATTTCAGCAATGGGGTTTAGACTTCATTAGACTAATTAATCCTAATTCCAGTGCTAGACATACTCACATTTTAACTACAACAGATTATTTTAGCAAGTGGGTAGAGGCTATCCCAGTGAAGAATACCACTTCTGAAGTTGTTTGCACCTTTCTTAAGGAGAATATTTTAGTCAGGTTTGGTGTGCCTAAGAAGCTAGTGATTGATAATGCTTCAAGTTTTTCTTCTACAGAAATCACTCTTTTCTATTATGATTTTGGTATTAGCCTTGCTCATTCATCTAATTATTACCCACAAGGTAATGGACAGACAAAATTAAGCATCAAAAATCTCATCTCTATTATCAAGAAGCTGGTAGAGGAAAATCAAAGGGGATGGCATAAAAATCTATATGATGCCCTTTGGACCAACAGGATAACATATAAAAGGGAAATTGGTATGTCTCCTTTCCAGCTAGTTTATGGTATTGATAGTGCAATTCCTATTCCTCTAGAATTGTCTACATTGAATTTGCAGAAAGCAATTAAAGATGAATAGTTTCAATCAATGCTAGAGAAGAGGATATTGTATTTGAACCATCTAGAAGAGAAAAGAGAATTCACTATAGATAGGATTGCCAAGCATCAACAGACTGTCAAGAAGGTTTTTTATAAAAATCCTAGACAAAGGAGCTTCATTGTGGGAGATTCTGTGCTTTTATGGGATAGGAGAAGAGAACCAACGGGTGCACATAAGAAATTTGATTCTTTGTGAAAAGGTCCCTTCAAGGTCAGAGAAGTTGTGGGAGAGAATGCCTTTCTATTGGCTTGCCCTGATGGAACACCACTACCTCTTGCCTATAATGGGAAAGATCTAAAATTATACAATTGGTAGAGTTTCTAAGTCCGGCCCTGTACCATAGTTTCTTTCCCTATTTTTCCTGTTGTTGTTGTGTGTTGTTTCATTTTTGGTGTGACTCAATCTCCCTTTGAATAAGGCTTATTTTCCATGTTTTGTCTGGGTTCTCTACGTCCTCCTGAGTCCTTGTCCCCAATTCGACCTAGTTGTTGCCTCCTTTTTCTTTGAAAAGGCATCCTTGTCCATTGTTTGTTTTTTTCCTTTCATTCTTTGTTAGCCTTTTCCCTTTGTTCTTTCCTTGGGTCAAAATTTTACCTAGTAGTTTTTGATAAGTCGGAGATCCTTCACATTCTTGAACTAAAGTTGGCAAGTTCAAGAGTTCTTGAACCGCTTGACTTACCGACATGTCTTAAGTTCCCATGCTTTGAGTCTTTCCTTGTGTCTTAATGTTGCATCTTTTTTCTTTGTAGTCAGGAGGTTAAGTGGTGCAGGAGCACCTACCTGACAGCTGGCCTCCATGAGGCAGTTAGTTTGTTATAGGTCTGTTTAATGTTTCCAAGAAGGTCTTATAAGACCAATGCTTGTAATAAGGTCATGTTGACCATACTTTACTATTTTTAGCTAGGTTGTTAGGACAGCTGTTATGCTGTATGTTCGGTTGGATCCTCCCAGCCGCTTGGAAGCTCCCAGCCGCTTGGAGTCAGGTCGGTAGTACTCGCAAGAGATCCTATTTATGCATTAGGATCGGTTGACATAGTATTGCAGATCATCGATCAGACTTTGCTGAGAGTGAGACTGAGTATTGTATTTGCATCCTTTGAAATCAATAAAGAGATCCTGTTTGTGTCAATTCTCTGTTTTGAATTCCATTGTGTGATCGATTTGCTGTTCTGGTGGTTGCATGGATTCGCTGATCCATTCCACCGGTTGATTCGTTGAATCGATGGAATGGCTATGTACAGTAGTTTAGGATTTAGTCTGCATTTTCTGTTTGTTCATGTGCATGTTTGCAGGATCGCAGTCGAGAGGTGTTGAGAACCCTAGCATGGGTATGTGCTAGGTCGTGCTGATAGTTCGAGTCTGGAAAGTTGTCCAGGAAGCAGATCGGGTCACCTCAGGAGGTTCGACGGATTGAGAATCCGTTAAGGTTAGAAATTCGTCACAACGGCATCATCAGGATATTTCTGTGTATATCCTGCAGTTACTTCGGGCGTCATCCAAGTAGAAGGAGGTGAGCATGATGCAATCGTTTGCATAAGGTAAATGTGCATTGGGGTGATCATCATCAGGTGTTGCCGAGGAGGAGCGTGTCGGCATAAGGTAGAAGATCGGGTTGATAAAACCATCGCGGGCCGATAAGGTTAAGTTTGGCCGACAGCAGGATATTGAAGGAACTGCATGTGACGTCATCGTCATCAGGATAATCGTCATCAGGATATCGGGGTGACGTAAGCATCGAAGGAAAGGTGCGTGAGGATATATGGAGGGAACCAGATATTTTATATCCTGCTGATGAACATGATGTTGAACATCATGATGCTGCAGATAGAGTTTGGCGGTAAGATGAACAGTGAACATCAGGAGGATGTTTGCGCTTGCCGAACATGATGATGCTGCTGATAGCCGAATATGATGATGCTGCTGACAGGTGAAGGGTTGAAGGTTTATCTGCAGGAGGATATCGGTCGGCAGAGAAAATATGATGATGCTGACAGTGTTAAGGGAAATATGATGATGATGATGAAGGGTTGCGGACATACATGCTGTATGTCAAGGTTTTAGTGTGGATGCCTCTGCATCATTAAGAATTCTTCAAAGTTCCAAACCTCTGACTCTTAGTTCAGATGTTCAACTTCTGCCTGACTTGCTGACTTTGAGAAACACACTTTCCCAAGTGGCATTTGTTGTGTTAGCGTACAATACGAAGGAATGACACTTGTCACTTTGCATTCAATTTGAAGTACGTCAAAACACAGTGGCACAATTCTCAGAGGGAAAGTTGAGGCATGCATTTATGAGTTATAAAGATGAAATCACTACCAGTAATTAATATCTTTCCTTTGCAAATTTATGAGAAGTGACTTTGATAAATCATTGATCTTGCCTAAGGTGATACTGTGTTACAATGGAATGCGTTGCAGGAGGATAAATGACTAATTTGCTACATGCAGAATTTCAGCATAGTTCCATTTTCATAGGTCAGCATAGCTAGCAGCTCCATCTCTTTATAAAGGCTAATTATTCTCTTTGATGAGTTAGAAGTTTCCATTCCCATGTATCTGCATAAGGAATTTCCTGCTGGTGTCTTGCCTCATCCTCTGCTCTTTGCATATATCTCCAAGTCTCTGGTTTTCTGGTTTCTTGAGTACGTAAAGATGAAGTTCAAATTCCAAGGAACCCCTATGGCTTCTATTGTGGAGAATAGCCTTTCTAAAGTGAGAGATATGAATCTGGGCCATGTTGTTTTAGATGATTTTTGGAGGAGGATGCAGTCTGAGAAGAGAACTCCCTTGGTGAAGAAAATTATCAGTAGCGGCTTGCATAAGGCTAGTGGTTTTCCGCTTCCTGTGTATTGTCCCAAATTGATGGTTGCCTATGCCAATGGTTATTTTCTAGACTCCCAGGAAATCAGGACCTCCAATGGTGTCATAGTGGCAAGAATTGACTCTAAGTTTGTTGCTTCAGCCCTATATTTGGAGGAATATGAAGACAATGCTGATGTTTCTGTATCCTTGGTTTAGAATTATTATAATGAGAGGAAAGACTGGTGTCACACCTACATTGCCAAACATTTGTTGGAGAATGAAAAGACTGGTAAGTCCCGACTACTCGCTAATTTGAGAAGGAGCCATTTCAAGGAAGAAATTTCAGACATGATAACCTTGCTAAACAGAGTAGTTGGGAGTCTTGAGTTGGATGTTTTTGAATTATGGATGTGCAGATTTATTTTATTGATTTGTGAAGACCACCGTATTGACTAGCCAAAGATTATCAGTGAATGTCTACATAAAAAGCTAATGAATTTTGCATGAAATGTGAGTTTTCACATGTATTCCCAGCTAGTCTACATATAGGCTCGAAGAGAGGCTGCTTGGCCTGGTTTGAGGACTCAAGGGAGTTCTGCAGCAAGTGCACCTATGTATTAGATTTTTCCCCAATTGCAAAAGAAAGAAGGTATGAAAGACTTCAGACATATTAATGATGCTTTTTCTATGATGTTAGCTAAGAGAATTGATGGCTCAATTAAGAAAAGGTTTTCAGTATAAGCATCTGCATTAGTCATGAAGTTTGGAAGATTTTATATTTAGTTTGATCGTTTCTCTTATCTAAGAATTGGGGATTTTGAAAATACCTCGTTAAAATTACCATGGTACCCTTCTAATGATTTGGTGTTGCTAGAAGTATACTACCAAATGGCAATGGTGAATGTTAAGTACTAGGCTATGAAAAAGAAGGGGTATTCTTTCCCTATGTCTCTATCATTTTCTCCTTCAAAAATAATGATGGTGCTTGAAATGTTGAAAAGTTGTTGTCTAAGTTCAGTCTGCATAGTTTGTCTCCCTGTGTATCTTTTGATAGTAAGAATTTCATTAAAGAAAACATGTATGGAGGTGGTTCCTATTCACACCATCCCCAACTCAAGGATTTTGGGGAGGATTGTGTAGATGAGAGAGAAGTCCAAAGGTGGAAATGGATGAGGTTGACTGTGGATTAGGTCAGAGCCTTCCAGCTGAATATTCAGGTCCCTAATATCACTAATGATTTCTCAAACATGTTAGGTGAAGGTTATGATGTAGTGTCTAGAGAACCCATGCCTCCCATAAAATGGTTAGAAAAGGAGGTCACTAACACTATGTTGTTTTCTTTACATGTACTGAGGAGAACAGAGAAGTGGTTACAAGGGAAGGTAAAGGAGTGTGTTAGTTTCACAACACCGAGAGACTCAGCCTCTCAGAATCAAGCTAGATCTCAGACTGCCAATTCATACAAGAGAACATCTAGTTTGGACCTGACTCTTCAGAGAGTCGGCTCACAATCGAATGGCGATGATGAAAGGCTGCCTGAAGACACTGGAGGGATAAAAACCACTTGTGAGCAAGATGTCCAAGTGATGAAGAGAAATACCAAATTGGTTGCTTTGTCATCTAAAGTAGACCATGTGCCCCTGCCCAACATTCATGTGAGTGATTCTAATTCTTTTATCTTTTCAAAAATTGGAGAAGATAATTTATTGCATTCATTGCTTAGTCTGCCGAATTCCCCACAACAAAGGGGGTTGCCAGAGAAAAATTCTCACCCTGTACCTGTAGTGGCCTCTTCCAATGCCACTAATATAGCAGCTTCATCCCCAAATTAGTTAAAGTAGGTACTTCAAAAGAAAAATTATACTCTTCTTGTTGATGAAGGTGTTAACATTGTAGCCAGTTTGTTGCAAATGGTTCCAAAACCTAAACGTGCAAAAAGGATGTTGAGAATAGTGATTGATGCCACTTCGGGAAACTAGTTTCTAGAAATTGTAGATCCAATGGTAGAAAAGAATGAAGATGAGGTAATAGAAGCTGACTTCAAGGTAAGTCAAGTGGATCTAGGGCCATCAACCACTAAAGGCAATTTGTACCATGTCCAATATTCAGTTGACAACATCTCTAAAAGGGTGAAAGGATTACAAGATGAAAATTCAAAGTTGTTGGCACATGTAAGTTATCTGTCCTCTTTCGTTAATTCAATTGTTGAAGTGATAACTCCCTCAACTGGAACTTCCTCAGCTATCAGCCTCCATGCTCTGATCCAAATTTGATTTAACAAGTTAAAACCTCTTTATCCCTGAGAAAGGCTATGGATCAATGGGTTGAAAAGATTATTTTTTATGGTCTCATCTTTATTGAGGAAGCAATAAAGTTGTTTGATTCCATACATGCTAAGAGGGAAGTTTTGATAATAGAATTTGAGAGAGTCTAAAGTGACCACCATAGTCTAAATATAGCTTCTAAGGAAATACAAGAACTAGCTAGCATGGATCCTGGTATTCTTAGGACTAAAGAAATCATAGCTGATCCCAAAGAGCTAGATACTGCTGTATGGGCCGATGCAGTTGAGTGGAAACTCTATATCATAACTGTAGCAGAAGAGGAGATGGGAAAGGTAGTTACAACCTACTACAAAGAGATGATGAGAATAAAAAGGGATCTTGTTGCTTTAGAGGTAGAAGCTAATGGATATGATGATGAGAAGCTGCTGGATGTTAAGGTGATTAAACAAAACTTTAAAAAAGTGGTGACAGAGGAAATAATGAACTACGATGCAATTACAGGGGAGTTCTTAGGGAGACTTTCTAAATCAGGAGGCCCACATTAGCAATTGCAGAAATGGCATTGATGAAGTGTATCATAAGGTGATGGACTCTAATAGGGTGGTCATGAAGAAGAAAAGTCGCATCAGCATGATAGGATCTCCACTAGGCATGTCTTTAATGCCAGTTATTAACAAGTATAGAGCATATAAAGCTAGGTTGCGAGCACAAGTACCTCAAGTGGCACAAAGTCTCACTGGAGAAGGCAAACAATCAAAGGAAGATGAAGAGATGGATGAGGTGGATAATGGTGATCAGGACTTGCAAATTCTGAATTGATTTGGATTTCATGTTTTTAAATTATCTCATATTTGCTCTTAAACTATTGGTTCAGGAGGGCCCTTTATTATAATTATTATGTAAACAATCTTTTAATCGGCTTTTTCAAGAAATCGTTATGGTTTTAAAGATAGTTATGATTTGACTTAGCTATAAATTCTAGATAGCTAGTCGAATTCAGGATCTTTGGAAAAACTTTGTTTTGTAAGGGTGATAGTTAACTCTACTTTCATCCATTTTGATATATGTAGTATAAGTTAAGGCAGTAGATATTCGGGTAATCATAAACTTTGTGTTGTGGTTATTTGGATTCATGTTCTTCTTAAGTTAAATGTGTTGTTGTTGTTAATGATATTCATGTGTTTGGGTGGTTGGATATTCATAAATCTTTCTCATTGCTAAGAATAATTTATCTGTTGATATATCATTCAAGGTGATGAATATATGTATAAGTGTGTGACATTATCAATGTATGTTATGTGGCTAGAAGTCTGTGAACTCCTAGTTTTTGAGTTGTGAATCTACCTTTATTACTTTCTGGTTAAAAGCTATGCCTTTGTTTTGCTTTCTGGTTAAAAGTAATCATGAGTTTTCCATTCATCAGAATATCTATCAAAGGTAGTTGCACCTTGTTAAATAAGTAGAGAGCCTATGTAAAATACAAATATATTAGTCTCAACTATTGATTACATTTGTCACTTGTCTGGGCATGAGTATATAGAGTTGGGTGACAAATCTATTAACCAACACCTAACAACATCAAAGCCTAACATCATGCAAGCTGTGTGTTTGGTTGCCAAGTTTCAAGCAGATCCTAAGGAAACACATGTGAAGACAGTCAAGAGAATATTTAGATATTTGAAGAGCACTCTAAAACATGGGTTGTGGTATCAAAAGGGTGATGACTTTTCCCTGAGTGCTTATACTAATGCAAGTTGGGTTGGTAATGTCGATGATAGAAGAAGTACCAGTAGAGGAGCTTTCCTTTTGGGAGATAGTTGGTCTCATGGATTAGTATGAAGTAGGATTCAGTATCCTTATCAACAGCAAAGGCAGAGTATATAGTTGCAGCAACCTATTGCACTCAAGTACTATGGATGAAGCAAACATTGAAGGCTATCAAGGTAGAATATGATGAGCCCATTCCTATTCTTTGTGACAATACAAGTGCCATAAATATTTCAAAGAATCCGATGATACATTCTAGAACCAAGCACATATATATCAGGTATCACTTTTTGAGAGAGAAGGTTGCAAATTAAGAAGTCAGATTGGAGTATATGCCTACAAAGTATCAAGTTGCAGACATCTTCACAAAGGCACTTTCTAAGAATACCTTTGAGTATCTCAGACAAAAGTTAGGGGTAATTTCCCCTCCTTCTAAATAGATACATAGATGATGCATCTGTCTAGAGGGAATAATTCAAGACATATCTTTATCCCTGGATTGTTGGAGGCTACCTCTTAGGGAGAGCAAGTAGTTAAGAAGCTAAGAAGGATGACAAGGATTGATCAGTCAAGGGGAGATAAAGAGGAGAAATTTGCATATTATGTTAAGTGTTGTCATCAATGCCAAAGGAGGATATTGTTGCATGTGTTGTCATTGTTGTCAACAGTGCTAAAGGTTGGAAGTGGAAATGATGATCAGAGATGCCAAAGGATAGTGATGCAAAGTGATGAGTATATGTTGAGGTGATCAGAGACGAAGACAAAGGAGTAATAAAGAGATGGATCAGAGAAGTTGTGAAGGGTAAGATGATGAATGTCACATACTATGTATACTGATTGAATTAGCATCATCTATACATAGTTGTACCCTATCTTCTGAAGTTCATTAACAAAGGTTGTGCTAACATGAAGATTCTTGTTTTGATGAAAAGATTTGTGATTGTTGTTGTATGATGTTGTGAATGAAGTCTCTAGTATGGTGAATATTGTATTCATTATTTCCTGATGAAAAGCATTACTTGAATCTTTAGAAAAAAATCCAGGAAGTCTAAGGCACTAGAAGTTGCACTAAAAAAACATGGGAGAATGCTTTGCATTCCTCCACATTTGAAGGTATGATATTGTGGTTTGAGAGTTACATAGAGACAAGTGTGAAGCTTATGCATTCCTGATTTCAAAGCTTGTAAGTTACCATAGAAGATTCTAGAGCTAGCATAGTGAAGACAGAGGTTTAGGATGGTTGCAATTGCAGTTAGGATATGTCAGAGAACTACTCTGCATTTCTCCATTTTTGAAGATTAGGTTCCATGGTTTGAAGGATAGTCAAATGTAATTGAGAATTTTGTTATATTAAAGTTCCAATTGACAATTTGTACCACAAAGGTCCTCTGAAGTCAACGAAACAAAGATATATCATGTTGCTGATTAGGGTTGTCTGGAGAAGAATGCAAAAGCCACCGCATTCTACCGTAGTTCATCTTTTGGATTTGATGTTTGGAGGATGAGTTTAGATATTCAGTATGATTGTTCATTTCATGTTTCGAGTGTTGAAGTACACTGCAAGTTGATTTTTCAATGTTCTATCTCAAGACTGTTTGTCCAAAGTTTGTGAGTGATGCTACAATATGTCTCTGTATGTTTGTGATAGAAAGAATAGATATATTTCAAAGGAAGGAATGTTTGAGAAGCCTTGTGGAAGTCTCATGTTTCTTGTGAAATGACTGCATGATGTTAATTGGTCCCTCCAATACTAAAAGGAAGCTAGGTGTGCAAAAATTGCTTCCTACACTAATCTAATGAGGAGAGATGAGTGCAAATTTGTTTTAATCTTTACAGTTACAATAATGTTAACCCACTAACAGAGATATTGTAGAAAACACATACACAAGAATGTAAGATAGAAAAAGAGAGAGACAAGATATACGTGGGGAAAACCCTTCCAGGGAAAAAACCCCACACTCCAAAACACAGCTCAAATGTATTCCATAAACAATGAAAGTTACAATACAGTCACAGAGCCAATGCTCTTGCAAGAGTCTTTGACACTCATATCTGGAGACAATCTGACAGCATAACAGTACTTGTCAATCACATAATACATCTCTTCAAAGCACCTATTTATATAAAAAATATAAGGTAAAAATGGCTCTATCTTGGGATGGGCGTCCAACATGGCCTCATGGTCCAAAACCCATGCCTATGGACACTTGTCCAACATTGTAGAATGTTCCTAACACTTTTCAAGTCACCCCATCTGAAAGAGGTCACCTATTCCCAAGTTGGGCAATGACAGATACTCTTACGACACTTACAACTGTCATAGAATCCGTCATAGCTGTCATATCTTACAGCTATAAGAGAATCTATCATACACAAGCTATAAATAGAATATTCTTTTACAACATGTCATAACCCTCCTTGGGGTGTCCAAATATGCCTTTTTTAAAGATGCTTCTCGACACATGTCTTCACCTGTCATAGAATCTTCCATTTACGATTCTTATGCGTCATAGATTTGTCATAGGAATCTGTTATGACCGTTTCAATCAATATTCCCTTACTATACAAGATGCTGACACATGGAAAAATATTCCTACCACTAAGTGGGACGCCTATCTCCTCATGTGAGGACAAATTTACATGTGGTCATATTCCATGTAGGATGACACATCACCGTGCCAACTCCCACAAGATGACAACATAGGATTTGCATCCTAATTATACAACATGCAATAAATAAATCAATACAATGAAATAATATAAGAAATTACCAAGGTTGAGACACCTTAATTCCTAACATTCTCTCACTTGTCAAACACCTTGTAAGAGCCAATGGAATTAACAGGATTTAACTGCTATAGGCTGAGAGGCCCATAGACTCTGAACACCATATGAACTTCTCTGTGCCCACTAGTTTTGTTAATGCATTTGCAACATTCTTCAAAGTGCCTACCTTCTCCAAATTCACCTTCCCATCCTCTACCATGTCTCGCACGAAGTGAAACTGTACATCAATATGCTTTGTTCTGGCATGGAAAGTTGGATTCTTTGCTAGGAAAATCACACTCTGACTGTCACAACAAATCGTAAATTGTCCTACATCAATACCAATATCTGAACACAATCTCTTAAGCCAAATGGATTCTATTGGGACCTAAATTTCAACAGTAAATTTTGCAAAAAAAATAGATTCCCACCGTAAGAAATGGATTGCTGCACAAGTAAAAGACCAAAATGAAGGCAGTGGGTCACATTGAAGATGAACATGGGAAATGCACTACAGTACATGTGGAGGCCAATTCCATTCTTAAAGACATAAGAGACTATGCATACCTAAGAAGAGATATAATCTACAGATTCTCAAAAACCCTAATTGGGTCTCTTAGATAAATGATTACCTTGACAATGTATGAATAGTTTCGACAACTTTGGGACATAGTCATATTTTGAGAAGGGAAAAAGATTGTCTAGGATAGAAGTGGAGCTGTTCCAGGAATGGGCAACCCTCATACAAAAATGGGAAAGGATTGGTTGTACATACTGAGGAAGGATATATCAAGCTGATACCAACAGATGCAAGATTCCCAAAAAAAAATGACTGTCCAATTGAGTAGCTTGCTAGATGATGTGAAAAATAGGTTGCATGAAGATGACCTTACAATTGAAAGTGAACTTGTTGCTGCTTCCATAGATTTATGGAGAGCATATTGTTTCCTTCCATAAGCCATAAGACAAGAAGCCACTTCGAAGGCTCAGCCTCAAAATCACAAGGAGGAAGTATCAAATCATCGCAACCATATAAAGATTTAGAAATAATCTGTAAAGGTGAAATCACTTCAAAGTGATATTCAAATCATGGTATGAGAGATAAAAGGTTTGCAGTTTGTTAGAGAGGCTCAACCTTCAAACGCCATGGTAGCCATTATCAAAGGCATAATAGTAAAAGTGAGATGTACTTATGAAGAAATTAAGAGTGCAGTGCATTTTATAACTCAAGGCGCTTGAGCTTATGAGTGGCACCCAAGAAAATTCTAAAACAATGAGGCACTAAACAAAGACTATCAATTTTAAACAATGGTAAGTGTGAACCATATCAGTAATAAAGATCACAAATCTCACCTTATAGGAAGGCACCACCTCCAACACAAATCTGTGACCTATGGGAAGATGCACATACTCTATATCAATACATATGTGGCATGGAATATGAAAGCACGGACAAGGTGTTTGAACTATCAAACAATAGGTTTCAAAGTGATATCATTTCATGAAATGCAACGACTACAGTACATACAGAAGAATGAATTGTTTGAAAAGTTTTAAAATTTATAAATAAGATATAATATGTGGACTTGAATGTCATTTCCTCCCGTGCCAACATTCTCCGTGATGCGCCTAAATGGAGCTCTAAAACAAGTTATGCAAGAGACAAAGATTTCAAGTAAATAATCATATTCTACAACTTTTCCAGCATATTCCATACTTAGGCACACCAAAAATCAAGCTCCAGTGGTACCAATATTTGCAGTTACACAACTAAAGTATGACATTGAAATTGGGGGATGTTGCATTAGGTAACGAATCTGTTGAAGAGAAGCAAGCCAAGGCAAGAGCATTGTTTTGACAAAATATGTTATTTTCTTGAAAAAATTATTGGACCTTGAAAAAGTTTACCAAGATTCTAATGGAGATAGGATGGAAAGCAAGGTCACCTTCACTTCACTTAATAGGTATAATGAGGAGGAAATAGGTGGTGTTGTATTGTGGGAGGATTTTTGAACTAAGGGATTTTTGTCATTAGCACCAGCGCAGCTTGATTTGGATTTTTCTAAATGACATTCTCTCAGTAGAAAGAAAGAAAGTAACATATGTATACAAAGGATCCTGGCATTTGGGAAGGCTGTTGGAAATTTACTTGAAGGAAGTGGACAAGGAATATCTTTTGATGCTGATATGATAATTTTCATGTTGTTGGATGTTTTCCTGAATGTAAAATTAAGAAAGAATTTGAATCCATCAAGCCAAAGATCTCAAATTTCACGAACAATCTTGATAATCATGTATAAGTGACTAGACCTGAAGCTGAAAAACAAGATATATATTACATAGAGAAACCTGTAGTCAGTTCTTGGATTGATCCCACTGTGAAGTCAGATTCAGATAGAGAACAAGAAGAAGAGGACAAAGTAATTGTATTCAAACCTATTGTAGCTAAAAAGCACCTTAAGTCTACAATTTTGAACTTTCAGCAGTTCTTTGTCCCTGTTAGTGCAAATTTAAGTTTTCATACTACAACTACAGCCATTACACCTCAAGAATTATAGTAAAAATCAAATGTGGCCCCTTCAGTTGTGATCCCTTTACATATTTCTCAATGTTCTTCCTCATCTGTAACAGGAATGGACATTTCTTCTAGAGCAACTATTGCAGCATGTAGTGGAATGAATCATGCAATAATAGAAAATAATGATGATAATCTAAAAGATTGAGGAGGTACTTTATTTCATAGAATGAATGTTTCAACACTATGATTATAGTATATGCATAGGATGGAAGTACACGGCTGAAGAAACCCTAAAAGGAGAAAACCCTAAACTCACATATCGGAGAGGCATATTTGATCAGAGTGAATTCCTTAGATCTCTCCGACTGTGTGGGCCACCCTGATAAGGAAGACAATCCTTTCTATGATGTTCCTAGATTGCATACATGAAGCTTTTAAGACACATTTCATTTGTTGATTATGGATACTATGCTAAATAGTATCGTCTCATAGGAAAGCATAATCCTCTCAATTTAGGCAGCCATAGTAAATATATGGAGTGGCCTCCATCGAAAGATTATGAGGCATAATATATGGAAAAGCACACAGCGGTTTGAAGACATGATAACCCTAATAAATCTAGTTTGGCCTTTCCAAATAGAAGGTGCATAGATTATGTTGGTATTTTCCTAGACTGGATGCTTTTTCCAGTAATCCCTACAAAATAGCCATTAGTGATCAACAGGATTCCTAGGCCAGGGGCCAACAGTATAAGAGATACACTCTATAAATATATCCTCTTCTTCTTTAGGCTCTGTAGAACCAAGGGGGTATTCCCTATTCAACACATATAAGATGCATCTATGTATTTGTTGGGATGTTGACACAAAGTAGATAAATCCTCTATTGTGCAGACCAAGACTGTAAGATAAGTGCAAAGGGGCTAGCTTTGGGCCTATATTCATTTGTAGATAGAGGATTTTGGATCCTAAAACTACTTCTAAAGTCCTAAAAGTTTGTATATGAAGTTTGAGTTTGATTTATATATGGATGCAAAACTAGGACCTTGATTGTGACCTCAATACAAGACTGGATCGGTGCCTATTTCAGGGCTCGGAGTCAATAGACATACACATGTGAATGTACACATAAACCTATATTAATCACTGAGTTTCAAGGGGATTGTTCAGTGTCTACCTTACAGATACCTCCCATAATTGAGTATTCAGTTACCTCTGCTTAGAAGATCCTCACTGCAATATATTCTTCTTAACACTTTAACCTAAAACATTTAATCTGCTCCTTGAGTAGAAGTAAAAAACCAAGCATTCAACATAGCAAATCTATATTCAAGAATCTTAGACACCCCTTAGCTATTTAGATTCAAAAGAAGAATACATTCAATTTGGAGACAAGTAACAGAACACATGCAACGAAGCATTACTCATTTAAATCAACATGAAACCAGTAAGTTTATGCATTAAACAGACAACATGAGATTCATAAACTCACAAAAACATCCAAAACAGGGCCACCAATGAAGTTGTATCTTATCACAGCACCAAAAATCTGTCCAGTTTTCAACAACACAAATGAGTAACACAACCTGCTTAATATAGCCAGAAAGTGTACTCGACAAATTAATTACATGGCACATCAAAAATTCTGTCAGATTGTGCACCACAAAAATGCCTCTCAAAAAATTGCAAGCAACAGGTAGAAGGAATGGCGAGGAGGAACAAAACTCGAGCCCCGTGCCGCCACTTGGGGACATTCCTCATAAAACTGGTAGTTAGCCCATCACTCAATCCATCATGTGTCTCTACACAACCGCCATTAAAACCTCAACTACCTGCGGAATGCAACAGCAGATGTGTCTGGAGGCTTTCCCACTCAAACTGGCCATAGACACAAGGAAAAAACCATTGCTGAAGGTTCAAAACCTGACCGTCGATCCAAAATCCATCGCTGAGATCAATAGTCCCAAAACATGCATGAAGAGTTGCCAACCAATAATGTCATGCCACGTAGGCACCTTGACCTTCTATTGCTGACCCTTTCTCCTTTCATTTCACCTTTAACCCACTTGTAAATGCAAACCCAAATGCATATACATCATACAAGGCAAACGTCAAATGCTATAGAATGAACTGGAGTTCGGTTCGAGTCCGGCTTCTATCTCTATCCTGCATCCATCGCATTGTATATTACACATATACAAGTGCCAAACATATACAAGGCGGACTTCACTGCATCTATCCATTAGATTTGAAAAACCTTCAAGTCCGGGCCTTGCATCCTCATGAGTTTGCATATCGGCACATATACAAGTGCAAATATATAAGTGGTGGGCCTGACCCATTTTCTCTCTCCTTTGCACATTTCCTTGCACATCGCATATACATTCTCCTTATACATACAAGGTAGATTTCAAAGTTTATGAAGCTTGCTGAAGATACTTTGAAATCTGGCTTGCATCTTAACCCTTGTATCTTTCAAATGTACACTGGCACATACAAGCACCCAATATACATGCTGCGGACCCCAAATTTTATTCACTGCATTTGATTTTCAATCGGGTTCAGAATGTATACTCCTCATTGTATATTTTGTTTGTATGCAGAATATACAAACACAAACATACAAGCAGGGAATCACTCTAGAATATGCGATGGATGCATAATTCCTGTATGCCGAACATGTTCAAACCCACTTGCACATACAAACAAGGAATCTTCCTCAGAATGCTCCTACAATGTATCTAACCATTGTATGTGCGCCCAAATGTATAATGCATATACATTCGACCCTATACATCCACGGGCCCCACCACATGCATCTCTGCCTCGCCACTGTAGCAAATGCATATTTTTATCTCCCTGTACATTTTGTTTTGTATATGACCCGATATATAAAGAGGGAATATTCCCAAAATTTTTTAGAAGATTCCCCTAATGTATATGCAACCCGATACACAACTAGAATGCATATAACTCAAAATTTTCACCATTTCTAGAAGCTAATTGAGATTTCACAGGCTTCTCAACAGACTTGATCACTTGCATATAAAGAAACTTGGCACTTTTCTCATGTGTGATGGGAAAAGACAGTAAAACATTGCACTGGGCTGGTCAAACCACGAACATTAAGGCATGGAGATGAAACATAGCAGCAAGGAACCCGTTACAGAAGGCCAACATCAGAACAAACAAAACAATGCAACAGACCAAGGAAGACAAAGACCTCAGGGTTTGAATGAGAAAACCTGTAAACACCCAAGCTTAAAACCCCAAACATAAATGATTACCAATAGGCTCCGATTGGGGACGTGCAGGTGCAAGACTGCAGTGAGGATCAGACTACTCCAGGGTAGACTAGTCAAAACACAAAACATAGAACACAACCAACTATACAAGGCTATACAAAACACTTACACCTATTTTACAGTGTGCACATAGGGTATTCATTTATGTGAAAAAGGCTTTAAGGAATTTACCGTGCATAGGCAATTCTAGTAGTTCACCATTTAGGGCTTGGAGAAAGTAAGAATCATTCTCATAGATATTACCAATTTGATATGGGCCAGTCCACAAGGGCTCAAATTTTCCATGCTTACCCTTTTCTTGGCTCCTTGCATTCCAAATTAGGACCAAGTCACCTATCTGAAACTTTCTCTCTGTAACCCTTTTATCAAACAGATATTTTACCTTTTGCTACCTTTTGATGTTTGTTTTCTGTCCCTCCCTTCTCATTTCATCCAGTGCAACCAGCTGATTTATTCTTTCAGTCATTGGGTCTCCAATCTCCTCATCGTTCCCTTGGATGAATTTATAAACTGGTAGGAGGTTGTTCACAGGCAATCTAGCTACTGCACCATATACTAATTCATAAGGTGACCTTCCAGTTGCTCTTTTCACTGTCACCCTGTCAGTCCATAATGCCAACTTCAGCTTTGAATCCCAAGACCTCTTGTTTTTATCTATCATCCTTTTGATGATTTTCATGAGACTTTTATTTCTTGACTCTGCTTGACCATTCCCTTGTGGGTTGTATGGTGATGTATGAAACAAATCAATTCCATAATTGCTACAAAAATCAATGAATTCACCAGACCTAAAGCACATTGCATTATCCGTGACTACTTTTACCAGTACCCCAAATCTGGTAATAATATTCTCTAAAATAAAGTCCATCACCACTTTGCTTGTAGCTTTTTTGGTTGGAACGGCCTCAATCCATTCAGTGAAATAATCAGTGGCAACCAGAATCCAACTGTGTCCTCCACTTGATTTTTCTGAGATTTCCCCTATAAAATCAATTCCACATTGCTGGAATGGAGCTTCTACAGTTATAGTCCTAAGGGGTAATGCACCTTCATATCTTAGCTTTCCTGAGAACCTTTGGCAAGGATCACATCTCCTTACCATTTTGTGTACGTCTGAGAAGAGAGTTGGCCACCAATAGCCGGCTCTGAAAATTTTGTGTGCTGTTGTATGGGTAGCATAATGTCCACCACATACTCCATTGTGCATGTCACTGAGATTATTCTTAGCCTAATCCTCATTCACACATCTGAGCAATACACCGTCAGGGTTTTTCCAATACAACTCTCCTTAAACAATGATGTATTTAATAGCCTGTAGCTTCAAAGTTCTCTTCTGGATATCACTGAGGTGGGAAGGACAGTTCAAGTTTTGCAAATAATGTATTATGTCCTTATACCACTCAGATTCTGACATATTTATAACTTCATTATGCACTACATTCACTTGGCATGCCTCTAGATTTGACTGTGTCATCAATTTCGCCAAACCTTGTCCTCTTACCAACTTAGTGATCTGTATTTCAATGTTGAATTCCTGCAATTTGTTTATCCATCTGCATTTCCTTCCAGTCACCTCCTGCTGCGTGAAGATGTCCTTGATTACTACATGAGGCACATACACAATTACTTGAGAGCCAACCAAATAGGGCCTGAAACTCTTGACTGCTCTAACTAGTGCATATGCCTGTTTCTCCATGATGTCATACTTTATTTTAGTAGCCTGCAATGACTTACTAAAGAAAGCTATAGGTTGTTCAAACCCTTCTTCATTTTTTTGCAATAGGCATGTAGCAATAGTCTGGAAAGAAGCAAATGAAAACAATTGAAATGGCTTAGAAAAATTAGGAGATTTTAGCACAGGAGCCATCTTTATAGCCTCTTTTATGTTATAGAATGATTTAGTTGCCTCATCCTCCCATTTGACAGTTGCGCCCTTCTTCAACATTTTAGAGATATCTTTTGTGGTCTCTGCAAAGTTAGGCACAAATCTTCTAACAAAATTAATTTGTCCAAAGAAGGACTGAACACCTTTCACTATTTTAGGGATCTAAATTTTATCAATTGCAGCCACCCTTTCAGGGTCAATCCTGACTCCATCCTTGGAAACAATGTGTCCAAGCAATTTTCCTTCCACTACCCCAAAAGCACACTTCTTTGGGTTGAGTGAGATACCATACTCTAATGCTCTAATAAAAATCTGCTCCAGGTGCATGCAATATTGCTCTTCCTTTTTTGAATAAGCAGTCAAGTCATCTTGATATATAGCCAAGATTGAATCAATCAACCCTGCAAAAGCAACATCCATTGCCCTCTGAAATGTGGCACCTACATTTGTCAGTCCGAATGGCATCCTCACATATACATATGTTCCCCATGGAGTGGTGAAAGGGGTCTTGAATTGTTCTAATTCTTTCACCTTCACCTGATTGTACCCTGAAAATCCATCCATCATGGATAAAAGCTCACAGCCAGTCACCCTTTGCAACATAGCTTCCATGTTTGGCAATGGATAATTGTCCTTCAAAGAAGATACATTCAAATTTCTAAAGTCCACACAAAGTCTTATGTCACCATTCTTCTTTCTGACTGGGACAAGGTTAGACACCCAAGTTGAGTGTCTGATAGGCATAATTATTCCAGCCTCCCTAAGCTTCATAAGTTCTTCTTGCATTTTAGGAGCTAAAGTAGGGTTGATAGGTCTTTGTTTTTGTCTGAATGGTTTAGCTCCCGGCTTCAAAGGGATTTCATTCTGGAATAGATCCTCTCTATAAGCTTTCAAGTCATCATATGACCAAGCAAACACATGTTTATATTTTCTCGATAATGTAATCAACATAGCTATGATGTGTGGTTTCAGCTGCTTACCAATATATACCTTTTTGGGAGCATGAGATGTTCCCAAGTTTATCTCTTCTAAATCATTTTTGTTCGTTGGAGATAACTTTGTAACAAGTTGGTCCCTATTGTCAAAAACTCTCTCTAAAGCAACCAGCCCTCTAGGGATCTTATTTGTGTTGAGTTGAATTATCTCCTTCCCTAAGAGAGTTTCTTTCCCATCTACAACTTCTACAAAGTTTTGAAAATCCATTTCCTGGTTCTCATACTCATCAATACAATGTAGAAATCTCAATAAATCTTTCTCATCATCAAACACTTGCTAGCTGCATACATTATCTAGCACTGCAGGTCTAAGTTTGACTTCAACATTTGTTACATCTGATAGAGTGATATCATCTAGCCTTATGGCTACATTAGCCAGGAAATCTGCCCTGACATTTTTTGATCTCTCTATCCAGTTTATTGAAAAAGCATCAAATAATTCAATTGCATTTCAAACAACATGCTTATATTGCTTTAACCTTTTATTTTTTGAAGCATACTTATCTCTAACCTAGGAAACAATTAACTCTAAATCACCAAATACTTTGAGCATCTTAATTCCATGCTTCAGAGCTACATTCAATCCTAACAGTAGAGCCTCATACTCTACAATATTGTTTGTACAGGCAAACTTCAGCAAGAATGAGAATTTTAGAAGCTTACCAGCTGGAGACAGAAACACAATTCCAGCACCAGAGCCTTCCTTCGAACAAGCTCCATCAAAATACATGGTCCATAGACCCTGTTGATCCAGTTCTTGAATGCAAATATTTCCCTCTTTATCTCCTTCATCATCTGAGACAACTCTAAAATTATCACAGTCAGTATCCACAAAACATATATGCTCCTCTGATTCTTAATCCTCCACTATCTCTGATGACCTTTCTTCTCTAATCAGTTTGACATCCCTGCCATTCATAGGGATCATAGCATATGACAAATCCAATTGCATACTCCCACCAATCAATGTTGCCCATCTTCTTGACAACAACATGCCATACTGTGGCTTGATATCAACAACTGTTATGTTCATTTTGTAGGTCTTCTCAGGATAAGCTGCCAGTCTAAAGTCAACATCCTTCATGATTCAAATGACAGGTACCTCCCTAGCATCCATTGCATAGCACTTCCCGCATGCCTTATCTATTTTTAACCCAACTTGCTGCATGATGGCCAAAGGCATGATGTTTGTGGATGCTCCTAAGTCAAGCATACAGTTCTTAATTATTTTTCCATTTATGACAAGGGAGACATAAAATGGTTCCACTTCTAAAGGACATTTTGTCATGGTCATCCCGAGATATACCTCAGGAACTTCATCTTCATCAATGCACAGGGCCTGTTTCTTACCCTGACTCTCAATATTCTGATTAGCTTGACAGGGTACTCCTAAAATCAGGGACAATATTTTATTTTTGAATTCTTCAACTTTCATCAGCTCCATTAGTGGAATAGAGACTTTTATCTATGATAAGACTTGAGTCATGTCAAATGGAGCCCAATTTTGAATAACATTTGTAATTTGCTCCATCATTTTACCCTTATCCTGGGGTGACCTAGCCTTAGTTTTCATGGCTCCTGGACTGTCATTCTTGCCCTGAGAATTTTTATTCTGATCCTTAACCTGGGGAATTGCATTTTCTGGTCCTTGAAGATCATAGCCTATTTTTTGCTTAAAACCTTGCTTATTATTGTTCCATTATTTCTAATATGTTTCAATCCCCTTATAACTTTGCACTGGTCGGCTCACAAAAGTGTTTTCTGGTTGGTGTGAATTGCTTACCTGAGCTTTACCCCTTAGGTTGTAATTGCTTTTAACTTGAGCTACTGCTGCAATTGTAAGGGCTCTAATTTCTTCATCAGAAGGTCTCTTCAAATTACTCAGAAAATTGTGTGAATCCTGAGCATAGGCATAATTATCTTCCTCATCCTTATCATAGGGAAACTATTGCCAGACCTAAATCTCATCATTTGCACTTACATAAGCATTGTTAGAAGAGTATTCCCTGTTTGTAGACAGCATATTGACATTCTCATCTTCTATGCAATTCAGCTCATTACACTCATCACAGGCAACAGCGTTGTTGTATAGAGACTGAGCAATCATACATTGTGACTGTGAGTGAGGAATTTGGCATATTATACACCATGGAGTGTCATCAACCATATTAACAATTCTCTTCAAAGGATTAGGAGTTTCATTAACCTTTTGAGCTCTTTGATTTGTATTGTTGTATGGGAGGACGGGTTTACCATTATGCCAATTGGTATGATATGGCATGTCATGTAATGATGGTCTTCTTTCTTGCCTTGGGTAAACCTGTCTGTCAGGACCTATTCCCTTTTCATTTTTAGCCATTCTATAGCTCAGGTCCTTAACAATAGTTGTCAACTTATCTATTTTATCCTCAGAAGTAGATGTATTGCCTTGAATACTTTGAGATTTAGTGTTTGGATTTTGTAGAATTTTTACATCATCTCTTCTGTTTGTCTTACCAGATGCTTTTCTGTTATTTTCAATATTTGTTGCTATTTTGAAAGCATCTCTGAGGCTGTGAGGACCCTTATCTCTTAATCCATAAGTAGTTTTGGCATCAAAAGCATTTATGTACAACACTATGCACATAGGTTCATTAGGTCTCAGGTGATGCGGCAGTTTGTTCAATACCTTCATGAATCTAGCATTGAAATCAGCAACCTATTCATTTGATCCCTTGCTAATGCCAGTAAATTCATTCATGAAGAAACTAGGATCAGTTTTGTCACCATACTGTTCCTTGAAAATTCTTCTAAAGTCATCCCATGATGAGACACTTCTTTCAGGCAGACCCTTGTACCATTCTCTGGCTTCATCAACTAAAGATTGCATAAATAATTTCATGAAAACATCTTCATGCTCAACCTCAAATTTGTCCATGATATTCTGAAAAGTTTTTAGATAGTCTTCCCCTGACATAGTATTATTTCTTGAAAATTTAGGTACTTGCAGCCTCACATGTTTGTCAGTAGGATTTGGATAACCAGGAATGCCATCAAAAACTAACTGCCTGAATCTATCTAGCTGCATAGGTTGTCTGCCAAATTGATTAGTATTGGCATTTTTGTTTGCATTCTAATTTCTTACATTATTAAATAGTATCCTAGCATTACTTGCATTCTGTATCTGATCATCATGTTGATCCTGAACTTCATTTATGCAGTGATTTCTCATCACATTTGTATTTTCAAGGGTAGGAACTGAATCATTCTGAGCAGTTCTCAGAGCTTGCACTTTCTGTTTCATATCATCTCTGATTTTCATAGCCTGCAGATATTCTAATTCTGCTCTTAAGCTTTTGATTTCTTCAGCTAACTGTTCCTCTTTGGGCATAGAAGAGGATGGTCCCACTCCATTTTGGTCATCATTATCTTCATCCCTTGGAGACTCAACCTCTTCAAATCTATCACTGGGATCCAAGAAAGGGCGTTCTTGAAAAACTTCTGACCTTATTCTCAGAGCACCACCCTGCTGTTTCTCATATAAATTTTGGATTTTAGCTTCTGTGTTTGAAAAATAAGGCATTGTTTGCTCTGAAGATCCTGGATTATCCTGAATAAAATCATTTTTCCTGGGGCTAGGAGAACCAACTTGACTGGCTGGAACAGTCCCTTTTTTCCTATACATCATTTTTATGGGTAACTCTTCAAACAAAGCATTACGATGGGATCTTCTCCCTTGCATATAAATTTTTACCTTACCAGTTGGGAGATTGGTTCAGAGTCGCCACCTATTACTAGGAATTGTTTTCTTTTAAAATCAAGGTTCTTTCACAAAGCATTCCCTAGTGGAGTCGCCAATTTCTGTTGCGACTCAGATGGGCAATAATTTACCAGGGATGAAAAGATAATACTTTCACTTCACTTCACTTCCCCAGTAGAGTCACCAATTTCTGATTGTATTTTCCCAGACTAGATACTTTTTCCCAGTAATCCTGCAAAATAGCCATTAGTGATCAACAGGATTCCCGGGTGAGGGGCCAACAGTATAGGAGATACACTCTATAAATATCTCCTCTTCTTCTTTAGGCTCTACAGAACCAAGGGGGGTATTCCCTATTCAACACCTATAAGATGCATCTATGTATTTGCTGGGATGTTGACACAAAGCAGATAAATCCTCTATTGTACAGACCAAGACTGTAAGATAAGTGTAAAGGGGCTAGCTTTGGGCCTATATTCAGTTGTAGACAGAGGATTTTGGATCCTAAAACTACTTCTAAAGTCCTAAAAGTTTGTATATGAAGTTTGAGTTTGATTTATATATGGATGCAAAACTAGGACCTTGATTGTGACCTCAATACAAGACTGGATCGGTGCCTATTTCAGGGCTCGGAGTCAATAGACATACACATGTGAATGTACACATAAACCTATATTAATCACTGAGTTTCAAGGGGATTATTCAGTATCTGCCTTACAGATACCTCACAGAATTGAGTATTCAGTTACCTCTGCTTAGAAGATCCTCACTGCAATATATTCTTCTTCACACTTTAGCCTAAAACATTTAATCTACTCCTTGAGTAGAAGTAAAAGACCAAGCATTCAACATAGCAAATCTATATTCAAGAATCTTAGACAACCCTTAGTTGTTTAGATTCAAAAGAAGAATACATTCAATTTGGAGACAAGTAACATAACACATGCAATGAAGCATTACTCATTTAAATCAACATGAAACCAGTAAGTTTATGCATTAAACAGACAACATGAGATTCATAAACTCATAAAAACATCCAAAACAGGGCCACTAATGAAGTTGTATCTTATCACAGTACCAAAAATCTGTCTAGTTTTCAACAACACAAATGAGTAACACAACCTACTTAATATAGCCAGAAAGTGTACTCGGCAAATTAATTACATGGCACATCAAAAATTTTGTCAGACCGTGCACCACAAAAATGGTGCTCAAAAAACTGTAGGCAACAGGCAGAAGGAATGGCGAGGAGGAACAAAACTCAAGCCCCGTGCCGCCGCTTGGGGACATTCCTCATAAAACTGGTAGTTGGCCTGTCACTCAATCCATCGTGTGTCTCTGCATGACTGCCATTAAAACCTCAACTACCTGCAGAATGCAACAGCAGATGTGTCTGGAGGCTTTCCTGCTCAAAATGGCCACAGACACAAGGAAAAAACCATCACCGAAGGTTCAAAACCCGACTATCGATCCAAAATCTATCGCTGAGATCAACGGTTGCAAAACATACATGAAGAGTCACCAACCAATAATGTCATGCCACGTAGGCACCTTGACCTTCTATTGCTAACCCTTTCTCCTTTCATTTCACCTTTATCGCACTTGTATATGCAAACCCAAATGTATATACATCATACAAGGCAGACGTCAAATGCTATAGAACGAACTGGAGTTCGGTTTGGGTCCGGCTTGTATCTCCATCCTGCATCCATCACATTGTATATTATACATATACAAGTGCCAAACATATACAAGGCAGACTTCACTGCATCTATCCATCGGATTTGAAAAACCTTCAAGTCTGAGCCTTGCATCCTCATGAGTTTGCATATCGGCACATATACAAGTGCAAATATACAAGTGGTGGGCCCGACCCATTTTCTCTCTCCTTTGCACATTTCCTTGCACATCACATATACATTCTCCTTATACATACAAGGCAGATTTCAAAGTTTATGAAGCTTGCTGAAGATACTTTGAAATCCAGCTTGCATCTTAACCCTTGTATCTTTCGAATGTACACTGGCACATACAAGCACCCAATATACATCCTACGGACCCCAAATTTTATTCACTGCATTTGATTTTCAATCAGGTCTGGAATGTATATTCCTCATTGTATATTTTGTTTGTATGCAGAATATAAAAACACAAACATACAAGCAGGGAATCATTCTAGAATATGCGATGAATGCATAATTCCTGTATGCCAAACATGTTCAAACCCACTTGCACATACAAACAAGGAATCTTCCTCAGAATGCTCCTACAATGTATATAACCATTGTATGTGCGCCCAAATGTATAATGCATATACATTCGACCCTATACATCCACGGGCCCCACCACATGCATCTCTGCCTCGCCACTGTAGCAAATGCATATTTGCATCTCCCTGTACATTTTGTTTTGTATATGACCTGATATACAAAGAGGGAATATTCCTACAATCTTTTAGAAGATTCCCCTAATGTATATGCAACCCGATACACAACTAGAATGCATATAACTCAAATTTTTCACCATTTATGGAAGCCAATTGAGATTTCACAGGATTGTCAACAGACTTGATCACTTGCATATAAAGAAACCTAGCACTTTTCTCATGTGCGATGGGAAAAGATAGTAAAACATTGTACTGGGCTGGTCAAACCACGAACATTAAGGCATGGAGATGAAACATAGTAGCAGGGAACCCGTTACAGGAGGCCAACATCAGAACAAACAAAACAATGCAACAGACCAAGGAAGACAGAAACCTCAGGGTTCAAATGAGAAAACCTGTAAACACCCAAGCTTAAAACCCCAAACATAAATGATTACCAATAGATTCAATGAAAGATAGAAGCCTCTATGAAGATCCAAATACACTAGTAATTCAAAAAAGGACTCAACCCTAATAAATAAAGTTCGGCCTTATGTATAGGCACTCAAATCATTTTAAATCAAGCACATTCTATAAGTGAAAGTTATGTGCCATCTATCCAACGTAGCTGACTCAAATAACACTATCTATACATAACAAGAAGTAGTCTTTCTCAACAAAGCATGACCTCAAAACCAAAGTATTAATGCAAGATATGGTGCACTCCATGTAGTAAGGCACTATTAAGAAAATAAAACAAAATGGAGTCACGACGATTATAAACTATAGCATACTCAAATGATGGTGCATAGTAATAAATGATGAAGCATGATCCAAGGATTTATAGCAAGAAGCATAAACATCATTAAACTACGAGGGTAAAATTTCACATACACGATGCAAATACAAATTAAGTGAAAAGTGATTATAACATAATGAAAATACAAAGGGGTTACTAGAAGAATAATCATTTTACTCGAGGGACAAAACAAATCAACCAAGTGGAGATTTAACAATCATAGTTGAATATTTTTGAAAGTAAAATATTTACCCCAGGAGAATTAATTAATTGGGTAATCATTTTACCTAAAAAATACTTTTCGTGGAAGTGCATACGATGGCCAAAAGATGTTTTAATAGAGAAATTCATGGAGGGGGTAAATTGTTCCTTACCAAAAGATTATATTTTCTAGATTGGGTGAAAATACAAAAGTGAACTTGCGGACAAAAGATAAATAATTAGCAAAATTATTTATCCAAATGATGGAAAATAATTAAAAAGAAAGACAAACAGAAAACTAATGTTTTGCAAAATCATTATCTTTCACAGAAAATGAAGAGCTGCACCATACAAATACGAAGGGTCATAACCCTAAAGATACATAGCATATATATGAAGGAAAAAATTAAAGGGAAAATGATCAGTAGATTAGAAAAACATCATGATCAAAAGTAGGAGTTAGATAACCGGATGGATTGATCAGTTGCTGAAATAAAACATTATGTTGTATATTGTAAAATCTTTTGAAATTGTATAATGGAGAAGAATGCATAAATTGGTGATTTAATATTGGTGTCTATTGTTTGTTGAGCTGAACAATTATTTGGTTGTCTCCACATTGTTATTTCTCTGTTATTTGAACCTAAGTTTCCAAGTTGATATTTCAGTTTCATCAAGACACACTTGTTTTTGTGTAATCAAATTAATTGGTTTCTATTAAAGAATTAAAATCCTTTTGATTGATTACAGTAACTTGGAAGTAATATTTGGATTAGTAAGAAGAGCCATATAATTGACAAGATTGCCATATTGTCTCCAACTCGATATTGTCTTGTTATTCAAATTGAGGATCTACTCCATTTGTCAACACGCACTTGTTGTCATTGTGTGATTATGTTGATTGGTTCCTTCAAGAAAGGATTAAAATCCTTTCAATAAGTCATAGTAACTTGGTAGGATCGAGTGGATCAATAAGTAGAGTCTGTCAATCACATTTATGCACGCTTATACAAGGTATAAACAAACACAAGTGCCAAACAATTAGAATTGTAACCAGTAAGTAAATCATATATCATATACACCTTGACTCCATTAACCCAATAGAAATAGGCACTGGTCATACCAATTCCACTCTAGGATTCCATAAAATCTTATTCAAACAGTTACATCTCAAATCTTAGTGTTAGGATTAGAAGTAGTTTGCAAGCTCTCATCTATTCCACACCCTTTGCCACTATGGATCGAATCAACTCAAACATATTCATTCAATCTTCTTTAGCTATTAAGGTTCACCCGCCTAGGTCTAGCAGAATCTAAAGTGCGGGGAGTCATCAATCATTTAGGTTAACTCCATTAGTTGGTTCAAAAATGTTGCAAGTCTGATCACAGAGCTTGGCATCCTCTTAGGACTTGTAACCTGCATTTTGAGACCCAACAGATTCCTTGCAAGCATGAGTTGCTGCCATATACTTAGCTTCTGTAGTAGACAAAGCAACCATAGGCTGTCGCTTACTCATCCAACTAATTGCACCACCAAACATTGTGATCACATATGCACTGGTGGATCTCCTGTTGTCAATGTCACCCACCCAATCAGAATCCACAAATCCACGAATACAAATAGAATGTGGAGGTCATGTAGCATTACCATGATAGCATATGGAATACTCGAAACTACCCCTCAAATATTTGAACAATATCTTAACTGCATCCCAATGTACCCATCTAGGATTGGCCATAAATCAACTAAATCGACCATAGCATACATCAAAATGCCAATAGCACTAGCATAAGGTACTATGCTCATGTCCTCCTCACTAGGAGATTTTGGACAATCATTAACAGACAACTTTGTTCCCAATGAAACAAGAATAGACAATGGTCTACAATCTACCATGCTAAACCTATCCAACATGGTCATCACATACTTACTCTAGCTTAACCAAAGTTTTATGTTAGCTCTGACTCTTTTGATTTCCATTCCTAGAATGTACCAAGCTGCCCCTAGATTTTTTTATCTCAAACTATGCTGAAAACTAAGACTTCAAATCATAAATTATATTCTTTCCATTCCCAATCAACAGCATATCGTCAACATACAATGCAATAATGAGAATGTGATCATTGTCAAACTTGTAATACACACAATGATCTGATTTCAATCTCAGATATCCAATCGACAACACAAAGGCATCAAACTTCAAGTACCACATCCTAGGAGACTACTTCAAACCATACAAAAAAAATTTCAACTTGCAAACCAAATTTTCTTTACCTTTCTCTATGTAATGCTCTAGCTGTGACATGTAAATCTCTTCCTCCAAATCACCCTGAAGGAATGTTGTCTTCACATCCATCTGCTCCACCTCTAAGTCATAAGCTGCTACAAGAGATAACAGGAACTGAATAGATGTTAGCTTTGTAACAAGAGAGAAAAATTTACCATAATCAACTTTGATGCAGGAGCATCCCTAGTTCAAGAGAAATCTTGCATCAACCAAAAAAAATAGATGCATTTTAGTTTGTTTGCAGTTTAGTTTATTTATTTTCATTTTCCAGTTCAGTTCAGGCAGTTCAGTCAGAAGCAGTTTTCAGCTTGTGGTTCAGTATTGGCATTTCACATCTTGTAGATTTGGACTTAGCATCTACATTGATTCATCTACATCATATCAATAATTTAGATCATTTGGAAAAGTTACCAAAAAGATATCGCTATCAGAAGATCAACTATTTTCTCAAAGCAGAGCATCCTGACAGTCTATGGTAATCAGCTGGAGGAGAAGGCTTGCAAATCATTCCTTGACTTGCGAATCTCAATGACACATCATTCAATATTCTTTGGTTCATGGCCGACCTTTCCCAAGGGTCCACACATTGTTCCATTCATTTGAGGAAGTGTTCTATGCATTTAGGTCTGACCTATCTGTGAACATGTTACAGCTCTTCATTGGAGTTTGTGATCTTCCTTAGCCGATGTAGAGGAATCTATTGGTCTAGAAATGATATATATAGATGTAATAGATCCTTAGGAAGGTAGTTAGCAATTGATCCATAATCCATAGTTTAGATTTTGTGCGAAGGAGCTTCAAAGCTTTATCATGCGCATGTATGTAATCAGGCCTGTGAGCTCTAGTTGTAAGCGTGCATGTTGCCGGCCATATTGTATTTGATTTCTTTGATACACCAAATGATTGAATATGCATTTGTTTCATTTCTTTGAGTTGTTTCAGTTGTGTTTACTCTTGCTGCACAGTCTGGATAGTTCATTCTGTGAACCCTCCTACTGTGACTACACCAAGTGGTATCAGAGTGAAAGTTTGATTCTTTGGAGTGAATTGGTGAAGGGAATTCTATAAGATATTGTTGTAAGAAGATTGCTGATCCGAGGCAGGTTACTTGTGCACAACCAATCACCAATTGAGAGGCAATTGTTGCTTGTAGCCCTATCACTAAATTTGAGCCAGTTTGCACTTGATCCGAGGAAGATGCTACCGCGAAGAGTTCCTCCTGTTGGTACAATGGCTAATAGAATGGATGCGATGATGGAATTAATGAGAACAATGTGAATTCAATTGGATGTTATTGAAGAAGATAGGCGAAGAGGATTGACACCTAGACCTAATGTTGAAAGTGATGATGAAGAAGAATTTCAATCTGCTGAACAAATTGGTGAAACCCTAGAAGGTAATGAAGAAGAAGAATCAAATCAGGTAAAGATGTTGCAAGCTATTTCAAAGTTGGAAAGAGACCTAGAGTTGATGTACCAAATTATACTAGTAATTTGAATCCTAAAGAGTTGATTGACTAGATAAATGACATGGAAGAATAATTTGAATATGAGGAGGTTGAAGATCCGGAAAGGGTGAAATTTGCAAAGACAAAGTTGAAGGGACATGCTGCTATATGGTGGAAAGAAGTTCAGTTGGAAAGAAAGAGAAGAGGAAAAGAAAAGATTACAAAGTGGGACCGAATGGTGACAAAATTGAAGAATTAGTTTATACCTGCTGACTATGAGTTGGAGTTTTTGAAAATATTGCAAAACCTAAGACAAAAGGAGAAATCTGTGAAGGAGTACACTAAAGAATTTTATAAGATGATCATAAGAAGAGGACATAGTGAAGCTAACAAGTAGAAAGTAGTTAGATACATCAATGGACTAAGATTAAACATTCAAGAAGAACTAAGTTTGGTAAGGATTACATCTTTGGAAGAAGCATATCAGTTTGCCCTAAAAGTTGAAGAGAAGCTGAATAAGAGACATGATCAGAGACAGAGAGGTAGAGGAGGTAAATTTCAGAGAGGTAGGACTTATTCTGCAGGAGACAAATCATTTCTAAAGAAGAACAAGTTTGACAGTATGTTGAAGAAGGATGACAGAGATAACAATGCTTACCAGAGAGATGACAGAAATTTTTACCGGAGCGGAAACCCTAGTGCATACTGAAATGAAGGATACAGGAGAGAAGGAAGAGGATTTGATAAGAGAACATTCAGAGGTACTTGTTTCAAGTGTGGAGGTGAAGGACATAGAGCATTTGAATGTAATTAGGGTAGTACAAGCAAGAGGATAGAAAATAGTGGAAGAGTAGCCTATGTTGAAGAACCTGTTGAACTAGATGACCTCTGTTCAGTTGGCAATCCAGAGAAAGGAGAATCATTGGTGATGAGAAGAGCACTATTTCAAACAGAGGCAAATGAGGAACCATCATAGAGGAAAAGCTTGTTTAGAACTAGACACAAATCTGGAGGTAAGTGTTGTAAAGCTATAATTGATAGTGGTAGTTCAGATAACCTAGTTTCAGAGGAGATGGTGACTAAGATAAAGTTGGAAAGATTGAAACACCCTAAGCCCTATCAAATAGCATGGATTTAGGATGATCATAAGGTACTAGTGAGTGAACAATATTTGGTGAAATTTCATATTGAATCTTATCATGATGAAGTCTTGTGTGATATTATGCCTATGGATGTTTGTCATATCTTGTTGGGTAGACCTTGGCAGTATGATAGAAAAGAAATACATGATGGGAAAAAGAATACATATACTATAATAGAAAATGGAAAGAGAATTACTTTGATTCCTTCGGAGGATGATCCTAAGAGTGAAGTATGTGAGAATGCTAGAATCTATTTGGTAGATGGAAGAAAATTTCTGGATGGTTTGAGACATGAGAATATGTGTTATGCCTTGATTCCTAAGAAGCCTAAAACATTGAAGAAAGAAGCTGAAGAAGGACAACTGGAGGAGATAAAGGAGTTGTGGACAGAGTATGAAGACATCATATTAGATAATGTGCTTGAAGGATTACCAGTCATCACATGGATCTTATACTGGGAGCAAGTTTGCCTAACAAAGTAGCACATAGAATGACATCAGTAGAGAATGAAGAATTGAATAGATAGATACAAGAGTTCTTGAGGAAAGGTTTGATCAGAGAAATCTTGAGTCCTTGTGTAGTTCCTACAGTGTTAGCACCTAAGAAGGATGGAGAATGGAGAATGTGTACTTATTCTAGAGCAATAAACAAGATCATAGTTAAGTATAGATTTCCTTTACCTAGGATGGATGATATCATGGATTGTTTGAGTCGAGCAAGATATTTCACAAAGATAGACTTGAAGAGTGGATACCATCATATTAGAATCAGAGAAGGTGATGAATGGAAGACTGCTTTTAAGACAAATGAAGGATTGTATAAGTGGTTAGTGATGCCCTTTGGATTGACAAATGCACCGAGTACTTTCATGAGATTGATAAATAAAGTCTTGAAGAAATTCTTGGGTAAGTTTGTTATTGTGTACTTAGATGACATTCTAATTTTTAGTAAGACAAAAGAAGAATATTTGTGGCATATTAGACAAGTTTTGCAGAGACTGAGAGAAGAGAAATTGTTGATAAACATCAAGAAGTGTAGTTTCATGAAGCAAGAACTAGTATATTTGGGATTTGTGATTTCTGCAAAAGGATTGAAGATGGACCCTGAGAAAGTGAAAGCAATTGTTGAATGGCCTACACTGGAGAGCATTGGAGAGGTTAGATCATTTCACAGATTGGCTAGTTTCTATCAGAAGTTCATCAGAAATTTTAGTTTAGTTTGTAACCCTATGACAGAGACTATGAGAGGTGATAGAAAAGATTTCAAGTGGACATCAGGAGCAGATAAAATTTTTGAGTTGTTGAAGTAGAAAGTGACAGAGCAACTTGTTTTGGCATTACCAGATTTCAATAAGGTATTTCAAGTTGATTGTGATGCAAGTGGAAATGTGATTGGAGCAGTGTTAAGTCAAGAAGGAAGACTATAGCATATTTCAGTGAGAAGTTGAATGATGCAAGGAAAAGATATTCAGTTTATGATGAAGACTTCTATACCATAATTCAAGCCTTGAAGAAGTGGAGACATTACTTGTTGCCTAAGGAGTTTTTCTTGTATATAGATCATCAAGCTTTGTAATATTTGAACAATCAAGGTAAGTTAAATCAGAGACATATGAGATGGGTAGAATTCATGCGGAGTTATACTTTTGTGTTGAAGCATGGGAGTGGAAAATCAAACAAAGTTGTTGATGCATTTAGTAGAAGAAGAAACTTGTTGACAGAGATGAGAGTTGAAGTGTTGGGTTTTGATGAATTGAAGAACATGTATGAGGGAGACACTGATTTTACAGAACCTTCGAAAGCATGCAAGGAACCTGTTGTGACAGATAGGAGTAAGTGGTTGGACTATTTCATTCAGGAAGATATGTTGTTTAAAGGAAGTCAGTTGTGCATACGTAGAAGTTCAATGAGGGATAATTTGATCAAGGAGAAGCATAGTGGTGGATTGGTAGGACATTTTGGCATTGACAAGATAGTGGTTTTGGTGAGTGAAAACTACTTTTGGCCTCAGATACATAAGGATGTTTGGAGATTTGTGCAGAGTTGTAGAGTTTGTCAAGTTGCAAAAGGGAGTAGTCAGAATATTGGATTGTATAAACCTTTGACAATACCGGAGAGACCTTAGGAAGACATAAGCATGGATTTTGTAATGGGATTGCCTAAGACACAAAAAGGACATGATTCAATATTTGTAGTGGTTGATAGATTTTCAAAGATGGCTCATTTCATACCTTGCAAGAAGACAACTAATGTAGTGCATGTAGCTGACCTATTTTTCAAGGAGATTGTGAGATTGCATGGATTACCTAAGAGTGTAGTTTCATACAAAGACACAAAGATTGTTGGACACTTTAGAAGAAGATGAAGACAGATTTAAAGTTTAGTTCAACTTTTAATCCACAGATAGATGGACAAACAGAGGTAGTGAATAGGAGTTTGGGAAACTTGTTGAGATGTTTGGTTGGAAAGAAGACCAAAAGTTGGTATTTGATTCTTTCACAAGCAGAGTTTGCATATAAAAATTTAGTAAATAGGAGTACTAGAAGAACACCTTTTAAGATTGTTACCGGAGTAAATCCTAGAGGAGTTGTAGGATTGAGAGACATCAGTACAGAAGAAAAGAGGAGTGCAAAAGTAGAAGAATTTGCAGATCATGTGAAGACAGTGCACAATCAAGTGAAAAATCATTTAGAAGACATGAACAGTAAGTACAAAGAGAAGGCTGATGAGAAGAGAAGACATAAGGAATTTGAAGTTGGAGATGAAGTGATAGTATACTTGAGAACAAAAAGATTTCCAATTGGGACATATAACAAGTTGAAAATGAAGAAGTTTGGACCTTGTAAGATACTCAGGAAATTTGATTCAGGAAATGCATATGAAGTAGAGCTACCAGAGACATTGGGTATATCACCTATTTTCAACATTGCAGACCTATATCAGTATCATGAAGCAGAGTTCAGTGATAGCATGGAAGAAGGCTTGAAGAAGCAGTTACCACAAGAAGCACTAGAATAGATTGAAGACATTTTGGTCAGTAGAGCTAGACGCAGCACTAGAGGAAGACAATACAAAGAATATCTTGTGAAGTGGAAAGGTAGACCAGAAGAAGATTCATCATGGATTTTTCAGGTTGAGGTGGACCGTCTTAGTTCTCCCCTAGCCCCGACAAAGTGAGAGACTCACTTTTTCAATAACCCTAGATGTCTGATGTAGGAGCATCTCTAATTCAAGAGCACTCTTGCATCAACCAAAAAAACATTTGCATTTCAGTTTGTTTGCAGTTTAGTTTGTTTCTTTTCATTTTCCAATTCAGTTCAAGCAGTACAGTCAAAAGCAGTTTTCATCTTGTGGTCCAGTATTGGCATTTCACATCTTGTAGATCTAGACTTAGCATCAACATTCATTCATCTACATCATATCAAGAATTCAGAGCATTTGGATCAATTACCAGAAAGATGTCACTATTAGAAGATTGACTATTTTCTCAGAGCAGATCATCTTGGCAGTCTATGATAATCAACTAGAGGAGAACACTTACGGATCATTCCTTGACTTGCTGATCTCAATGACACATCATTAAATATCCTTTGGTTCATGGCTGACCTTCCCCAAGGGTCTGCACATTGTTCCATTCATTTGAGAAAGTGTTCTATGCATTTAGGTCTGACCTATCTGTGAACATGTTATAGTTCTTCATTGGAGTTTGTGATCTTCCTTGGCTAATGCAGAGGAATCTGTTCGTCTAGAAATGATATATATAGATGTAATAGATCTTTAGGAAGGTAGTTAGCAATTGATTCATAATCCATAGTTTAGATTTTGTGCAAAGGAGCTTCAAAGCTTTATCATGTGCATGTATGTAATCAAGCTTGTGAGCCCTAATTGTAAGTCTGCATGTTGCCGGCCAGATTGTATTTGAATTCCTTGATACATTGAATGACTAAATATGCATTTGTTTCATTTTTTTGAGTTGTTTCCATTGTGTTTACTCTTTCTACATGGTCTGGACAATTCATTCTATGAACCCTCCTACCGTGACTGCACCAAATTCCCTCCACTTGTGAATACCCCTTCGCAACCAGTCTAGCCTTATACTTTTCAACACTGCCATCTACACCGAATTTCTTCTTGAACACCCATTTGCATCCAACAGGTTTGCATCCATCAAGCAAAGGCACCAAGTCCCATGTTTTATTCTTTTCCAAAGAAGCAATCTCATCTTCCATGGCCTCCTTCTAGGAACCTACATCTTTCATGCTCATAGCCTCTGTCACAGTTCTAGGCTCATCAGTGTTAGTAAGCAAGGCAAAAGCACAACTAGAATCAAGTAATGAATAACCAAACCTGTCAAGTTACTTTCTTTTTCATGTAGACCTCCTCAATGGTTCAAATTGAGGTTCTTCTTCTTCATCTAAACTTTCAGAGCTTCTAGAGCTCTCCTCATCATCAGGTCTCACAAGGTCTATCGGTTCAGTCTTCTCAGGGGTAGAAGGAAACTAAACCACATCTTCTTTCTTTTCTATCTGTTCTGGCTATAGAACAATGGAAGAAGGTGTTAGTTCTCTGAAGATAACACTTCTACTATACAACACTTTTTCAGCCACAAGATCCCAAATCTTGTATCCTTTCACACCAACACCATAGCCAATGAAAATACACTTAACAGCCTTGTTCTCCAATTTAGACTGTTTCTCCCTAGGCACATGTGCATATGCCTCACAACCAAAAACATGAAGATGTTTAACTGAAGGTTTTTTACTAGACCACACCTCCATAGGTGTCTTACCAACAAGAGTTGATGTAGGAGACCTGTTTACTAGGTAGCAAGCAGTGGCTATAGCTTCAGCCCAAAACTTTTGTTCGAGGATTGCTCTACTAAGCATACTCCTAGCCTTCTCCATCAGTGTCCTATTCATCCTCTCTGCAACTCCATTTTGTTGTGGGGCGTATGGAGTTGTCTTATGTCTTTCAATCCCTTGCTCTTTACAGAACTTATCAATCTCTACCGATCAAAACTCACCACCGTTATCAGTTCTCAAACACTTAATCTTTTTACTAGTCTAATTTTTAGCAAAATCTTTAAAGTCTTTAAACTGACTAAAGACTTCAGTCTTTCTTCTGATAAAATAAACCCATGTCCTTCTACTATAATCATATATGAAAGATACAAAATATACAGATTTAGAGATCGAAGGAACATTAACAGGACCAAACACATCAGAATGAATAAGATCCAATACACCAGAAGACTTGTGAGAACTAGAATAAAACTGAACATGGTTTTGCTTTCCATATACACAATGTTCACAAAAGTTGAACTCAAGATTACAATCATTTAACCCCTCAACAAGGTTTTTATTTTTTAGGGTTCGAAGACCCTTCTCACTAATGTGGCCATATCTCAAATGTCATAACATAGTCTTTTCAGCAAGAAGTTTAACTTCCAAAGCATGTGCACTACCATCAGAAAGTGTTACAATAGATTTCTTCACTACTTGTTCATATGGTGGGGATGAAGTGACTGCATCTCTTTTCTTCAAGTCAGAAGAACTATTGCACTGTGAAGTGCATGCCTCCATCTGAAATAGAGTACCTCTCTGAGTACCCTTCACAAGCACCATAGATCCTCTACTCATCTTGCATCCATCCTTCGAAAAGACAACCTGCACACCTACATCATTCAACATACTTACAGAAAGTAGGTTCCGTGCTAGGCCTAGAATGTGCATAACCCAAGTGATCCCCTTCACTCATCCATTAGGGAATCAAATTGAGACTCTTCCACAACCAACAATCTTCAGATGAGAATCGTCACCCAAGTACACTCTTCTAACATCGAACTATTCATACTTCGTGAACCAACTTCGATGTGAAGTCATGTGGAATGATAAACCAAAATCTATCAACCACACATCATCAGATGCACAGGTGGCCAGGGCTGTGATGAAGGCATCACCATCATCTTGTGATTTGTTAGAATCTGAATCTGGGACATTCTTCTTCTTGTTCTTCTTTTCTTCCTTGCACTCTTTTCAGAAATGCCCAGTTTTGCCACAATTCCAACAGAGAGCCTTGGACTTTCCAGGAGATTTGGATCTCCCATAGGATTTGGATCTACCCTTCTCAGCTTTCTTGTCCTTCTTTTTCCCTTTCTCCTTGGGTCTTCCACAAACTGCAAGAGCCTCTTTGTCTACCTCAGAAGATTTTCTCTGCATCTCTTCAAATAACAGTGAAAATATCATTTCATCCATTGTGAATGTGGATGTGGTGCTTCCAATAGCCATCACAAGATGATCCCACGAGTCCGGCAAAGAACAAAGCAAGGTCATACAACAATCCTCCTCCTCCATCTTCACACCAACTGATGTCAATTGTGCAATTAACATGTTGAAGGCATTCAGATGATCTAAAACAGATCCTCCATCCTCCATCCTTAGAGAATACAATTTTTTTCTCAGAAAAATTTTGTTCACCAGGGACTTGGCTTGATAAACATCTCCCAACTTCTTCCAAAGGTCTTTTGTGCTCTTCTCCTCATGGACATTCAATAGGACAGAACCAGCTAGACTAAGTCTTATCAGACCCTTAGCCTTCTGATCTTTGAGATCCCAATCAGCTTGTATCATTATAGCTAGTTTTACACCGGATACAGTTTCCCATAGGTCACGACCAACAAGCATGTCTTCCATCTTAAGTTTCCATAACTCAAAATTAGTGCCATTGAATTTCTCCACCTTTAGTCTTCTAGATGTGCCTGCCATCTCTTTCCTGCAAAAAGATTACAGAATTCTCTGCTCAAAGCTCCCACTCAACCTAAGATTAGCTCAAAAAACTCATACCCAACAACTAGGATCACAGGTGACCAAGCTCTGATACCAATGAAAGGAAGCTAGGTGTGCAAAAATCACTTCCTACACTAATCTAATGAGGAGAGATGAGTGCAAATTTATTTTAATCTTTACAGTTACAACAATGTTAACCCACTAACAGAGATATCGTAGAAAACACATACACAAGAATGTAAGACAAAAGAAGAGAGAGACAAGATATACGTGGGAAAAACCCTTACGGGTAAAAAAACCCACACTCCAAAACACAGCTCAAATGTATTCCATAAACAATGAAGGTTACAATACAGTCACAGAGCCAATACTCTTGCAGGAGTCTTTGACACTCGTATCTGGAGACAATCTGGTAGCATAACAATACCTATCAATCACATAATACATCTCCTCTCCAAAGCACCTATTTATATAGAAAATACAAGGCAAACATGGCTCTATCTTGGGATGGGTGTCCAACATGGCCTCATGGCCCAAAACCCACACCTATGGACACTTGTCCAACATTGTAGAATGTTCCTAACACTTGTCAAGTCACCCCATCCCAATGAGGTCACTTATTCCCAAGTTGGGCAATGACAGATACTCTTACGACACTTACAACCATCATAGAATCCATCATAGCTGTCATATCTTATAGCTGTAAGAGAATCTTTCATACATAGCCTATAAATAGCATATTCTCTTACAACATGTCATAACCCTCCTTGGGGCACCCAAATATTCCTTTTGCAAAGATGCTTCTTGACACATGTCATAGAATCTTCCATTTATGACTCTTACGCATCATAGATTTGTCATAGGAATCTGTTATGACCGTTTCGGTCAATATTCCCTTACACACTATACAAGATGCCGACACATGGCAAAATATTCCTACCACTAAGTGGGATTGTAATGCCCCGTCATGCAACCCTAGAGAGTTAGACAAACAAGAGCAAAATTCTAGAAATAATTTTTTTTTTAAACAAGTAAATGCGATCATAGTAACCAAGATATCATAATACACAACATAAAGAAAAGTGTACATTCAACTCCTCTAGGGAAACATAACTGCATCAGTGAATACAAAGTCAAAACCACACAAGTGATATACGTTATACTACTGCTACAGATAAGGTCAACTTCCACATTTGCAAGATAGTTAATATACAAGTTACAATGTAAGAATACAAGACTAATCGCGTCAGTTACAAAAGAATATATCTGAAAGTAGACAACATCTCTAAGGGTGGAAGCAATCTAGAACTAGAACACCTCTGCACAGGACTCAAACCGAATCTCCAAAAAGGCCAATGGATAGATCTACCTCCCAACCATGTGGAACCCTGAGGTCCACCCCTCTGAGCTAGGAGATAATGACGAGGATTCCACCAAGCCAAAGAACAACATCTAAAATAGCCAAACGGCAACAGACTTGAAACAACTGACCATATCAACAAAATTGCACAAGACAAGACATCACTCCAGAGGTACAACCAAAAAGAAACAACTAAACTACGTAAGGAGAGTGTCATCGCATGGTCCTAGCATGGGTTACCCAGGCTATCAATCACCAGAAGTCGGCCCCCATCTATGGTTACCCTGGCAGCCTCTCTCTAGGCACCGGCCCCATAGGGTGACACATGCAGAGCCAACAGGTCCTCTCATGGAGACAAGGAGGTCAGCCTTGCCAACCAGGCCTTCTCATCCCATCCTTGGCCTGTAAGAGCACTCAAGGCATGGGTGAGGTCTCTTACTTATCTTGTTAAGTGTTTTAATACCCAACCCTCTTGATTAAGTTATTAAGTTTCCACATGCTTACAACTTCCATGGGGTTACCCAGGTGGCCTCTCACTAGGCACCGGCCCCACCATGAAAGCCACTCCCTTAGCATTCTCTGATCAATCATACATACCACAACATGCAGGTAAAAGTCACCAATCAGATTCGAGCCATAACTTACGCCATTCACTAGGCCACAACAATAAGTCCTTAGATTCCCTTCAAAATTTTGAAGCAAAACAATCTAGAAACCAAGTGCTAAATCCAAGAGACCATTTCCCAATCATTACAAGATACAAAAATCTAGATATCCCACTACATTGACATGCCACTATCTGGACCAAAGATCAAGACATCTCACCTCTGGAGTTAGGTACAACCAAAGATAACGAAACCATAGTCAAACAACGTCAACACTTCCACATTGACAACAAGTGGCCATGACATCACACAAGATTCCTACTTCACAACAAACCAACATAGATCAAACTCCACCCCAAGGTAACATAATACTCCAATACAAACATAAGATAGGACCAAGGAGGAGATCGAGCAAAGAGGTTCAAAGGACTCCAGTTTCAATCAAGAAATCAACTTACATCAACTTAACACGAATAGCAAAACTTCACCATTCTAGGAATTAATAAGGCAAGGAAGGTGAACCAGAAACCGAACATCCTTACATAAACAAAAGCCAAGACAAGCTCATATAATAATCCCATAAATCAAATCATTATAAACCTAAATAGTGTAACTTACCATTCAGGATTTTCCACTTACCATTTTTAATTAAAACATCTATAAGTACTTATTTACAATAAGCAAAATCTTTCTTTAACATTAAACCAATTACAATCATAATCAACAACTGTAATATATATTTTTCCAATATCACAATTTTTCCATCAAGAATCTTCCAATCTACAATTTCTAGTGAACACATCCATGAGAATAGGATAAACATCCTTAATTACATAATGTTACTATTGAAATAGACTATTTACCCCCAACTACTAATCTAAACCTTTACATACCCTTACAAGCTTAAACTACTAGCTCTACATTGTTTCTTAAACATCCCATTCCCAAAAGCATAAATATCTCCTAATGACATGCTACAACATCATTCATGAATAGATCTTCTAAAATTACATACATATAACCACTTTCTAATTCAAATCAAAACATTGAATTTCTAACTAACTTGATACCGTAGAGAATTACCAATAAGCATATATAAAAGGAAAGTGTATACATCTATTTATATTCAAATGAGGCACCATCGAACTCACTAACAAAGATTCTATACAAACACCTAATTCCATATTCTAAAACCACCAAATTTAGTAACAAGAAACAACTATAACTATATAAATTCTTTCAAAAATAATAAACTTCCATTCATCATTTATTTTGTATAAGTCTAGTCCTTTATACCTAAAAGAGACTAGAAGAAAGAATAATAATTTGATTTACATCTAATTTAAAACAATATCTAACATTACACACCATTATGTTATAACCCAAGAACAATATATTTCAAGAACCTAACAATCACTTGAATACAAGAAATAATATTTTTTTTAAATATTGTTTTAACTATGCATAAATATATTTTTCCTATTCCAATTTTCCAATAGTTTCCAATTTCTAAAACAATAACTATAAGCATAAATTATTAATAAGCATCTACAATTTCAAACAACTCCTATAACCTATAAGATTTTCTAACAATTAACCACTTATAATATCAAATCAAACTTATGTATTTTCCTATGATCATGGCTTACCATCTATTATTTTACCACTTAAGATTTCTAATAAAAGCAACTACCATGATATCTATTTCTAAAAAAAAGACTTGTAACGCCCCACCATGAAACTTTAGAGAACAACACATTTATGCTATATGCAACAAGATAAAATTTTTTTTAAAAGATAGAAATAACAAAGTAATATTAACACATCATTTAAACTAATGACTTGTCCTCTAAGATAACATGGTTGCATTACTTGACAAAACAATTAACATAATCTAACACACATCATGAATTAACATCAGTAACTCATTGTAAACCTAATGCACTAAATCAATAAACATTTACATTTACATAACATCATATAAGTATTCATCAGGATCTAGTACATAGTCACAATTTCTCCCGGCATATGAATACAACATTACATTGTTACATTATCATCCTCTGAATACATATGAATACATACATTATGAATAATCTGATACACAGGATAGCACATGAGCATAATAACTGTCTCCATAAACAGGTACACGATCTGAATCTGTTACAGGAATTACCACATTCTTGCACATGAACAAAGGCAAGGAGAAACCAGTGGAGATAAAGCACATCCACCCGACCATGTGGAATCCTAAGGTCCACCCCCCGTGCTAGGAGATAACATAAGGTCCCAAAACATCATACAGTCAAGTAGACAATTGCCTAACAGGAACAAAGACTGAACAAGACTCCATTACAACACATGACAACACCATAAGCAACTCAAAATCACTTCCAGAGGCAACACATGATGAATGGGGAGAGTACAACTAGGGAATGCTAGGCTGTAGTAGGAAGAGTGTCATCACATGGTCCTGACATGGGTTATCCTGACAGCCTCTCACTAGGTGCCAGCCCCATAGGGTGACACATGTGGAGTCAACTTTCCTTTCGTGAGGACAAGGAAGTCAATTATGCTGACCAGGCCTTCTCAACCCATCCTTAGCCTAAACAAGCACTATAGGCATGGGAGAGGAAATCCATTTATCTTGTTTATTATTTAATTTACCCTTTTTCCCCACCCAATTCATTTTTAGGTTTTCACTTAGCTAACAACTTTCAATGGGTTATCCTGACAGCCACTTTGGGCGCCGGCCCCACATTGAAAGCCACTCCCCTACCTGCATCTAGAAACCCTAACCATCAAGCAAAACAATCACTATCATACTGATAAGTATACATAAACAATGCAAGGCATTTACCTTCTTGCTTATTAAACATAATCACAAGGACCAACCTTTACTTCATTGTCCCCAAAACTTTCAGTTAATCAATCGCAATAACCATAACAACACATATCCAGAGCAAGGTATGGGTCATCTTGCTCCCAAATCTCAACCATGAACAAAATAGTTTCTCATTACGATTTCTAAGGTCTCCCCATTACAATACTACACACAATCTTGATATCAACACATACGTGAAGGAGATTTAAACCCATCATAATATATTCACAACACAGTATGTACAACATCTCACATTATTGTTTACCAAGACCCACATACGTAGACAAAAGACATCATGTTCTTGCAACATCTTCATTTCAAGACACCTATGAACAGAATACATGCCATCGAATCATATTACCTTATGCCTCTGGAACCTAAACTTGACAATTTACACATAGACCAACTCACATGAAAATTTTGCTTGCAATAAGCAATTTCAACTAATCAACTAATTGACAACATAAATTCTTCTTACTAGAGCAATTCTATTTAATCAAATTAGCAACTGGATTCAAGTTATATCTCCACCAAGAATTTCATAAAACCTAGGTCTAGTTTAATTAATATTAATTCTATCTATTATATTAATCACTCATCAATTACATATAACCGTCAAGCTAACCAATGCATAGATAATATTAATTACAAATACTTATAAATTAAATGCTAATTACAACATTTATAATCCAAACCGATATATCATATTTCTACTAACAAAACCATTATAATAGAATCAATGTCATATTACAGTAAATATGCGATCATATCAATTAGTTTAATAATCATTCATATTAAACTATAACAACTACGTTTCTTTTGTTTCATAAGTTAATATCTATATCATATATATACTCCAACAAACTCATCTACTAAATCGTGTATCTTAACTATGCATGGATTCATATTTAATTTATAATTAATAATTGATACCTATACAAATATCCATATGACATAAATGTTCATATACATGTTCATGCACTTGTGTAGGTTATTCCTATCCTCAAGGTAAGATTTGGTCAATCAACCTTCAAATTTTGGATGATTTATAAACAACACCACTCTATCTTTGAGTAACAGCCACACCATTTCCATTTCTTCAAGCGACGACTTCATAGACCACCACACCCAATTTGAAACACCTTTGTTATACATGGCTGGAGTCTCACCTAGAGGATGGAGTTTGACAGACTTAAGGAGTATGCACACCGAATTAAATGGGTTATCTAGATTTGGATTATGGTCGATCAAGAATACTGTAAAGATTTGAACAACCAAAGAACAAGACACCCAAAATATAAATTGACTAAATGAAGAGCTAATAAGATGTTTAATACAATCTACTATAAGAATTGGATCCTAAAGAATCTATGCAAAAGTGGGCAGTTTTATAGGATCCAAATTCCATATTTATTTGAGACCTTAATGCACATAAGAAAAACATTTCCATCTAGATCTAATAGAAGGTATAAGTAAGGAATACTCTAATGGACAAGGTACTTGAATTGTTTGACAAGGTTCAAAGATACTTACGTACACAAAGAACATCATTAGTTTATCTATTAGAGGATATGAACAACTAACAAATCCTTAGCAAGATGACTTCATAACCCCTTTTAAAAATAGATAAAAACCATCGTTTCTAAGATCCAACACCAACATTTAGCAATTATAAGATTATATAGAAATATTAATACTAATATATAGATAACATATGATTATATGCAAACCTTAATGCCAATATATATGGCAATTACTATCTTATAATTATAGGAAGATCTAATGTAAAAATTAAAAATATAATTCATGCTATGATGATCTAGGTTTATGACATGCAAATAAGGCAACAAATATGCTTCTTTCAAGATTTAAATTGAAATGTTTGCCTTTCCAATTTCACAAGCAACAACCCTTAGAAAAACAACCTTTACATTTAATAAATAAAGGATACATATAATATTTAAAACATACAATATTTACATTTAACCAATAAAGAAAAACACATAATATTTATATTTAATCAATAAAGAAAAACATATAAAATTTACATTTAATCAATAAAGAAAAACATATAATATTTATATTTAATTAATAAAGAAAACATGGTACCTCAATCGCAATATCCCACTAATGGTAGAATCCTTGAATGAAAATCATAAAATGAGCAAGTCACCCCCACTCCATGAAGAGTTTTTAAAGAGAAGGAAAGAGTAACTTCCTACCCAAAACTAACTCAACCACCCAGCTAACTCAACCACCCAACTAATTCAACCAACCACCTTCCCATTTTCGTCACTTTTGTAAGTGGGGCTTAAAGAAGGGTCTAAAAACCTTTTAAAATATTATAAATGACAAAAATAAACTTCTTACCTATGTACCTTGGACATAAGACAATTTTCCAAACATAAAATACAACTTAGACCTCTTAAAAACACTTAAAAATTATTTTAAAAGTTACAAGGTTAAATCCCACACAAGAACATAATCATTTTATCACATAAAACTAAAAATAACATTTCTTAACATCATGGCCAATAGACCTTAGGGCCCCATGCCTAGGTCAGACATCACACAGAAATACATAAAGTGGCTAAATGACCACCATCATCCATTGACATAATAATTCTACATGTACACTCAACAAGAAGTGTTAGTACAATATATAGCCAAAATATATCCATCATAAATAACATATTATCACAAATCCGTTAGTAACCATAGCGTAACGCTGAATCAATACACTCTTGATCCAATTGTTAGGCTTCGTCAATTGGATGATAGGACTGTCTCCTCTCTACTCTAGGGTCTGGTTAGTGCGTTTACCAGTGTTCAGCGACCTTCCCTAATTAAATCAATTTAATAGCAGTAATAAAATAATTCATATTCAAACAACTTTAAATAATTATTTGAACTAGGTAATTATCAATTACTAATTTAATCTTATTAAATATTAATAATAATAATAAGAATATTATATGACCTTATTAAATATTAAAGTGGGTCAAATATTAGTATGACTATATAATGAAATATAGGCATACAACATAACCCACTGAGTAGGACAGCCGTTAAAAACCAAATCAAACATGTTCACAAGCCAAGGCCAAACACGCACTTAACCAACAGGCTCCATCAAATATCAATCAGTTGCAAGACTTGACATACTGACAGAACTGACAGGTTGAACTAGACATGTCATGCATCCTGATCGAGGATGATGACTTGAGATGTGGGACCTTAAGTTATCTCTGGAACAACTTATCCATTGGGTTTAGGGCACGCTTAGACCTGTTAATTCAGGTGGAGTCGATGCTAGATACCTGCATCCTCAACAAATGACACAGTCAAGCATATATAGACACACAAAAGCTGACACTAGGTGAAAAAGGAATCACAATATCACAGGGCACTCACAAGCGAGTGATACAACATGGTCCTTTCCACATCATATCAATCTAGATTAGATAACACATAACTGTAACCAAATCAAATCTACCTCATTATCTGAATAGAACCATACATTGAACATATAGGTGCATGAAATTGAATAAGTCTTAGAAGTACCATCATAACAAATAAATCTAATAGAATCAGTCCATGAGGTCCATTCTAACATATAGCAATTGTAGTAAGATCGACATCTTAATCATTGGAATGCAAAACAATGTCAAAGCATTACCTTAATTATTCCTATCATTTTACCTTCATATTCATGCGCCTTGATCAGTTCACCTGTACATCCAAGGTGGGAACGGAGGGGCACTACAAGACTTCTTTCCATTAAATATATTCTAAAATTACAATTTTCTAAATAACTGAATTAGAGAATAACAATAGCAATATTATATTTAATAAAATGAGCAAAACTTAATTTATTAAACTTCTTGCATATAAAAAAAAATACAACATTAATTAAATAAATTAAATTCTAAAATGATACCTTACTAACAAATGAACCTTCTAAAATCAACTTCTCCCTAATATTGACTTAATAAATCCAAACTACAATCACAATTTAGAAGTTTCCCTACAAACAAGATCTCCTCCAAGCATTCTATTTAAAAACAAACACAACAATTTTTTTTTTTTTTCTATGAGCTCAAATTGAAATAAATTTCAAAATTTCTATCCTATGGTATTCATTAAATAAATTTCAGATTCAAAGCAAGATACAATCACATCATTTTTATTCAATGAATTTCAGACTCAAACAAGGTATAATCACATCATTTTTATTCAATAAATTTTAGGCTCAAACAAGATGCAATCACATCATTTTTATTCAATATATTTCAGGCTCAAGCAAGATGCAATCACATTTTTTTTTTTTAAATAATTTTCAGGCTCAAACAAGATACAGAGAAGTCAAAGAGGAATTCAAACAATTCACAAAAGTTGCAAGCTTAAAGGAAAGGTAAGAACCAGAAATTTCAGGCACAAAATAAGATCTAGAGAAACCAAGGAAGAGGCCAATGATTCACATAAATTGCAGATTTACAAGAGAATTAAGAACAGCAAATTTCATCCAAAAGAAGGCAAGGAGAGGGTTGTACGGCAGCTGTACAATGTCCCCAAGAGAGGGCAACAAAACTAATAAAAACTAATTTGCATCAGATTTCTCCTACAGCCATACGGTCTAGGTTTGTCATAGAGGAAAAATGAGCAGAGGTTTGTCATAGAGGAAAAAAAATGAGCAAAAATTTAATCACAGGAAAAACAATAAGGATGGGATCTCCTATGCTATACGATCAAAGGCAAAAATTGAGATTTTTCTCAGTCTACAACAACATACTCATGCAATCAGAGACTTCTATTACTCAGGTAATAGGATTTGTGTGAATTACCATAGTTAAATTGATTTTTAAGGAATAAAACCATAGCTTCAAACTGAGTTTTAAAACTATTTCAAAAGATGAATTAAACGGTATCTTTCAGCCAGCAAGAAATTTTTAAAACAGATTGAAGGAAACTGTGAAGAAAACTTAACAAGATTTGGTCAAATTCCTAGACATGATTGCAGGGTAACTTTCTAGAGGAAGTAGTGTTGGAGGCACAAGATCTTCATCAGGGTTACATAGATAAAAGCAAGGCATTCAAGGTAAAAAGGAAACATGAATAATATGAGAACCAAATCAATGGTTGCAATCACTAACAGGTTGCCAAGGAAAATATATGTGAAGACCAAACCACTTCTTACAAGGCATTTCACCTCTATCAGAGAGATAGAAATGTGAGATAAAAATGCAAAAATGACAGGGACAAGAGTTTGATAAAAGATTAACACTGAGTCATCTATTTTAAAGGATTGAGATCACAATGCAGGGTTACAGATGATTGAGCTAATGATTTCAAAAGGATTAAGACAAAGGCTAAACCAGAAGAATCCATCTTGGAGGAATCTACATAGATTGGAGCAACATTCAACCTCACAAGGCACACAAGGATAATTTAAATTCTAATTAATTCCAAGTTACATGTAAGTTTCACACATAGGACATGCTAGTTTCACACACAGAACATGCTACAATAAAATATAACTTACCAGCTACAACAATTGTAAATTCACAGAGAGAGACAAATCACATTCCCAAAATTCAGTCCCACCTCAAACTTTCTCCAACTCCTGCAACCAAATTCTCTATTCTTCTCCCCAATATCTCTATGCTCTTTTCAACTCCCTTCCCAACAAAATTTTCCCCATATAAAAATAGTTCAACTCATAAAATTAATGCAGACATGCATCCGTTACCCAGCAACCCACTCCTCTGGAAATTTAAAATTTTACTAATAATAGATATTCCAAATCTCCTAACTTCAAATTGACAACTCAAGGCATTTATTTCACATAGCAAAATTATTCTATACAAAATATACACTAATAATTACCGGTAACTCCAATTTATGACATAAATATCCTTGGGTAGGAGATAATTATTTCTAGATTATTATAAAAATTAAACCAAGGTGTCAATCCAAGTTCTAAGCCAAACAAATATTATCAAATGAACATAATAGAAGCAGTATTAGTTAATAATAATTCATTAAAGTATTATCCAACCACGCATGAGCAATAGTAACATGACGCGATGATACTCCAAGACACAAGATAACCAAACATAAAAGGCAAGGACCAAGCATCATAGCCTGACTCGAGACTACCACAGAAGACAAGGACCGACCTAGCGGAATAGTCCTCGCATTATCTCCCATCACTGATACCCATTGGTGTAAGAACCTACTTGAACCTACTATATCAGGTGGAGTCGAGGTTCGGTACCTGCAGCCTACATCTGAGCAATTGGTTGTATAAAATCAAACACATGTATGTCAACACACACACAGAGTCAAAGAATCACGGTGTAGTAGGGTACTCGAAGCGAGGAGTACTACACCGTCTCTACTCTTGAAACAATATCATAACAACTTTTATCTGAATTCAACCACCACAATTCAAATGACACATGATAATATTAATTTTCATCATAACTGGAATAATAGTAATGCCATCATAACTCAAAACACATGCCTAATTATGTCAGTCGAACATCGTTCATCAAGATCAAAATAAACATAAATCATAACCTACTAATCAAATGTCTCCGAACTATATCAATGAAATGAAAGATTAACAACTGCCTCCGACTGATAGAGAGCAATGCAGAACTACCACTTTCACAAGCCAAACAACAAGGGGGCACTACAAGGATGCCTATCTCCTCATGTGAGGAAAAATTTACATGTGGTCATATTCCGTGTAGGATGACACATCACAGTGTCAACTCCCACAAGATGACAATATAGGATTTGCATCCTAATTATACAATAGGCAATAAATAACTAAATACAATGAAATAATACAAGGAATTACCAAGGTTGAGACACCTTAGTTCTCAACAGATACCTCTTTAGGTCTGGAGCTATTTTGTGGAAGGATAAGTGTTTCTTGGGCTGACTTCATGTGTTCTGATGATCCTGTTGGATTTTTTAAAGCGTTCACTATCTTGGAAGAAAATGTTATGTAAAGTATAGGTCATGGTTATCACTTGTCTTGAACCACATTAGATTTATACATATTTTTGAAGCTGACTTGGTGTGGTCGTTGCACATTTCATTTTTACACGTTTCATCCTGGCTGACGTAGGAGAAAGATTTTGTTTTTTGCAGAAGCTATAAATAAAATACTTGTTTGCTATGGGTTGTGTGACTATGTGAGAGGGTGCAAGGTTATGTGAGTGAGTATTAAAGTGACTGAGTGTGTATGTGAAGATGTGTTGAAGAAAGTAATGATAGTTGAACAGAGGAAGTGAAGATTTGAGTCATAATTAAGTGTGTTGAAATTGTGGAGGAGGTTGATTAGTGAGATCTATTAAGTGAGATGTTTAGAGGTTGTAGCCTCATTCTGTAAGTATTACAATTGCACTGTATTTTAGGGAGTGTGTCCTCCCTTGGGTTGTAGCCCTAAAACTTGTGTTAATTAGTTTTATCATTATTTGGGAGGCTAGATTTGGACAGTAGATCCGAGCAGCTTGCTCACTGTGGTTTTTTCCTTCTAGGGTTTTCCACATAAATCTGGTGTTATGGTTGTGTGCTCATGTGTTGTGATTTAATCTGCTTAATTTGATTTATCTATTGTTTAAGCCAGTAAAGGTTTTGGTTAATAAAGTTGAATTGGATTAAGTTTTGGTATATACTGATTCACCCCCCCTCTAAGTATATCAATGTATTCTAACACCATATCCTCCTACCCATTTTGATCCCAGATATGGTATGAGGACATTATTTGCAACATCTTTCCAATTTACAATTTCAAAAGATTCTTCCAGTCAGGACCTGGATAGTCCCACCTTGGTCCTTCGACGCCTCTACTTTCAGGAGACAAGTTTTATCATCTCTCTGATCATCCTTGTGCAACTAGTTTCTATATTTTAGTTGTATATTCTCTATTATAAGTTGAACATTGTAGATCTAGGGTTTCATGCATCGTTAACCTAGGGTTTGATAAAAAGGTTAAATTAAATCCGATCCATCTATAACATACTTGAGTACAAGATCTGTAGCTAAGTCCTCCTCCATTTGGTAGTGATTTGGCTCCGTCTTGTCCTTGAATGTTATATGGAAAAGGGTTTGATCTAGTTTGCATGCTAGTTGTTGTCATTCTCCTTTTTCATACTAAATACTAGGCTAACACCTACAAAAATAAAAAGAAAAGGCAAACTTGCAACTACTTAAAAGCAAATGATTTTTTCCTTTTTCAATGCAATTTAGAATGAACCTATAACAAGACCACTAGCATGCATGCAAATGAAAACTAAAATAATATATCATTTTTATGTCTTTTTACATGAAAGAAAATGTTCTCAACTAACTACATGCAATGAATGACAAAAAAAATTTATATTTTTGTTGGTTTGAAATGAATGCATGCAACTAGTCTAAATGTGAGAAATTAGAAAATAAGATTCCATTCTATTTCAATAATGAACATTAAAAAGAAAAAACAACACACATACACATGCAAACAATTTTGTTTCAGATTTTAAAAAAAGATTATTTTATGAAAATGAGTTTGATCTTTGTTGTTTCTAGTGTTTTATTTGTGAGAGGAATGTTCATTTTTGTTTATAATATCACATTTGATTGGATTTGTTGAATGTTTGAGATGCTTATATTCCTTGTAGGAAGTCTTGCAATATTTCAAGAGCTTTTAGAAAGCTGGTATAGTGTTGTTTTCAAATAAATTTTCAATGAATTCAAATCTACAACTTCTTCTTATGAAAATAAATTAATCCTAAATCTATTCTAAATCCAAGGAGTGATGACAAAGTTCTAAAGTCTTGAAGCATTTGAATCACTAATACTCTAAACTAAATCTACTATAACAATCAATTAAGCTAATAAAATTGAAATGAAATATGAACTCTCACACTTGGATATGTAAGATCAAGTGCATGCAAGAGTTAACTATTGATATGAGAGTCCTCAAGGACCTATCTTTCACCTTCAAGTCCCTCTCCTTCCTATGGGTGATTCCTTTGTGATGGTTATGGTGACTAGACTATTGATTCAAGAGGCTTATGAAAGCAAAAGTAAGAACAAATGTGAGGCTACTATTATTGTAGAGATTTGGAGCTATGTATAGGCGTTGCTTGAAGAGCCTAAGACTACAAATGGTGTGCTTGATTTCTTTGAAGAAATGTCCTTATGTTCTATGATCCTTTCCTTATTTTTAACCCTAAGTATATTGATATGACCCTTAAAACCATGAGAGCTTGGCTCTAGAATCCTTCAAAACATTGTTGTGTGTTTTTTGCAAAAACCAAAACTTAAGAGTTTCAAATGAAAGATTGGCTCCCAAGAAAAGATAAAACCTCCCTATCTATAGATTACTATGCAAGAAGAAGGAAAAAACCCAAACTTAGAGTTTTTGGATGCATTCATCTATCAAAGCACAAAGAAAGGAAAAAAAATAAGGGCACCATGAATGAGAATGATGAAGAAAAGAAAAAATAAGTTATTCATCCCTTTTATTAGTAGTTTGTTCAATTGTGTGAACATCATTCACCCTATAGTGAACCAATAACAGAGGATGAACATGCCATTTTCAAGGAAAAAATGAAAACTAAGACAAAGAGACAATAAATGGACACTTGGAAAATGGTTAAAGTGACACAAAACAATAATGGAGAGGGCTCTGGTGGGCTGACTAAGCATTTCAATCACTTCATAATTATTTATAAAAGATAAATTTTCATTATTTTATGCCACGTAGGGTCATGTGTTAGGTCTCTAATCATCAATGGATGTTAAAATGTCTACCAATCCAAAATTGGGCACTTATAATTTCAAGCCCAATTCATCTATCTTTGTGGACACTAAGTTTACTCTGTCTAGAATCACCTTAAAACACTTTCCTCTAGGTCTACACTTAATACAAAAGATATTCTTCCTCAATCATGGTTACTTTTCATCCTTAGCAAGTTTAAGCAACACCTTGTCCAACATCAAGTTCTCTCCACCTTCTAGAGTTATGCTCTCTACTTCATCGTTTGACTTTTCACTACCTTGTACAATGTGCACTCTTTCCTCAACACATCCTTGTTCTTGTCCAACCTCTAAACACTCAAATTTCATGTGGTCTACTTCTCCATATTTATAACAAGTTCCATTGAAATTCTTTCCACAACCTCTTCTACTTGTTCCTCCCCTCTTCTTGGAAGCCAACTCTACTTTACAATCTTGTGCACTACCACTAGATGTTATTGTCTCCCTCTATACATGCCCTTATTTATTGTTATGCTTGCTCATTCTACTCTTTCTCTTACCTTGCACTCTCTACTAGTTGTGAGAGAAAGTCTATTCTACCCTTAGCGTGAGTTTGTAAGCGTCTTAAATTGAAAGAATTAACAACAGACAAATCTCATCTTGATTGTAATATGCAAACCATTCACATTGTAAGATACTTTCCCCACATCATCTTCAACATGACCTACATGGATGTTGAGGTGATAAAACTCCTTATTATAATCTTCCATAAATAGTTTGCTCTACTGCAAGTTCTAGAATTTAGTAAACTCCAAGTTATAGTTGGCAGGTAGAAACTTAATTTTCATCATTACAACCATCTAATCCCATTTATGGATATTCAATTTATTCTTCTTAACCATTTCCTCCTTCACATAGTCCCACCATAAGAAAAAATTCTCCTTTGACTGAGTGGTCACGTAATTGACTCTCTTATAGTCTTTAATGGACTCAAACTCAAAATACTTATCTAGATCATTGATCCAATCCAATAGATCTTCAAGATTAAAGCATCCTAAGTAACAAGGGAAGATAAAATATTGTCGTACTTCCTTCTCTCACCAATCCCATAGCAAATTTATCCTCTACAATTAGTTCCTCATCAAAACTTGAAGCATCCTCAACATATGGTTGCTAACCTAATGGTCTCTCATCATCACTAACATCTTTAACCACAATCATTCCTCATCTTTTCATGGTCTTAGGAAATGTGAACCTCAATTGTATATCTTGCATCATTTATACCAACTCAATATCATATTGTCCTCTTTGATTTATGACACCTCTTCTTTTGTGATCCATTCTCCTATGGATCACATATAATACAACAATGAACAAAATTTTTCTATGGGGTTACCACTTACCATTCAATCACCTAGAAACTTACTAGGCTCTGATATCAATTGACACATTCATGGATATATGTTTTAATGAAAGACTATCTTTTCATACAACACAAACACAAAAAGAAAAAGAAAACATTGTACAAGAGCACTCAACACAATTTGAATCCTTTAGACAAGAAAGAAGAACAAGATGCCACAGAATAATAGATTATATATATTACTCAATGTGGTATAAGTTACACTTGATTTAGAAAATAATAGTACATATCAAGATTTTGAATTCATTTAGATTTATGATCTTCATCTATTCTTGTGTTTCCTCCCCTTTCCTTCCATCAAACTTGTTGTCACCTTCTTATAAAGACCTCTAGATGTATTAAGGAAATACTGGCCAAATGGTACTATGCCCTATGCAAATTTGATGATAACCATGGGGCCAAAATTGAATGATCCTATACATCATCCTTGTCAGTGTGAACAGGGGTATTTCCTATCTGGTTTTCCCTTTATAGTGTCAACAAGGCACATTATCTAACTAGTCATTAGTTAGGACCTATTCACACATCTTCACTAATTAAGTTGACTTAGGAATATTCTAGAGCTAGTTAAGACATTTTTTATGTAATGCATTTAATATTTATCTCTAAGTGCATTTAATATTTGTTCACTAGTTGTCTCGTGTCATAGGATTAAGACACTTGTCAACATCCTAGTTTGTTCTACCTCTCATCCTTGCCTATATAAGTAAGGCTTCTCATTGTACATCATCAGTTCCATTGTGTATGAGCATCATGGATTCCATCATCAATCATATGGATCATATCATATTGTGTATTTGCATCATTTGATAAAATAGTATTATTCTCTCATTTTGGTCTCTCTTGTACTTTTATTGAAGCTCCTAGATCTTGGGTGGCTACCTTCATACCTAACTCTTACATGGTATCAGAGCTTGTTGGAGTGCTTCTTGTTAGTCTTTCTTGAGAGATCTAGAGTGCAATACAAGATTTGGGAGGGTTTTATTTTTCTGGTTTTGTATTACAATCTTATATTAGGGCATGTTGGTGCAAATCTAAGTACACCATTATGCTCAGGGTGTTCAAGATAGTTAGTTTAGCCTTTTGATTTGTCCAAATTAGACATTGGAGGCCAAATCTACGAGGGTTTGAATTTAGGAGGTGCATGCCAAATCTAATAGGTACTGATGCAGAGAGGATCCTCTTCACTTAGAAATCTACAACAAAACACTTCACAAGCCTCTAAACAAAGGTTGAAAATAAAATGGAACAACAAATAGAAGAAGAGAAATAAGCACAATAATATTTATTCAATCTAAAATTTCATTACAAAATATGGAAGCATATGAGCTTCTGAGAGATACAATCCACACTTGCAACAAATTTTTGTCTTCATCAATTTGGACTCATACTGGCACCATCTAGGTATGCAAACACATCTTCTCCAAAATCACCCTTTCACAAAATTAACAAGCCACAATATGTGGCAATTGCATGGGAAGAAAACCATTATTGGTTTATCAAAACAACCTCCACAAATCCACAAGAAAAACCTGTCACTTCCAACCTGTCATATCTCTCTCAATTTTTTGGATTTTCTTAAAAGGTTTCTGGGTTTTTTGCACCTTCTTTCTAGATTTCCATAAATTTTTACATTTTGCAATTTCAATAAGAAATGAGAAAGTTATACCTATTTTACTAAAACTAGGTTTCATAATAACGACCCAGACATGCAACAACATGCAAAGCTTCTAGCCACACCTCTTGGAAATCAATTCCAAGATTCTTGGCAGCCCCACTTATGACAAAATTAGTCAAATCCCACTAAAATTATATTTAAAATTGTACCTAAGGGAAATTACATTTGTTGCAAATTAAAATATGAATTTCTCAAAGCTCCAACATTATTGAAAAACCAAACAACTGAAAATTAAAATATTTTTGGTGATGCAAGATTGCCATTGACCATGAATGCTCTTGCACCATACTCCCAAAGAAAACAGAATTTAACTCCACTTGAATAAGGAATATCATCATGAAAAATATGTTTGATAGTCTCTGACTGATGTCTTGCATTTCTTGCATTCCAACTTTCTTGAAACAAAGTAATGTCCACTTCATTTTCACTCTTGGCTTTCCTACCTTCTTGCTCATGTGCTTAGACCTGTCAAATGGAAATAACTTCTTCTTATCTGCTACTTTGGATACCTGCACCTGAATAATGACTTCATTCATCAAAACAACTTGGTCAGTACCATTACCAACAATGCATTCTTTACTTTGCTTCTCACACTCCTTTGGTGATCCCTGCAATATAACATCCAATTGTACTATCTCTTATGCATTCACTAACTATTCTTCTACACTCAAATGCAAATCATCCTTCACAAATTCAAAAGAATACAATTTTACCTCTTTCACATGTTCCTTTATTGCTGCTGCTACAACATATATCTACTCACTATCTACTGCAATCTTTTCATCTTCATACACTCTACTCTCATCCTTATCATAAAAATAAAACATATCATGTATTACCTCTTTCTCTACAACCTTTTCATCACCATTGTCTGCTGCCCTATCTTCTTCATGCTCATTCTCTACTGCTGCAACCTCATGATCTGCAACAACTACAACCTTCTTCTCATCCTCAACCATGTCTACATTGTCTTCTTCATTGCTTGATGTCAAAACAATCATAGGTATACTCACCATTTCATTTTTTACCTCTTCTATTGCTATTGTCCTTGCTTGTCTCATTCTTCTTTGAATAGTCTTTCTAATGGGCCATGTAACCTTCCTCTTCACTGATAAGTGCCAACTTTACAACTATTGGAACTCCTAAACTATTCTTTCCATATCTTTTTTCATCTCTTCCATAACTTGCCTCAGTTCTCTTATCTCTTCCTCAACCTCTATTTGCCTCATCTTTTCCTCTTTCGTCTTCCTCTCTTTTTCTTCTTGCTTCTTCTTTTGTGAACCCCCAGCATGCAAGTACCTTCTAAACAAATCCATCTTTCCTCTTCAAGCAAGTCCCTTTAACCTTGCTTCCCCTTATCTTTGTCTCACCTAGGTCTCTTCTTTTTTTCTCTACCTAGTCTTTTGGCAACCAAGTTCTCTTTTCAACTTGCACAAACAAAAACCCACAAACACCAAACTCTCTTATGTCCAGACCTTCTAAGCTCTGATACCAATTGATGCAGAGAGGAAACTCTCTCATTCAAATCTGATCACAAACACACATAGAACACTATGTACGAAGGAAGCAAATAAAAAGGAACAACAAATAGAAGAAGAGAAATATGCACAATAATATTTATTTAATTTGAAATTTTATTACAAAATATGGAAGCATATGAGCTTTTGAGAGATACAATCCACACTTGCAACAAATTTTTGTCTTCATCAATCTGGACTCATACTGGCAACATCTAGGTATGCAAACACATCTTCTCCAAAATCTCCCTTTCACCAAATGAACAAGCCTCAATATGTAGCAATTGCATGAGAAGAAAACCATTATTGGTTTCTCAAAACAACCTCAACAAATCCACAAGAAAAATCTGTCACTTCCAACTTGTCATCGCTCCCTCAATTTTTAGGATTTTCTAAAACGGTTTCTGGGTTTTATGTATCTTCTTTCTATCTTTCCAGAACATTTTAAATTTTGCAATTTTGATAAGAAATGAGAATGTTATGCCTATTTTACCAAGACTAGATTTCATAATAACGACCCAGACATGCAACAACATGCAAAGCTTCTGGCCCCACCTCTTGGAAATCAATTCCAAGATTCTTGGCAGCCCAACTTATGACAAAATCAGTCAAATCCAACTAAAATTACATTTAAAATTGCACCTAAGGGAAATTACATTTGTTGCAAATTAAAATATGATTTTCTCAAAGCTCCAACATTATTGAAAAACCAAACTGAAAATTAAAATATTTTTGGTGATGCAAGATTGCCATTGACTGTGAATGCTCCTGCACTAGGTACTTGATCCTTTAGAGCATTTTGGGTCAAATTTGACCCATCCATCGCATCCAAGAGGCCCAAAAACCCCAAGATCGATTGTCAAATCATCAAAATTGGACAACTTTCTCGGGAGCCATCATGGAAAAAAATTTCCCTCCATCATCCATACAAATCATACCGTAGAATATTCTATGGCATATTTTCTTATGCAGTGCTAGTACAAGTAGATTTGGGCACATTATTTAACTAGTGGGTAATATTATTATACACTGGTTATTTTTTATTATCTACAAGTTAATTTTTTGTTATTCTACAAAGTTTTTTTTGCAAGTACCTATTGGTTCCCAAAATTGCAGATTGTAAACCCTAAAAGTATGCCAGGTTCTATGGTCAAGTTTGACAATGTTTTGGCCAATGATATGGAGTTAACCAATGTGGTTTATATCTCCTTGCTCTTCAGGCTTTGCTTGACCTGGGTGGGTGCACCTTGATAATGAAAGTAGATTTAAGGGTTGTGTGTACTTTGACTATAGCAATCTATTTCTTAATAGCATGTGAGTGTGAAATAGATATAAGACTAATAGCTAATCCTACTGCTAATGTTTGAAATTTAAATATGTGAATAAGTAGAGTATTGTTTTCAAGTGAGTGAGATCAATGCCTATTCCTATTGGGTAAACAGAGTCAAAATGTGTAAGATATGTGGATCCTCTCTCTTAGCTTAACTCTAACTGTTTGGAACTTTTGGATGTCTTTACTGTTGGTAGGTGGCAACTGATTTGGAAAGTACTGTACACTAGCCATGTATCCTCACCGGGGTTCGAGGCCGGGCCGAGCCTCGAGCGGGGGTTCAGGGGTGGCAGCCCCCGAGAAGCAGGGGTTTCGGGGCACAGCCCCCGAGAAAAAAAATTTAGAGCCGACATAAAAAATCCTATTTTTGTGACCGACATAAGAAAACCCTATTTTTTGTAACTGAAAAAAAGGCTTGATAAAAAGTGGCTAAGGGTTAGGATTTTGATATATATTGTATTGTAGCATTTGCAATGGTATTGAGTTGCAGGGATTGCTGGTTGTAATCGGTTTGATTTACTGGATAATAATATTGGACTCTCTGTTTGGTGGATGTAGCCCGAGTTTGGGTGAACCACGTTAAAACTTGTCTCTTGCTGTTATTAATTCTGTGTATTTCCATTTCTCTGTTTAATCTTTATTTGCATTTAATTGATATCTTCTTCCGGCTAACCCTAACAAGTGGTATCAGAGTGGGTTGTGTTTAATTATCATCTGCAGGAAAGTCTCACGGTTGAGTGGGAGCAATGGCGGATGAGGGTGAATTGAAGGTCGATAAATTTAATGGGCAGAACTATCAGTTATGGAAGATGCAGATGGAGGATTACCTCTATCAAAAGGATTTATGCATGCCGTTGGAAGGAGTATCCAAGAAATCGGCAATAATGTCTTATGAGGATTAGAATCTTCTTGACAGAAAGGCACTGGGAACCATTTGGTTGTGTCTGGCACCATCGGTGGCATTCAATATAACGGAAGCGAAGACAACAGATGGTCTAATGAAAGCTTTGGTTAAATTGTATGAAAAACCCTCAGCCTTAAATAAGGTATTTCTCATGAAGTGTTTGTTTAATTTGAAAATGGTTGAAGGTGGATCTGTGACAGGTTATTTAAATTAATTTAATACGATTGTCAGTCAATTGACTTCTTTAAATGTAAAATTTGATGAAGAAGTTAGAGCTCTCTTGATATTATGTTCATTGCCTAAAAGCTGGGATAGTTTGGTAATGGCAGATAGTAACTCTGTTTCTGGTTCAAATACCCTAAAATTTGATGATGTTATTGGTGTTATTCTAAGTGAGGAAATTCATAAGAAAAACTCAAGTGGATCCACATCAGGTAGTGTTTTGAATGTAGAGTAGGGGCAGATCAAAGGAGAGAGGAAAAAGCTCTGGAGGTCATGGAAAGTCACGAGGAAAATCAAAGGACAAAAGATCCCAAACTAGAGGACAAAAGGATTGTTGGTACTGTGGGAAACTAGGTCATCTAAAGAAAGATTGCTGGTCTCAGAAAAATAAAGAAGGAGACAAACAAGAAAGCAATAAGGAGGAAAATGTGGTAAGCAACAAGTCTGAAGATGATGCTTTGATTCTTTCCCTAGATAATGCTGATGATTCATGGGTTTTAGATTCAAGGGCCTCATTTCATGCTACACCCCATAGAAGTTATTTTCTTGATTATGTCCAAGGGGATTTTGGGCCGGTTTATTTGGGAGATAACGAACCCTGTCAAATTGTTGGAAAGGGAAGAATCAAGATTAAGTTACAGAATGGGAATCATTGGCTACTACAAGAGGTAAGGCACGTTCCAAGGCTCAGTAGGAATTTAATTTCAGCAAGGCAGCTAACTAAACAAGGTTGCACTGTTACATTTACTGATAAAAATTGGAAGCTTTCAAAAGGTACCTTAGTAGTAGCAAAAGGTGTGAAAGTAGGCACCTTATATCTTTGTACAGGTCATACTGTTCCTTCTACTTTAGCTGTTACAGAGAAAAAACAAATAGGTTCAGGAACAGTTGCTGCAGGTTTGCAGGAAGAGACTGGAAAAGTTATTGCAGGTTCTGAAACAACACTGTGGCATAACAGACTTGGGCATATGAGTGAAAAAGGTATGAAGGTACTTCATTCTAAGAAATTTTTACCAAGTCTGAAATGTATTAATATGGATTTCTGTGAAAGTTGTGTGTATGGAAAACAAAATAGAGTCAGTTTTCTCAAGGATGGGAAGCAAAAGAAAAATGAAAAGTTGGAGCTTGTGCATACCGATGTATGGAGACCATCTCAGGTATCTTCTCTTGGTGGCTCTCGCTATTATGTTACATTCATAGATGATGCAACTAGGAAGGTATGGATTTATTTCCTTAGGTAGAAATCTGATGTATTTGAAACATTTAAGAAATGGAGAAGCTTGGTTGAGAATGAGACGGGTAAAAGATTAAAATGTCTTAGATCTGATAATGGCGGTGAGTATTGCAGAGAATTTGAAGATTATTGTTCCTTTAATGGAATTCATAGGCAGAAAATGGTTCCAGGGACTCCACAGGAAAATGGAGTGGCTGAACGCATGAATAGGACAATAATGGAGCGTGCAAGGACCATGAGATTGTATGCTGGGCTCCCTTTAAACATGTGGGTAGAGGCTGTCAACACTGCTATATATTTAATTAATAGAGGTCCTTCAGTTCCTTTAGGCTATGGTATTCTAGAGGAAGCATGGACAGGTAAGAAGGTGAGTTATTATTTTCTCAAAACCTTCAGATGTGAAGCATTTGCACATGTAGATTCTGAAAATAGAACCAAGCTGGATGCAAAATCAAAAAGGTGTACCTTTGTTGGATATGGCATTGATGAATTTGGTTATAAGCTTTGGGATTTTAAAAATCAAAAAATTGTGAGAAGCAGGGATGTTATATTCAATGAGAAGGTGTTGTATAAAGATCAGTTATAGCAGCATGTGAAGAAAGAAAAAGATTATGTGGTGCTAGATGATACTCCAAATAGTGATGTTCCAGTGGTTCCTCATGCTCCGCAACAGCAACCAGAAATACCACAAACTCCAGTGAATGTTAGACGGTCAACAAGGTTAAGTAGACCTCCTAAATGGTTTTCTCCTTCTTTGTATTCTATTTTGTTAACAGATGCTAGTGAACCAGAAGGGTATAATGAAGCTATGTAGGTGGATACATAGGTTCAGTGGGAGCTTGCTATGAAAGAAGAAATGGACTCCTTGCTAAAAAATTAGACTTGGGAATTATGTAAGTTACCTACAGGTAAAAAGGCTTTACCAAACAAATGGGTTTACTGGCTGAAAGAGGAAGATAGAGGTAAGAAAAGATTTAAGGCCAGGTTAGTTGTAAAAGGATTTGCACAGAAAAAGGGCATTGATTTTGATGAGATATTTTATCCGGTTGTCAAGATGACTTCTATTCGTACTATTTTAAGTATTGTGGCTGCTGAAGATTTGCATTTGGAACAACTAGATGTGAAAACTACCTTTCTCCATGGTGATTTGGAGGAGGAGATATACATGGAACAACCCCAAGGATTTGAGGTCAAAGGTAAGAAGAAACTGGTGTGTAAATTGAAGAAGAGTTTGTATGGTCTAAAACAAGCACCTCGGCAATGGTATTTAAAATTTGATAGTTTTATGACTAAGCAAGGCTACAGTCAATGTAATTCTAACCATTGTGTTTATTTTAAGAGGTTGGATAATGACAGCTACATTATTTTATGTTTATATGTTGATGACATGCTTGTCGCTGGGTCTAACATGGATCACATAAGAGAGTTAAAACAACAGTTAGCACAGTCATTTGATATGAAGGATTTGGGGGTAGCAAAACAAATCCTTGGTATGAAAATTTGCAGAGATAGGATGAATAGAAAATTGACTCTATCTCAGGCTACTTATATTGAAAAGGTGTTGCAGAGATTCCACATGGAGAATGCAAAAGCTGTCAACACACCTTTGCCTAGTCATTTGAAATTGACTAAGGAGATGTGTCCTAAGACACAAGAGGAGGAAGAAAAAATGTCCAAGATACCATATGCTTTAGCTATAGGAAGTTTAATGTATGCCATGGTATGTACAAGACCAGATATTGCACATGCTGTAGGAGTTGTTAGCAAGTATATGAGTCATCCCAGATTTGAGCATTGGAATGCAGTCAAATGGATTCTCAGATATTTGAGAGGTACATCCAATAAACACTTATGTTTTGGGGGCTCTAATACTGATCTAGCAGGGGATATTGATACTAGGCAGAGTATACAGGTTATGTCTTTACTATAGGTGGGACAACAGTGAGCTAGATCTCACGATTGCAAAAAGTGGTTGCTTTATCCACCACAGAGGCAGAGTATGTAGCTACAACCGAGGCAAGCAAGGAGATGATATAGCTGACATCTTTCATGGAAGAATTGGGCAAACAACAGGCTACCAGTTCTTTGTATACAGACAGTCAGAGTGCCATACATCTTGCAAAGAATTCTGCTTTGCATTCAAAGACCAAACACATATAGTTGAGGTATCACTTTATTCGGTCGGTGTTGGATAATGGACAGTTATGGCTAGAAAAGATACATATAGATGAAAATCTAGAGGATATGTTTACAAAGGCAGTGACAAGGGAGAAGCTGAGCTCCTCTTCAGCTTCGGTTGGTCTTCTAGACTGAAAACCATAAAAATAGAATAGTAGAGTCTAGGGTGCTTATTTCTAGTAGGAGCTGCACGCACAGCGGTGTCGTCCAGGATTAGTCTCCAAGTGGGAGATTGTTTGGTGTGGAGCCTGATCAGTCTCCAAGTGGGAGATTGTTGGTAGGTGGTGACTGATCAGGAAAGTACTATATAGAAATTTTTTTTAGAGCCGACATAAAAAAACCTATTTTTGTGACCGACATAAGAAAACCCTATTTTTTGTAACCAACAAAAAGGCTTGATAAAAAGTAGCTAAGGGTTAGGGTGTTGATATATATTGTATTGTATCATTTGCAATGGTATTGAGTTGCAGGGATTGCTGGTTGTAATCAGTTTGATTTACTAGATAATAATATTGGACTCTCTGTTTGGTGGATGTAGCCCGAGTTTGGGTGAACTACGTTAAAACTTGTCTCTTACTGTTATTAATTCTGTGTATTTCCATTTCTCTGTTTAATCTTTATTTGCATTTAATTGATATCTTCTGCCGGCTAACCCTAACATTTACTTTGTATAAATGTGCAAGTTTTCCATTTATTAGGCTCTTCTTACAAATCCCAGTGATATCTTCCTAAGTTATTGTGATGTTTGAAAGGACTTCTAATTCTTGTTTGAAGGAAACCAATTAAGATGATTAATTTAAAAGGATTTTGATTATGGGAAGAAACCAATTAAAATGAATCTCTTAAAAGTATTTTAATTCACTTCTCATATAAACCAATCAAGAAAATCACATAGAGGCAGTGAATTTGTCTCGACAAATTAAATATATTTTTTGATACACTTAATTTGAATAACTGAGAAAGACCACTCTGGAGACAGCAAGATAACATATATGAATTAATATCAATAGAACAGTTGAACACCAGAGATTGGGCCACCAATTTAAACTTTCTTCTCCATTAGATTGCTTTAAAAGATTTTATAATATGCATCAGAAATCTTCATTTTTTGGTATATTCTATCTACTATCTAATCCTGTTGATTGCTCCTACTAATGATGATCCTATTGATTGTTGATCCTAATGATGATTCCCTTTTCTCTTGAATGATCTACCTTTTATATCTTCTTCATTTCATGAGACACACCTCTTCAAATGCCTTTTGGATTTTTACAATTAATTTTGATTAATTATTCCTTATTCCAAATCACTAGTATAATCTCGAATGACTATCACAAAAAAAAATGATTTTCTTGGTCTTCCACCACAGGACCTGAAATAGATCCAAATGCTCACCATAATGTGTTCAAGTTGTTTGCTGTCCAATCTTCCCCATTAATTTATTTACTAGCATTTGTTGTTCTATATCTTCATGATCAAGGTGTGATAAGTAAATCAGTGTCTCCCACATTATCTTGTACTGAACAAGAACATCATTATCTTTCATAGTCTCTCTAACAATGCTTTCATCTTCTACAATTAGAACTTCTTCAAGCTTAGTCATATGATCAAGAGCATCCTCACAGGTTGGGTATATAATTGTCTCCATTGTATAAACTAAGAACCGAGCCCATCAATACTAGAAAGTAAAGGAATCTATTCTTCAGTTGATTCATTTGCATAAGCCTCTAGGATTTTTGTTCCAGGTGGTAGAATAATAATATCGAGGCATACTCTTAAATAGTTCATTTGCATCGTTTATTTTCAACATTTTGTATGCTCATTATTTTATTGAAGCCATAGAGGGGACTCGAAATCATCTCAATCTGATATCTCAGAGTCCCTTCAAAATCATTTTGTATATCTTATACCTTTTTATCTCGGCATGTAGATTTAGAAAAATCTTCGAGACCCACCTTATCGGCATATCAGAGAGACTTCTATAATCTCCTACTGATATGATACTCTCCCTTCGATGATGTTTAAGTGTATTACATGCTCATGTATATCAGTCCGTCGAAGAGACCTATCAACTGGTCATTCCAACATGGTAAAGTTTCTTCAAAGTTAAGTATTACATATATCCTCCCGATTTCATTTAACCATTAATTGCATTTTTAAGTGGGGAAGTGTCATCGCCATATCGAGGAGATCACAACTTAACTCTTGCTAAATTTCACCTCTCCCTTCGATATGCTTAAGTGTTATCAGGATATCAAAGGGAGTTTGGAATGACTCCTTCCAATATGCAAGAGTCCTCTTGATATAGGGTTTCATATGTGTTTTTCATCTCTGTTTCTTTCCTAGGAGAATTTTAGTTCTATGTTCCATAGGTATTGTAAATTAGCATCCACCTCTGCAACATCAGGACAATAGACCTTCATTTCACCATCAATAAATCCACGATCTAGAACATGTTGTAGCAAATCATCTATAGCAGCATTTGTTGGATCACACACAAGCATCCATGGTTAAGGCAAAGTTTAGGCAGCAACGTTTGATCCATATTCTGGAGAACATCATCTATTGATCCTATACCGATACCATCAATGCTATTTGTATTATCGTTGGCTTGTCTGTAGCTTTCAAAATCAAGTTTCTAAAGTAGTGCATCATAAAATTGCTAATATTAAACAAGGTGAATAACATTCAATATTCCGTACACTGTGTGTGCCCATGTCTAAATACTTCGTGATAGCATCCACTGTTTCAAAATGTTTATCAGATTCCTGGTGCAAGTCAATTTTCATTAATATCAATCCAAAAGTTGCCACTCGTCGAATAAGGTCTGCAAGACATCCCTCTGCTAAGATATTAGAGCCACAAGATTGCATTCATTCATAGAAAAGAATCAAAGGTTCTAACAGTCATGCCAGTGTTTCATAGTACTAAGAAAGATCATAAAAACTACAATGACTACTCTCCAACATCTTTTCCACTATGAAATTGTCCATTTACCTCAAATCGTTCATGACAATGTGTTACTCAATCATCACTGAGAGAAGCTCATTAAAAAGGGTAAACTAGAACTAGTAGCGCTCTATGGTAAAGCAAATATTCAATGACAAAAGGTTGGTCTCTAAAGGCCTTCTCATTTCAATTAATGGGGCTCATTTCTAACTCACACAACCATACCAATTGATACTTGTCTGAAAATATGTAGTTTACGTCTCACAATAAGAACAAATTTCAAGGAAATAACAGTATAGTTTTATTGGCTGTTGTCACCAACCTATCTCTCTAAAGTTTGATAAGGCTTTTGTTAACCTTTGGCACTAGGCGGCAAGTAAGTGAAATCCATGTTCCTATCCAATTTATAGAAGGTTTCTTTTTCAGATTGGGCACTTCTATATTATTACTATGATCTATGACTAGATTTGTATAGTAAACATTGTTTATGATGTCTCCAACAATGGCATCTGCATTGATAACCTCATCAAAATTCATGTGCAGTACACTCTTCTATACCGTGTAGATAGTCTTTATATGCAAAATCTTTGAAGATGAGGAGGCTTCCAAGCATTAAAGCAACTAAGAAGGTCTTGTGCTTAGGTTGGTTTCTGACATCTTCTTCAAACATATATGATCTTGTTTGATGTTGTTCATATTTTCTTATTATGTAAAGAGATTAGAGGAATTGGGTTCTCTGCATGAGCTGCTTGATCTGATGATGATTTCTCAGTATCTGTAAAACTTAACAATTTTGGATGAGGAGTAAAACACATTAATGCAGGTGACCCAAGTGATATGATTGCAACAACAGGGAAATATGCAGGATCATCTTGATGAGGCATTATCCTTTGGCCTGGTAGATATTCATTTATGAGCACATCATTGATTGGGGGAGGAAACGACCTTCCTCATCAGTGACTTCATATATTGGCATCACAGTTGGCTTGTATTTATAGTTTTTGGTGTTTTCATGTAAAGGATTTTCAATGTCTACAATGGCCCCAACCTCCTCCAGGATATTTATGAATTTTGGCCAACCTTGCAAAGTGTCAAAATCTACCTCAATTGATGAAATCCCCCAAAAATGGTAAATGATTTAATTTTGATGGTATAGAACTTTTAATTTTCTGATTTATTTTTTCTACTACATTTATGCAAAAGAACCCTTGCATATAAAGAACATCCTTTTCTAAAATTTCTAGAGATGTATCCTCTATTGTATCTACCTTCCAATTTATGACGTAGAGTCTTTGCAAATGCAAGGCTACTCAATAAACTCATTATGGCCCCTGTATCTATATTCTTAAATCTAGACAATTACATCCAATTGTCTATTAAATATTGCTTTTGTATGAATCTGGGGTGAAATTGAAGTGGGTAGAATTGGATTTCATTTATGATTGTCCAAAGTAGGCCACTAGGATAGATTTCATCAGTACATTTCTGAGTGTTGCCATCAATTTTCTCATCATGGGCACATAAAATTTTGCAAAAATTTACAATGCCACTAGTACCTACTAGTCGCAGGTACCCCATACCTATAGAATATTAAGATTAAGTGTGGGGGCACCATGTGGCATGAACCTCCCAACACTTCCCATCATCCAAATCTTACAAAGGTTTCCCCACTAGCTAGCAGCCATTTCAATGGTTGGGACACATAAAAAAGCTAGCAGCAGTGATCAAAACAACCCATAGGGCATTTCTTACAACTTGGGACTCATTCATACATGTCGTGAAATAGCTCTTCACCCTCAAAAACCATAGTTTGCACTAGAAAGAGGTTTTCCATGACTCCACAGGGTGGTATTGCTTCCAAATAGGTAGTTTCATAGGTCAAAGAATAATTTTGAAAAAATGGTGAGTAGTTTTGGGATCCAGAGGCATATCCAGTGTGTTGGGAATTAAGGTGTCTCAACCTTGGTAATTCTCTGCATTTGTAATGTTTGTAATTATTATTCAATTGCCTATGTTGTAAATAATTGGAAATTCCACTGTCATATTGTGGGATGTGGCACGGTGATGTGTCAATCCTACATGGATTATGATAACTTGTTATTTTGTCCTCACATAAGGAGATAGGCTTCCCACTTAGTGGTAGGAATATTTTGCCATGTGTCAGCATCTTCTATGTTGTGTAAGGAATGTTTGACGAAACGGTTATGACGGATTCCTATGACGAATCTATGACATGTAAGAGTCAAGGTTGTAAGACAGGTAATAACATGTGTCATGTAGCATCTTTGAATGAGGCATATTTGGGTGCCTCAAGGTGGAATATGATGTGTTGTAAGAGAATATGCTATTTGTAGCATGTGTATGATAGATTCTCTTTCAGCTGTAAGTTGTAACCACTATGACAAATTCTATGGTGGTCGTAAGTGTCGTAAGAGTATCTGTCATAGCCCATTTTGGAAATAGGTGACCTCTTTGGGATCAGAGCTATGGACAAGTGTCAGACACATTCTACAATGTTGACCAAGTGTCCCTAGTTGTGGGTTTTGGTCCAAGATGCCATATTGGACGCCCATTCCAAGATAGGTCCAATATTGCCTTGTATTTTCTTTATATACAGGTGCTTGGAGATGGACTTTTGTATCACAGGTTTACAGGTACTGTTATGCTACCGGATTGACTCTAGACATGAGTGTCAAAGACCATTGAAGCTTGCATTGCAAGTGTATTGTAAACATTCTTTCAGATTTGTTAATACATTGTGCAAGTTTCTGAGTGTGGGGTTTTTCACCCGATAAGGGTTTTCCCCACCGTAAATCTTTGTCTCTCTTCTTCTGTCTACTTTTTGGTTCTTTTGTTTTTCTACAATATCTCATGTTAATGGTTTAACATTGATATAATAGTTAGGATAAAGTTGAATTTGCATAGCCCTCTCCTTAATAGATTAGTGTAGGAAGCGTTTTCCGCACACCTAGCTTCCTTTCAGTTTGTATCAGAGCTTGATCACCTTTGGTCCTAGTTGTAGGGTAGGGGTTTTTTGAGCTAATCTTAGGTTGAGTGGGAGTCTGTGTAGAGCATTCTGTGTCTTATTGCAGTAAGGAGATAGCAGGCACATCAGGAAGGTTTGAAGTAGAGAAGTTCAATGGTAGTAATTTTGAGCTATGGAAGCTCAAAATGGAAGACATGTTAGTTGACCGAGACCTTTGGGAAAGTGTGAATGGAACTAAACCAGCTACAATGACTCAAGATGAGTGGGATCTCAAGGATCGGAAGGCTAAGGGTCTCATAAGACTTAGTCTTTTTGATTTTGTGTTGTTAAATGTCCATGAGGAGACTACTGCAAAACTCCTTTGGAAGAAGTTAGGGGATGTGTATCAAGCCAAATCCCTAGTCAATAAACTTTTCCTGAGAAAGAAGTTGTATTATCTTTGAATGGAGGACAGAGGATCCATGGCTGAGCATATGAATGCCTTTAATATGCTGGTTGCACAATTAACATCTATTGGTGTAAAAATGGAAGAGGAGGATCGGTGTATGACCCTGCTTTGTTCTCTACCAGACTCATGGGATCATCTTGTCATGGCAATCAGAAGCACCACATCCACATTAAAAATGGAAGAAGTGGTTTCTTCACTATTGTCTGAAGAGATGCAGAGAAAGTCTTCTGAGGTAGCCAAAGAAGCCCTTACAGTTCATGGAAGACCCAAGGAGAAAGGGAAGAAGAAGGACAAGAAAGATGAGAAGGGTAGATCCAAATCCTGTGGGAGATCCAAATCTCCTAGAAAGTCCAAGGCTCTTTGTTGGAACTGTGGCAAGACTAGGCATTTCTAAAAGGAATGCAAAGAGGAGAAAAAGAAAAAGAAGAAAGCTCCTGATTCAGATTTTGACAAATCACAAGATGACAGTGATGCTTTCATCGCAGCCCTGGCATCCCATGCATCTGATGATGTGTGGCTAATCAACTCTGGTGCATCATTCCACATGACCTCGCATCGAGAATGGTTCACTAAGTATGAGGAGTTCGATGGTGGAAAGGTGTATCTGGGTGACGACTCTCATCTGAAGATTGTTGGTCATGGAAGAGTCTCTATCTAATTCCCTGATGGTTGCGTGAAGGGGATCTCTGGGGTTATGCACATCCTAGGCTTAGCACGGAACCTGCTTTCTGTAAGTAGTTTGAATGATGCAGGTGTGCAAGTTATCTTTTCGAAAGAAAGATGCAAGATGACTAGAGGATCTATGGTGCTTGCTAAGGGTACTTAGAGAGGTACTCTGTTTCAGCTGGAAGCATGCATTGCACAATGCAATAGTTCTTCTGACTCAAGGAAGAGGGCAGCAGTCACTTCATCTCCACCATCTAAATGAGCAGTGAAGAAATCTATTATTTCTAGTCTTGATGGTTGTAATCGTGCATTGGAAGTTAAACTTCCTGTAGAAAAGACAATGTTATGGCATAAGAGATTTGGCCACATTGGTGAGAAGGGTCTGCGTACCCTAAAAAATAAGAACCTCATTGAGGGGTTAGATGATTGTAATCTTGAGTTTGACTTTTAAGAAACATTGCATTTATGGAAAACAAAACCATGTTCAGTTTTACTCAAGTTCTCATAAGTCTTCTGGTGTGTTGGACCTTATTCATTCTGATGTGTTTGGTCTTGTTAATGTTCCTTCGTTATCAAAATCTATATACTTTGTATCTTTTATAGATGATTACATTAGAAGGACATGGATTTATTTTCTTAGAAGCAAATCTGAAGTCTATAGCAAGTTTAAGGAGTTTAAAGATTTTGCTGAAAATCAAACTGGTAAAAAGATTAAATATTTGAGAACTGACAATGGTGATGAGTTTTGTTCTATAGAATTCGATAAGTATTGCAAGGAACTTGGGATTGAAAAACATAAGACAACTCCATACACACTGCAGAAAAATAGAGTTGCAGAGAGGATGGACAGGACACTGATGGAGAAGGCTAGGAGTATACTTAGTGGAGCTGGTCTAGAACAAAAGTTTTGGACTGAACTTGTTGCCACTACTTGCTATCTGGTAAACAAATCTACATCAGCTCTTGTTGGAAAGACACACATGGAGGTGTGGTCTGGTAGAAAGCCTTCAGTAAGGCATATTCATGTTTTTGGTTGTAAGGCATATGCGCATGTGCCTAGGGAGAAGCGATCAAAGTTGGAGAACAAAGCTGTTAAGTGTATCTTCATTGGCTATGGTGTTGGTGTGAAAGGATACAAGCTTTGGGACCCCATGGCTGAAAAAGTGTTGTATAGCAGAAGTGTCATCTTCAGAGAGCTTACACCTTCTTCCACTGTTTTGCAACCAAAAGAAAAAGAAAACAAAGAGGATGTTGTTCAATTTCCTCTCACCCCTGAGAAGACTGAACAGAAAGACAATGTTGGACTTGATGATGAGGAGAGCTCTAGCAGCTCTGAAAGCTCAAAGGAAGAAGCTTGATTCTAGTTGTGCTTATGCTTTAATCACTAATAGTGATGAACCTAAAACTGTATCAGAGGCTTTGGATATGAAGGATGCAAGTTCCTGGAAGGAGGTCATGGAGGAAGAAATGGCTTCTTTGGAAAAGAATCAAACTTGGGACATGGTGCCTTTGCCTTTCAGATGGAAACCCATTGGATACAAATGGGTGTTCAAGAAGAAGATTGGTACAGATGGCAGTATTGAGAAGTATAAGGCCAGATTAGTTGCAAAGGGGTATTCACAAGTGGAGGGTATAGATTATGGTGAGATCTTCTCTCCCATTGCAAAGTTGACATCCATTCAATTCTTGTTGTCACTCGCAGTAGCTTATGACTTGGAGGTAGAACAGATGGATGTGAAGATAGCTTTCCTTCATGGTGACTTGGAGGAAGAGATTTACATGTCATAGCCAAAGCATTACATGGTGAAAGGTAAAGAAAATTTGGTTTGCAAACTTAAGAAGTCTTTGTATGGTTTGAAACAATCCCCTAGGAGATGGTAGTTGAAGTTTGATGCTTTTGTGTTGTCAATTGGATTTGTGAGATTGAAATCAGATCACTGTGTGTATTATAAATTTGATGGTGATCATATTCTCATTGTTGCACTATATGTTGATGATATGTTGCTCATTGGGAAGGGTAAAAATATGATTTTTGATTTTACATCCCAATTGTCAGCTCAGTTTGAAATGAAAGATTTAGGGGTGGCCAGGTACATTCTAGGAATGGAAATCAGAAGAGACAGAACCAACAAAAAACTTTGGTTAAGCCAAAGTAAGTATGTGAAGTCCGTGTTGGACAGATTCAGCATGGCAAATTGTAGACCATTGTGTGTTCTCATTTCTTTGGGGACAAAGTTGTCTGTTGAGGATTGTCCAAAATCTCCTCGTGAGGTGGAGGACATGAGCAGAGTACCTTATGCTAGTGTTGTTGGCAGTTTGATGTATGTTATGGTCTACACAAGACCAAACATTGCCCAAGCAGTGGGAATCCTTAGTCGATTTATGGCTAATCTTTGATGGCTTCATTGGGATGTAGTTAAGCAAGTGTTCAGATATTTGAGGGGTACTTCTGAGTATTCCATTTGCTATCATGGTAATGTTTTAGAACCTCCGCATTCTATTGATATTCATGGATTTGTGGATTCAGATTGGGCAGGTGACATTGACAATAGGAGATCTACCAGTGCTTATGTTTTTACATTGTTTGGTGGTGCTATTAGTTGGATGAGTAAGCAACAACTAGTTGTTGCTTTGCTCACGAGAGAAGATAAGTATATGGCAGAAACTCATGCTTGTAAGGAAGCCATTTGGCTTAAGAGACTATGTTCCGATATTGGTGTTGATGCAGGTCAGATCATGATCAGTTGTGACAGTCAAAGTGTAATTTGCCTTGCAAAGAATCTAACTTTCCATGCTAGAATCAAGCACATTGATGTTCAATTTCACTTTGTGAGAGACATGGTTGAGGATGGAAAGGTAAATTTGGAGAAGTTAGATACTTTGAAGAATGTTGTAGATGCATTGACGAAACCAGTGGGCACAGAGAAGTTCAGATGGTGTTCAGAGTCTATAGGCCTCTCGACCTATAGCAGTTAAATCATGTTTTTCTATTGGCTCTTACAAGGTGTTCAACAAGTGGGAGAATGTTGGGAATTAAGGTGTCTCAACCTTGGTAATTCTCTGCATTTGTAATGTTTGTATTTATTATTCAATTGCCTATGTTGTAAATAATTAGAAATTCCACTTTGTCATATTGTGGGATGTGGCACGGTGATGTGTCAATCCTACATTGATTATGACAACTTGTTATTTTGTCCTCACATGAGGAGATAGGCATCCCACTTAGTGGTAGGAATATTCTACCATGTGTCGGCATCTTCTATGTTGTGTAAGGAATGTTTGACTGAAATGGTTATGACTGATTCCTATGACGAATCTATGACATGTAAGAGTCGAGAATAGAAGGTTGTAAGATAGGTAATGACATGTGTCATGTAGCATCTTTGAATGAGGCATATTTGGGCACCCCAAAGTGGAATATGATGTGTTGTAAGAGAATATGCTATTTATAGCATGTGTATGACAGATTCTCTTACAATTGTAAGTTGTAACCGCTATGACAGATTCTATGACAGTCGTAAGTGTCGTAAGAGCATCTGTCATAGCCCATTTTGGAAATAGGTGACCTCTTTGGAATGGAAGCTATGGACAAGTGTCAGACACATTCTACAATGTTGACCAAGTGTCCCTAGGCATGGGTTTTGGTCCAAGATGCCATATTGGACGCCCATTCCAAGATAGGTCCAATATTGCCTTGTATTTTCTTTATATACAGGTGCTTGGAGATAGACTTTTGTATCACAGGTTTACAGGTACTGTTATGCTGGTGAATTGACTCTAGACACGAGTGTCAAAGACCATTGAAGCTTGCATTGCAAGTGTATTGTAAACATTCTTTCAGATTTGTTAATACATTGTGTAGGTTTCTAAGTGTGGGGTTTTTCACCCGATAAGGGTTTTCCCCGCCGTAAATCTTTGTCTCTCTTCTTCTGTCTACTTTTTGGTTCTTGTTTTTTGCTGCAATATCTCATGTTAATGGTTTAAGATTGCTGTAATAGTTAGGATAAAGTTGAATTTGCATAGCCCTCTCCTCAATAGATTAGTGTAGGAAGCATTTTCCGCACACCTAGCTTCCTTTCACAGTGATCCAGAAGAATATTCTATTTTTGTACTACTGACATTAGCACTACATCAGTAGTGATGTCATCATTTCCATCCTCCCATCCTACCCCCTCTCCAATGGAGTTTTGACTTTTGCACTTGATTTTTAGAGGCTTGTATCTTGCTCATAATTGCTCCAATTTTCAAGAAATTTTTTTTATTTTGGCCAAAATTTGTAGGATTCATAGTGGTGCAGATGGTTTTTTTAATTTTGGTGTCTGGTTTGTCCAAAAATTGCAGATTTTTATCACTGTTGCTAAGTAGTTCTCATTTTAGGAACTTTCGAGGCTCTATTTGGGATCATATGGTAATGCTTTTCAGTGAATTTTTTTTTTAAAGTGCATAATTTTTTAGTACTTCTTAGATATGTGATCAGATTGATCCAATTTTGCTCAGAAATTGTACTTTCATTTATAGCCTAATTTTGGCATTTGCATGTACCAAGATCAAAAGTCCAATTTGCTATTTTTGGATTGTGGCAACTGTAATCGCACTAAGTATAAAGTGCCCAGCTCATAATTTGCTAGGGAGATTTGAGTGAATTTGGGGGGGTACTCTTATGGTGATCTTTTGTTTTTGTTGGTTGTAATCATGGCTCCTAATCTTTGGAAAGTCAAATGTGATTATTGTGGGAGAAAAAGGCATACCATATATGAATGCATGCTAAAATGAATTTATGATTTGACAAATCTATATAAGATTCATCAGTTAAAACAGTTGTGCATTGCCCAAGGCATCAGTTTGCTTGAATCTTCTAATCTAGCATCTATAGATACATCTGATGTTCACACTCAAACATCTTGTGTGGACACATCATTTGGGGATGAACAATGTATTTCGATGACATGCATTGAGATCTCATCTCCTCCATCATCATTTATTTCTCCATCTAAGTCTAGTGATACTTCCTTGAGCGCTTCCAATGATTCTTTGTAGCAAGATCGTATTAGTCTTCCTAATCAACCACATTGGGATTCCTATTTATTAGACATATCACTCTTGTTTGTGGAGTCCTACAATGCATATTTGGAGGACACTATTGAGGAAATTCATCTCCTCTTTGATGATAGCTTCTATGGAGTTAATTTTTCTTCTTCAGATGATTTGAGGGCACATTCAAACCCTCTTGTTCTTTCTTTGCCCACATTTGCTTCTATAGTGACAATTTCTACAAATATTCTTGAGTCCACATATCTGACTCAGTCATCATGCATGTTGACATCTTCTATAGGAGTACCTAATTCTCATTAGTCCAATTGTCTTACCTATGGTGAGGACCATACATCCATGGTTATTTTACTTGAATCTTCTATGGTATTGGATCCATCATATCAACATGTATCACAATTAGCATTGTCCTAGAGATCTTTGAGCAGCATTTGGAGGAGGCATGTGTCATTAGAGGAGATATCTTCATTGTCTTTAGAGACACCTGATTAGATTGTGGCTTCTTTTGGCATTGACATGGAGACACTCAAGAAAAGTTTAGAGACATCATACATTTTAATCTTTCTTCCTTTATATTCCTTTCAAGAATGGGAATAAATCCTGCATACATCCTTGGTCTTGTTTCTTCCTAAGAGGAGGAACATTGTTCGGCAATCTTGGATCATCTTCAACATTCATTGCCGAGCATCTACCATCAGTGTACGATATTCTACATTGAGGGGTCTAATTAGTCTCTCTTCTTCTCTCTTATGGGAGGGAATTTTTCCTCACATGGGGTTTTTCTCTTCTCATACTATAGAGATCATCCTTCATGTTTTCTCTCTTTTGGGGAGGGGCTTTTTTCCTACGGGTTTTTTTCCTTTTCTCCATTTATGAGAGATTGTTTATACATGGGTACCTAACATGTCCTTATAGCTGAGACCCATCTTTGCATCTTTTCCTTTGTCAACTTCTCCCTAAGTTGCACTTAAGGGGGGCGTTAGTGTGAACAAGGGTATTTCCTATCCGGTTTTCCCTTTATAGTGTGAACAAGGCACATTATCTAACTAGTCATTAGTTAGGACCTATTCACACATGTTTACTAGTTAAGTTGACTTAGGAATCTTCTATATGTAGTTAGGACATTTAATATTGTCATGCATTTAATATTTGTCTAAGTGCATTCAATAATGTACATCTAGTTGCATTTAATATTTGTTCACTAGTTATCTCATGTAGTAGGATTAAGACACTTGTCAACATCCTAGTTTGTCCTACCTCTAATCCTTGCCTATATAAGCAAGGCTTCTCATTGTACATCATCAATTTCATTGTGTATGAGCATCATGGACTCCATAATCAATCATATGGATCATATCATATTGTGTATTTGCATCATTTGATAGTATAGTATTATTCTCCCATTTTGGTCTCTCTTGTGCTTTCATTGAAGCTCCTAGATCTTGGGTGGTTACCTTCATAGCCAACTCTTACAATCCTTCCTTAGGATTGGGCACATTCCCTTGATGATTGAAAAGTGACCCCTTCAAACATAAGTGTGGCAAAATATGAACTTTGAAACTTGTTGCAAATTCCACTATGAACCTACCTAGGACCAATACTTAATTATGTGAATTTATAATTTCCATGCAATTCAAATGTATTGGTATGTAGTCTCACAATGGATCTTTTTTGTAAAATAACATGCCACAACTTATAATAAGGAAACCAAATACAATAATTGACATGTGGACATTTTCAAACTCCCAATATAATGTCATGATTACAATTTAGGGAAACTAAAACTAATATGTGATATTACATAGGAGGAACATGATCTATAACTCAAAATACACAATTAGTATATCACAGTCAAAAAATGATTCTATGAATAGAACAAAACACCTATGTTAACTCATAAAATCTACAAAAGAGAATTAAACATTAAAAATTATTTTTGGGTAATGCAATATTTCTCAATCCCTAAGATTCCCTTGCATTAGAAGGATTTAATGTCTCTAGAATATAGAGAGGAAGAGAATGACTAGTTATTGACTAAAATCATTTTAACTATCTCTTAATTGGAAAGAAAGAAGACCAAAGAAAATTGTGGTCTTTTAGGAAATCATAGGGGGAGGAAATCATAAGTGGAGAGGTTGTGAATGGAAGCCAAATATTAAATTGGTTATGGATCTTAGTGGATTATAGATTTTATAATTTCTCGTAGAGACAGAAAGTTGCTTTCGGGGAGTACTAATTTTTTCTTCACCTCTTCTATGAGGGATAGTAGATTTTTTTAGGGATCTACCTTGCTACCTTCATGGGTTATAGAGTAAAATGAGTTGGTATGTCTCATTGGAATATAGCTTGTTATGTTTCTCCTATCTCTCTAGTAGAGTGAATTTTTTTACATTTTGAAATGGCATTCTCTAATATTATGAAATGGTATAGATATTACTCAAATACCATGTAAAATTGTGTAATAGTACAAATATTTCTTTGACATCATGTAATATTTATCGATGGGGTAAACAGACCTAAAATCTTGATGACCTAAACAAGCCACAAAATCCAAAGTGCACATGACAACCAAAAATTGGAGATGCAACACATGACTATTCCAACAACTACAAATGTACAAGATGAGTACAAGATGGATTTAATTAATACTCAAGAGTGATATAGAGGTGGGAACTTATAAGATATTTCACCAAGAGATGTGAATGTACAACTAATATGGAATAAAGGAGATAGTACACATGCATTGTACAAACTAGAAAAGTACAACCATAATTATTAAATGCATAGTTTATTACCTCCCTAAGTATATGCCTAATTATGTGTAAGGGATATATTACCTACCTAAGTAAGTTTATCCTATACTAGGTGTATAGCATGAAATAAAGTGATTAACTAAATACAAAAGTAAAATGCACTAATATCCCCCATAATCATAGCTTAGGTGAAAGATGGAACCAGACAAATGTGTAGCCATATTAGGTATTAATGTACAAAATGATCCCTCCCAAAGGATGAGAAGCAGAAAACCCCATGTGAAGAAAAACTCCCCCCAAAAGAGAGAGAAGATGAGAAGATAGACCATGTGTCCACCCAACCCCTCAATGTGAAGTTTCGTGTATCTATGGCGGATGCTTGACACTAAATGCTAAATATGAACCATGGTCAACAAACAACATTTCTCTTTTTAGAAAGAAATAAACTCAAAAGTGAATGCATAAGATATTCCAATTATTGAATGGGATATGTGGGAATAAAACACAAGATGTAGACCTCTAAATGTTGCTCACTAAAAAACATTTCTTCCATTAGGCATAAACAAACCCAAATGTGAATGAAAAAGATATTTTCATTCCTAAAATGAATATGTGGAAAGAAAATATATGATGTAGATCTCTAAATGTTGCTTATCTATCACCATGTCAATGATAAAAGGTGTCACAATCTAATCTGAAATCTCAAGCCTAACTAAAGATGTTGACAACTCAAAATAAATAACATCACCAAACAACATTTTTCCCATTAGGAAGGACCAAACCCAAAGGTGAATGCAAAATATATTCCCATTCCCGAAAGAATATATGGGAAGAAAACACAAGATGTAGATCTCTAAATTTTTCTTATCTATCAACATGTTATGTTGAAAGGTGTCACAATCTAATCAGGAGTCTAAGGCTTAACTAAAAATGTTGAAAAATCAGCACTATGGAAACTATTGTAGAACAAAGAGCCAAAGATGATGAGACAACAATAGTTGTGGTACTATCATCAAAGAGGAAACAAATTCCTTAATAATTTCCTTTAGATTTGTAAGGTGAGACTCAAAAAACAAACCAAAAAGATCTATCAAGTACTCATCCCAATAAACTACCTTTGGAAAATAAGGATGATCCTACTACACTAAATCACTAGAATCTCTCACTAAAAGAACACTAAACTTTGTCAAAGAAAATATTAGAATCAATACATGTCATATGACTACACTACTCACCTCATGATGTGTCTACACTAGATGCATGAGTATGAACAAGTATAGAAGGGGCATAAATAGATGTCTTAGTATCAAGCACATGTGGAGGTCTCTCCAAGAAAGTGTCACTTTCAAATGAAGATTTTAGATCTCCATACATCTAAGTAATGATTGTCCAAGCAGTGAATTTGCACTCTATGTGCATTATGCTATATAATAAAAAATCAAAATTATGGTACCAATGATTCCAAGGAGGTGTTTCTCATTGTCAAACCATTCAACTTTCTAATATCTATCACTTGGTTCAAGAACAAGTCCATGAAGATAGGGTAAAAGACCATGCATGATGCAGTGATTCTTGAGCTCTTTTTTCTAGGACACAGTTCTTATGATCCAAAATAATAGAATAGTGTGCACAATGACAAGAACACATGATGAAACCCTAAAATTAGTTATAAACAATGCACCACCCCCTAAGAAAACACTCAATCAAGAGATCCCCCCAACAAAATATAATTATAGCACTTTATACTTAGTGTATACATATAATTGTCACTTGCCAAATGTGTAATAGAGAACTTGATCTCAACAAATTATAAATGCTAAAGAGGCTAAAGTACTAAAACTAAAATTTTGATGTAGAATGAGAACAAACTAAATTTATGACTATGAAGTATGCAAAAATTCATGCACTTTAAGAGACAATGCTTGAAAAGGATTTTGTATAAGTCCAAACAAATCCTTAGAAGTTCTCAAAATGAGAATGAGCCATGAACACCTCTAAGAAACTACAACTTTTGAAAAAAATTGACACCAAAATCATGAACCATTAATATCACTATGAAGCTCTCAAAAAATTAGCCCAAATCAAAAATGCTCAAAAATTGGAGCTTAGATACTAGTGAATGAAGCTCACAAATTCAGGGTACCAAAATCAAAATGCAAACAAAGATAGTGTAGGTTGGGAGGAAGGGCCTGTTGAGGCAGTGTTAATGTCACCAAACTAGAAATTGTCCTCCTCTACCTAGAAAATTACATGTCACTAGAAAACCACTTACAAGCAAAGATAATGGAATACTCCTCAAGTCTCAAAATTGCTAGTAGAAATTTGGAAAACTATCTAGAAGTACTAAAACCGCCATCAACAACATTGAAACTGCCTTCTACACCATAGGAAACCAATTTTAGGGGGGTTGTATGGTGCAGGAGCACCAAGAGATTCAAGGAGATTCACATGAATTTTGTCTTGTTTCATGTTGTTCATGTTGTCATATGGTCCTTGAGATCATGTTGTAATAAGGTCCTTGAGACCATTCTTATCCATCTCATTTCATGTTAGCATATAGGACAGTCTTAGCATTTAGGACAGTCTTGTCTTGTAATTGAGGACAGTTATGGCAGTCTTGTGAACAATAATAGTATGATGATGTGTTGTAGGCCTTGTCAAAGGCTCTTTCTCTTGTAACAAGGAGTTTGAACATTTGGTTACACTCCTTAATCATGTAAACACACATGTAGTTGCATATAGAGACAAAAGAAGGCAGTTCGGTGGTTACAGGGCAGTTTGTGGCCTCCCACCAATCCAAACTACCTCTCCATTCAGTTGTATGGTCAAGCATATGTTGAATAGGATCTTGAACATGTTCATGGCATTGTAGAAAGAAGTTTGGAAGAGAAACAAACAAGAAATCTCAGTTTTCTACCCATTTTCCTGTGTAGTTCGATGTTCTAAGCCATACCCTGTTCTTGTACGGATGAATTATAGAAAGAAATGGTGTTGGAAAGTTAGTAGGGTGAGTTAAGATTCTAATGCACTTTGTTTGAGTTCTTAAAACATTTGTATAGCATAGGTATTTGCATTTTCCTGAAACCGGTCTGATAAACCCTACTTTAGGGTTTTGACAGCAAATTGCATATTTCTTCCCATTCCACTGATGTAAAACCATCTAGATCAATGGAATGGACTTCCTTGAGTTTTTTTCAATGTATTATGTGAGATTCTTGGGCAGAGAAGTGGATTTGATGAAGTTTGTTTGAAGAGACCTAGCAAACCCATGTGTTAGGTGCATCCTAAGGGGAACAACATAGTCTAGTTTTGCCACAGTCGACTTTGAGGACTTAAAACCCACAAAATCTTTGGCTTTACCATGCCTTTGACATGTTCCAATTGTTTAGAAAGTTTTGTGAGTCAAAACAAGGGTGGTTGCTTTGTAATTTAGGCCTAATTGAGCTAGTTGAAGTGGGACAGTCTGGAAGAAAGTGCCATATGTTCCAAAACAACCCAATGCATGTTCTTGATATGTTGTTAGGCTTCCAAAAGGGTATCTTAAACCTTTCTTGTCTACCCTAGGAAGTGTCCTGATTGGAAGATATCCTCTGACAAATCTAAAAATAGGCCTAGAAGGAGATAAGACAGTTTGCAAGGGAGTTACCATGTGTGCAGTCATAAAGTCCCAAAGGATGGTTTGTATTGAGCCTGCAAGGTGTTAGGAAGCCCTCCAAATGTCTGCCTCCAAAAGATTTAATGGTTTGTATCAAGAACCAAGTGAGCCTTTAGTTTAGGATTGTCAAACTACATCCAAATCTGCCTAGTTTCCTTTATCCTCTACATCATTGTAGGGGGGTTGATGGTTATCACAATAAGTCATATCATTAGTGGTAAATGGCCTCCATTAGTGGGGATTTCTCCTACTAGTAAATCTATTGACTATCTAGAGTGGTTTGAAGCATTGAGCTTGTCAATACTCTAGTGCCATAGGGGACATGGGGGGCCCCTCACTTGTAGCACCTTGTATGGGTAATGCAAGTATGAGGGTACTCCATGCACCCTATTTTTAATAAAAACTTGTGATATAAACAAAACTATAGAAAAAATAAATGATTCGCCCTCCCATATATGTTGGTGACACAAGTAGATAATCTCCATATGCTTGAACAATGCTAATATCAGCAAGATGCCAAGAATATGCCACATGGTGTACAATATGTATGGATAGTAGGGAGAAGGAAAATTTTGTAGGGCTCTCTAGACAAAGTTGTCAAAATTTGGAAAACAAAATAGGTGACCCTAGGGTTTTGAGGCACTTTGTATATAATAGCAGAGTTAGATTTGGCCCAAAATGCTTCAGAAACTAACTGACTTGTGAATTCCCACAAGAAACTCCCTCCTTCAAACCCTTGTAGATTTCACCTTTGAGGCCCCATGTGAATAAAATGAAAGGCAAAACCAACAATATCATATCCTCTAGACACAATGGCATGATTTATTAGTTGTTACACCATTTACTAGATGAGCATGCAAAATAATGCCACAAACAAAACCCCTGATCCACAAAGGAGATGGGCCATATAAGATTCTGGAATGGTACATAGATTTCTTTGATACCATGTAAGATTGTACCATCTCTAATACCATATAATATTTTATGATAGGGCAAATGAACTTAAATTCTAGATGACACAAACCAGCCATAAAAGCCAAATTGCACATGACAACTAAAGATTAAATATCTAACACATGACTATTTCATTAGACTAAGGACGCAATTGCAAACATACAAGATGAATACCAGATGGATTAGACTTATGCTCAATAAGAGACAGAGGTCGACATTTATAGGGTATGTCACTAAGAGGTGTGAATGTATCACCAATGTTTGATAAAACAAAGTACAACCAAACTAGGAAAGTATAACCACAATTATTAAATGCACAATGCATATTACCTCCCTAAGTGGATGCCTACTTATGTGTAAGGGAGATATTACCCACTTAAGTAGATTCCTACCTAAGTAAGTTTATCTTATCTTGGGTGTATAATCTACACTAAAGTGATTAATTAAATGCAAGAAATAAAATGCACCAACACATTCCTTTGTTTTGTTGGATGTATTTCAATTTCATTTTGTAGTTTGGATGAGGGCCCCAATAGATTCCCTCACTTTACCTATAAAAATCTATTCTTTTATGAAATTTATTTTTCAAATTTGAAAAACATCTTCTTATTGAACTTGCTTCATTGTTATGGTCATGGAAATAATTTCATGAATTAGTGTAGTAATAAAAATAGATAATTAATTCAATCAAGTCCATATTTCATATAATAATAAAAATAAATAATAATTGCATCATTATTTTAGATAATAAAAATAGATTATTAATATAAAATTAATAATTGGGATTTCCACATAATATGTCAAAACACTTCCTTGATATTCTGAGTTACAGTTAATTTATGTTTTTTCTTTAACTGAGATAGTTAACAATCTCGTACTTCTCCTCTTGGTTAGAAATGAAATATAAGTCATTCATGTGTGGTAAATTCTAAATATTCTTATAAATGAATTCAATGCACAAAATAAAAAGTAGACAAGGGTGCTTAAAAATCATTCATTATTTACTTTGAGTTGTTATGGGATTTTTGGTTTTTGCTCATGGATTGCCAACACTCCCTATTGCCACTTTTGAGTAACACCAAGGAAAATGATGTATGTATTTTTTAACCATTATTGTTAAGGGCCTTGGAGGTTCCTCCATTGTTTATGTGGATGAAATCTTGGCAGCATTTACACTAAATAGAAAATGCTTGTGAAGATCATGTTTGTTAGGAATTAAGGTGTCTCAACCTTTGCAAATTCCTAATGTTGTATTTATTTATCCCATGTTGAGTTGGCATAGTCGGCACCTTGTGTACATGTAGCAGGCTAAATTTTGGTGACTTTGGCAGCCGCAGATTCCCCCTTGAATAATTAACGGGGGTTTGGGGGTAGCACCCCCAAGACAGGGTCAAGGGGTGGAGCCCCTTGCGGGGTCCAGGGGTAGCGCCCTTGGCGCGCTCCCTATCGCGGTACAGGGCAGGGTCGAGGGGAAGCACCCCCGAAACCTCAAAGGAATTTTATTTAATGACAAGTGTCAATAAGTATCTTTGCACGAGAGAAAGGCATCTTTGGGCAGTCAAGGGAGGTTATGACAAGTTGTAAGAGGAATAAGATATTTTTAGTCAGTGTATGACAGATTCTCTTACAGCTGTAAGTGCTGTCAGTTATGACGGATTCTATGATAGTTGTAAGGTGTGTAAGAGCATCTGTCATAGCCTATTTTGGGACAAGGCACCCACATTAGGATGGGATGTTCGACAAGTGTCCTTAGGTGTGGGTTTTGAAGTATGAGTCCAAGATGGATGCCCATCTCTAGAAGGTTCCATATTTGCCTTATAAACTCTATAAAAATAGGTGCTTGGATGAGAGATAAGTAGTTTTTGTACAGGTACTGTTATGCTGCTGGAATATCTCCAAATTTGACATTCAAAGACTTCTGAAAGAGCATTGGCTCTAAAACTGTATTGTAATCTGTTATTGTTTACTGTAATACATTTGAGCTATGTTTTGGAGTGTGGGGTTTTTCACCCGTAAGGGTTTTCCCCACGTATATCTTGTCTCTCTCTCTTCTGTCTACTTTCTATGTGTATGTGTATTGATGCAATATCTCTATTAGATATTCTATGTTGCTGTAGTTGTAAGAATTAAAATTGAATTTGCATACATCTCTCCTCACTAGATTAGTGTAGGAAGCGATTTCTGCACACCTAGCTTCCTTTCAATGTTGACAAAGTTTATTAAAAAAAATCTGAAGAGGACTTATGTAACATTATGATTATTATTTATATTATTGGCAACATACTAGAGATAATGCTAGCATGGTATCTCTTTTTTGTTTGCTTCATGTTTAATGATTTTCCTACACTATGCTAACTTTTTCTCATAAGCTCAATTAGTAATATTGTTTTCTTATCACAATTTTCTTTGCCACTAATATATTTGAGATCAAGGTGATAGAGGAAATTGAATCTAAGTCTAATATATTTGAGATCAAGGTGATGGAGATGTAGTTAAAACCTTGTTTTAGATTTTACTACTGTCATAAAACATTTCAAATCAAATCTTGCATTGATTCATAGCATACTTCTCATCCTTCCTTTAAAAATCTTACATATTCTTGGAAAAAGTACATATAAAGCTTGCATTTTGGTAAAATATTGCATTAGGGTTTAAAAACATTATCTTGCATGATCATTACTAGTTACATTACACATTTATTAAATTTGATTTTGCATAGTGATATTAGTTTCAATTTAGCAAAATACTTTATATCTTGTTGAATTTCAACAATGTCTGATTTCCTTTTACAAGACTAATGCATATGATGCATCATTTAGTAGTGATGACTTCAATATGTTAAATGAAGCCCTAGATGACTTTATCTCTATGGAAAATTCCACTATGACTCCTATTGCTATAGGTTAGGACCATGCCCTAGATCTATTCTCTAATACATGTGCTAGTAACCTAGTTTTGTCTATTTCACCTTATGATCTTTCTCCCAAAGTTGTTCCACTTGTGAGGACATCTTGACTCAAGAAGATGAAATCATTGATACATTCCTTAACATCAACCTACCCTCTCTTCATTCCAATTCCATCCCTCTAGAATATGAAGCATTTGTGGATGAAGAGCCTCCTCTCAAAAAGGATCATCTATGGGTAGATAATAGGTATTCATCTAATAATCACATGGTACATGAGGCTTCTATGGCTCATCTTATGGATCTCCCACCTTTGATTGGTTGTTTAAGCACTTTGGACATCACTAAAGAAGTGAAGACCCTTGATCTTCCTCCTTTGGTTGAATGTTCAAGTACCTTGGATATCTCTAAAGATGTGAAGACCATGGATAGTCTTCCTTTGGTTGCATGTCCAAACCCCTTGGACATCACTAAAGATACAATCATCAACAATTCTCTTAACAACACTTTACCTTCCACTCCTTCCAATGATCTCCCTTCAAAAGATGAAGCATTGGTGGATGAAGAAAGGTCTCTCACATTAAATCCTTTAGGGATGGATATTGAGACTAATCAAAGTAAAACCAATGTTAATTCAATAATTACTAATGGACTTATCCCACCCACTAAAGGAATAGTGGATAAGTGTACTAATGTTCCTAAACTCATTGTGAATGGGGCACCTAATGTGCCTTCTCACTTCAAACCGGCGATTATGGTTCAAGGTGCTCCAACACCACCTCGACCCTCGAGTTACATTCTCAATTTTGCAAAATAAATTACTCAAGGAAATCAAGTGTATCAAAATATGATATATCCTCAGATGATAGACATGGATTATTTGCTAGGAAATATCCCATTGAATCAGGTAAGTATTTCTCCCTCATTAAGCCTCACTCATTGTAGCACCTATTCTAGTTGCTCACAAGGGTGGCCTCCTCCTAGATATATATGTTGTTAGTATTGTGTTGTGTTCCCCCGTATTATGTTAAATGTTGTTTACATCTCCTTGGATGACCCTTGATACTCTTGTAAGCTCAAGGATACAAGGAGACCACCTCTGTTGTAATCCCTCTTCTATTTGTTTCTCTATTCTTCTATTCTCCTCTCTCTTATTGTAATTGTTGTGTGTGATGCCTTGGGGGCATAACATTGTGGAAGATGTCTTGGGGGTATTTTCTCATGTTGTGAACCTAAGTCACTTGTGTCTCCTCTCTCATTTTTTTGTGTTTTCATTCTTCAGTGACTCTACTAGTCAACGGATGACAAAAACAAATAAAACTAATAAGGATCATGTGTCCCTACAACAAGAAAGCAAAAATGGGCCTAGTCCATCTATGAAGATGGGGTTGATATATTACTAATGCTTAACTAGTAGAATCACCTCGTGTTGTGATTCATGTTGTGAAATTTTTTGTAACAAACCTTTGCAATACTCTAAATCTGCTTCTATACACTTTGGATTGTTTTGTATCTCACCTTGTAGCTACACTCAATTCTGAGAAACCTGCAGTATAACCTAACAGCTATACTCAGTTTTGAACCTACAAGTGTAGCCTTGGTCTATTAAGTGATATGATAAATGATTTCTATATAAGTTTCATGAAATAATTTGATTGTTATCTTAGATTAGATTTTCTAACCAAATCTTATATATTGTTGATTATGTTAGTAAATGATATTGATCTATTTGTGGGAACATTTGGCGATTGCAAGTACATGTCACTTCGGGGTATGGGCTTTGAGAAAGCTCTTGTTCCCTTGTGTGTTTTCACTTCACCTTAAATGTGATTGATATCGGCAAGCGGGATCAACCACTTTAAGGTGGGAGCATATATTGTGGTTGATTATTTTATATATGGATAAAGTGTGTTTGTGTATGTTTCCTTTTCACTGGAAGGTGTCTCCATGATGTAGGTGGGGTTGTGTACTTCGTGGAATTTTGCGTATACCTCATTTTCACTGTAAGGCATCTCTGTGATACAGGTGGGGTTGCATACTTTGAGCATGCTTCCTTTTCACTATAAGGTGTCTGCAGATGCGGGTGGGGTTGCATTTTAAAAGCCCTTCTATGAAAGGCGGGATTGTGTCATCCCTTGAGTGGTTGCACATCAGTTTTAAAAAGTCCTCTATGGAGGCAGGGTTGGATCTTGAGTTTTTCACCCTTAAACATGTCTTTGGTAGTCATGGTAGCGTAGCTCAACCATCAAGTGTGTTTGGCGTGTCTTAGATAGTGGAGTGTAGCGATGAGCTCCTCCTGATTGCCCATGTTTGCTATGTACAATACGTATAGTGTGTTAACGACATACTATATGGCACTCATGTATTCTGTTTGTTTTTCGTGTCTTCCATGTGTTTTTTTGTGTTTTGTGTGGTGTAAAGGTGCGTAGCGATGAGCTCCCCTCACGCCATATGTTTTTCATGTTTTGTGTGGTCTAAAGGCACATAGCGATGAGCTCCCTCCATGTTGTGTTATGTATAGTTAGGATTATATATATATATATATATATAATTGTTTAAATCATGTCTTTTATGTATTGTGTGACTGCATTCATGTCTTCTCTGTGTATTGTGTGCTTCATTGTCTTCTCCGTGTATTGTGTGCTTCCATACTGTATTCACTGTGTTTTATGTGATTGTCAAGTGTTTTCTTATGTTTTCCTAAGCTTGGGGGCTAGAAATGGTCCTTCAAACTTAGGGTGTGTCTCCATTCTTGCGTTTGATGTGTTGATATGCTTCAATTGTACTTTAATGTATGTATTGATCATAAGATCATATACACATTGAAGTGGGTGCTAAATGTTATGGAGTAAAAAGTGGACACATGCCTTTTTACCTCCTAGTTATCTCCTTGGTCCCTGTGATAACATTATACATGCAAAATATGTTGGCAGATGGTCAGCGCTCCCCGTGGGATTCGTGACATGGACTAACTGCCCCCTGTGGATTCATTAACTTTGGTGCTTGTATCAGAAATTGACAGGTCAACCTTTTGGTTTAACGGCAATCGTGGGCCAACAATTGGTATCAAAGTGAAAGGTCACAAGTTTGAATCCCCCTGGGTAACATTGGGGAGGAGTTTGTTAGTAGATGGTCAGCGCTCCCTGTGGGATTCATGACATGGACTAACCACCTCCTGTGGATTCATTAGCTCTAGCACTTGTATCATAAATTGATAGGTCAACCTTTTGGTTTAACGGTAATCGTGGGCCAACAAAATATTCATCCTGATGCAAAATCCCTAAAATAGATGTAAATTAGGAACTAGGGGCCCATGATTTACCTTACCCTAGACCAAAAAGGTGCCTTGGGACTTGGGTGCCCATGATCAAGTCCTCCCTCATTGGTCGGGGCCAATTTCAATACATGTCGGCATAGGACCTTTAAAAAGGTTTCCCTTTGTTGGCTTTCTTGATTTAATTCATGAATGTTAGTGGGAAATCATATATAAGTGATTTTTTGAATTCTATTGGAGACCACCGAATCCAGAATCACCATTTGTAAATATCACCTTCACAATGCGAGAGAAGCACAAGGCTATTTCACCAGAAGAATGAAAATGTATTGAGATGCAAAAATATTGTACATAGCCTTGCTTATAAATGCAAGGTGAAAACTAGTAAAAATATAATCGGCAACAACTAATTATGAATGCACCAAAATCTAACTACCAACTAATATATAATATGCACCTAATAATGATGCCTAAATATAACTTAAGCAAAGTAAATAGATTAAGTCCTATTTACTCTAACACCCCCCCTTAAGTACAACTTAGGGAGTATTATGCAATATGAAAAAGATGCAATATGGGTCACGGCTACACAACCATGTTAGGTACCCATTTACAATACAAAATACAATGCAATATAATGCAATCTCTAACAAATCAAAGAAAAGGAGAAAAACCCTATGGGAGAAAACTCCTCTCCAAAAGAGAGAAAATAAAAACAAAATGATGCATGGATGGAGGACTCGATAACACCCCCCAAGGACTACATACATCATGTATATACAATCAATGATCCTCTCATAGGAAGGAAAGAAGGATACTACATAGCCCCCCCATAATGAATAATGTCCTACAGAAATGGTAAGTGTTTGAAGGCAAAACATAGTACAATGCCTATAAATAACATTTCTTCCTTTGGGAAGAAGATAAACCAAGTACAAATGCAGGAATGCTTCCCATTCTGGATAGGAATTAGCAAGTGAAATCCAAATGTAGGATGATATTGTCTCTAAAATATGCTCATGTGTCACTAAGACCTTGGAAGATGATGCCATGAATCAATCAGGAACATGCCCAATCACAATAGAAAGTGACAAACAAGGTACCACTGGAAACTAATTTTGAACATTCTCCAAAGGTAGAGATGGAGTGACAACAGTTGTACCACAACTATCATCAAATAGGAAAATTAATCCTTCAAATGTGTCTTCCAAGTCTGAAATGTGAGATTCCATGAACAATGAACCAATGTCCAACAAATAGGAATCCTAATCAGGAAGACAATGATAATCATGTTGCTCATGAATGATGGAAGTACTTAGTGAAGGTGGATCAACTATCTCTGAAATAGAATCAAGAACCTTTGAAGCAACTGCAACCTCATCTAAAGTCTCAAAAACTTCCAAAGGATCACAAGCATGGTTCATCTTCCTTGAAGAATAAAGAGGCACATTGGAATTGGAAAGAGGATCATCGAGACATGGCGGAGTATCATGATCTCCATATGATTCTTGAATGTAAGTCCAAAGAGCATAAGGGCACTCAAAATGAATAAGTGATTCCAAAAGGTCATCATCTACATGCTCAAAAATAACTCTAAAGACTTTATCCCTATAGCCTTTCCAAATACTATACTCACAAGGTGTGCCTGGAATAGGAACATCATTATAAAAATATGACAATAGATTATGCTCACTAAGATGAGTGAGTATAAAATCACTCCATTTCCTAAAGTTCCCTTTCTCTAAAGAAAAAACCATTATAACTGATAATTCTTCAAAATTTTCAAAGATAGTGCTTTCACAAGTATAAAAACCTCCAAAAAAGAATTATAAGGTTTAAAAAATTGATTTGGTACAAAATTTGGACCATTCGAGGTCGATGAATTGGCAATTTATGTGCCAACAAGCTAACCTGCTAAGCACCATGATGCACGTGAGAAGTATTCTACAGGCACAAAGCACACCAGAAACCACACGTGAGAGAGAGAGAGACAATACAGCTCCACGTGAGCCTCTATTCACACTTTGTTGAGAGAGTGACTAGCTATTTCAATAGCCAGAATCCTTATCACTTCAACAATGTGGGACTAAAGTCCCAAATCAATCTTCAAAACAGTGCCGAAAGGACGCCTAATGGGCCCACCACACACTACACATGGATCAAAAACCCTAGATAAATATTGTTGCAACTTTTAAAATGAATAAAGTATGTGCCAAAGATGTATATCCGCCAAAGTTTGAAACTGTATGCTACAACTTGGGCGTTAAGGAGTTTATCACAAGCCTGAGATGTTGTGGACCAGCATTAATGAGGCTGGTGAGACCAGCGCGGCCATAAAACTTTGCAAGAAAAATTGTGGCATTTGCTTGAGACTCGGTGTTCTTTATCCACTCCAAACAATGCTTGATGCTACAGTTCTCACTGCAACCTTTTCTCAATAGGGGCCTAGTGAGCAAGTGAAGGGCTTGATAGCATGGGGGATAGGCATGGGTGTCTTATTGACTTTGATTATTGTTAGAAACAAATCAGTCCCCATTAACTTGGAATAAGTGTGAAGAGGGTCGCATCTTGGAAGGAGGAATACAAAGGCAATACCAAAAATGAGCCTCCAAAGACTCCTCTCTCATTTATAGCTGGTGGAATGGCAAACAAGGTAGGTATAAACTTAGTTGATTGAGGTTGCAAACCTTGAATGCAAAAAACTTCCCAAAAATAGAGATCAACAAGTAATAGGTGAAATAGAAATTAAAAAAAAAATTCAAACGTCAAAAAAAATCAATCCACCAAAAAAAATTGCAAGCAAATAATCTCAATCTCACCAAAATCTCTGATAAAAACTCTCACCAAAAGGAGGGCAAAATGGGAGGTTTTGATACCATGTTGGTGGAGACCACTGAACCCAGAATCACCATTTGCAAATATCACCTTCACAATGTGAGAGAAGCACAGGACTATTTCACCAGAAGAATGAAAAATGTATTGAGATGCTAAATATTGTACATAGCCTTGCTTATAAAAGCAAGGTGAAAACTAGTAAAAATATAACTGGTAACAACTAACTATGAATGCACAAAATGCAACTACCAACTAATATCTAATATGCACCTAATAATGATGCCTAAGTAAAACTTTAGCAAAGTAAATAGATTAAGTCATATTTACTCTAACAAATTCATTTTGAGTTAAGAGGGATATAGAGAACTTATGATCTTGGAGCAAAGAGCATTCAAAGCATTCATTGTGTTATTGTTGCATATTTGTGTTTGTATTGTGTGTGTTGTTGCAGATTTGGAATCATCATCTATCTCCTTATGAGTTGAAGGATCTTAATTCTCCTAAGGGCTTCACCTCCGAGGTGATATCATTGTTATTTGAATCATTCTATCATCTTTTTGTTTAGCCTCTACCTTTCTAGGGCACACACTCTCTATCATACAACAATGTTGGGAAGCTTGAATGCTATCTCAGGATTTGACTGAGGCAAGTCCCTAAACACCATAACCCCCAAACCCCTTTTCTTCTTGTGTGTAGGTTATAGGTGTGAGATCTAGAAAGGTGAAGGTATAGGAAAGTTGAGTAACCAAAAGAGTTTCGAAAGCATTTTCAAAATATTCCTCTGCGGAAGACTTGGGCACCTACAAAATAGTCTTCCTGCCAAAATCGACATCAGAACTGGTATCAGGACACTCTCTGTGACATTTCTCCAGTTTTTAGTTTTTGAAGATTCTAACTTGTAGGACTTGGGCACCCGCAAAATAGTCCTTTGACTTTCTAGCTTCTGGGACATAGGTTATGATATCTCTCTGCTTATCTTTGTGCATTGAGATTCTAGGTTTTAGTCATCTTCTATCTATTACAAGTTGACTATCTTAGAACTAGGGTTTTATGCATACTTGACAAAGGGTTTGATAAAAATGCTTGGTTAAATCTGATCTTTCCATAGCACTCTTGAGCACAAGATCTGTAGCTAAGTCCACCTCCATTTGGTAGTGATTTGGCTCAGTCTTGTCCTTGAATGTTATTATGGAAGAGGGTTTGATCTAGTGTGTATGCTAGTCTCTTCATTCTCTTTTTCATACATAATAGGAGGAAATTGAATCTGCACTCAAATATAAGCCATTATCTCCATAAATTGTTGACCATTGATATTGTTATCATGAGTTTGATAGCATGGGCTCCATCATGTCCCAATCTTTGAGTTTGGTGTAGATAAGATTTTAAAAAGTGGGGCCTTTGCTTTTGTGTTTCTATGATTTGTGGGTTAGCCTTATCATTGGCTTTGTCCCACGATGAAACAATCAAAGGCAATAGAATAAATGTTTGGGTTGGCTTTGGAATACAAATATATTAGTATCCCCTATTCATAATTAAAATAAGCATATTAGTCCCAAGTGTAGACCAAACGGTTGAGCCATTGAAAGACACAGATAATGGTCACAGGTTTGAAACCTAATTTTCCCACTGTATACATTAGGGGTAACATGTACATCTTAGAGGTTATAGGGGGCTCAGCATGTGGTGTCTAAAGCCACCTCTTTAGGCTAGCTACAAGTCACTAGGCTCCTGATTCCTCTAGTTAATAAATAAATAAATAAAAGCATATTTATGAGGTTAATTTAATCCACCATGTATGTTAATTTAGAGTACAATAGATAGATTGTGATTCTTAGGGAAATGTGGATAGATTGAAAGTATGTCTAACATGAAGAACATGATCCATCCCAAAGTGGATTGAATCCCTTCCATATTATTTAAGGGTGGAAGATTCCAATGGTAGCATAATTTAATTCTAATGTTATCCTCTCATTTAGAAGAATGCTCATGAAAAAATGTTTCATCCCCTCAATCAAATAGACCATAATTTCCCATAATTTTCAAAATGAATTCATGTTCTTCCATGTTTGAATTGTTATCAAAAGCATGCTCTTAAATAAGCTTTGTACATAAAAATTTTAATTTTTGCATTACTCTTCTTCCCTTACCATGGAAACTCTCTTTTCTCCCTTTACTAGGATTCTCTTTTTCCCTTACCATGGTACCTCTCTTTTTCCCATTTGCTAGGATACTTTTCTTCCCTTATCTTACCTTCCCAACCCTCCTTTCTTAATCATTTTTTATACCTTAATATCTTTTTATACTTATTTTATTAATATAAATTAATTTATATTTATTATGTATACTATTTTTTTATTGATTTTACTATTTTATTATGTATTTCACCTATTTTGTTAGTACTCATTGTTATACTTCTTAATTGTTAGGAAAGGTGTCTCAGCCTTCCAACTACATAAGGTTACTATTCTTCCTAGTTTTGGTCTTTTTGAATACCCTTTATCTTGAAGAATGGTTTAGAACTTTCAAAGTTTCCAAAAGGGTTCAAAATGGCAGGGCTTACTATTTTTAGTAACTCTTCATTTGAGCTCAAATGGACCTAAAATTTTTCCAAAAGGTGCGGAAATGCTAAATAAACATCTCGGGTGAGTTTTGACTCAAGATCATACCTAGATTGTGAGATATTAAAGTTTCTATTTTTTGAAAGTGTCAGAAAAAGTTTTGAACTTACTTTTGAGGCACTTAGAGGTCCCTAAATGCCCCAAAAGTTTTCATAACTAGCAAATAGGGTTATATCTTATAGATCTCTTCACAAGCTTTCTGATGCATTAAACGATTCGTCAATAGGACACACGAATCAAAAGTTATGACCTCCGGAAGTTGTACCTCCTATTTTAGAAAATATGAGAAAACATGTTGGACACTTAAAAGAGTTGTAAAGGGGAGAGTTACATGTGTTAATGTGTGATTTGGCACATCACAAGGCATCTTTGATTGGAGATAATTTGGGCACCACTTTTGGGTGGTTTTTTTGCTCATAGTTTTGTAATTACCGTTGATGGTTTACTGTATTATATCTCCTATATATCAAGAGCTTGAGATAGAGGTTGTGTGTAAGAGTCTTATAGATGTTGAGTTACCTCTAGATCTCTGGTTGATTATACTCCTATGAAATCTTGCTCTGCAATTATATTGCAATATTCTTGATTCCTAAATAATATATTGGGCGGCTTTGGAGTGTGGGGTTTTTTACCTGAAAGTGTTTTCCCCACATATATCTTGTGTTGTGAGCATTGTACTTGTTTTTGATGTGTTGTTACCTTTCTATCAATGTACATCTCATAATCTGTAAATGTAAAAGATAAAAATTTGCATAAATCTTTCCTCAGTATATCAATGTAGGAAGTGTTTCTGCATACTTTGCTTCCTTTTAGTTCGTATCAGAGCCTGATCACCTTTGGTTCTACTTGTTGGGTAGAGGGTTTTTTGAGCTGATCTTAATTTGAGTGGGAGCTTGTGCAAATTATTTTGAAATATTTATTGCAGAAAAGAGATGGCGAGCACATCTGGGAGGTTTTATATAGAGAAGTTCAATGGAGGCAACTTTGAGTTGTGGAAACCCAATATGGAGGACTTATTGGTGGATAGAGATCTATGGCCCGCAATATTTGGAACCATGCCATCGGGCATGAAACAAGAAGATTAGGATCTAATGGATCAGAAGGCTAAGGGTCTGATAAGACTCTGTTTGGCTGATTTGGTGCTCCTAAATATCCATGAAGAGAAGACTGCAAAAGATCTTTGTAAGAAGCTTGGAGATGTTTATCAAGCTAAATCCCTGGTAAACAAGTTATTCCTGTGAAATAAGTTGTATTCTCTGAGGATGGAAGATGGAGGAACTGTTGCTGATCACCTGAATACATTCAATATGCTTGTTGGCCACTTGACCTATGTTGGTGTGAAGATGGAGGAGGAGGATCGATGTATGATATTACTATGTTCCATTTGTGGGATCACCTTGTTATGGCCATTGGGAGTACCACCACCACCTTCAAGATGGATGAAGTGGTTTCTTCATTGTTGTCTAAAGAGATGCAGAGAAAATATTTTGAATCTACTAAGGAGGCTCTTGTGGTTCATGGTAGATCTAAAGAGAAGGAAAAGAAAAAGGATAAGAAGGAAGATCCAAATCCAGTGGGAGATCTAAGTCTCCTGAAAATTCCAAGGCTCTGTGTTGGAACTATGGAAAACCTAGTCACTTCCACAAGGATTGCAAGGAGGAGAAGAAGAAGAACTATGATTTAGATTCTGACAAGTCCTGTCAAGATGATGGAGAAGCATTTGTCGCTACCTTGGCAATGCATGCATCAAAAGATGTGTGGCTTATTGAATACAGTACATCCTTTCACATGACCTCTCATCGGGGTTGGTTTTTGAAGTATGAAGAATATGATGGTGGGAAGGTGTACTTGGATGATGATTCTCACCGGAAGATTATTGTTCATTGAAGAGTCTTGATTCGATTCCCTGATGGACAAGTGAAGGGGATCAATGGTGTTTTGCATATCCCTGGTTTGGCACGGAATCTACTATCTATAAGTAAGTTGAATGATGTGGGTGTATATGTTGTTTTCTTGAATGGAGGATGCAAGATGACTAGAGGAGCTATGGTGCTAGCTAAGGGTGTTCAGATTAAAACTCTATTTTAACTTGATGCATGTGCGGTTCAGTGCAATAGTGCCTCTGTTTCAAAGAAGAGAACTTCAAAGTCTTTATCCTCACCATTGGAACCAACAACAAAAATGATCATTGTATCTACTTCTGATGGTCATTCTTTCTGGGTACCTAAAGGTGTTCATTCTATGAAGATGAAACTTCCAACTGAGAAGACAATGTTATGGCACCAAAGGCTTGGTCACATTGGTGAAAATGGTTTGAGGACCCTAAAAAATAAAAATCTTGTTGAGGGTATGAATGATTGTAACCTTGAGTGAGATTTTTGCAAACATTTCATTTATGGAAAACAAAACTGTGTTCAGTTTTATTCTAGTTCTCACAAATCTTCTGAGGTGTTGGACTTGATTCACTCTAATGTATTTGGTCATGTTAATGTTCCTTTGATTTCAAAATCTATTTACTTTGTTTTGTTTATTGATGATTACAGTAGGACATGGGTGTATTTCCTTAGAAGCAAATCTAAAGTCTTTAGTAGATTCAAAGAGTTCAAAGCTCTTATAGAGAATCAGAGGGATAGAAAGATTAAGTGTTTGACGACTGACAATGGTGATGAGTTTTGTTCTGCAGATTTTGACAAGTTTTGTAAAGAACATGGTATTGAGAGGCATAAGACAACTATGTATAGCCCTTAGTAGAATGGAGTTGAGAGAAGATGAACAAAACGTTGATGGAGAGGTCTAGGAGTATGTTAAGTGGAGCTAGCCTTGAACAAGAGTTGTGTGCTGAAGCTATTGCTACCGCTTGTTATCTGGTTAACAAGTCTCCTACATCAGTGCTCATTGATAAGACACCTATGGAGGTGTGGTCTGGTAAAAAGCCTTCATTGAGACACATTCGAGTATTTGGTTGTGAGGCAGATGCACATGTGCCTAAGGAGAAGAGGTATAAGTTGGAGAACAAGGATATGAAGTGTATCTTCATCAGTTATGGCATTAGTGTGAAAGGGTACAAGCTTTGGGATCTAGTAGCTAAGAGAGTTTTGTATAGCATAAGTGTGATCTTCAGAGAGCTCAATCCTTCTTCTATTGCTCAACAGCCAAAGAAAGAAGAGAAAAAAGAGGATATGGTTTAGCTTCCTTCCACCCCTGAGAAATTTGAACTGAAGACATCTGTTGGACCTGATGATGAGGTAGTAGCTCTAAAAGTTCACAAGAAGAACCTCAACCTCAACTTTCAAGGAGGTCCACATGAATAAGGTGACAACCTGATAGGTTTGGTTATTCATTGCATGATTCCAAATGTATTTTTTCTTTGATTTCTAACAATGATGAGACTAGGACCGTAAGGGAGGCTATGGTATGAGTTATGCAGATTCTTGGAAAGAGGCCATGGAAGAAGAGATGGCTTCCTTGAAGAAAAATAATAATTGGGATCTGGTACCCTTGCTTGATGGATGTAAATATGTTGGATGCAAATAGGCGTTCAAAAAGAAGTTTGGTTCAGATGGCAGTATTGAGAAATTTAAGGCAAGGATGGTCACGAAGGGTTATCCCTAGGTTGAGGGAATAGATTATGGTGAGATTTTCTCTCTTGTTACAAAGCTGACATCTATCAAATTATTGTTATCACTTGTTGTAGCATATGATTTAGAAGTTGAACAGATGGATGTGAAGATAACTTCCCTTCATGGTGACTTGGAGGAAGAAATCTATATGTCACAGCCAAAGCACTACATGGTAAAAGGTAAAGAAAATCTAGTTTGCAAGTTGAAGAAGTATTTGTATGGTTTGAAGCAATCTCCTAGGATTGGTACCAGAAATTTGATGCTTTTGTGTTGAGTTTGGGATTTATGAGATTGAAATTAGATCATTGTGTTTATTGTAAAATGGATAATGATCACATTCTCATTATTAGATTATATGTTGATGATATGTTGTTCATTGGGAATGGTAAAAGTTTGATTTCTAATTTGAAATCTAAGTGTTCAGCATAGTTTAAGATCAAAGATCTAGGGGTAGCTAGGCAGATTCTTGGAATGGAAATCAAAAGAGATAGAGTTAATAGAAAACTTAGCTTAGGCCAGAGTAAGTATGTGAAAACCGTGTTGGAAAGATTCAATATGGCAGCTTGTAGACTATTGACAGTTCCTGTTATGATGGGGACAAAGTTATTTGTTGTAGATTGTTTGAAGTCTCCTTTAGAGATGGAGGATATGAGTAGAGTTCCTTAAGCTAGTGCAGTTGGTAGCTTGATGTATTTTATAGTCTGTACAAGATTAGACATTGCACAAGTAGTGGTTGTCCTTAGTCAGTTTATGGCTAATCCTAGATGGGTACATTGGGATGCGGTAAAGAGAGTGTTCAAATATTTGTGAGGTACTTCTAATTATTCCTTATTTTATCATGGTTATCCTACAAGACCTTTGCATTCACTTTGTATTTGAGAATTTGTGGATTCAGATTAGGTAGGTGACATTGACAGTAGGAGATCCACCAATGCTTATGTGTTCACTATGTTTGGTGGTGCTATTAGTTGGATGAGTAAGCGGCAACCTGTGGTTGCTTTGTCCACTACTGAAGTGAGTACATGGAAGCAACTCATGCTTGTAAAGAAGTCATTTGGATTAAGAGACTATGTTCTGATGTTGGGTTTGATGCAGGGAAGATTACTGTTTGTTGTGACACTCATAGTGCCATATGTTTGGCTAAAAACCCTAATATCCACATGAGGACTAAGAATATTAATGTCCAGTACCATTTTTTTCATGACATGGTAGAGGATGGGAAGGTAAACTTGGAGATAGTTGACACTTTGACGAATGTTGCAAATTCCTTGACAAAACTTGTGAGCACAGAGAAGTTTAGATGGTTTTCGGAGTCTATGGGCTTATCGGCCCCTTGCAATTAAATCATGTTGTTGATACTCCATTTGCTCTTGCAAGGTGTTTGATAAGTGGGAGAATGTTAAGAAAGGTGTCTCAACCTTGCAACTACAAAAGGTTACTATTCTTCCCAGTTTTGGTCTTTTCGAATACCCTTTATCTTGAAGAATGGTTTAGAACTTTTAGAGTTTCCAAAAGGGCTAAAAATGGAAGGGCTTACAATTTTTAGTAACTCTACTTTTGAGCTCAGATGGACCCAAATTTTTCTCAAAAGGTGTGGAACTGCTAAGTAAACATCTCGGGTGAGTTTTGACTCAAGATCATACCTAGATTGCGAGATATTAAAGTTTCTATTTTTTGAAATTGTCAAAAAATGTTATGAACTCAGTTTTAAGGCACTTAGAGGTCCCTAAATGTCCCAAAAGTTTTTGTAACTGGGAAATCAGGTTATATCTTGATAGATCTCTTCATATTTTTTGACGCATTAAACGGTTCGTCAATATGACACTCGGATCAAAAGTTATGACCTCCGGAAGTTGGACCTCCTATTTTGAGAAATGTGAAAACATGTTGGACACTTAAAAGAGCTGTAAAGGGGAGAGTTACACTTTTTGGTGTGTGATTTGGCACATCACAAGACATCTTTGATTGGAGATAATTTAAGCATCACTTTTGGGTGGTTTTTTGGCTCATAGTTTTGTAATTACCATTGACGGTTTACTCTATTGTATCTCCTATATATCAAGAGCTTAAGATAGAGGTTTTGTGTAAGAGTCTTATAGATGTTGAGTTACCTCTAGATCCCTATTTGATTATACTCCTGTGAGATCTTTCTTTGCAAGTATATTGTAATCTTCTTAATTCCTAAATAATATATTGGGCATCTTTGGAGTGTGGGGTTTTTTATTTGAAAGGGTTTTCACCACGTATATCTTGTGTTGTGAGCATTGTTCTTGTTCTTGATGCATTGTTACCTTTCTGTTAATGTGAATCTCATAATATGTAATTGTAAAAGATAAAAATTTCCTTTCCTCAGTAGATCTCTCATAATATGCAATAATTTGGTCTCTCAATTCTCACTTTTCTCATCACTCTTATTTTTTTGATCACTCATTTTTTATTCACTCATATTTTAGATTGCTTCCTTCAGAGTTTTGATCCCCCTGACGTTTTTGGCTAGGAAAGATAATGGGTTGAGTGCCACTAAAAGTTTTCACAGTCCAATTGGACTTCCTTTCTACTAAGGAAGAATTGGGAAGTTCTACTTGCAAGCTTCCTTTGAACACTATAGGTTTGAATATTGACTTTACTTAGGCTAGACATCATGAATCATTTAGACGAGGATTAGTGTAGAGCTAAAATCTAGGCATTGATTGGAATCATTAGGTAAGTGAATAGGAGAATAGTGAATGGTAAACATGATTTATTGTGGGATCTCAAAGGCTCAAAAGGTCAACCTATACCTAAGTGACCTTAGACTCTTTACAAAGACAAAAATTAAACAAGAGTATGACACTCACAAAATGCATGATGGAACAAAATGAAGAATGCAAAAATGCAATAAACAATTTTTTTGATCTTTACAAGATTTTGTAATTTTTTGTATTTTTGGAATATTTGAATTTTTTTGGATTTTATAGGTTTTTGTAGTGTTTTGAGATGTTGAACTCTTCTCCTTCCATAATGCACAAGAAGCAAGCATTATTTCTGACGTCTTCCTTAACTATGTCTGGACCTATTCAATTTGGTATGAACTTGGCTTGAAAGTCTTTGTAAGGACACTCGAAGACTTGGTGTAAAAATGTCTTTGCATTTAGTGAGGAGTTTTGTGTACTCATATGTTTCATTGCTTGATGATTTGGCCCCTAGCTTTATCATTTTCTATTCTTGTATAGTTTCATTTCTTGTTTTGAACTTTTGAGGGGCAAATGAGGTTTGTGTTGACTCTCCTAGTTTCTGTGTGGGTTTTGGTTCTTCTTTTTGTTTAGTGATGGTCTCAACTATATAGATTCTCATATCTGGCTCAATGGGAATGGTTACTAAGTTGTATGAAGCATAAGACATTGTTGAGTGGAGATTGAAGGGGAATTCTGTTGTTTCCCCCTTCCTTATACATTTGAGGTCTTGGCTACGTTTGTAATTTGTTTTGATTTCTCTCATTTAACAAAAGTCTTGACTTTTGGGTCACTAGTGATTTCCATGGTCTTTCCCTTATTTTTAACTTATTCAACTCTATAAACGCTGAAAGGATCAGGATCTCCTTTGATGACGTGGGTTTTTCCCATGTGTGAGAAGTGTATTTCTTAAAATAATGTGGAGGGAATAGCCGTCATCCTATGGATCCAAGGCCTTCCTAGGATCATGTTGTAAGTGGTTTCTTCATTTATGACATAAAATTTAGTTGGGAGGGTTTTGGGACCGAACGTGATTTGAAGATTGACCCTACCCATGGTTTGAATGCTTGGGTTATCATGAATTCTAAGGATGGAAGTTTGTTTTGTGATTTGAGTAATGTCATAACCTAGTCTTTAAAGAAGAGAGGAGAACTTTCCTCCTTCGTGTGATAAAATGTGCAATCGACTCATTGGCTTTTTATTTGATTGTTAAAAATTCTTGTATTCTTGTCTTGACCAGTTTGTTTATGTTGAAGGCAGCAACAAATTGATCAATGAGTTGCCTAAAAGAGTGGATCAATGCTTCTAGAATCTGATAGTACCAATCTAGAGCAATACCCTCCAAAGTCTTTGGAAAAATCTTTGCTACCACCCCATCCCAAGGAAGGTGTTCTCGCACTACTATGATGTAAGCCTTGATATGAGAGTTGGTGTCACCCTCTCCTTTAAATTTTGAAAGCTTGGGGAGGGGATGTGGTAATATGACCTGACGAATGTTGTAGTCAAGAGGCTCCTTTAAATACTCAAGGTATGTTCCTAAGAGGGGGTTATGTGTAGAGGGTTTTGTTCCTCCAAACATTAGCCCTTCAAATGGACCTCATTGTATTTGTTGAAATGGTATGCAAGATTGTTGATATCCTAAGAAGTTGGATAACTAGATGGTGTCATGTTTATGTGTTAAAAATTGGGTGGGATCGTTTGTGGTTAATTTTGTGTTATAGGAATCCCACCTATTTGATTGAGACTTGTCATGTTGGATGGTGAGGGAAAAGGAGGCCTGAATGTTTCGTGGAAGTTTGGATGAGGGGGATTTTGTGTTGCCCCCTAGTTTGATTCAATCTTGTCAATGAAATGATTTCCCTGTGCCCTAGGTTTTTACTCAATTTTGTTTTGGCAATTTTGTTCAACACTCTAGCTCAAGGGTCTCGATTCGTTGAACCAAAATTTCTATAAAGTCTATAGGTGAGGCTTTGTCCATTCTTTGAGTTTTTCACCTTGAGATGGATTGCTTTGCATTGGAGTTTAAGTGACCCCACTTGTTCCTTTTGATAATACTTGACATGTCATGGGTCTTTTATCTTGATGTGCTACACAGGGGCGGTTTGTGCCCCCCAAGCTTCTTGTAAGCTTTTCTTTTGATGGCTCACCTCATTGTTCATTTGGGTGGCCATTTTTGTATGGATTGTTATGGGTTGGTCTATGTTGTGGGGATCTTGTTGGATCCCCTTTGAGTCTTTCAAGTTTGATTGATTTGATATTGAAGCAATTGGATCTGAATGTGTGCTAGTTTCATTGGAGGGGCAATTCCCTTGAACCTTGTGTAATTTTGTCCTAGTTTTGGGGTGTAGGAAAAACCATGAAATGAAGATGGACATGAATGATGAGAATGGAATGAAAGAAGCACACAAAAATGCAAAAGATCCCATTAGAAGTTTTTATTTTTCACGTCAGTTTCACCAAAATATGTGGTGAATCTAACATCAGGTGTAAAAATGGTGATGAATAAATCTTTGAAGTTGAAACGCAAACCACTCACCCTAGAAGGATTTGTAGTTCACATCGAGTTCACCAAATAATGTACACTCAAAAATAGGGCTCGGTGGCCTGGGGCAGTTGAGTCATCTTTGGCACACACACAAACCCCTCTCCTTGCCATGGGATGAACCTCCATGCCACTCTCACTCTCGTGGAAGTAGCCAGTTGAAAGGAGGCGAGACATGGGGGCGGTCTGGCTAGTTTGAGAGTTGGACTTCATGAAGAGTGGTTGGCTAGTCCTAGGGCCTTTCTTGTGTGTTTGTTTGGATGTGGTGTTTTGTGACCATTGTTAAAATAACTATATGACCAAAGAGTCACTAGTCATTGTTCTTTTGTTTGGATTTCTAAGGTTCCAGCACTATGTAGGTTGACTTGTTTTCATTGATACTTCTGTCAATTTGGCATTGTTTGAATTGTTGGATGATAGCCTGTATCCTTAACCTTTGTTGTTGTTGAATTATCTGTTGGTCTTGTTGTTGTCTAGGGTGGATCTCCTCTATCTCATCGAGGATTGCCCTCACCCACTCACCTCTAAGTCCAGGGCACATTCGTGAGCCTAAAAAAAGAGAGATAGTTAAAGCTAACCTCACTTTGACCTGGGGTTTTGACTTAGGGTTTTTTCACCTAAGGTTTGACTTTGTTTTACCTTGTGTTAAAATCAAGGGTTTTGCTAAAATGTTGACCAATGTTGACCTTGTGTTAGAATCAAGGGATTGTGAACTCTCTATGATGCTAATATTTTTGTTCTTTTCAGTTTTTGGATGCATGCAAGCCTATATGAGTGCAAAACAATTTTTTTGTGCTTTTTTCTATTTATGGAAATGAAAGCGTTTTTTTTCTATTCTAGGAATTAGAAAATGAATGCAATCTAATATGAAGTTACCTAATGCAATTGAATCTATATTTTTGTTTTTCTTTTTTGAATATGTGGAACAATTACTCTTGGAAAAGTAAATTGCTTTGAAATGAATCTAATCTATGAACTTTTGAAAGTGAACTACTTTAACAATTCAAGATCTACTTAGCCTATCAAGGAAAAAACAACTTGCATTTACTATTTCCAAGAGAAAATGTGATTTTCTAATTACTATGAAATAAAAAGCATGAAGGGACATGGAATAAAGAGATGTGTGGGCCTCCACTACCCTCATAAATCCTTGTATGGAAACCTCTTATGCTCTTGAACCAGCAAGGTGATGATCTTGGTAACAATAAGAAAGAGATGCAAAAAGAAGCTTTTGGAAGCTTGAATGAGAGCTCAATGCAAGCTTGTGAGCATTGTGGCTTGTGATGTGAATAGTGTATCAACGCTAGATGAAGCTTTTAACAAAGCTTGATAAAACAACAATAAAAAGCAAAAGGCTCTGACGTCCTATGTGAGCATATGGATATTTTATTGGAGAGAAATAACCTGCATGAACTGTGTGCACAAATGAAATTACCTCCCAAAAGGGGGGGCTTTAAAGCTTTGGAAAGCTAATGACATGAAAAGAAGAAAGAGGCTCAAAGGCTTGTAAAGAAGCTTGAAAAAGCTTGTGAAGATGAGATTAGCATTCTCCAACTTGGAAAATAATGAAGAGGGGAGGGATATTTATAGGTTTGAAGAGGCTAAAAGAGGTGAAGAGGATGAAAAGTTAACTCCCTTTGATTGAAGAGTTAACTTAGAAGACACAAGAGTGATCTAGGCTAAAATTGGAGTGATCTAACCAATATAGCTTATCACTCAAGAAGAAATGGAGAAAGAGAATGCATGAGTTTAGAACTGATAAAAATGAGCTAAATATGCATGGGTGGGTGCATAAAATAGTTAAATCTATCTTTAGGAAAAAAAATCTATGCAAACAGAAGCAAAAATGGGTGAAAACGGAGCTATTTTTGGTCAAAAACTTGAGTTTAATCACGGATGGAAAAGACGGCATAGTCACCACCTGGTCGCCTCTTTCACCAGTCAAGGTCACTTGAGGGCGACCCGTGGGCGACCCTCAAAGGAGGGGTCCTAGGTGATAGTGCAGGATGGGAGATGAAAGAGGAGGAGAAAAGAAGGTGATATGCCTCCGAAAACTGGTCAAACAGGGGTCAAAACCCAAATCTCCACTTGTGAATGATAGATCTCTTGAGGGAGATCTAGAAATAATAGGAGGAGATTTCTACTAGTTGACCAAAACTAAAAATTGAAAGTTGGAGATGGCTTGGGAGGTCCTCTAAAGGGCTCCTAGGGGTGGGAATGGATGAAAAACATTGGGGAGAGGTGAAAACACAACAAATGGATGAATACAAGGCTTAGGGATTGTTGGGATAAGGTGCCATTAATTAACCTTGTAAATCCCAATAGTGTATTTATTTCCATTTATTATATGTAATTTGTAATTATCCATGACGAGATGTACTAGTTTCACTGGCAGGGGTAATTTTAGAGTAACTGGAGGTAATTACAGAGTAGCTTTTACTATTAGCAAAATGTAAAAACTCAAAGTAAATGAGGGTAGGCATGCTCCCTCAAGGAATCTACTATATTTGGCATGTATGACAACTATCATAAGGTTTGGTAAGTGAATCTATGACAGCTGCAAGTTGTCATAAGATTCTGTGATTCTATGACGCATGACGGATATGTTAGTTGTATATTTGATATATTTAGCCCAAGGTTCCTATCTTGGAAAGATACTCTTTTGTGGAATCTATGATGGTTATGATGCATCATAAGATGTTGTAAGAGGCTAGATTTAGTCTTGGGCCCCCAACCTTTGCATGGTTGTTTTTGGACAAGTGTAAGATGCTTGTAAGATGGTAATTAATATTTACAAGTTGGAGAATCTTAGGAGAGAGAAGGTGAATGCCTAGGATGAGTTGGAAAATATTTCTATAAGTATTTGCCATATATTTTTTGCTACAATATAGATTTTAGGTACTCAAGTGCTATCGGATTGAAGACTTGTGGAGAGAGTTGTGTAGTTGATGTATTGTACAATCTTGTTGAGATTAATACAAACTTGTGCTTCTTTCCTGGTGGAGTTTTTTTACCTAAAAGGGTTTTCTCCATGTAAACACTATGTCATTGTGTTGAGTTCTTCATGTTTGACATCTTTCCTATAGTGGGTTTTAGATTTTGTTACAATCTACATTGTTAATGCACACTTAAGATTGCTGAAATTTATCTTGAATCAGATTTTCATTGAAGTAGTGTTATTTTCATTTCTAACATTTGGTATCAGAGCCTGGCTAGCTTTGACTCTTGGGTGGTAGTGTGGAAGTTGTAGCTGCAGTGGGAGATTTGGTTGTGTTTATTTTACAGATCTTGTGTTCTTATTATGGCTGCATCCACCATTGTATCAACCTCTCGAATGGACATTGAAAAGTTCAATGAAATGAAGTATGAGTTATGGAAGCTAAAAATGGAAGATTTGTTGGAAGAAAAAAACTAGTGGTTGGTTGTTCAAAAAGAGAAGAAACCTGATGATGTCTCTCTGAATGAGTGAGCAAAACTGGATAAGAAGGCACGGGGAACCATCTGTTTGTGTCTTTCAAATTCTATCCTATTGAATGTCGCAAAGGAAGAGATTGCACACAAGTTGTGGAAACGGTTGGGTGAGATCTATCAAGCCAAGAGTATGGTAAATAAAATTTACTTAAAAAGAAAATTATTTTCCTTGAAAATGAACGAGGGTGAGTCAGTTGCAGAGCATTTAAATTCATTTAATTTGTTGATGAGTCAGCTTGCTTCAGTAGATGTTGAGGTTGATGAGGTAGATAAATGTATCTTACTTCTTTGTTCTTTACCTAAGTCTTGGGAGAATGTTATCCTTGATATCAATGCTAACCTCATAGATCCGAAGTTAGATGCTCTTGTTGCAGTTTTACTGGCATAGGAATTGAGGAAGAAGAGTTCAGATAGTTCAAGTGATGCTCTTAATATCAGGGGAAGTTCTAACGAAAGAGGACCTAAAGAAGATTAGAAAGGAGCTAACGACAAGTCTAAGGGCCAGTCTAAAACTCCTGGTAAAAAGAACAGAGTTAAGTGTTGGAACTACGGTAAAAGGGGACATGTGAAGGAGTGCAAAAAACTAAAGAAACAATGGGAGAGTGCTTCAGATAAGTCCTCGAATGCAAGTGAAGATGTTTTATTTTCTGCATGTAATGTTGTTTCTAATGATCACTGGTTGATTGACTCAAGATGCTCATTTCATATGACCCTGCATAAGGAATGGTTCTCCACATATGAAGAATATGATGGAGGTAATATCTACCTTGGTGACAACTCTTTATATCTGATTGTTGAGAAAGGAAAGGTATTATTGTGTTTCAATGATGGGAGGATTAAAACCCTCCCTGGTGTTTTGCATGTTCTTGGATTAGCTAGAAAGCTTATTTCAGTTTTGAAGTTGAATGATTTGGGAATGCATGTGACATTTGAAAAGCATGGTTACAGATTGGTGAGAGGGAACTTGGTGATAGCAAAAGGGAAGAGATTCAGGAACTTGTTTAAGCTTGAAGCCACTACAGTTTGTAATGCCTCCTATGTATCTGAGGCCACTACTAAAAATACATGTATGTTCTAGCACCGCAGATTGGGCCACACAAGCAATAATGTATTAAAAACTATTAAGAATAAAGAATTGTTGGACGGTTTCTCTTATTCTGATGAGCACTTTGATTTCTGTGAGCATTGTGTGTTTGGTAAACAAAATAGAAAATCATTTCCTTTAGGAAGCAATAGAGCAAAAGAGAAATTAGAAGGTATCCATATGGATGTGTTTGGACCTGTGGATAATGAATCTATTAGAAAATCTTATTATTTTGTAACCTTCATTGATGATGTATCTAGATTACATGGATATATTTTATGAATCATAAATCTGAAGTTTTCACTAAGTTCAAGGAATTCAAAGTCTTAGTAGAGAACCAATCAGTTTTAAAGATAAAAATATTAAGATCTAACAATGGAGGGGAATATTGCTCTAATGAATTTGATGATTTTTGCAAGCATGCAGGTATAATCAGACAAAAGACAACTCCATATACACCATAGTAGAATGGTGTTGCTGAAAGGATGAACCAAACAATTATGGAAAGAGCCAGAAGTATGTTTAATGATGCACAGATGGATAAATATTTTTGGGTAGAGGTTGTGTGTACTGCTTGCTACTTGATAAATAGATCTCCTTGTAAGGCTCTTGATTCGACATCTTATGAAGTGTGGACAGGTAAGAAACCTTTTGTTTCACATTTAAGGGTTTTTGGCTGAGGCTTTTGTTCATGTGCATAAGGAAAAGCGATCTAAGTTGGATCCAAAGGCTGAAATGTGTACATTCATTGGATATGGTGATAATGTAAAAGGTTATAAGCTTTGGAATCCACTAACCCGCAAGATTATCTCTTCTAGAGATGTTATTTTCAGGGAACTTAGAGTTATTTCTGAATCTGAGCAGCCAAAAGAAAAAGAAGAAAAGGTAAATAAGGTGCACTTTGATTTAGAGCAGAAAGATGCACCGTAGGAAGAACATAATGTTGGATTGGGGGGTGAAGAAGAAGAAGAAGATTCAAGTAGTTCTGATGAAGATTAATTTGTTGTGACAGAAGAAGTCGATGCAGATGATCATGCAAAAGAATGAGTAGAGTCTCTTACTCCACCCTTGAGGAGATCCACAAGACAACGGAATCCAGTTGACAGGTATAGCCGACTAGATTTCTATTGTGTATATGCTTTATTGAATACTAATGATGAACCTAGATCCTACAGGGAAGCTATTTTTGTAGATGATAGTGGGTCTTGGCAATTAACCATGCATGAGGAGATGATGGCTTTAGACTCTTGTAACACCCGGGATCTTGTTTGTTTGCCCAAAGAAAGAAAGGCCATAGGATGTAATTGGGTCTTCAAGAAGAAGTTTGGAGCAGACGGGTTATCGGAGAAGTACAAGGCTAGACTGGTAGCTAGGGGCTACTCCCAAAGAGAGGGAGTTGATTTTGGTGAGATGTTCTCTCCTGTTGCTAAATTGACTTCTATTAGATTTCTCTTATCCATTGATGCGGCTTATGATTGGGAGACTGAGAAAATGGATGTTAAGACTGCATTCTTGCATGGAGATCTTGAAGAAGAAATTTATATGCAAAAGCCTACATGTTTTGAGGTAAAAGGAAAAGAATATTGGGTTTGCAAGTTAAAGAGGTCTCTTTATGGTCTGAAATAGTCCCCTAGAATGTGGTATCAAAAATTTGACTCATTTGTTTTGAAATTGGGTTTTGTTAGAAGAGGGGAGGATCATTGTGTTTACATTCATTGTGTTGATGATTCTATACTGGATATTGCTTTGTATGTTGATGACATGTTTTTTAGCAATACTAAGGGTATGATCAGTGAGCTTAAAGCCCAACTTTTAGGTGCATTTGAAATGAAGGATCTCGGTGCTGCATGGTATATTTTGGGAATGGAGATCAGAAGAGATAGAATTAATAGAAAGTTTTGGTTGTCACAAAGTAAGTATGTGAATACTATTTTGCAGAGGTTTAGTTTGCAGGACTGTAACCCAGTTAGAGTTCCTTTACCCATTGGTAGTAAGCTTTCATTAGATATGTGTCCAAAGACTGATGATAATCTTGAGGATATGTCTAATGTGCCATATGCTAGTGTTGTAGGGGGTTGACCAGATATTGCCCAAGCAATGGGAGTTTTGAGCAGATTTATGTCTAACCCTGGTAGATAGCATTGGAACTATGCGAAAAGGGTGTTTAAATATCTTGCAGGTACTACTGATTATTGTTTGGTTTATTTAGGTACTGATAGTGCTGATAAATCTTTAGACATACAGGGTTTTGTTGATGCAGATTGGAAAGGTGACTTGGATAGTCGAAGGTCCACTAGTGGCTATGTGTTTACTCTGTTTGGAGGTGTAGTGAGTTGGATGAGTAAGAGGCAACCCACAGTTGCTTTGTCCACTGTAGAAGCAGAGTATATGGCTGCTACTCATGTCTCTAAGAAGGTAGTTTGGTTGAGGAGACTACGTACAAGTATTGGTTTTGATTGCAGGATCATTCAGATTGGTTGTGATAGCCAAAGTGCTATCTATTTGGCCAAAAATCTCATGTATCATGCTCAGATTAAGCATGTTGATGTTCAGTATCACTTTGTTCAAGAGTTGGTTGCAAATGGAGAGATTGAGCTGGAGAAGATAGACACTCAGGAAAATGTTGTAGATTCATTGACCAAGCCTGTGAGCACAAAGAAGTTCGTATGGTGCAGAGAGGCCATGGGCCTTGTTTCTAGTGCCTAATTATTTTCATTTGATTTCCTATGGGTTGATTTACAAGGTATACTGTCAAGTGGGAGAATGTTGAGATAAGGTGCCATTAACCTTGTAAATCCCAATATTATATTTATTTCCATTTATTATATGTAATTTGTAATTATCCATGAGGAGATGTACTAGTTTCACTGGCAGGGGTAATTTTGGAGTAACCGGAGGTAATTACGAAGTGACTTTTACTATTGGCAAATGTAAAAACTCAAAGTAATTGAGGGTAGGTGTGCTCCCTTGAGGAATCTACTATTTTTGACATGTATGACAACTATCATTGTGTTTGGTAAGTGAATCTATGACAGCTGCAAGTTGTCATAAAGATTATGTGATTCTATGACGCATATGACGGATATATTAGTTGTATATTTGCTATATTTAGCCCAAGGTTCCTATCTTGGAAAGATACTCTTTTGTGGAATCTATGATAGTTATGATGTGTCATAACATGTTGTAAGAGGCTAGATTTAGTCTTGGGCCCCCAACCTTTGCATGGTTGTTTTTGGACAAGTGTAAGATTCTTGTAAAATGGTAATTAATATTTACAAGTTGGAGAATCTTAGGAGAGAGAAGATGAACGCCTAGGATGAGTTGGAAAATATTTCTATAAGTATTTTCCATGTATTTGTTGTTGCAATACATATTTTAGGTACTCAGGTGTTGCCAGAATGCTGTCGGATTGAAGACTTGTGGAGAGAGTTGTGTAGTTGATGTATTGTACAATCTTGTTGAGATTAATACAAACATGTGCCTCTTTTCTAGTGGAGTTTTTTACCCGAAAGGGTTTTCTCCACGTAAACACTATGTCATTGTGTTGAGTTCTTCATGTTTGACATCTTTTCTGTAGTGGGTTTTATGATTTGTTACAATCTCCATTGTTAATGCACACTTAAGATTATTGAAATTTATCTTGAATCAGATTTCCATTGAAGTAGTGTTGCTTTCATTTCTAATAGGGATAAAGTTGCAAGCATAGGAAAAGCAAATTGACAAGTGTCGAAAAGTGTCGAAAGCGGGGAAAGAGGGAGAATGAAAAAGGGAAAACAATAAAAGGAAAAAGAAACCACATGCTACCCAAAAAATTGCTGCAGAGAGGGCATTATTCCACGCTTACATGTATGAGACATGGATTGTGAGTCATCATTGGGGTTCTATGGAAGCTATGCGTGATTTTGGTGCTTACAAAACCTACTATCTGTAAGTATATTGAATGATGTGGGTGTGCATGTTGTTTTCTCAAATGAAAGATGTAAGATGACTAAAGGAACTATGGTGCTAGCTAAAGGTGTTTCAGATTGGCACTTTGTTTCATCTTGATGCATGTGCAGTTTAGTGCGATAGTGTCTCTATTTCGAAGAAGAGAACTTTAGAATCTTCATCCTCACCATTGGAACCAGCAACAAAGAGGAATGTTGCATCTACTTCTGATGGTCATGCTTTCTTTGTACCTAAGGGTGCTCATTCTATGTAGATAAAACTTCTAACTGAGAAGACAATGTTATGGCACCAAAGGCTTGGTCACATTGGTGAAAAGGGTTTGAGGACCCTGAAAAATAAAAATCTTGTTGAGGGTATGAATGACTGTAACCTTGAGTTTAATTTTTGCAAAAATTGCATTTATGGAAAACAAAACCGTGTTCAGATTTATTCCAATTCTCACAAATCTTCTAAGGTGTTGGACTTGATTCATTCTGATGTATTTGGTCTTGTTAATTTTCCTTCGATTTCAAAATCTATATACTTTGTTTTATTTGTTGATGATTATAGTAGGAAATGGGTGTATTTCCTTATAAGCAAATCTAAAGTCTTTAGTAGATTCAAAGAGTTCAAAAAGGATAGAAATATTAGGTGTTTGAGGACTAACAATGGTGTTGAGTTTTGTTTAGCAGATTTGGACAAGTTCTGTAAAGAACATGGTATTGAGAGGCACAAGATAACTTTGTATACCCCTCAGTAAAATAGAGTTGTAGAGAAGATGAATAGAACGTTGATGGAGAGGGCTAGGAGTATGCTGAGTGGAGCTAGCCTTGAACAAAAGTTTTGGACTGAAGCTATTTTTACCACTTGTTACCTAGTTAACAGGTCTCCTACATCAGCACTCATTAATAAGACACCTCTGGAGGTGTGGTTTGGTAAAAAGCCTTCATTGAGACACATTTGATTATTTGGTTGAGGCATATGCACATGTGCCTAAGGAGAAGAGGTCTAAGTTGGAGAACAAGGTTATGAAGTGTATCTTCATTGGTTATGGCATCGATGTGAAAGGGTACAAGCTTTGGGATCTAGTGGCTGAGAGAGTTCTATTTAGCAGAAGTGTGATCTTCAGAGAGCTTAATCCTTCTTCTATTGCTCTACAACTAGAGAAAGAAGAGAAGAAAGAGGATGTGGTTCAGCTTCTTTCCACCCCTAAGAAAGTTGAACCAAAGTCATATGTTGGACCTAATGATGAGGAGAGCTCTAGTAGCTCTAAAAGTTAAGAAGAAAAAGAAGAACCCAACCTCAACTTTTGAGGAGGTCCACGCGAATAAGGCGACAACCTAATAGGTTTGGTTATTCATTGCATGATTCCAGTTGTATTTTTTCTTTGATTTCTAGCACTGATGAGCCTATGACCTAAAGGAGGCTATGGGTATGAGTGATGTAGATTCCTGGAAAGAGGCCATGGAAGAAGAGATGGCTTCCTTAAAGAAAAATAATACTTGGGATCTGGTACCCTTGCTTGATGGATGTAAACCTGTTGGATGCAAATGGGTGTTCAAGAAGAAGTTTTGTTCAAATGACAATATTGAGAAATTTAAGGCAAGGTTGGTTGTGAAGGGTTATTCCTAGGTTGAGGGAATAGATTATGGTGAAATTTTCTCTCATGTTGTAAAGTTGACATCTATTAGATTTTTGTTATCACTTGCTACAGCATACGATTTAGAAATTAAACAGATGGATGTGAAGACAGCTTTCCTTCATGGTGACATGGAGGAAGAAATCTATATGTCACTGCCAGATAACTATGTGGTAAAAGGTAAAGAAAATCAGTTTGCAAGTTGAAAAAGTTTTTGTATGGTTTGAAGCAATCTCCTAGGATGTGGTACCAAAATTTTGATGACTTTGTGTTGAGTTTGGGATTTTTGAGATCGAAATCAAATCATTGTGTTTATTATAAAATGGATAATGATCGCATTCTCATTATTGTATTATATGTTGATGATATGTTGTTCATTGGGAATGGTAATAGTTTGATTTTTTATTTGAAGTCTCAGTTGTCAGCATAGTTTGAGATGAAAGATCTAGGGGCAACCAAGGACATTCTTGGAATGGAAATCAGAAGAGATAGAGCTAATAGAAAACTTTGGTTAGGCTAGAATAAGTATGTGAACACCGTGTTAGAGAGATTCAGCATGGCAGCTTATAGACCGTTGATAGTTCCTATTATGATGGGGACAAAGTTATCTATTGCAGGTTGTCTGAAGTCTCCTTTAGAGATGGAGGATATGAGCAGAGTACCTTATGCTAGTGTAGTTGGTAGCTTGATGTATGTTATACTTTGTACAAAACTAGACATTGCCCAACTAGTGGGAGTCCTTAGTCAGTTTATGGCTAATCCTGGATGAGTACATTGGGATGCGGTGAAGAGAGTGTTTGATTAAGGGGGTTAAATCACAAAACACACAATAGAAATTGAACACAAAAAAAAACCTTTCTTTTATTGATCTGGGAAACTCATTACATTACAGAAGCTTAATTACAATCAAAAGATGGATCCTCTACTGGCTGTAACACATTACAGCTTTCCCAACCTCAAGACTCTAGAATCTTCAGCCTTCTGTAACACCAAATCAGGTAGGGTTTCTATTTTCCCACTTATTCTTGACTCTACACTTGCCCCCTTAACTCTACTACTGCCCAGGGTTTCCAAAATAGTCATAAATAGCACTTTTTGGCGGCCTCCAGCTAAATTTCAAAATTTGCAACTCCCTCCAAAAGTAGGTCAACTTCCGGGAAGCATAACTTTTGATCCGGGTGTCTAATTAACGAACCGTTTAAGCACCGGAAAGCTCGCGATGTGAACTATCATGCTAGAAATCCGTAAACGGATTTTCATCAACTTTTTGGGACATTATGGGATGTTTTAGTGCCTCATATCTCATTTCAAAAAAATTTAGGGGCTTTTCGAAAAATAAAAACTTTAATATCTTCCAGCTCACAAATGATCTTTTCCTGATTCCTTCACCAAAGGTCTTATATTTCCGTTATGTAACTTTATGTAAGTTTTCGCTTCAATCCGTGCCTAAATGCAAATTTTTCTAAAATGGCAGGTACACTTTCCAAAACAAGCAGATTGCTATTTTTAGCAGTTTTGGAAAAACTAAAAGTCCTACATCATTACTCTAGATATTATGGAACCAAAAACACTAATTATGGAAAGAAATGAAAATAACTACAATGATTTTGAATTAACTTCTTTTTGGGTGATGCAAGATTGCCCTTACACCACTAAATGCTCCTGCATCAGACACCCAGGGTAATTTGAGAAGTGACCCTGTCACGTCTCAAATGTTTGTGTGAGGAAAACCCAAACGGTCAACCTCTGCCTTAGACAACCAAGAAAAATCTTCAACAGGCCTTCCTTTCCATTTTACCAGATATTCTTCATATTGCTTGTTCCAAGTACTTCTTCCCACATGACTATCCAAGATCTCTTCTATCTCCTCCATTGAAGTAGATGTCGGAATACTCCACTGTGCTTCTGTTGGTCCATCCTCTGTTCCACTTTCATGATATTCTAATAAATCAACAATGTTAAAAATAGGGGAAATATTGATACCACTCGACAGCTCTACCTCATATGCATTTCCTGAATCATGCTTCTTCAGGATTCTACATGGTCTAAATTTCTTCATTTTTAACTTATTGTATATTCCAATTGGGAACCTTTCTTTTCTCAAGTGAACCATGACTTCATCTCCTACTTGGAACTCCTTATATCTCCTCTTATGATCCGCCTTAGCCTTGTACTGAATATTCATCTTATTAATGTGCTTTTTCACCTCTTCATGCAAATTTTTCATGTGTTCTACAAGGTATTCAGCCTCGACACTTGTCTTTTCTCCTTTGTCCAAATTTCTTAACTCTGAAGCATTTCTTGGACTATTCCCATATACAATCTGGAATGGTGATTTACCAATACTTCTATTGACAGAATTGTTGTAAGCAAATTCTGCCTGTGGTAAAATCAAATCCCATCCCTTGGGCTTATCTCCTACTAAGCATCGTAATAGGTTACCCAAACTCTTATTCACCACTTTGGTCTGTCCATCAGTCTGTGGATGGTGTGCAGAACTGAACTTCAAATCTATCTTCAACTTCTTCCACAATGTCCTCTAGAAATAACCTACAAACTTGGTATCTCAGTTTGAAACTATGCTCTTTGGTAGACCATGTAATCTCACCACCTCCTTGAAAAATAATTCAACAATATGAATAGCATCATTAGTCTTCTTTCAAGGAATAAAATGTGTCATCTTCGAGAATCTATCCACCACCACAAAAATGGAATCATGTCATCTCCGTGTCCTTGGTAAACCAAGAACAAAATCCATACTAATATCATCCCATGGCTTCTCTGGTACAGGTAGTGGCTGATATAGCCCTATATTCTGAATTGCTCCTTTCACCATCTAACATACTCTGTAACTCTGCACAAATTTCCTCACATCCTGCTACAACTGTGGCCAATAATAATTTTCACCAACAATAGCAATGGTCTTATCTCAACCAAAGTGTCCAACCAATCCTCCACTATGCTTCTCCTTTATCAAATTCTCTCTCATGGAACTCCTCAGAATGCACAACTGGCTTCCTCTAAACAATATGCCATCTTGGATTATAAAATCCAACCATTTTGTTATATCCAAAGTAACAGGTTCCAAACAAGCTTTCCAGGGCTCTACAAAATCTGGATCTTCAGGATACAAAATTTTGAGCTCATCGAACCCAACAACCTCTATCTTCATTTCTGTCAACAAATTTTTCCTTCTGCTCAAGGCATCTGTAACTCTGTTGGACTTCCCACTCCTATGCTTTTAAACAAAAGTATAGCTCTACAAAAACTCAACCCATTTTAAGTGCTTTGATTCAACTTTCCTTGACTATTAAGCTACTGCAAAGCTTGATGATTAGTATATAAAATAAACTCCTTTGGCAACAAATAATGTCTCCATTTCTTCAAAGCCTGAATTATTACATAAAACTCATGATCATAAACAGAATACTTTTTCTTGGCATCATTAAGCTTCTCACTAAAATAGGCAATGGACTTACCTTCTTGACTCAAAACAGCACCTATACCACTACCACTAGCATCACAATCTACCTGAAATACCTTATTGAAATCTGGAAGTGCCAAAACAGGTTGTTCTACGACTTTCTACTTCAATGTATCAAAACTCTTGTCTACTCCTTTAGTCCATCTAAACTCTTTTCTATCCCCTCTCATTGTCTCAGTTAGGAGTGCACAAATGCTACTAAAATTCCTGATAAACTTTCTGTAAAAACTTGTCAAACCATGAAAAGATCATACCTCCGTTGCACTCCTTAGCATAGGCCATTCAATGATAGCCCTTACTTTTTCTGGGTCCATCTTAAGACCTTCCTCTAAGACAACAAATCCTAGGTATACCAACTCCTTTACAAAACTACATTTCTTCAGATTAATCAACAACTTCTCCTCCCTCGGCTTCTCTAAAACTTTTCTAATATGCATCAGATGCTCATCCCAAGTCTTACTGAAAATCAAAATATCATCCAAATAAACAATAACAAAAGTTCCCAAAAATTCTTTCAGTACCTCGTTCATGAGCTGCATGAATGTGCTCGGTGCATTGGTTAGCCCAAATGGCATGACTAACCATTCATACAAACCTTCTTTGGTTTTGAAGGTTGTCTTCCACTCGTCTCCTTCTCTGTTACGGATCTGGTGATACCCACTCTTCAGGTCAATCTTCATGAAATACTTGGCTCCACTCAAACAGTCCATTATGTCATCCATTCTGGGAAATGGAAATATATACTTAATCGTGATCTTATTGATGGCTCGAGAGTCTGTACACATTCTCCACTCTCCATCTTTCTTTGGTGCTAGTACTACAGGTACCGCACATAGACTTGGGATCTCTCTTATCAATCTCTTCCTCAACAACCCCTGAACTTGTCTGTTCAACTCTTCACTCTCTGCTGGAGTCATTCTATGGGTTGCCTTATTCGGCAAACTAGCTCCTGGTATCAAATCCATTTGATGACTTATCTTCCTCATTGGTGGTAAAACCTCTGGTACATTATCAGAGATAATGTCCTGAAATTCTTCCAACATATCTGAAACTTCTGCTGGTACATCTTCACATTTCTCTTGACTAATCTTAGGAATCAATGCAAAGTAATGATGCTCATGCTTCATACCCTCCAAAAATTTCCTACCATCTACCAAGCAAATTCTGGCAGTACTACATACATTTTCTTCCACCTCCTTCAAGGGCTTCAACTTGTGACAAACTCCATCCTTTGTTAGGGAATATGTGTTTGCACGGCCATCATGGACAGCACTCCTATCATACTACCATGGCCTCCCCAACAACATATGACATACATCCATCAGTATAATATCACACAGCACCTCATCATGGTAGTCCCCAATCTTGGACTTCACTAAACACTGCTCATTGACCAAAGCTCTATGGTCCTTCTGCAACCATGCAATCCGATATGGATGTGGATGATTTCTTCTTGTCAACCATCTCCTCTGAAACAAGATTGTCAGTGCTTCCACTATCAATAATAATATCACAACACTTACCTTCACATTTGCACCTTGTGCGGAATAAACTCTTCCTCTGATTTGGTTCTTTCTCCTCATTCAACAGGGTTCTTCTGACAACTAGGGTTTCTCCCCTTTTAGCATCTTCAAAATGTGCATCTTCATCTACATGTGCAACTTGTGCATTACCTTCAAGTCTTCTATTTGTCCTTCCTTGATGTTGTGGACACTCATATGCTTGATGCCCTTCTTCTCCACATTGGAAATAGGTTCTTCTGAAACCTCTTCTTCTGAGTCCTTGCCCAGGTTTGCCTCTTCCTCTTTGCTCACCATTGTTCTGGTCACGAGGGAGGTAGGTATTATATCCTCTCTGATTTTGACTGGTTCTTACTTCTTCACTTTTCTTTGAATCTTCATTTCGGCCCCCATAGGGTCTTCCACCAGTCCTTCCACCTTGACCTCTTCCCCTTTGCTTGCTATCAAATCTTTTATTCAGCTTCTCTTCCACCTTTAGGGAAAACTGGTATGCATCTTCTATGGTGGTCATTTTGACCAGACTCAACTCCTCTTGAATACTTGGTCTCAACCCATTAATATAACGGGCTACCTTCTCCTTGTTGGGCTCTGCATGGCCTATCCTGCTAGTAATTTTATAAAACTCTTCTGTATACTCCTTAACAGACTTGTTACCTTGCTTCAGTCCTTGCAGCTTCTTCAGCAACTCCATTTCATAGTCCATAGGAATGAACTGCTTCTTCAGTTTCTCCACCATCTGATCCCATATGGTGATCTTTTCTTTTCCTCTTTCTATTCCTCTCTAACTGGACCTCCTTCCACCAAATATTGGCATGGCCCTTCAATCTTGTTTTTGCAAACATGACCCGATCTGGGTCTTCTACATCTTCATACTCAAAATATTCCTACATGTCATTGATCCAATCAATAAGCTGTTCCAGATTTAAATCTTTGAAATGGCCCTCAACAACCTAATTTCTGTAGGATCTCCTGCAGCTTCTTGTTCTTCCTCAGATAGCTCTTTTTCAGCTTCATCTTCACTTTTTTTTCTTGTTCTCGGCTCAAACCCTCTTCACAACTCCTCTTGCAATGCATCAATTTGCCTTTGCAGGGCTCTAAAACCCTCTTCCATCAAAGCATTCCTCCCAATACGGTTTTTTCGTGGAGGCATCTTGATCTCCGTAGTAAACCCACAACCTCATGTCCTGGTGCAAACTGCCTCACGGTCGGCGATCTGTCTACACACTTAGGAACCATTGCTCTGATACCACTTGATTGAGGGGGTTAAATCACAAAACACACAACAATAGAAATTAAACATAGAAAATAAAACTTTTTTTTATTGGTCTAGGCAACTCATTACATTACATAAGCTTAATTACAATTAGAGGATGAATCCTCTACTGGCTGCAACACATTACAGCTTTCCGAACCTCAAGACTCTAGAATCTTCAGCCTTCTGTAACCCCAAATCAGCTAGGGTTTATATTTTCCCACCTATTCTTGACTCTACACTTGCCCCCTTAACTCTACTACTGCCCAGGGTTCCCAAAACAGTCATAAATAGCACTTTTTGGTGGCCTCTAGCTAAATTTTAAAATTTGCAACTCCCTCCAAAAGTAGGTCAACTTCCGAGAAGCATAACTTTTGATCTGGGTGTTCGATTGACGAACTGTTTTAAGTGCCGAAAAGCTCGCGATGTGAACTATCACACTGGAAATTCATAAATGATTTCCGTCAACTTTTTGGGACGTTATGGGATGTTTTAGTGCCTCATATCTCGTTTCAAAAATTTTCGGGGGCTTTTCAGAAAACAAAAACTTTAATATCTTCCAGCTCACAAATGATCTTTTCTTAATTCCTTCACCAAAGGTCTTATATTTCTGTTATGTAACTTTTTGTAAGTTTTCACTTCAATCCATGCCCAAATGCAAACTTTCCTAAAATGGCAGGTACACTTTCTAAAATAGGCAAGTTACTATTTTTAGCAGTTTTAGAAAAACTGAAAGTCCTACATCATTATTCTAGATATTATGGAACCAAATACACTAATTATGGAAAGAAATAAAAACAACTACAATAATTTTGAATTAACTTCTTTTTGGGTGATGCAAGATTGCTCTTACACCACTGGATGCTCCTACATCAGTGTTCAGATATTTGTAGGGTACTTTCGAGTATTTCTTATATTATCATGGTTATCTAAAGGACCTTAGCATTCACTTTACATTCGAGGATTTATGGATTCAGATTGGACAGGTGACATTGACAGCAGGAGATCCACTAATGTTTATGTGTTCACTATGTTTGGTGGTGCTATTAGTTGGATGAGTAAGTGGCAACCTATGATCACTTTGTCCACTATTGAAGCTGAGTACATGGCAGCAACTCATGCTTGTAAAGAAATCATTTGGCTTAAGAGATTGTGTTTTAGCTTTGGGTTTGATGCAGAAAAGATTACTATTTGTTGTGACAGTCAAAGTGCCATATGTTTGGCAAAGAATCCTATTTTCCATGTGAGGACTAAACATATTGTTGGGAAATGAGGTGTCTCAACCTTGCATATTTCCCGTAGCATTTATTTGTATTTAATATTTTCCCACGGTCGGTTATTATTTTTATTTAGCTCCAAAATAATGAAGGGACGTTTGAATTCTTAATTGGCACTTTTGCCACATGTCAATGCCTTGAAAATTGAAATATTAGTTGTCAAAAGATGCTTACATGGTAGTATATCATGGAAAGACTATTTTTAGTGATATTATAACAGATTATAGGACAATTGTAAGGGTCAAAAATAGGAGAGAACATTTTAGATGTGAGCTTATTTTTAGACTGGAATCTTGGTTGAGAAGTTAAGCACATGGTTTTGTAAAACCACATATGGTTTCTTGTATAGCTAGAAGTCTATAAATTGAAGGCTTGAAGAGAAGTTTATGGACAGGAGTGTTTTATGCAGGGTTATGCTGTCAGTTTTTCCTCCAAAGGAGCAAGATGTAAATCTCCATGTTAAGGCTTTGAGCCTGCAAGTGTATTGTAACATGTTTGTTGTTGCAGATTAATACATTGGTTCGATGCTTTAAAGTGGGGGGTTTTTTACCCGAAAGGGTTTTCCCCACGTATATTGGTGTCTCTTCTATTCTTCTTCTTTCATATTTTTAAAGTGTTATTTTACATGTTGTTATGCTGCCAAAATTTACTTAGATCTGTAAGCTACATTATCTTTCCTCTAAGGGTTAATGTGATGGGAAATCAACTATGTATGTTTCCGCTTTAAGGGCATAGTAGTATGTGCTTGTATCAACTTATTAAATCTATGTTTAAGAAAATTATAGGATACTGGAAGGTGCATACTGGGTTCCCTTTCCCTTTCAATTGGTATCAGAGCTACAGTGGTTCCATGGTTGCATGAGATTGCATGTGTTGGTTCCATGGTGTTTAAGGTTCTAGGTATTTCTTCTATTGTGATTTCTTAGCTTGGAAAGCTTGAGGGAATCTATAAGAAGGAATTGGCTGATTATTAATCCTTGTTTGAATGGAAGTCTTGCAGTTGATCTTGTTTTCAGGTTACAGCAGACATTTAAAGGATGGAGAAGATGGAGTATTATGGAGTTGAACATGTGGTTAGATTTAATATGATATTGATCTGGATCTTTTGTTTGATAGTATGTAATAACCCTCATGCATGGTGGTTATGTTCTTTCATTCTATGGTTGTTTGCAGCAAAGTATTCATGTTGGGTGTTTGTTCTTGGCTCCATGATCACATGGAGAAACATGGGTTGTCATGACTATGGTTTGATGTGCTTATGTTGGGTGCTTGGTTTTAGTCCCTAGCATTGGGAGGCATTGTTTTGTTAACCTCGAATGCATGTAGGCTGTGGAGTTAATCATTGGATGGTTTGAAAGCTTCTGGAATAGCCTAGCTCCTCTGTATGCTTATACATGGTGGTGGTTGTGGAGTTGACCTACAAGTGAGCCTGGAGTTTCTGGACCTCTTCTTCCTTTTGGTTGGTTGTACTTGCATGTCTCAGTTTCATATTGATTTGATCTGAGGGTTTTGTATATTTTCCATTCAAAATCTATGGTTATGTGTATCTGTGTTATTCCATTATTATGGTTTAACTATTTTGGTGGTTTTCAGACTTGTGGGTCTTCCAGATGATAAGTGGATATGGATTTGCATGTATGTCAGTGACATGGTGGTTTTGCAAGTTTTACATAGTTAATCAAAACTTGTGGTTTTGTATGCAGACAAACTATTTTTCAGATTATGATTCCTTGGGGGTGTTTATGGATGTAAGATAGTTGCAGGTTTGCATGTATGCTTCGTGTATGGTGTGAGGAGGTTTGTAGCTTTCTCAGTGTGGAGATGTTGGTATGTGATTAGTCACTCATCATTTCTACAGTATATGCTTGATGGGTTCCTTGACTATGGTTATTCATATGTGGACTTGTTTGGCAAATCGAATCTAGTGATGATTTGGTGTTTCAGTCTTGAAGTCTACAGGTTGTTTTCTTTGATATCTCAGTTCGCAGGTTACTAATGTAATGATGAGTTTGCATGTTACATTTGTTTTGGATCTTTGAGTTATGTAGTTTGTGGATTAGCTACCCATTAGCTACAGTGGGATGACTCGAATGTGGACTATCTTTATCCAAGAGATTGCTTCAGTGCTTATGCAGACTTTGTTAGTTGGCCTTGTCTGTGGTCACTTGTGCATTGGTATGTTGCATTGGGATAAGAAGATGGATGATTAGAGTGCATGGATAGTCAGTTATTGGGACTTATAGCATGATTATCACGATGTCATGGATAACTTGGATGCATGGTTTTATGTGAGCTTTTGACAGTGATGGTTTTATCTTCTTGACTTGGAGATCGTGGTTCTACTTTATTCTTTTGTGTTGCTGGTATTGCATAGGTTAATTATTAGATTGTGTTAGAGCCATGGGTGATCTTCATTGAGAGGATGGTTATCATAATGCCTTGATAAGCTCAGTATCACAGTTTCAGTGGGATCTTTGGCAATGATGTGGATCTATCACTTGGTGATGGATGATCTTCTACAGTGGTTGTAGGTGTCATGGTAAGGCTTTTGGATTATAATTCTTATATGCTATGAAATTATTTTGACATCTTGAGTTCCATTGTTAGGGGATGGTTATCTTCATGTGATTGGAGATAGTATTATGCCATGATGGATTCTTATTTCTAATATTGGACTTTTGGCATGATGGTGCCCCTTTGGCAAGATATGTTCATTGGAGCAGGTAGTGATCTCCTAGGAGGAGATGTTAGATCATGATGTCATGTGTGTTCCTAGATTTTGCAGACGTGCAGTGGGAGCTTTGATAGTGGTCTGGTGAAGTTCTCTTTGGTTTTGAGTATTAATCATTTGCTTGAAGCTTCATGATTTTGCAAGATGCATTTGAAGTTGGCATGTATTGGATGATGGATGCTCATGGATACTAGAGAGACTTGAGGTGAGGCTAGAGATCTCTTGTTGTGGGGATCATGTGTTGGAATGGTGAAATTTCAGCAAAAAAACCGAGGAGCCTTCACTTGTTATGGACATGAGTTCATGTTTGCAGCTAAGAGAAGATTGTTCTTGGAGAGAGTCTATGAGGCTTGGTATATCTTAGTGGATCATTCTCATTCCCCACTCTCAGTTCACTCAACGGAAAATGATCTGATAGGTATTGCCCATGTTATTTCAATTTCATTTTGTTTTATGCTTTGATTTCTCATGGATATGGATTGAGCTATAATTTCTAGTTCTGAAGGGTTCATTTGAGGAGTACTTGGCATGGTTATCTCCTTAGGTATATGGTTTGATTTATGAGAAGTTTTGGAGATGTTATTGCACTGAATTCCTGTTTGTGGAATGAATCTTGTAAGTTTGATCTTCCATGGTTAGAGAAGCTTACATCCATTTTTTTTTGTTATATGAGATATATATGTTTTGTTTGATCTAATGAGATTGAATAGTTGGATGTTGTTAAGGCTTTCCAGTCAGGGTTTTGTGAAGGAGATCTTACTTGGCACAACTTAGCACTTGGTGGTGTTGGCATAGAGACATGATATGGTTTGCAGTTTCTCTTTATGGTCTCATATTTCTTCTTGGAGGTTCTTATGCATCTACTGTTGTTGTACTTTATTATTTTTTAGCAACTGTATGTGTTCTTTTAATGTATATCATTTGAAATGTGGAGGACTTGGGAGAAGTGGAGGAGATCAAAGGTAAGAGAGTGAGTACAAAACTGTTTGTGGAAGTATGCTCTATTTTGCAGCAGTTGGTTGCAGTTTGCATATCATTGTGATTGTTCTTTGTATTACATGATTTGATTATAAGCCACACTTTTATGTAAGTGCTGATTGGTAGACTTTGTGTTGCTTTGGTTGACATTGCTCATGCAATTTGATTCCTAGGATGTATGTATGTCTTTGGCAGATTGTTTTCATTGGACTGCAGTATCAAAAGTCTTCAGATTTTTTTCACATCAATGGTTTTGGTGTGTTTGTTATCATGGAAGATGGTAACTTTGAGCAGGACAGTGGATTATACAGGGATGATAGCTGTAGTGTGGACTAGATATGTCATGTGCAGAAGTTCTATCAATAGTGGGTTTTTTAGTTGGATGTAAACAACTAGTTGTGGTTGTTGTTCTAATTGTTCTGGAGCATTCGTGCTTGATCTTGTTTTGGAGGTGTTTGGACTTTAGAGTTATGTTCTAGTAATGGGTTTGAAGTTGGATACATTGGTGTGTCTATGTGACATTTAGTGTTTCATCATGTTTTTGGAATTCCAATCTTTTTGTCATGTTGGTGATCACTTGGAAGATGTTACAGGTGCTTCTGTAAAGCTCATGAGCATAGTGGAGTTCAGTTGAGGCAGTATGGTAACCTTGGTTGTTCATAGACTAGTTATGTATCCCCTGGCTCTTGCAAGGTATTCGACAAGTGAGAGAATGTTGGGAAATGAGGTGTCTCAACCTTGCATATTTCCCGTAGCATTTATTTGTATTTAATATTTTCCCACGGTTAGTTATTGTTTTTATTTAGTTCCAAAATAATGAAGGGGCATTTGAATTCTTAATTGGCACTTGTGCCACATGTCATTGCCTTGAAAATTGAAATATTAGTTGTCAAAATATGCCCACATGGTAGTCTATCATGGAAGGAGTATTTTTAGCGATATTATGACAGATTCTATAACAATTGTAAGGGTCAAAAATAGGGGAGAACATTTTGGACGTGAGAGCTTATTTTTAGACTAGAATCTTGGCTAAGAAGTTAAGCAGATGGTTTTGTAAAACCACATATGGTTTCTTGTATAGCCAGAAGTCTATAAATTGAAGGCTTGAAGAGAAGTTTGTTGACAGGAGTGTTTTATGCAGGGTTATGCTATCAATTTTTCCTCCAAAGGAGCAAGATGTAAATCTCCATGTTAAGGCTTTGAGCCTGCAAGTGTATTGTAACATGTTTGTTGTTGCAAATTAATACATTGGTTTGATACTTTGGAGTGTGGGGTTTTTTACTCGAAAGGGTTTTTCCCACGTATATTGGTGTCTCTTCTCTTATGTCTATCTTTCTTCTATTTTTCTTCTTTCATATTCTTAAAGTGTTAATTTACATGTCGTTATGCTGCCGAAATTTACTTAGATCTGTAAGCTACATTATCTTTCCTCTAAGGGTTAATGTGATGGGAAATCAACTATGTCTGTTTCCGCTTTAAGGGCATAGTAGTATGTGCTTGTATCAACTTATTAAATATATGTTTAAGAAAATTATAGGATACTGGAACGTTCATACTGGGTTCCCTTTCCCTTTCACATATTGATGTCCAATACTATTTTATTCGTGACATAGTAGAGGATGGGAAGGTAAACTTGGAGAAAGTTGCCACTTTGACAAATGTTGCAAATTCCTTGACAAAACCCATGAGCATAGAGAAGTTTAGATGGTGTTCAGAGTCTATGAGTCTCTCAGCCCCTAGCAATTAAATCATGGTGTCGATACTCCCTTTGCTCTTGCAAGGTGTTCGACAAGTGGGAGAATCTTAGGAAAGATGTCTCAACCTTGCAACTACAAAAGGTTACTATTCTTCCTAGTTTTGGTCTTTTCGAATGCCATTTATCTTGAAGAGTGGTTTAGAACTTTAAGAGTTTCCAAAAGGGATAAAAATGGCATGGATTACTATTTTTAGTAACTCCACATTTGAGCTCGGATGGACTTGAAATTTTCCCAAAAGGAGTGGAACTGCTAAGTAAACATCTTAAGTGAGTTTCGACTCAAGATCATACCTAGATTGTGAGATATTAAAGTTTCTATTTTTTGAAATTGTTGGAAAAAGTTTTGAACTTAATTTTTAGGCACTTAGAGGTCCCTAAATGCCCTTAAAGTTTTTGTAATTGGGAAAGCAGGTTATAGCTTGATAGATCTCTTCACGAGCTTTCCAACGCATTAAACGGCTTGTCAATAGAACACCTAGATCAAAAGTTATGACCTCGGGAAGTTGGACCTCTTATTTTGAGAAATGTGAAAACATGTTGGACACTTAAAAGAGATGTAAAGGGGAGAGTTACATGTGTTGGTGTGTGATTTGGCACATCACAAGGTATATTTGATTGGAGATAATTTGGGCGTCACTTTTGGGTGGTTTTTTGGCTCATGGTTTTGTAATTACTGTTGACGGTTTACTGTATTATATCTCCTATATATCAGAAGCTTGAGATAGAGGTTGTGTGTAAGAGTCTTATAGATGTTGAGTTACCTCTGGATCTCTAGTTGATTATACTCTTGTGAAAGCTTGCTCTGCAAGTATATTGTAATCTTCTTGATTCCTGGATAATATATTAGGTGACTTTGGAGTGTGGGGTTTTTTACCCGAAAGGCTTTTCCCCACGTATATCTTATGTTGTGAGCATTGTACTTGTTTTTGATGCATTGTTACCTTTCTGTTAATTGGCATCTCATGATCTGTAATTGTAAAAAATAAAAATTTACATAAATCTTTCCTCAGTAGATCAATGTAGGAAGTGTTTCCGCATACCTTGATTCCTCTCATTAATTATATTTTACATTTCTCTTACACTTCATGTTTTCACCTCACTTGATGGGCAACACTATTTGTAGGTTCTTTTTTACAATTCTCTTGCCTTTTTTCTCATATTTATGATGGATCATGGAGTGTGATCTAAAATGTTGATGTAAAAAATCTTACATAATTATTTCCGAAAGCTTGTTACATATAAAAAGAAATAAAAAGTTTTTTTATCTCTAAGGTCAATTATCACTTATACAATGTTTATTCTCAATATAGAATAACCTACACCATTTGGTTCCCCTATTGATGTGGTAATTGAGAATAATTCTAAGTGTAATATTACTTGGAAATCGCTAAAAGTATGTTTTTTCAAGCTTATCTTTTATGGAGCTTCAAAGGGTAATCCTAGTCTAACTAGTGTTGAGGTTGTGGTATATTCCTCTCAAGGGTCTTTCTTGAGAGGTGGATCATTTTTTCTCAAGACTGCCAAATAATGAAGCGGAAACTATGTCAATGTTAGAAGGTCAAAAAATTATGGGTTGTAAACTTATGGATGTAGAAGGGGACTCCAAGGTGATCGTTCAAGGCTATAGTAAGAAATCTTTAAATGATTGGAAGATTCATAGAATTTTGGAAGAAATCTTCTTGTTGGTGTGAACTTTGAGACGATCTCATATAACCATTGTTATAGAGAATGTAACCTAGTGGTAAAAATCCTTACAAATGATGGGATATCACAACTACCTTTTTTGTGAAGATTAGTGATGAATTGAATGACTAGGAGATTGGTGAGTGCTTAAAGTCATACTTTCCCTTGACAAAGATTAGTGACAACCCAAAGGAGTAGGGTTTAGAGCCAATTGAGAAAGTGACGGTGATTTGAATTGAACATCTTAATTTCTCCCAATTTTCATTCGTTGCCCCAACTATAGAAGTTGCCCACTCCAAATAATAATTATATGGAGTAGAAGTGGTTGTCTTTCCCAAGCTCATAAGGTATCTGCATGTGCAAAGGGGAACACAACCCTAATTGGAACTCCTACTAATGCTTTTAGCAACATTTCATTTGCTTTCATTTCCCATTCAATTTATAGTTTTTATTTGCAAGCAAGGCTAAAAGTTCAACTTTATTAGTCTTGCAAGTTCGGCATTGCAAGGATGGAATGAGGATGCGTTGTTAGGAATTCTCCTTTTCATGGAGTAGTGTTAGACAAGAGATTGAGAACATTCTACATTGAAGATGTTAAATCAATGAATTCCATTGTAGTTTATAAAATTCAATTTGGTAAATAAAAGTGTGCTTCTCCTTACCAAACGATTTCAATGTCTACACTAGGAACAACTAGCTCACCTAAAATGAATTTAATCTACTACTATCTTAACAAAAGAGAAGATTTCACTAGTTGTGTCTATGTGTTTCACCTTTGAGGAAAATCAAGTTTTTTAATCAAGCCAAAACACTGCAAATAGAAAGAAATTGAAATTTAAAAAATTTCTAGTTACAAATTTTATAAACTGAAGGCAAAAATGTGAACACAAAATGAGATGGAACCTATTACAGAGGTCTGGAGCTGACTACCTGGAATGCCAGCACGTCGTGTGGACATCTGTGCATCACGTTTTAGTCTGAACAACACAAAAAATCATAAATATAAATTATCCTCGATTATCACACCCAATTTGCACATAAACAAACAACAAAAAAATCGAGATCTCCATGTGATAACTAGAAACAAAATAAGGGGATTTAATCTATTTGCTCAAAGAAAATGATGAAAATAACAAAAGGAAGAAGAAATCTACGAAACCCTCATATGCAAGGGTGGCAAATTTTGCCGCCCATGCAAACATTCTCTCAAATTTTCCTAACTCTGAGAAATTTTTAGTTTTGATTTTCTGAGCCCGCTTCCTCTAATTTTTGGCTTACTCGCACTCTAGCCCTTTCAAGCGCGTCTCCATAGTCATGATCGTAGACATGCAATTTTTCCAGATTGCCAGTATTTCCCCTAATTGCATGATCATGACTTTTTGTTGTAGTTTCTTCTGTGGATCTTCATTCTTCATCAACATCTTCTAGTGATAGCTCATTCAGATGATTGAGTTGTCCCCAAAGAAATCAAAAGCGATGAAGTACAAATATCAAGGTGTTTTTCCAATCACCTCAGTCACTTCTAATGTTGATGACATTAGAGATATAGAGATTGGCCATGTGGACATGGCTGAGTTTGTAAAAAGAACCAAGTCAAGCAATCCTAGCGCTGCGATGAAGAAGATAATTGACAGTAACATCTATTTGGTGTCATCTTTCCCAGTGGCAACTCACAACACAGAATTTGTTCTTCAGTGTGCTTAATTCTATAACAGAGATACTAGGGTTGTGGTGGACGCAAGTGGCAATGTAATAATCAGACTCGATCCTGAGTTCATTGATAAGGTGTTTATGTGCCCTCCTGCAATAGAAGTGTTAAAGCTTGATTTTGTTGAAGCACAGAAGGAATATGACAAAAATCTTGAGAAGGCAAAGAAAGCAATCAACAATAAATCGCTGAAGACTGCAAGGTCAAATTTGTCAAGGTGGCCACGTAGTTTCCCTCGAAGTGACTTTGTAGAAGAAGTCGGTGATCTGATAACTCTTCTCAGCAGGATAAGAGGTTTGTCCTCTTCCTCACAGTTTTATGAATAGATGTATCCTTTCATTAAGGTAATACTCCAAGGCAAAGAAATCATCTTCTGGGGGGAGCAAATCAGCGATGCTTTGCATGAACAATTGATAAAGGTACCCACTACCTTTAAATTCTACATGACCTCTTATCTGGTGTATATAGCAGCTTCTATGAACATCTTTCCAGGTCTAACATCAGAAGGAGATAGGAGGGTAATCCCTGTGTACCAATACTATTCTCAGTATCAGAACAGAGAAGAGTATCAGATGAGGCTTGGACAGTGGTAAATGATTTTGGGTGCATGTTCTTACAGTTCCCTACTTTCTCATACCTGAGGGTTGGTTTTTTCCAAGGTCATCCCTATATGCTTCCAAGATTCCCCTCAGACAAACTGGTCTTAATGGAATTATGTAGACAAATGATCGTTGTGCATAATAAACAAATGGAACTCAAGAACCCTAGTTTCAGGTTCCCAGTTGAAATTGGCAGGTATTCAGTATCAACTGCTTCAAAGGCTAGGGCCATGGAGACTGAGATGCAGCTTGTTACTATGAAGCAATTCAAGAGAAGACCAAGGTTTGACTACAGGGGCGTGAAAGACAAAATCAGGGGGAAAACCCAATTCCATGAACCTATGGTTGAAGATGTTTGGGTAGATTTGAGAACAGAAGAAGATGTCAGGAAGTTGGACTACAGCAAGTTATCTCTTGAGCAGATTGAATATCTGGGGCTTGCTGATATTCCTGAGGATCTAGTGGATGATAGAGAATTGGTCGATGACATATACAATACTGAACATGTTGCTAACACTCTTCTCCCTCCTATTCAATGGTCTCAAAAAGCGCTGACCTCTTTGAGGAAAAGATTTGAGCCTATATTGGCAAACACCAATAAGTGGCTAGCAGATAAAGGAATTACTCTGAAAGAATTCCTCATAGGATCAGAGATTGAGATCCAAGAGCAAACTGGTAAAAAGGTGGAAAGCAGAACGAAGAACAAGAGTGATGTTCCCTCATCCTCTAAAACACATAAGCCTAAAATCAAGTTTGTGACGAAGAAATCAAAGACTGTGGAGAAAGAGTTTGAAATAAAAGATATGGAAGCTGAGGAGCCAGCCACTGAAGAGATGGAGGTTGAAGATAGGACTTCAAATCCACAAGAGGAGGAAGCTTTGTCCTTGCAAGAGAATGTACAACAAGAAACGGAAGTCTCTTCTCCTTTGCCTGATACACCTGTTGCAGCTCGTGTTTGTTTCCCCTATTGATATTCGCTCTTCTGAATCTCCCTCCCCTTCCAAAATAATTTTTGACAATCCTCAAAACACTTTTGAAGATGTTCTTCGTTCTTCGGGGTCTATTCCTAGTTTGTCTTCTTCGTCTTTTGATATTGGGGATGCCTCTATTTTTGATCATTTTGTAATGAATACTGAGCAGGTCTCTAGTGTAAATATAACAGGTGCAATTTTCACTAACACTCCACCTATTGTTTCCACTACCAGTGCAAGTACAGTTCCGGCAACACCAACAATGGGAACGGATCCCAATGTGAGTACTTCTCTACTTCCACCTTGGTTATCAGCTTATACACCAAAAAGGAAAAAACAAGCCATCTCCCCAGATGACTTTGATTTCAATAAGTTGATGCCTGCAAAAGCCAAGGCCCCGAAGAAACCAAAAAATCTTTCAAGAATGCTTGAGGACAAGGGACATAAATTTCTGGAGATTGCAAAACCTCCACAGGATGCAACCATGGAAAATTTTGATATGAATGATTACTCTATCTCTAGAGTTGAATTGGGCAAGATAACTCATGAAAGTGCCAAGAATGATATGCAGTCAGCCATGGATATCCTGATTCAGAAATTTGATAGGGAGAAAGAAATGAAAGATCGCTACAAAGCAATGGTGGAACAGTTGACTAGTGGTAAGGAAAATCACTTTGAATTCAGAAGCAATAACTCCTGAAGTCGTTTCTGTAGAAGACCCTGTTATCCAGAAAGCAGAAAGGACTTATCTCAAAGGAAAAGTGCTTGAAGAGTACCTAGACAGGATGCGCACACAGGGAATATCTCTGCTCACAGAACTATCTGAGAAGACAGATAAAATGGAGAAAATAAGAACAGAACTGGATGATCTCATTGATGTTATTTCTCAAGATATTGAGCACATAGAAAAGAATCATGATAAATGGGTGGAGACGAGAAAAGTGAAAATAAGCACTCTAATATCAATTGGTGCCATTCCTAATAGAGATTCTTACATAGAAAGGAGGCATTGACATACAGGAGCCGTGTGCTTAAGGATTTGATCAATGCCCTTGAGACTGCGAGGAAACTCAGTGAGCAAAGTGATGTCAGTCTGTTGCATAAATTGGAGGAGTTACCCTGCAAGCTCGTATCACAGGATAACTAATTTCTCTCTGCAAAAGAAATGGTTTGGGAATTTGAAGATATGTTCCAGAAAGAGTTTAAAGATAAAACATTTTCAATGGCCTCTGTGGACAATATTCTGGACAATCAGTTAACTTTGGATAATCTAAAAACCAAGTTAACTGGTCATGCAAAATCAGTCACTACAGTCAAAGATGCCATAGTGAGACCCAAAATGATTTTTAGGAACACGATCAGTCCAGACAGTATCGAGATGCAAGCAGCTTTCACTATGTATGATGGTCACATGAAGAAAGACGGCAATACGAGTTGAAGCAGTTTTTTCTCTTAGTTTATTTTTTATTTTTTCAAATGTACTTTCAAAACAATTTTGGACATATTTACATGTACTTTTTCCATATGTAATTACATGGAAAAATGTAGGAAGTCCCAAGTCAAATAGGACTCCTATTTTTGAATAAGTCAAAGTAGTTAGGTTTTTCCTAAATTTCCTCAAGGCCTCTCCCTATAAATAAAGAGGGCCTCTATTGTAATTTTGATCTTTTATCTATTGTAGCAAAACTCTGCCGAATTGAGAAGCAAGTTGAGACTTTGTGCTTATTTGTGTAAATCAATTTTCAAATATTTATCAATACAAGAGAGCAAGTTAAATTCCAATCTTTGTTTTGGAATGATTTGTTATATGATAGAATTGTTCTTATGTCTTTGCTATCATATTATCTTTGATAAGTAATTGAAGTGTGAGTTTATTTCAAGTGATTAAGAAGTATTCTAAATCTAATTTTAATAGACTTTGAGCTATAAAATCATTTGTGAGAATTGTGTTGTGTTCGTGAATGAAAAATAGCTTGAAGACTTTGTGCTGCAAGTTGTTATCTTTAATCTATTTATCTCATCTTGGCGTATAGTGAAGACTTTGGGTTGTACTCTACTATAAATCATTTTATTTTCCGTTGGTGAAAGAAGCAACGATAGACTTTGTGCTCTCGTGGGTTTCTTGGTTATTCAGTTTGTATCAAGAAAGTGCTCTTTTATTTTATAAACATCATTTCTGAAAAAAAAGAAATGGATGATATGGTCTCACCCCTGAATTAGTATTTAGTTTAAAGTATTTTGTGGTAAGTGATAGGGAACCTCCCCTTGATGAAAGGAGAGATTTATCTCATTACACTGTGGTCGATACAACCATTTTGCCTTCAATTAGTTGAAGACAAAATATTCACCCAACAGTCTTCTTCTTTTTTCTCGTGTCTCAAGCACTCGAGTAACTACCACCAACTATCCACCAACAAGATATTACTAAAGAGAATGATAACTCAATCCCACTTAATTTTCAGAAAATAGTTGCTACAAAGTTATAGAATCTAAAACCATTCAACAAAGAGATAACAAATAACACAATTTAACTTGAGAAACTCTTATCAAAAAAATAAAAATTTAAAATTTAAAAATAATGTAGCAAACAATAGCACCATCCAAATTGTATTTAGATTAAGAATATTAAAATACGATGAGAAACAAGTTTGTGTTATTTAAGAAATCTTCAAGATGCAAAGACTTCAAGTAGCAACAAAACCACCAACTTTTTAGACCAGTCCAAGTAACAATTACCTAGTCATAGCCAAAATCCAATAAACACTTATACAACTTAAGTGTCCCAATTCATGAAATAAAGAAACACAACCAAAGCCACCTCCCAAAAACATGTTTTAAAAAGATATTTGAGTTGCAAGTTAAAGAAAACTTATAATCTAAATAATTTCAACTCCCACAAAATAAAGAATTACATTATTGGATAATTCCAATAATTATCTAGAGAAGTACACTCAACTTAGCTATTCTAAATGTGAGTTACAATGTTTACAAGACTTACAAGGTGTACAACACATGACTAACCTAACAATTACATAACACTTACATTACATAATATAAGAAATTAAGCTATAGTAACATCACAACACAAACACCTTTTGGATCACTAGAATCAACAACCCCCACCTACTGATACATAAAGGGAAACTCAAATGATCTTGAGCCCCTATGAATCTAGTCAACCACCCAACCCTGCTACTTCAGAACTTAATCCTACGTTTCCCAGTATGTTGACACATATAAGCATCCCCCTGATGTCAAACTCTTTGCTCCACACACATGTACATTCTATGCCCTATTGACACGATCGTTGAAGTATAGCATTCGACATGCTTCTAACCATACCACAATATAAGGAGGATATGTCTTTGCACAACTACAATGACCAACATTCTCTAGTGAATTACTTTTATCACAACATAAAAATAATACAAAGTTAAGCGAACACTTGTAGATATGTCATGACGGCCTACAAAACAAAATGATTTTACCACTTGCCAAAATCTTGCTCCATCAACACTCAAAAGAGTGAAAACCTAAAGTAACATCATACTACGAACACCAAACACCACACTACACCGAAACATCAAATTGAAACTAAAAAAACCAAAATCATGCAAAAAAAACACCTCCTATTGAAACTATTAATCAAGTAGTAATCCACTCTCCAAATAAAAAACTGACTAAATATGGGAATTATCATCTATCCTCCTAGTGAATTCTCCATTTTGACCACCCCAGATTCTATCCACCATATGCATTGGTAATAACTCCAAGAGCACAAACATTATACGATGTAGGTATATACTATGTGACCATCTTCAAAGGCAAAAAAAAAAAAAGGGGGTCAAATTCAACTAAAATGCATCCACATAAAAACACTTACCCTTATTAATCCTTATTGAGACCCTTTCGGCAAATGCAATGAATATTGTCCATATTAATCTTTCACTACCCACATAATCCCAACTTGTGCTTTCATAAGAGCTTTATCCAACATAAATTATAATGGAAAGGTAATATTTTTTTAATGAAATTTTCCTCGATTGTTCCTCACTATCTCACTCAAACACAACTATAGTAGCATTACATAACATTGACAAGGCAAACTGAAAGTGTAAAAGGAATTAATTACCCAGGTTTAAAATGAGCAAACCACATCAAATTTTAAAAAACACTAAATGCTTATAAAAACACCAAAAAAACTACAATTATTATTTCATGCCAAATAGAGATACAAAGTTCAAACTTAAACATAAGACAAATTAAGATGCAATGTTGTTGATAGAACAACAATCACAAAATCACAAACTATGATTAATAATGTGTAAAAAAAGTGTAGCCTACTAACTAGGTTCTTTTCTTTCAAAGTATTGATCTAACTTTCTGAAATTTAATCTATGTTTTTAATACCCTCAGATTTTCCAAGTCAAACTAATACAAGGGTTGGGATAGGAACATGTCAATGAAAAGAGAAGGGTGAGAATATGTGTCTCTATAATTGGAGATGGCCTAAATCTAACTAAAGAAAGAAATGCACTTTAAGACCTTAGAAGAATGACCCGGCCTAAATCTAACTAAAGAAATGCACTTTAAGACCTTAGAAGAATGACCCTAGAAATTTTCATAACTTTATGATGAGCCTATACACTAGCATTAGTGAGGGATGTTGGTGCCTACAAAAGTGTAACACTGTAGTGGGCACTAATAACTGATAATGTGATGGGTACTGGTGTCTGTAGAAATGTTCGACAATGTGATAGGTGCTAGTGTCTACAAAACTATTCAATAGTGCGATGGGCGCTAGTGTCTTTTCATCCCGTCCCTTCAAAAATTTCAGAAATTGGTTGCATATTTTCCTTGAGTTTCGTCCCACCTATAGAATCTTTAGAAATGCCTCCAATACCCAAATTTTGATGTCTAAACTTTGATGAGGAAAAAATCAAGATTTGGCCATTTGGAAAACTACCTCAGTCAACCCCTTAGGATGACATTTTCAATCTTAATTTAGCCTTTGGAAAATTATGAATGTGTGATCCTACGTGGGTTGAAAGTGGTAGGTGCAAATTTGTGAACGATCTAACCCTAAGGGGGAAACAAGGGAGGTGATGGGAGTCACTAGGATGAGACAATGAAAACCAAGAATTTAGAGGTCTAATTTGCAAGAGGGACTAATGAGGAATTGGAATTTCACAAATTAGGGATTTGGGGAAGCCATGGGAGGAGGATTTGGAACAATAGTAGATAGATAGTGAGAGGGTGATGGGAAGGATTTGGCCATAGAGATGGGGGATTTAGAGGAATTCTTCAATGGTGGTGGAGAGGAATGCAACAAGCAACATCTCTACAACAAATCTTCACTAATTGAGCTTCAACAACCCTATGGCAATAGGATGAATAGAGAGAAAACTTAGTAGAATCTAAGACCCTTCAAATGAGAGTGATGATGGCTTTTTTTCATGTCAAGGGTCACAACTAATTGTTAGGAAAATGCATTAGGGTAATGTTAATTTCAAGGTTTTAGGTGTGTTCATTTAAATATTTAAATATTTTGGACACTAGTGTGGACGAGTTCAAGCGTCTCTTTGGAGTTAAGGTCTAAATTTTTAGAGTAGATCTAGGATGTCTAGGAGAGCCTAGGGATGCTTGTAAATCATGTCAATAATAGGCATAGGTCTAGAAATGAGGCAAATGAGTCTTAAATACTACAAGAGTCAACACTAAGCATATAAACCTAAGGTGAAGATTGCAAAGTAGGCAATTTCCAACCTTACTTTCCTTATGCCAATTACTCTCAAATTCACGTTAAGTATCAAATATTCAATGTTAGGAGTGCATTTACATAACAAAAGTTGAGAACAAAATTTACCTATAAGACTCATAGCCTTCTATACTACAAAATGTGAAGCAAAACTCAATACCTCTACACCCCTAATCTCCATTTAACTGTAGTCATGATTATTCAAAGCCTCATCCAAGACAAACAAACCCTCTTCACTAAATTCACGTTAAGTATCAAATATAGACAAACAAACCCTCTTCACTAAATTCACGTTAAGTATCAAATATTCAATGTTAAGAGTGCATTTACATAACAAAAGTTGAGAACAAAATTTACCTATAAGACTCATAGCCTTCTATACTACAAAATGTGAAGCAAAAGTCAATACCCGTACACCCCTAATCTCCATTTAAGTGTAGTCATGATTATTCAAAGCCTCATCCAAGACAAACAAACCCTCTTCACTAAATGATGGCTCCTCATTGGTGCAATCCATTTTGAGTTATGGTTAATCTCATCAAGATCAATTGGTTGATAATCTTCAAACACTCCCTGAGATTAGCAACCACAAACACATAAGTTCTTAACTTACTAGTGTATGCTAGAAAATTTAAAATTACTCAAAAATCATAAATTGGAAAGTTTCTAACCTCGAATTTTCTTAAGGTAAAGACAAAGATTGTAGTGGATGACAACCAAATCATTCATTTATTGTTGGCTCAAGCAATTGTGTTCTTAGAGTACACTCCAAGAACACTTGCAAGTAGGAGAACTCCATAGCTGGGTTACCATCCAGTTAAGTGATTTGGCCATCTTGGTCATAGTACTCCCACCATTGCATTGGCATTGGATTATAGCCCCAAAAGCAAATTTTATTAATAAGTCAATAATGTACTTCAATTTTTCAATAAGCAAAATAAGTTAATGTTGTATGCATGTCATTGTGCCCTAGTTTGTTGAACACAGATTCTCTGTTATGTTGTTTGTCTTGGTCCTATAAGTCTGAAATTTTTTCCCCTACACTCTGAAGTCAAAAAAAAACAAAAAACAAAAAAACAAGCATTTATAAGGAAAATCTGAGGATTTTTAAAAACCCCACAATTTACATGCTGGTGTGTTTTACAAATGGGTTTTTGAAAACCCAGGTGTGTCATTTCGGAATCAGAACATTTCCAGGTCTAGGCAGTGTGTTAACTCATTGTTTTGCCAGGTTTTGCTGCTATGAACACAACCTCCCGTATAAGTGTATAAATGACCCACGATAACCCAAATATTGTTTTTAAAACCCCTAAAAAACCTAATGTATAAAGGCTTAATCAAGTTTTGATAGATAATAGTAATACAACATTTTAACTTCTGACTGTCACCAAAATCAATTTCCTCTCTTTTTATTACCTTTGCCTTCTCATACACCATCACGTGAATCAGATCCCAACTTAAGATTTATGGCACTCAAAAGAACCAATATGAACCTACCTGAGTAAGCCAATGCTGCAAACCTAGCCATTAGTTTTCCCAAATGGGTACCTCAAAATATTGATCTGCACGCTCTAAAAAAGAACTGAATCCACGACTGATCAAATCATCAAAAAACACATCATAAAATAAGTTTTAAAACCGCACTGCAGGCAATCAGCATTGAACTGGGGCAAACCAAAAAACTGCAAAAGCCTCGAGAATGCAAAAATCTTCAAATCGGGCTGCAAAAAATAAACTACCTAAAGCTCCTCAACAATTTTCTCTTTTAGTTGCCCTGGGCAGTACTCAATCCGTTGGATAGGAGAACTAAAAACTTAATTGTCTGCATGAGACTTGCAAGGGCTCTGGTGGCATTATTTCTGTTCACCATATTTTAATTTGATAGATCTTTTGGTGGGAAGAATTTGTATGATGTCTTGCAAGATCCAAGGGGTACTCTAGAGAAGATTCTCTGATAAGAATCCAGGAAATGAATAAGCATTGAAACAATTTGCAAAGGTTTGTAGAGGCAAAAGTTAAAATTCATTCTCCTTCCATCTACTGGCTCTAATACCACTTGTTGGAATCTGACAGCACACAGATTACAGAAATAGAACATGGGCTATATTCTAATAGTAATAAAAAACATGTCCAGATGAAAATACATTGAGAAATAAATAAACTTACATAAGGCTCCTCCTTTTTTCTTATCCATCAACCACTTGAGTACACCAAGTTACCAATCCTGGTCCAGGTTCCAGCTCTGGTTTGTGGATTCGGTCAAAAAAAATTGGGGTTGGGTTCCTCCATACAAAAACATACAAAAAAATCATAAACATATACATATTTGCAACCTAAAATAGGAACATTGAAGGCACCATACATATTCCTAATATTTTTAATGGACAAGAATATGTATGAGCCTTATACAATATTAATAAAGTTAATAAATAATACAATAATAAAATTTTAAATAAAATTCATATTAATAAAGATTAACATATATTATTGATTTTAAAAATTATTAACATTATCTATAGCCTCAGTTTAAATATATTAACATTTTCCATAGGAATACTAGTTGTAGCATCAAAAGTTTCGGGAATAATGTCGAGCATTATTTGTAGCAATAGAAATAACCGGAGTATGCAAGTTTCCCCGAACCGTACTCGAGGCAACAAGTTCTGTGGAAAGCAATGAGAGTTGGAACCATATCTGCAAGAACTAGACCAGTTGTAAAGATTCCAATATATAATGTCCTTTCTGCACCATGTTTCTTTTGGCACATGCTATTCTTGTCCAATGGAATGGAGCTTTCTTAGGTAATATTCTTTCAAGTAACAAGTAGTGCTATGGAATTAATTAACACCAGGCACAGACAACCCTTGCGAAAACGCCAACAATATTGTAAAAACGTAAAATAAATGTTGGGTTTGCTACAGGTTCTGAGAAATCCCTCCAGGTTCGAAGTGGGTTCCCCTGGGCTCATCCAGGATGACAAACCCACGGGGAAAAAGCAGGCCCTTGGTCATATTCCACACTGCACCAAACCAAGATCCGAACCAGGAGTGGGATCATACCCGGATCCAGAGGTCTGAGGTGAAGAACCAGTAACATAGTCCAGTGCCTACCATCCACTACCCACTAACAAAATATTACATAACACTAACATTACATAAAATAAGAACTTATAACACCCTAACATGAACATCAGAGCGGTTGTGCGCAAACAGTGGAAAGGCCATAGGGTTCTCAAGAAGGAGATCCAAGTTCAAATCCCCATAGTAACATCTGAAGGTGGGATTCCAAGTGGTGACTCTTGGATCCCATTGTAGCTTCTAAGTTAATTAATAAGTTGAATATGTTGAATAAAGTAGTAACTCTTGGATTCCATTGTAGCCTCCACCAGTATGGGGCGGGCTAAAATTCCCATCTTACCAATAAGAGAAAAACACCAAACACCTTTGCAACATGGGTTCAAATGACTGGAGCCTCAGTAGCGGGGAATTTTGTTAACAATCTTGAAAGCCAAGTTCAGGATGGGGTGGTGAAGGATTGGATTCTCAGTTGAATTCTTCCTGCCAAGGAAGATTTTCTCATTGTAGATAGCTCTAAGGATGATGGTATGGAGGAACAGAAGCCTACTGGTTGTTGCAGTCAGTGTGTGGAGGAAATTAAGCAATTGAAAATTATTTCCTTTCCTGTCTCAAAGCAGCAAGCGGACATGGTGTGCTTTTGACAACGTTTGGAATTGTATCTTGATAATCTTTGTGTAATCCTTCCACATGGAAGTCTGGAAATTTCCAGCCGATGTAACCATCGTTGTCCTTGACGAAGGTAACCAGTGCATCTCAACACACTATCCTGGAACCAAGGGTTTAGTTGCTCCTGGATCATCAAGCTCTTTAGACTGTCGGAGGTTTTGAATGTAGTTGTGTATGCATTTCTGTATCTAGTTAAATATAGTTTATAACTCTTTGAATAGATGGTCTGTTTCGGTAAATATTTATGTAATATTTTACTTTCCTCTTGGGATTGAGCCCCTATAGAACCCACATTAACCTATAAAAACAAAAACACCATTTTGTTATTTCTTTTTCTAGCTCCATAGATCTTCCAAATAAATTCTAGTCTATATAACTTGAAGCAGTACATGACAGAAATATCTTCTGTGCCGTCTCTCTAGCCATTCAACAACATAGCTTTTCATTGCAAATGCTGCCTTCCAAAGTGATATTATATCTCATCTGATCTAGGAATGTTTATAACAAATAGAACAAACAATCAAGATATCCTACTGATAATGTATGAATTGTTACCATTCTGATAGCTGCTTAGAGGGAGATCATGGAAGCACTGAATAAAGTCCATTCATTCCAGCTGCAGAGACAGCAAGACAGAGATGACAAAGTGACACATGTAAGAAGGCATATTCCTAGGACTCATTATTTGTAGGTATGGCCATCAGATTGATATAATGAGCCTGTCCCAAAGGAACTATGTTCCATTTGCTTTGGAGAATGCACCAAGTGTATTTGATGAGTAAAAAGGCCAATTTAATATCTATCGTAGTCCTTAGGTCATTGAGGTGGAGACTGCCGCATTAGCTAAGCAGCACAAACTAACAGAAGAAACTGGTACTCTCCATAGAAATTTATGCTAGTGCAGGAATATTTACAGTTTCATTCCTTTTTAGTGGTAGAAGAAAAGGCTAAGGAAGGGATGAGAAAGAATTTAAATATTTACAGTTTCATTCCTTTTTAGTGGCGGAAGAAAAGGCTGAGGAAGGGATGAGAAAGAATTTCAGCTCAAGAAGATAATGAAGTTCTACCTAGAAAATCATAAAACTTGCAAATGAAAGTTGAGGTGCTTGGATAGATGTCCAATATTTCAGATATTTCCTTTAGCAGTGAACTCTCCATTGTCCATTGTCATCTGCGGTGGGAGAATTCCTTGGGTCAGTGGAACCAAATTCATCTTGGATACAACCATTCTGGCAGCACACTCCAGGGGTGTCTGAGGTTCAAACTTAGACAATTGTAAGAACCAAGTGCAAGTGAGACATGAACATCACCAGCTCAAAATCAAAAAAATAGGCATATCCTAAGTGTGGATGCATGCAGAGGGCACACAAATTGTTTGATTCACTCCTCTTAAAAGGGTGAGTCATACTGGAAAATTCAAGCAAAAAAGGTGCCATATTGTTAAATTCATGCCAAAAAGTGTGCTTGTACTCAGGTTTTGCTGATTATAGAAATCATATTTTCATTTATGACTGGTGCCAGATGCCAAAATAAGGTTTGCATCATCCTTGTCCTAGTTTTCTAACTGTTATATTTTTTTTTGTTTTAATGTGTGGGGGAACCATTATCATCCCCCATATGGAATAGACCAACAAAACAAGCATAGGCCATTAGATAACAGAACTTTTCCCAGCACAACCATGTTGATAAACTAAACTTCCCAGCTAACGGCGGGCTACAAATTCCAAAATGTAAATATCAAATTCCAGATAGGAAACAATACAAATCATGGTACGTGCTCACTACTGGCATGTCCTAACCTATAAAACACATGTAACAACTATTATCATGCCAAATTTGAGTCAACCCATCATTTATATTAAATAAAAAGCTAAGTCTGTTTGTAAAGTTGGCAAGAAAAGTTCTAGATTACGAATATGTGACATTAAAATTCGAATAGTCTCGTGCAATATTAACTTGTTTCACATGTTCATGACTTTAAATTCTCTTGGTAATGAAATTTAAATTGGTTGCTGATAAGAAATTGGCACGAGGATCATTATTAATCTCACTTTGGAATTTGGTAGAAATATACACAGTGTTTGATAGAGTGCCATCAGCTAGATCACATTCTAATTTCAAGCTCTACCTAGCAATGAGCACCTTTGCAATCTCTGAGTGTTCTTCTTATGGTCTCTTACATTACTAAGCATAAATATTTCTAACGAGGCAAGTTGAAAATTCCCTACTTGTGGGTATGGAAGCTTTGTATAATATTCCATCTCTAGTTTAATGTTCTTTTATTGTTCTTTACTATACTCTGTATTCTACAATTCTATTATTTTTCAATGTTGAATAAAAAGAATTATCTTTCACGATAATTCATAATAAATATGGTAAACTTAACACAATTCAAAAAGCAAAGCTCTGTAGACATATCAAAGAAAACAAGACAGGAAAAGCTAAAACAACATATTTTTTAAATGAAAAATTAATTTAAAACAACACATTCTTCAAATCTCTTACCAGTCACAGTATATGAAAGGCTATTGATGCAAGCGAGTATGGTTGTGGGATAATTCTTCGCAAAGTGCTTCTCTTCAACCTCAATTACAATTTCTTAGAAACCCTAACCCTAACCTTAACCCTGGATTGTCTCATTCTGAACATTCCCTGTATCACCCAGGGTTAAGATACTATTAATCCTGGATTGTCTCGTTCTGAACATTCCTTGTGTCGCCCAGGGTTAAGATACCATTAACCCACATACATGTCCCCACTGGAGTTTGTCAAGCAAAACGCTCAGCACCTTAGGTAGCTAAAGCCTAAAACCTTGCAGTTGATGAGAACTTTGGGAACCCCTATGATTTGAACCAAAGAAAAACAAAATTTCATGATCTTTTACAATTATGTTAACACATAAATATAAAATTCAAGTTGCCCTATAAATTTTATTCATGTTTGAAAAATAGGCTTAGGTACTGATCTAATTACAGCAAAGCACATAGTTGAATCTTACCAAGGCACAGAGTGGACAGCTTCTCAGCAAAAGTGAAATTATACACTGCCAATGTCCTCTATTTTTGGATTCATGGAAAAATCATTCATCCATTGTTCTGAGTGTTCATGCAGCCAAACTTGAATGCAGTGTAGAAATTTTAAGGTGAATGCTATGACAAGCATTTTATTAGCAGAATTTATCTCAGTGAAACTTCTACCACACACACTCATTCCCTATTTTGTTGCATAGTCCATTACTCTAGTGCTTCTTTCACAAATAATTCTGATTACACCATACTTCCATAAAACATTGTGCTAATTTTTGTAAGGTCCCCTTATTATGAAAAATCACAAGCAAAAGAATGTGAGTTGAAAAGTTAGCCTTTTGGTTGACTATTGCCCTTTAAAAAATGTCCTGATGCAATCATGTGAAATACCTCCTTCCGTGGGCCACAAGAGCAAGCCATGCACTTTAAAAAGGAAAAATAGGCAAATACTGTAAAGTGCACATTCAAGTTTATATTTTCTGCTACTTGAGAGAGCCACCAGATGCTTCACATACATTGCCCCTTAAAAAATGTCCTGATGCAATCATGTGAAATACCTCCTTCCATGAACCACAAGAGTAAGCCATGCACTTTAAAAAGGAAAAATAAGTATATACTGTAAAGTGCACGTTCAAGTTTATATTTTCTGTTACTCGAGAGAGCCACCAGATGCTTCCCCTACAAACACAGCCAGAACAAGATACAGATAGAAATGCTTGAAAAATCAGCAATCACACCCTTTCTATTCTTTTGATGTTCTATGTACTTTGTAATGTGGGTCGAGTCAATTTCCTTGGCTTCGAGACTGAGCTACAGAAAAAATGATGCATGAAAAACTAGCACAAACAATGGAAAACGAATATTAAATACTACAATGTTTGAAAACTGCAATTTGGAACACAAACAAAACAGTCAACTTTATTAAGAAAAGTTTCCAAGCACCAGAAATGAGGTTATTGTGTGCAGAAGAAAAGTCAGTGCTCATCCCCTACACAAGCACAAGCCTCAATTTACTCGTCATAGGAAGTAGAGTCTTGCCATCGACAAACTATTGCTATAAAACGTAAAAAGATAAACCTAAATATTTGCATGTATCATCACACTTCCATGTTAGGGGCCATAAATATCTTCACCATGTCTTTGCTCTTGTTCTTGCTCTTGAGATGCATTACTTCAAATATCAGAAAAATGCTCGGCTGCCGTAAAAAACTCTGGAGCCTCCATTTCTCCCAGATTGCACATTCCTCTGATCTGCTCCAGACTTAGTGGAATCATCAGACCCGTTATTCTCAATGTCCATTGGAAGCTTCATCTTTGCCAATGATTCTGTGAACTGCTGCATGCTCTTCATATACATATCAACTATTTGCTGCTGCACCACAGTCTGTTCAGGTTCAAGATTTATACTTACAAGAGGGTTTGAAAATGACATCGCCATTCCCTCTTCAGAAACCTTTGATTGACTACTAGAAGCTGCGACTTCTTTGGCTGAATCCTGAGAAGACAAATTTTCCTTACTCAAGGAATGACCAATACCATTTAAAGAAGTTCCATTTGAAGGATTTTCAATTCCAAGAAGCCTGGAGGACTCCAGACCAGAGCCACCCTTCTGAATAATGAAATCACGAGGACACTGGCCTTCACTTGAGCTGCTTGTAGTAGAGCTTACAACATGAAAAGATGAATGCTCTGCATCTGGGTCAGTTCCATAATCATATGAATTATCAGCCTTAGCAGTAGCAGTTAATGAATCTGCACATTTCTCAGCTGTCACATTCAGTGCCATGTCATAGTCACCTTCTGTTGAGGGAAAAGTACCCAATTGTGAAAATGAAGCTCCACAGAATTCATTTTCATTTGGGTCAGCTATCATTATATCCCTTTTTGGAGAGTTCTCAGGTTTCAGATCATCTGAGGCCATTTTGATATATTCAGAAACCATTTCATGATTTTCCCTAGCAACTTGCAGGTCAGGGAACTCAATGTCATTGTAATTAGTAGATTCAGAATTCTCCATTCCATGGCCCAATAAAACGGCTTCTGAACTTATGGCAGATGAAGACAATGCCAAGTTTGCTCCATCAATTGATTGACTCTGATAATCTGAGGGTACTGATCCATGATAAGAGAGAGTTAACTGAACTATGCCGGCAGGAGAATGAAAAAGATCAGTTGAAGACAATGCAAAATCCTGAGTCACTTTTCCCTTGCCTACAACAGTAGCCAAGGGAACCAAGGCAAAACCCAACAACTGGTCTTCTAAGTAATTCCTTGCACGGCTTAGCATCCATACCTCACATTTCAGAGATGTATCTACTTGACTGTTGATTTTGAGCTGCAAACTCTCATTGAATACCGGATTCCTTCCTCCTCCATTTGCTATTTGAGTTGAGAATGCTCCCTCTGGGTTGCTGGTAAGAGACAGCTTAGCATACACATCCTGCTTGTCATAGATACAGATATTGTGAATATCTCTGGCATGGTGTACGTAGATATCCAGAATGCCTACAAGAGCTTGTCTCTGTTCCTCCTCCCTTACTTGCTCTCCCAAAGCATAATTCTGTTTCCCGTTTTCCCTACCATTCTCAGGATTCTGGCACCCATCATGTTGTGTAGGGCCAAAACTCGACCCATTGTGACTATAATCTGCTGGTCTGCCTCTATGGGAATTGACACTAAGTGGAGACTCTACACAAGAAGACGAATATCTAGCAGAATTTTGCTGGTAGGAGTCCATAATGTTCTATCTTTTTCTCACCGTCCACAACAACAATCAAACAAGAGGAGACTTGGGGAACAAGAGAGGGAAACCCAAGAATTCTTTACAACTGATGAGGCTGAGGGTTCATATGCTAAATTAGGACAAGTACGATACTGTGCAACAAAAAACAAGTGGAGAAAGGGTGTGCCCAAACTTGATTAAACTTCCAAACCACTGAATTCCCACCACTAACTTTTCAGCAGAATAAATTCATCACACATCCTAATAATGGGTCACAAAGAGTATTCAGAAACATCAATACAAGCTATTTTCTATGCATCTTATTTCCAGAAGCTCTAACAGAAATTAGTTTGGGAACTGAAAGTCTTCACAACAAAAGTGAACTTAAAACAAAATCTTCAAACACAATACAACAGCCTACAAAACCTGACTTTAAAGTTGAGCTCCCAATAAGTAACTGTAAAGAACAATGAACCAGGCTCATATGGCACTGATTATTCTTTACTACTTACTAAATTGAATGCAGATAACACCAAGCGTTCAACGAATGCTGAATGCTGAATACTCAACCCTACTTAAAACAATAAACAAAAAACCAAAAAAATTAAAAGGCTTGCAAAGTCAGACCTCATTGTTCTCGAAACCCTCTTTAAATTGACGAAGACTCACCCACCATGAGCCACAATACAGTCCAAATTCCAACACTCTTTCTTATCCGCACACGGATTTATCATCACACACACATCAAACTAAAGCAATTTACCCCTCACTCTTCTTAACCTTTAAAGATTTAACCAATGGTGATTTTAACTCGCCGTAACCCTCGCTCTCAAAAACTACATTAAATTACCCACAAAAAAAAAAAAAATCCATAACTAAAAGAAAAAAAATATCACATCCCAAAACACAAGCACTTTATCGAGCACATAATCTGTTCAAATCTCATAACAACATCCCCCCAAAAAAACACCAAGAAAAAAAATCCTCCAGACAAAACAATTTAGTTTTCGAAAACCTCACGCACTTTATCGACCAAATCATACGTTCAAAACTCTAAACAACATCAACAAAAATAAAAACTCAGATTTTCTTTTTTAAAATCCTCTAAACAAAGCAATTTTCTTTTCAAAAACCACCCAAAAATTACCTGTCCCGTCAACTGTCAACATCCACACACTTACCGACTCTTGCCTTCAGCGAAAAGTCTGAAATAAACATTGACGGGAAAATGCTTAAACCTAACGGGATCAAAACATTTACGCAAATCCCGTCACGGGCATCAGCGGCCCCATACACATTAACGGATAACGGCGAAATTCAAGCACATTCAGCGGTGTGAAAGGCAGAAATAAGTAGTAGAAGATTTTGCACAAATTTTCAACAGAGAAACCCTAGAACCTAAATTCAAGGAAATTACAACGGAACTTAACGGGAAAAAAAATTAAAAACAATAAATACCACAATTGTCTGAAAGTACATTCTGTGATAAGAATTTTCCTTCTTTTTCCCTACTTCTTTTTGGTTGATGTGAAAGGTAAAACCAGAGAGTAATCAATTTGGGTAGTAGAAAAAAGGGTTTTAAAATCTTTTCCTTCTTGTGAGCGTGAGGATTCGAACCCTGGTCCCACGAGGGGCTCCAGTCTTTTCCGGCTTTCAGAAATTTGCGCTAGTGGGGCCCGCTGCTCCCGGCAGTAGACGGTCACTTTGTCAATTTTACCTCCCCGTTCCCGGCAGCTGTACTGCCAAATTCCGTAACTTTTGTCGTCTTATTTGACTCAAGTGTAGATTTTGTTAAATCTATCTTTGATGATGTGTATGACCGCCACGTGCTGCGGACTATTGTCTAGCCAGGGGACTAGAGTTTGTCGACTCGTCATGGCCCATGAGGAAATTTGTATAGTACCTTATAATGAAACAAAGGGAATAGTTCTTTTGAGTTGATTGTAATTGATGTAGTTTGAGTTGTTGATTTAGATATTACTGATTGAAATTTTATAAATTTCATTACAAATTTTTAGGAATTTTGGTTTGTTTTTGTTAAATTTGATTTTGAAGTGATCACTCCAACTTTATTGGCTTTTTAATGAAAAATGGGCTTTTTTATGTTTAATTTTTTTAATTATTTTTTTATTTGAGTAAGGATATTCACGATGTGATGACTAATTGAATGTTTGAATAATACAAAATTATTCCATCAAAAGTATTTGCACATGGAAAGAAGAGATAATGCCTCAAAAATGTATGACTGTATTATTTCTTCCATGTGACGGTCACATTATGTTGACAATGGATGTAACCTATCCAACTGGGCCCTATGGGTTCTTTCTACTATTGGAAATTGATCCTCAAGCATTGTGAATATTTATTCCTCGAATGGCGTAGTTGAGAGTCTGCTTTTGGCAATGGCTTGTATCAAGTTGTCAGATGCGTACTGGAAACTTCAATATGATTGAGGTGATGTCTAACAAGTGAGGCCATATCTTGATATGATGGACTATTAGAGAGAGAGAGAGACGTGTCGTTTTGTATGTGCAATAAATTTGTCCTTTATGACCCCAATACAGGGTTCCAAAAAGACTTCACTATGTTGGAACACATGGTTTAACATTTATAGTGGATTAGAAAGAGTTATTAAGAGGCTTGATAGAGTAATGATTTCCTCTCAGTTGTACTTTTCATGACTAGTTGTTGTTCTCTTTCAATGGAGCCTTTGTCAAATAGTGTTCTTTCTGATCACTTTCCATTCTATTTCCAAATTAAGTGGGGTTTCAAGAAAACAAAGGTTAAAAAAACACAATTATGTTTAATGTGTCTCTCCTCCAACATGTGCCTTGTAATGAAACAACTTGCATAATAGAAGAAAATAATAGGAAATATGCTACAAATACTTTATCATAATATGCCGCTTCAAGGGGGGCAACCTCCTAATCCACTTCAAGGGGGATACCTCCAATAGTCTTCAATAAGAACACAATACTCAACATGATCATAATAACTAACCTCTACCTCATATATATACCATACACATGCCTTGGATATCACTTAGGCCAACCTAACTACCTATATATAATAATGATTACATAACTTAATTAAGAGTTAAGGTAGCCTTTAGATGGAGCCTTTGTCGAATATTATTCTTTCTGATCACTTTCCATTCTATTTCCAAATTAAGTGGGGTTTCAAGAAAACAAAGGTTAAAAAAACACAATTATGTTTAATGTGTCTCTCCTCCAACATGTGCCCTATAATGAAACAACTTGCATAATAGAAGAAAATAATAGGAAATATGCTACAAATACTTTATAATAATATGCCACTTCGAGGGGGCAACCTCCTAATCCACTTCAAGGGGGATACCTCCAATAGTCTTCAATGAGAACACAATACTCAACATGATCATAATAACTAACCTCTACCTCCTATATATACCATACACATGCCTTGGATATCACCTAGGCCAACCTAACTACCTATATATAATAATGATTACATAACTTAATTAAGAGTTAAGGTAGCCACAAGCCGACTACTCATAACCATATGCACACTATAGGATTAAGGGTGTAGCATGCCCTCTTTACAAAAGTGGTATCCTCAACGCTGATCAATTTTAGATACTTCTATATAAAATCTTCATCATCCATTATGGCATCTTTGATTAGCAAATTATTCCATTCTATGAGTGTCCTAATCCTCATCTCCTTTGTGTATGTATGGAAAATTTACTCAAGCTCCAAGATGTGTTTTCCCTCTGCATCTAACTCTTAATGGCGATGAACATGTTCTTCCATTTCTCTAATCTTTTGGTGTGCCTTTGAGGAAGAGGTGAAGAATGTTATATGGTACCCTAGCATTGATTGAATGGCCTGATCAAGATTTCTTTTAGGAAATAATACTTTTTGAATTACTCCTAGTAGTGATAATGTATGAAAATATGTTGTTGGATTGACTTCTTATCCACCTTTTTCTTATTCATTATCTTCTTCTCCTTCTCCCCCTTCTTTTGCCATGATGAGAATTAAACCAAGTAAAATCATTTTTTTTTATGACCCAACCTTGATCGGATGATTATAGAATTTTTTCACCCAAAAATTAAAATTAAAAAAGGTAGACCTCTAATTATTTTCTACAAGCTTTCCAAAAATGTAAACAAATCTAAAAAAGTCCCCAAATTGTAGCCTATATGGTGAATTTATGAAAAACCTAAAATTGCAATAACTTACTGAAAATCACTCCAAATTAAGAACATAGGTGTCTCAATGTGCCCTTGTTCAACCCTCTAGAAATTAAGAAAAAAATTACTAAATTGAAACCCTAGGAGTAAAAATGGTGGAAACCCTAATTCTGTAATAACTCCCTTAATTTGTTAGGATTGAGGTGCCATCAACCTTGTAAATCCTATGTCATTTATTTATTCCTAACATTATTTGTAAATGCATTCATAAGGGATGAAGGATCCATTGATAGTGGTAAATATTTAATTATGGTACCAATAATAATGTCATTTTTTCCTTGGGATTACTATAGGTGAAAAGTGGGTGGCCTAGTTTATTAATAGCTTATGACATGGTGTAAGAGTATCTTCTATGTTTGTCTCTTACATGTTGTAAGGAATCAACTATTTTTAGGACTGTCATGAGTTAGCATTTTTTTGACAACCTATAAGAGGTACGAGAGGCTATTTTTAGCCTGTTATTGACTTTCCCAAAGGTGGGCATTGGGATTTGGCTATCTTGGGCATAGTATTTTGTTGAACATACCTGATACTAAGAGGGGGGTGAATCAGTATTCAAAAAAATATCAAACCCTCTAGAGCAAACTGAACCTTAATCTTTACAGCATTAATAGAAACATAAAAGATCAATACAATACACAACACCACATAACACCAAATATACATGGGAAACCCCAAAGGGGAAAAAACACGGTGAGAAAAGCTACTAAGAGCTAATGTCCTAATCCAACCTCACAAAAGAATCACAGTTACAACTTTGTTTTAGGGCTACAACCCAAGGAAGCTACTACTCCCTGTAGAAATTTTTTAGGGTCACTCCTAAGGAAGCTAGAACTCCTCGCAGACTTTGTTTTACGACTTCAACCCAAGGAAGAAACTACTTCCTTAACTGATAACAAACTCAAAAAAGATTACAGCATGACAATCCTACTATCTGAATCTGACAATGAAGCTCACTCCTTTTGATGATTGCAATTCTACTTTTTCACTCCTCTTTTGATGATTGCTCTTCTGCTTGGGTAACTTCTGCAACTTCTTCAAATGTCTTCTCTATAGCTTACTGACTCACTACTTTTAGCCTTCAAGAAGTTTTGCCTTTGGATCACTACCTTCAGCAATCAGTTAGGCACACTCTTCACTTCCCTTATGTCTCAAAAAATATCTTCAAGATGAATCCAAACATGATATATTACTTCTGCTCTTTCTCTTTCAGTCGCACATCATAATGCATTACACATCCACATTTAACTCCTTGCACTCACACTCGCAATCACATTGTTTAGTGGTAAAAAAGGAGAGGGTTAATGTTTGCTTTAGTTTGAATCCTCCTTTCCACAAAACATTCCAAGGGCTTTTCAACCGAGTGCCTCACCTATTAAGAGGAGAGTCATCTATCATATTTGAGTTGCCACTTAGTTTTTTGCTGGGAAATTCAAATGTGATCACACAAGTTTACCAATTAATGCCTTTTCCTTGAAACCCTAAATTAAGCAAAACAGTAATCAATTATGTGAATTACAATAAATGCTATAGGAAATAAATAGAGGGTAGAGAACCTTAACTCATTGTTTTTTGTAGACAGAAAATGGAAAAATTTGGGACAATGTTGATGGCGCCCTAGTCCAGTGTCCCACTTTTTCTGCATAATCTCGATCTCCTTCTGGCACTGATCTCTGCTACACTTTTTGTTTCCTATGATCTGAAATTTGAATACAAGGTTGATGGCACCCTTGTCCCAAAATGTTGAACAATGTTCGCTTCTTTTTAGATCTGGAATCTTCAATGTCTACCTTCCTCCTCTGTAACTCCACTTTCTTCAGATCTGACACATGTAACCGACAATCACAAGGAGTGTGGGAGGGGGTTGTGGTGTTTAGAGGCTTGCCTCAATCAAGCCCCAGAGAGACATTCAAGTCTTCCGAACACCGTTTGTCAAAGAGAGTGCGTGCCCTTGGGAGGTAGAGGCAAAAAACCAAATGATAATGATTGATAAAGCACAATAAATGATACCTTGATGATGAAGCTCTCATGGAAGGAATCTCTTCCATGCCATGAGGAGAGGATGTAATCCAACCTGCAAACAAACACAATAACAATGCTATGCTCTACAACACAATGATAATCACAAGTATGCTAATAGTTCACAATCATAAAGTTTGCTAATGATCTTCTAGTTTCTAAATGATAACCTAATCATGCTTATATATGCAACCACTAAGATTCTCACCAAGAATTTTTGTATTTGAAACTTATGATGTCGGCCTGGAGACCAAATAACGGTAACAAAATTAACATTTCAAACTAGGGCAGACCTAAAATAGGGCTGGACTAGGGTGCTAGCGCCCTTGTCCACCCCCTTGTCTTTGCTCAAGATTCAATAAAGTGCAGCCCCTAGGTCCTATTTGCCACAAGACCCATGGATTTTCTCATCGGGAGTCTGATTTAACATGGAAAATGCTCTAAATGCAAATCTAAAGACCCGGGAGCTAAACCTTTAGGAAAAAGCCCCCAAGGGTGCATTTTTCTGACATAATATTTAGCACCCACTTTAATGTATGCATTAAACGCAAGGCCAATACATGCATTAAAGTAGGTCAACAAACACGGTAAACACGCCAAACACGGAGAAGACACGTCAAACACATTGAAGACAATGACAGGCATGCAAAACACGGAGAAGACGACATTGAAGACACGCAGAGCACGGAGAATATAATGGATGTAGTGATTATTTTCTTTTTTCTTTTTCCAGATGAAATGCATAATGCAAGTAAAAGGAAAGTAAACAAGCAAATCCCAAAAAGTGTAGAGGAGTTGTTCACCACTGGTCTTGCACTTTTTGAGAACAAACACGCCAAACAAAATCCCAAGGTGTAGAGGAGTTGTTCACCACCATTCTTGCACATTGAGAACAAACACGCCAAACAAATCCCAAAGTGTAGAGGAGCTCATCGCCATCGGTCTTGCACTTTGAGAACAAGCACGCCATACACACACACACGCTGAAGACATGGAGAAAACACGGTAGACAAGCAATGGAGTGTTCCTATTGCTAGGTTCATCACCATCTCAGGCACATTATAGGCACACACCAATGATTGGGCTTCACCACAACAACTACTGAAAACACGCTTAAGGGTTGAGTTAGTCACAAAACCGCTCCCCGCCTCGCGATGAGGACTTTTGAAAATGACATGATAATGTAATCTCTCCAAGAAATACACCATCCTCGCCTCCGCAGAGGGCTTAAGATAAAAGGATATGCTCGATATCTCACCTCCGCAGAGGGCTCAAATGATTGATTTGATTTTCAGATTGTTCAAACATGCTTTGCTATCATCTAAAGTAGACAACCTACCTTATATATGCCCCCACTTTAAGGTGGTTGATATCGCGTACCAATATCAAGCATGTTAAGGAAGGAAGAAAACACACAAGGGAACATGATCTCTCGCAAGGCCCATGCCCCCCAGAGGTGACATGCACTTTACAATCACCGAATGTTCCCACAAACACATCCCTGCAAGAAAAGTGTTAGTGCCCAAATAATCATGATAAGCAATAATGCATATGATCAACTACATGAAAAGAGCCAAGTAAGGCGATATTCATGATAAACAAAGTGCCTAGAGCAGCAGTATTGTTAAAGTGTTGTTAGCAAGATAAGATAACATCGACATCAACATCAAGATAGAGAAATCACAGAGTGATTCCACTAGCCAAGCATTGGATAATTTGTTACAACCCCATCATCATATAGGAACTAAGTCCATTTCTTGATTGCTCTCAAAAGGGACACTAGGTCCACATCAGTATAAATATTTTTTCGTCATCTGCCAGCTAGATGGAAACACTAGATGAAGGTAAACAATAAATCAGAGAGGAGAACAAGTGTCTTAGGGACAGTCACATAGGAGGGTGCCCCCAATTTACCAACTGCAACGCTATGTCTGTAAGACACAACACACAACAATGAAATCAGAGGAGAGGAGATATAGAAGAATGATGATACAAATAGAAGAAGGTCACGATAGAGGCAGTCTCCTAGTATCCTTGACCTTATGGGAGAATCAAGGGTTATCCTAGGAGGCCTAACAACACATACACATCACGGGGGAAGCACATCACAAAGAGATAAAGGGTTAGAGATACTTACATGTAGTAGTGTCGTACTAGATTTTGGATCTTGCGAACCTCTTAGAGAGGTATTCGACCAAGTTTTGTGAAAAGCTCGAGTGATTCTTATTAGGTTATTGCTTGTTATTAGAGAGTCCATGTAGTACTTTCTCAACACTTTCTTGTTTATGTGAAATCTTTCATTGCTTGTGAGGAGGAGAACCACTGTCATTTCCAACAGATGATAACCATCTGGCTCATTTCCAATTTTTATTTCTCTTGTTCTATTGGTTCTATCTATTGTAATGACAAGGATTGACTTGTACTGCTTCAACCTTTTCTATTGTCATAATCTCTTGCTTCAATTTTTCCCTTTGTCTTTTTGGTATATGTTGATCATCTCCCGATCCCTGAAGGGATAACGGAGGAGGAACTTCTGAGTAGATACCTGTTGCTCGTGGACGAGGTGATACTTGAGTATTTTCCTTATCCACTTCAATTGTAGCAATTATCTCATCATAATATAAATAATCCTCTTGTACCTATAGTGTATTTTGTTCCATCAAATTGTTATTTGTATGCTTAGGGAAAGGATTAATAGAAGATCTGTAAATTTTGATTCAGTGGAGCAATTGACTTATTCCCATTATCATTCACACCAAATACCTATATAATATTCGAGTCAATGAGGTCTTGTATTTCATGTTTAAGACACATACATCATTCAGTATCGTGTCCTTGTGTCTGATGATAGTGACAAAAGATATTAGCATTAAAATAAGGTCCTTGCATTCTATTAGGATCCACTAGTTTAATCAGGGGAAGCTTCAAGACATTATTATTCAGAGCTCGATTCATGATAGAATTATAGGACTCAAATATTGGAGTGAACTTTCTTTTCTGATATGGTGCCTTCTTTAAATTAGTGTTAGTAGACACTTGAGAAAAGTTATTCGGCCCATTAACCTTGATAAAACTCCTATTATTGTTCCTCTTAAAGTTATTTTGTGATGACCCACCTTCGGATTGGCCAACTTGAGATGGTGAGTTTTGATTTTCATACTGGCTAGACAAAAATTGGTAATCACGAAGGGCAGTGCATAGGTGTTGAAAAGAGTTATATTTTATCAGGAGGATCTTATCACAAATGTTAGGCTACAAATTTGCTATAAATATCTTCTAAACATCGTCATCTTTCATCTGATATTGAATTTGTGTGTAAAGTCCTTGATACTGGCTAATAAACTCAGTCAATTTCTCTTATAGACCTTGCTTGCAATGAACCAAATCAATTAGAGAGACTTGGGGTCTGATGTTTGCTTGGAAGTGTTGTAGAAACTGATTAATTAACTACAAAAAGGAGTGTATTGAATTCAGAGGCAAAGAGCAAAACCATTCCAAAGCAGTATCTTTAAGAGATCGCGGGAAAAGGTTTGCTAACAAATCTTCTTCAAAGTAAAAATCACTACACATAGCTGTGAACGCTGCCACATGAGTATTAGGATTGCCTTTTCCACCATATTGTTCAAACCGCAGAGTTTCAAACTTATCAGGCATAGGAGTTCTCAAAATTGCATAGGATAAGGGATTACGAGCATGGTAAGTTGGTATATTTGGCTGTGAAGCATTTGACAAGCTTGTCACTTTTTGTTGTAAAGAGGTCATGCCTTGCAAAAGTTGGTTTATAATGGCATCATTGGGAGATGTGGTTTGCTGTGATGAATTGGAACCAAAGTGTGGAGGAGATTGGGCATGGGTAGTGACAAGCGGAGGTTGCAAATATTTAGGTGGTTGAACATAGCGATAGGTGGAAAATGGTTGAGAATAAGAAGATTGAATGGGTGGTTGAGAGTGACATGAAGACACTCTAGGGGCAAGGTTTTGATAGTTGAATCTGATAGCTCTATAATTTTGTGAATTAGTGCCATTAGATACTCCAATACCAGTGGTAGCATTACTACAAGCATTTGCATTTGTTGTCAAAATACTCGATGTAAATGTAGATATTCCCACTGTCGGTATAGGTACCGATACTTACGTCTGAGATGGTGACAAAGTGTTATTTATCACTTTTGCACATTCAGTCACTGGCATAATGTTGGTTTGTACAATATGTGATAAACCACGGATCACATTAACACCATCTTGTCCTTCTTTGATCAGTTCTCTTATGTTATGAATTACAGGAATAACTTCTTCAGCTATCCTCTCATTTTCCATAAATGCTTGAAAATCGGCTAACTCTTTATCTAGTTTATCTATTTGCTCATCAGATACATCCTCAATAGTATCATCAACATCATGAAAAGTTTGCTCTTCCATTGTACTTGTGATAGGTATTGTATCTTGTAACATTTGTGTCTCTCCTTTTGTAAAGAAGGTGTTCAATGTACCAACTTCTTCAAGAGCACTAGATCCCATGTGTCTTATGCTTCTTCTTCTTCTTAAAGGAATATTTCTATTAGGGTAGTGAGTTATAATACTCATGCAACAATATGCACAGCACAAACTAATAGAATAAACCCTAGGAGCAAGATATGTTGAAAGGCAAAAATGCTTGATTTTTCAACTTTTCTCAATGCAAACAAGTGAAAGAAGAGGTGTTGTAAATATTTTCAAGAGGGAAAGAAAATAATATGCCTAAAAACAGTCCACCAATGCAAGAATATCCTTTACAACATGCTTTTGAAGCAACTCTAGAAAGTCGATAAGCCAAAACCTAGTGAAATTAGGCCAAAATATGTAATTTTTCACAAAATCTTAATGCAAAAGGCTAGGGCAGTGGGTGTTGTAAGGAAAATGATGATGGAAAGCACTTATAATAGTAATAATAGCCACCTAATGCCAAAAAATCTATTACAACATGTCATGCCCACATTTCCCATGCAGTCACGACATGCAACACACGTGTCATGTCCACATTTGTCATATGGTCATGACACGAAATATCAAAAAAAAAATTCCACATAACCCTAGAAACCCCCTCGCACGAGTCAGCGTGCGAGGTGGCAATACGCATAAGGCGTAAACATGTCAATCAGATCCAGGGAAGAACATTTACCGACGTAATCCCCTGCGTGATGATAACCGACTAGGGGGTTATGCGACACGATGAGCACTACTACTAGGGTTAGAATCAATTTAATTCAAAACCCTAAGTTTCCTAGGTGAGTGAAATGATTTCGATCGAATCGAATTCAAACCCTAATTCTAATACACAAATAAAATAAAATAAATCAAATACAAAAGCAGTGGCATGATGGTCGCATGATAAGATGGAGTGGTAAAATAAAAGTCAATAAAATGCCAGAAAAATAAAACCCTAAAATCTAGGAAAAATTCGACAGCATAACGCGTTATCAATAATTGAAATAAATATTTTAAAAAATTTCAAATAAAAAATAATAATTAAGACAAACATTAAATAAACAAGGTATAAAAATAAATTAAATAATCCCAAGGTCAAATTGAAAATTTAATCACTCATCAAAAATATAAAATTCGAATTCAATTAAACGACCAAATTAAAATCCAACAATTAAGTCCTTTAATAAATATAATTTGACAATTATATTTATTAATTAACTTAATTACTAAAACATAGAAAGGGGGGAAAAGTTAAAGCATCTCTCCCCATAAAAAATAAATAAATCGATCAAATTACAATAATTAAATTAAAAAGTGTTTCCCCTAAGAAATTAAATTAAAGCCCTACTAGAAAACTACTAAGGGTGTCCAAATTAAATAATTGGCAAAGGGATAAAGAAACCCAATAAATCAAAAGGCAAAAATAAATCTCACATGGAAATAAATATTTCAATCCCCAAAAATTACTAAATCAAATTAAATTAAAACACAAGGAAAGCAAATGTTTCCAAAAGTTAAAAAAAAAGCAAAAGAGGGGGAAGTTTGAAATTCTATGCACATGGGAGAAATAGATGAAATAATAAAATAACAAAACTATTTTCCCACTCATCCTCCAACTTAGCCCTATTATAATATTTTATTTGTTTCCTAAAAGAAAATGCCCTAACCCTAATATCTCCTCCATCTTATTGTTTTGTTTCTTGTTGTCATTCCTCTCTTTTTGTTTTCCCATTTTCTTATTGCAAGTTAGGGTTTGAAGATGGAGTGGCAGCCATGATACTAGTTTTCTACTACCTCTATCTACAGAGGTATACACATGAATATGCAATAGGGTATTGTTGGTCATGATGTTAGTCATAAACAAGCATAGAATAAAAGTACACATTAACCTTTATTCATCTTGAAAGATACGATGAATTCAGAGAATTCATGATCCCAAGTCTCCGGTGATTAGGTCTTAATCTTCTGACGTTACTCAGAGGTTGATGTGTGTTGTTGTTTCTATTTTGGGGCCTTACATAAAGTTTATCATCATGACATTATTTCTGCAAAGGATCTTCACAGAGAGGTCATTTTACACAGTTGTTTGATCAAATGATGCAGTTATATTCAAACCTTTGCATGATATTTACCAATTATACATGCTTTAGCTTCAAATATGCTAAATATTTGCAATTATCTACGAGATGTCTGCATATTTTGTGTTATTTGCTTGAGATCATCAATTATTTGCAATTATGATAGTAAAATGCTCTAAAATTTAAAAGAAATTGAAAGAAATGCTTCAAATTAATGTTGAACCTTTAGCTTTTGAACCACATGCACATCAGATACAGTCATGAAGAGAAGAAAACCAAACCATATGTTCACCAGGACATTCCACAGCTAGATACGGTTGATGCTAACTTCAAAGGAATTTGTATGAAAGCAACATATGCAAGTAGACATGCACTCCAAGGGACGCAGCAAATCACAGCATATATCTAGAATTCACACACTGATTACTCAAGATTTACTATGAATTGTAATCAAACAAGTCTTCTCATTCATTAAGTATGCAAAGATATAGATGCATACAAAAAGCTTTGAAATGAGCCCTGAATACTTCAGTAGACAGATTTCAATTAAGTTTCGAATAATAGAAGAGAGGCATTCATGCACCTTTTATAGAATAAGGTGAGGAATCCGTTACAAAAGATCAACGATCTTGATTTATCTATGTGTATCCACGGTCTAGATTTCCCTTTGACTATGTCAGCCTTACAAAATGGCACAAGTTGCCAGCTGTCAACCATCTAAAAAAACTTATTTTCTCTAAGTATCCGATGCTGATATTTACTTTATGTTGCATCATCATCTACCTTATCTGATTCATGTGCATCATCATCATGTGCATCACTCCCCGAACTTTCATCATCCTGATGATGATGACTTCGCATATGAGGCTGCACGCTGCTCCAGATCTGCTCATATAACTGCACAATTCTATCTATTTCTCCGCCATCCTGAGTCTTTGCTTTGATGATGGCGTGCTTGTGTGCCTCGTATTTGTGTCTACTGCCGTCCAGTTTGTCTTTCTTGTTTTGTAGCGTCTCATTGTAATTTTCCATCTTGACTTTGATTCTCATCATTTTATCTATGACTTCTTCCATCAAGTGAACAAGTGGATCATCAGCTACTGATTGAAAGTTGCCATGTAAAGCTTTGATGGCAAACTCTTCATCTTGATTTTCAACTTTCCCTTCCACTTTTCCTTCCAGTGTTTCCAACATTTCTGCCTCAACAGACATTAAATCATGCAACTTCATGCTGATAACTCTCAATTTATTATTGCATCTTCTAAGTACTCCACATTCAAATTGAATGTCCTTATACCATATATCAACCAACAAGGCAGTATTATTGTTCAATACTTGCTTGTTGATAAGCAACTAAGGATTTATCCTCCTTATTTCTCCCAGGATGTCTAATATCTTTTCCAATCTGTAAGACCTTTTGCCTGTCTACATCTGCAATTTATCTACCTTTGACCTGGAGTCACTGAGAGTATTCCACCTCTTCAAAGAGGCCTTTACCACTTCCTCAGCATTATCCAATGTGGATAACATCCATTTCCTTAGTACAGATGCCTCATGTTTCATGAGATCTAATTTATTCACCTCCTCTTGAGAAATAACAGTCAATGGGACTGCATGTTCAGTCGAAGTATCTTCAGTATTGGTCAGCCTTCCTATCTAGGCATGCAACTGAGCAATGTGCTCTTTGTGTTGCTTATTTTTCTCCTTCTCTCTTTTCACCTTCTGAATTAAAGAATCAATAATATCTCTGCCTTCTTGACCCTCTTGGTCTTCATTGGCAAATCCTAAGTCCACTGTGCTGATCTAAAACTCATCTAAGGTAATTTTACCTTTTTCTCTCTACAGTAGGTACTGCAATCTGTGCAGTCCTTCTCCCAGTTGTTGGATCCCTCTTAATGGCCGAAGTCATTCTGGCCTTCCTCTTAGGTTTTATTATATTCTCAGAAAATAAGGTAGATACATCAAATTCTTAAACTTCAAAATCTACCTCTGTATTTACCTCTTTCTCCAACCACGGAGGTACCTGATCATGTTTCTCTGCATCATCATGACATTCACCTTTATCTCCTATTTCTGTCAGCAGGTGTGATGGAGAAGGCGATTTCCTTAGTTCTTCTTCATGATGCTCGCTTTGATGTTGATCCTGTGGCATATCCTCCTGTTGAGGAACTTCTTTCTCTGGAGGAGCTTCTCCCTGGGGTGGAGGATCTTGTGATGTATCTATATGTTGATCACGATGATCATCCTTTTCTATCATCACCTCATCCACTTTCAACTTTTCCTCTTGTTGAGGAACATTCACAGTAGTGGATACTTGGAAAGTCTCCTTTAGTGCTGGTGCTGGTTCTGTAACCACAATTTGTTCTACACCTATACTACTTATTTCTTGAACTGTAGCAATAGGATCTTTTATTACCTCTTCCTCATTAGCCTTCTTTTCTTGAACTTCTACTATAGTAGGCTCTGCTGATGTATCCTGTTGACTTATCTCTGAAGTATGGCCCTTTGATTCTGCCATCTCCACTTCTTCTGTAGGTTGCCCTTTATCAGGTGATCCTGCTGGATGTTCAGGATTCACATCCTATTTCTCTGTCAAGTCTACCACTACAGGACTTGTCACCTGTGCAATTAATGTATCTAGCCCCATTTCTTGGGCTATCTTCTCTGGGCTTCTTTCCTTTTCTGTTTCAACTTGCTTTATCTCCTCCAGTACAGTTTAAACTGGTGAAGTCTTGTGAGGGGTCATGTGTGTACCTGCAGCAAGGGTTTCCATCTTTTGTGAAGCCACTTCCTTCACAACTTCATTATCGGACAAATTTATTGTCTCCTCCAGCGAGATGTGACCTTCTGCCTGTGCCTAGGAGGTCTCTTTCATCTGGTCTTCTGCTAGCTCAGTCTTGAACTTGACGATGGTAGGAAGTGGAACATTGTGCTGAAGTTCATTATGCACTTCACTACCTGCCCCTTGTAACAATGTAGGGGGTTGCCTTATTTCACCTCTCATGGAGGTTCTTGGTCTCTTCGGTGTGGTAGACACCGCCACCTGTGGAGCTCTTCTCTTCCTTTCAAATAACAAAGGGGCCTCTTCTTCCTCAGGCTCCTCCTCCATGAGGATATCCTCTTCATCTGGTTTTCTTGAGGATTGACCCTCTTCTTGGGTCTCAGTAATTCCAGCCTCTGCTGTCTGTTCTTTCTTGGACTTTTGTTTTCTTATTCGTGGAGGTGATGCGGATCCTGATCGTGATCCTGATGTTGCTGCCTCCTCAGCTATGAACACTGCCCGTTCAATAATAACCCCTTTGGGTTCATTATCTATTTTCTTGCCCCTTGGGGGTCTTTTGCTCTGTTGTTGTTGTGGAGGGAGTCTATCTCCCTTAGACTTTCTTTTCTCATTTATGAAGTCATCATACTCCCCATCAAGAATATCTTGCCCCTTCTTTTTGTTATCCACAATAATGGCAACACCTTTCTTCTTCAAAGCCTCTATCTGTTCATCAACCCAGGCTTGGGTTAGCTGTATGGTCCTGGCAATGAAGGGGTCCAAGGATATGTCCTCCTGTATGGTGAGGTCAGGTGCAGAGATGGTATCATTATATATCTTCTTCTCCTCATACTCGTCTGTAATTATCCTACCGTCATCTTTCTTCAATTGTTGAGGGATGGGGATGCAGTCAAAGGTTCTGACTTGATTCAGTGTTAGCCTTTGATATCTTCTTCTTCTTGCTTCTGCTTCATCTTCACAGTTAGCCCAGAAGTCTTCTAGGTGCCTTTGGTGAATAGGCTTTCCTATTATTTTTTGCATCCTGCCATAAGGATCATATGGTCTTATCAATGCAAAAAGCTGCAACTTCATTTTATTCAAGGTGACCATCATCTTCTTGATGTTCTCTGAATCAGGACACATGTACCAGCTAATAGTGACTGGAAACAAAATTGGTGGCAGCTTCTGGGCATCCTTATATGTTTTCAATATTGTGGAGCTCTGCCTTATAAATTCCATCAGTATCACTGCATCAATGGGATACCTTGGCAGCATGAGGGGATTTCCTTCAAAACCCTCAATCCTCATGTAGGAAAAAGTGGCAAATTGTATATACCAGGCTCCATGCCTGTAGATTATCTCCTGAGCCTCCATGCTCAATCTTTTTGTTCTATCCACCTCCATGGTTCTGACTAGATACATAGAGAATGCATCATTTACTAGTTTGTAATCTTGGAGGTAATTGGCTCTTTGCAGTTGGGGATGATGATCCCAAATATGCACAGCATTAATGGTGCCTGTGACTTTGCCATCTGTAACCAGTGCATCAAATGTGCCTTTGTAAGCATAGGAATAGACAATGTATGACGTCATATAGAAAGCACAATTTGGACCTCCTAGGTTCATCAGCTGCTCATGTAGAGCATCACTTATTAGTTGGCCCCACAATGGCTTGATATCTGAATATATACACATCATGATCACACCATACGTCCAATCCTTAAAACTACCATCATCAGGCTGGCCTGTGACTCTACTCAATAGTGCAATCATGTATTGGTACTCCTCACTAAAATCATATTTGAATAAGTGTACAGGAAGCTTGACGGCTGCAGGATATGTGTTGTTTTCAGCCCTCCATTGGTACATGTTTTTCCTGGCTTGTTTCTTGTTATTTTCATATTCTTTTTCTGATTTCTTCAGATCCACACTGTTGACCTTCTTGCCCAATGGCAGTCCAAATGCCTGGGAGAGACCCTTGATGGATAGGTTTGCATATATCCTCCCATGCTTCATCACCTGCCAGGTCTCTGGGTTGTAGTTCCTGGCACACTCGATAACCAGCTTCGGAGACTCCATGGAGTACGGGAAACCGGCGGCATTCCACATTCCGGACACGAATATGGCATCTAGCATAGGACTTCTGTTCTTCTCATCATTCAGCCTAGCTGACCAGGCTTCCAAACTAGTATTCCCCTGATGGGTATCTATAATTGTGCCATATTTGAACAGAACACCCCTCTGAGATGAAAACATGGGCTTACTGAATTCAGCCTCACACTTAGCCAACCTCTTGTCAGCCATGGATGCTTGCAATTAACACAACCTTGTCTTACAATGGATACTCACATGCATGTAGATAACAATTACCTTTAGTAACCATCATGCCCACTGTATTTATTCAACATCAACTTATCATGGGGTGCATAAACTAGGACTTCAGATTAACAACGCCATACCTGACCATTACAGAAACAACATGATGAGGGTTTCATTTACTTACCTGGTTATGTAAATTGCCTTTATACCAGTGGACTTCTGCAAGTGCCCTTAATTGTACTGATGATCACGCACTTCCTCTCGTTTATAAGCTCGGTTCGTCTGACTATCACCTGTATGAAGATATGGAAGCTGGTGCTCTGTAAAAATAATTTATTGCAAGGTAAGAACTGAAATGACGGTGAATTCACCTTTAACCAAGCGCTTAGGGTGAAATTAGGGCAAACCCTGACAGATTGGATTTTGTTCGTTAATTTTCTGCACAGAAAGTTAGGATTTCACCAGCTGTTCGATCAGGTTTAATGGTCAGCGGGAACTACCTACCATGTCTGCGCGCATTAAATGTTAATGGCGGCAACGGGAGCGGGGTGATATTCGAATATCGGGGTGATATATGAATATCAGGGCGATATTCAAATAACAAGATGATATTCGCAAATATCATCTCGAGTTTAATGTGATCATCCTCTTTGAGAGGAAAACTATCGTGACAAGATCGGGTGATCAACTCATCCTTTGGTTATGTTTAGCACATCAGGTGGATATTTCGATACATCGGGTGATGTTTCAAAGATGATGATGACCACATAAACTTAATGCTTCTCCCTTTCAAAATATCAGGGTGACGTCATCCAGATATTCATTCATTGTATCGGCAAGGCATCATGACGTCATTGTCATGTTATGGGAACATGATCATGTTTATGAAATATCCTGCCGAGAGGTAAATGTGATGATGATGTCATCGTCATATCATTTCTTCATTTGTCGGACTCGAATGACATCATCAGGATATTGGCTTAGGGGGATATTTCGCAGCAGGAGGATATTAAGAAATATCGGGTTACATTGTAAAATATGACCCTCGCGAAATGCATAAGGCTGCCGACGGGTAAAGGCTACTATCACCTAAAATTGACGTCTGGATATTCAGACCACATGATTTATCAGGTGATAAATTAGATTAGGGTGATCTTTTGAAATATGAGTGATGTTACGAAATATGATCCTCCCCCTGGAAATATCAAGTTTGACTCAAACTTTGACCATTCATAACTTTCACATCCTAATGAATATCAGGATGATGTAAAAGGCAAACCTGCATGAAATTTGATGCTCTTTCTAAATATGAGGTTATTGGAATGAAATACAAACTTTGACAAACTAACCTCATGATGATGACCTACCCAGCCTTTCTTGCATGATGATTTGCATGACTTACTTTTACCAGACCGCCAGAAGGCACAGAACAAGCCAAAAAAGTTGGGTCCCTATTTTGTCAAGTCAAAATGGGGCATGTTGTGTAACCTCACAACAACTTGCCACCAAAGAAAACAAACAAATTCCAATGATTCAAGTGATGTGATCACATTCATCCATAGTATTTTACTTCTTTCTAAGCATAAGCATCATGATCTTCTGAATGATAAAATTTCCTCATGATAACAATGCTAACAAAGGATCAGGTGTGTGCAAATGATTAATTATCCTCATCTTGCAAGCAAGTTGAAAACATAAGTAATTGGTGTTAAACTACATAGTTGGAGATCATCCCTCATAGCCAACCTAGATAGAGCCTTGCTGCCAGCAGGGGTCTATAGCCCCGGCAAGGTTATCTATACAATCTCCCTAAGTAGAGCCCCACTGCCAATAGGCATCTATAGCCCTGATAGAGTTACTTAGATGGCCTAATTTTATTTCTTTTCTGATTTTCTCTTTAAAATTTGTATCTGATATCATCATGTCAGCTCATTTATACAAGGTATAGTCACTTGCAGCTTTAGGTTGGAGATTGTATTGGTAGCAAGGGAGTCCCTTTAGATTTTTCACTTAACACCTATACTTGTGTGTTCAACAAACCCAAGGTTGTTAGGTGTTTCATTGTGATTGATTCACTTTGATCAAGAAAAGGCACCCTGATGAAATGATACCACAGACCTGATCATGAATACCTCTTAGAATGAATCATAACCTATGTCTAAATCTGATCTCATCACTTGAATCCTAACAATTTAGTTATTTTCTGTGGTGATGAGGTGCATCATCTTGACTAACCAAAACATAAGCTCAACCAAAACGAAACAAAACAAAACAAAACTGTACAAACAACTATACAAATGTACAATATGATACACATGACTGTCATGAAGTCACTCAGGCCTAGAAATAATGTTTGAGGAATTGTCCATTGACTGGCAATGGGACATCCTCACCTGTCAGGTTCTTGGGCCTATAAGTGTTGTCTCCTAGTATCTCAGAAATTTGAAAGGGACCTATCCATAATCTGTCAAATTTGCCATGGTCACCTTTCCTCTCATGGGCTTTATCCCACATCAGGACTAAATCAGATATCCTGAAAGCTTTAACTCTGGCTCTCTTGTCAAACCAGCATTTGACAACAGCCTGATGTTTTGCAAATTGGTCAATTGCTTGACTCCTTTTCTCTTCCAGGTGCATCAACTGAAGCAAGCTGACCTCTTGTTTATTATCAATGCCTAGGTACTCTTGGGCAAATTGCAAAGTAGGAATTTTCAAGTTTACAGGGAGGATAGGATCCACCCCATATACTAGTTGGAAAGGTGAGTTTCCTAATGCATTTTTCATTCTAGTTCTGTCTACCCATAAGGCATATTTCAGAAATGAGTTCCATTCCCTAGGGTTCTTCTCTATTAGTTTTCTTATGATATTCAACAAATTCTTGTTGGTGGATTCTGCTAATCCATTCCCTTGGGGATAGTAGTTGGATGAAAACTTGAGTATGATCCCAAGATCAAAAGCCCAACTTGACAATTTAGTTGAAGTGAAGGCAGAACCATTATCACTTACCAAAGCATAAGGAGTTCCATACCTGGTAACAATGTTGCTCTCCAAAAATTTAATAACATCATCTGTAGTACAAGTCTTGCTACTGACAACCTCAGTCCATCTGGTACAATAGTTAGTAATTGTTAAGACATACCTATGGCCTAAGGATGATGGAGGATTGATTGGTCCTATGAAGTCCATGCCCCATTGTGCAAATGGGCGCTCTTCCATCACTAGCTGCAAGGGTTGTGCAGCATATTTCTCTCTGTTGGCAGCAACCTGACATACATGACAACATTTGACATGATCAGCTATATCTTTAAAAACTGTAGGCCAGTAATATCCTGCTCTGAGGATTGCATGTGTTGTGGCCAAGGCCGATCCGTGTGCAGTTTCGAACTTGTCATGTAGTTCTGATAAAACCTTATTTACTTCTGGTTTTTCTAAACATCTTAGGTATATTCCTTCATAATTCCTCTTGAATAAGGTTCCTCCTTTCATATATTTTTGTGACCTTATCTTCAAGGCTCTTCTTTGTGAAGGTTGCAGTCTTGGAGGACATCTTCCAGTAATCAGAATGTGCCTGATATCTGAATGCCACTCTTTATTGTTCTTATCATTGATAACATACTGCTAACTTGTGATGTTTGGGTCAATTTCAGATATCATCTGGCTTAAGGCTTGTCCTCTTACTAGTTTCATGGGTGTAATTTCCATGTCATACTCTTGTAATACAGTAATCCACTTGGCTCTTTTCTCACCAGGTTCACTCTGCATTAGCAACATCTTTACTGCTGCATCAGGCACTACTGCAATCACTTTGCTTCTTAGTATATAATGCCTAAATTTCTTTACTACCCTGACCAATGCAAGTGCTTGTCTTTCAACATCTACATATCTCAGCTCAGCATCCTTGAAGGGACAACTCATGAAGGCTATTGGTTTCTCTTCTTTTTCCTCGTTCCTTTGAGTCAACACTGCTGCAGAGGTATGTTCTGAAGCAAATGAATAGATGTAGAAATCTTTTGTGTAGTCTGGACTGAAGAGGACAGGAGCATTTGATATGGCTTTCTTTATGTCCTCAAAAGCAGCTTTAGCTTCTGCTGTCCACTCAATCTTGGCATCTTTTTTCAGCATAGCATTTAGTGGTCTGACTATTTCTGCAAAACCAGTGATAAATTTTCTTACAAAGTTAATTTTACCAAAGTAAGACTTAAGTTCCTTTTTGCTTCCAGGGAGTTGTATTTTCATGATAGACTCTACCTTGTCAGGATCAATGATGATTCCATCTCCAGTTATCAGATGGCCTAATAATTTGCCTGTTGTTATTCCGAATATGCATTTCTTGGGGTTCAAGGATATTCCGTACTCTTCACATTTCTTCAGCACACTTATGAGATCTGCTACATGGTTTTCCCTTTCTTTGGAGAATACTGTCAAGTCATCCATGTAGATGACTATACACTTTCCAACTAAGCCTCTGAAGGCTATGTCCATTGCTCGCTGGAATGTAGCTCTAGCATTTATAAGTCCGAATGGCATACGTCTATATGCAAATATCCCCCACTTGGTGGTGAAGGCAGTTTTCAGCCTATCAATCTTATCAACCATCACTTGGTTATAGCCTGAAAAACCATCCAAGAAGGACATCATTTTGGCTCCATTTACAATCTGCAGAACTTCATCTAATGAGGGTAAAGGATAATTATCCTTCTCTGATGCTCTGTTCAGGTTCCTGAAGTCTACACATAGCCTAATGTCTCCATTCTTCTTCCTAACTGGCACTAGATTTGCCACCCAAGTGGAGTGCCTCACAGGAAAGATAATCCTGGCATTTAACAATTTCTTGACTTCTTCAAATATTATTGGTTCAAGCAAAGCATTGACTGGCCTTTGCTTCTGTCTGAAAGGTTTAGCATCTGGCTTGAGAGGTATAGTATGAGTTATGATTGATGTATCATATGTCTTTAGCTCATCATAAGTCCAGGCAATCACATGGATGTAATCTTTAAGAGCCTGATTTATTCCTTCTAACTCTTTTGGTGTGCAAACTTTACCTATCAAGACATTTTTCTTGTTTTCATCATGTCCAATATTCACTTGTGAATACTGACCTCCATCAGCCTTGGGAAGATCCTTCTGCTTCAGCATATTATCCAAATCAAAGGCTCTTTCTAATTCAATCATACCTTTGGGAATCTTGTTGCTAGGCAACTCTAATATTTCATCTTCTTCCCAGACATGATCCTCCATACTATTCTCATCTATGATCTGAGCATCAAATACATCCCTGTTGGAGATGAAATCAAAAATGTGCTGATCATCATCAAAGACCTAAAGATTAGTAACATTATCAGGTACTGATGGTACAGATACCAGTTCTACTGAAAATCTCTTCAGACCTGATATAGATAGTGGCTCCAATGTACTGGCAGCCTGGGCAAGTGCATCTGCCCTGTGGTTTTGTTCTCTAGGGACGTGGGTGATGTTAAATGCATCAAAGTCTACAATCAAATCCCACACTCTGTGTCTATAATTTGACAATTTTTTATAATTGCAAGAGTAGATTCCTCTTACCTGTCTGACAACTAACTCTGAGTCTCCAAAGACATGCAGGATCTTTACTTTTTTCTTGAGAGCAAACAGTATCCCATGAATTAGAGCTTCATACTCTATCACATTATTAGTACAGGGGAAATGTAATCTGTATGCAGCTAAGTAGGATTTTCCTAATGGATCAATGAGATCAATCCCTACTCCGGCTCCTTGCTTGGATTTGGATCCATCAAATCTAAGGATCCAAGACTTATCTTCAGCATGAGGTTTAGCTGAACCTTTATTTTTCTTTGTAGCTCTGGCAGCTGCTCCACCTAATATCCATTTTAACTTAGGAATGTCAGCTTTCTCAGACTTCATCTTTTCTTCCTTCTGAGAAGCTAATTTTTCTTCTTGTTTTCCATCATCAGGAGGATGATCTTTTGGATCAGGCTTTGTATGTTTCTTCAAAATATGCAGACACAGCGAACAGGTGGTCTCTGAATGAGGTGCCTCATGCAGCCTACACCAACCTTCAGTTAGTGCATCCTGTGGATGTTTCTTTTGTCTTATCATCTTCTTAATTTCTCCTGATAAGAACTCTTCAAATCTGGTCAGGTTACTGCCTCTGTCTTCATCAGACAGTTCATAGTCTGACTCCATCAGACAATCACTCCCTGGGGTGATCTTTTCTTTTTTCTTAACATTTATCTGATTGTACACCAGAATTTCTTCTGTTCTCTGTACATGACCTTCATCATGATATATCACCTTTTCTGTGGTTCCTGCAGAAGACAAACAAGAATCAGTATCATCATCATCACCAGATGTAGAACTTACTTCAGAATATGATGATGATGCCTCACTGCATGTCTGCTCCAGCATCATCATGTCTAAGCATGTTTCGCAAGTCTTTTCTGAATGTGGTTCGTCATGTAATCTGCACCATCCATCAATCAAAATATCATTAGCAGGTATATTTAACAATTGACAACGCTTTACCTGCTTGGATAGATGCATCTCAAAGTTTCTGAAGAGATTTACTTCACTCTCATTCTCAAAATTACTACCAGGTTTTACAACCAACATGTCCTCCTGATGATCATCATTATGCTGATGATGAAATTCAAGCATCAGGATCTCTTCTATCCTGATAGTCTGTGGTCTAATGACATAAACTCCAGGCTCAACGTCGACATACATGATCTCATTCGTTTTATTATACTCGGTTATCATGTGCTTCATTCTGGGTTCAACATCTATTCTTATCTGGTTTGGTATGCCTTTCCAAGGTAACCACATGTGACTGAAGTTAGTGGACATATATCCATTCAAAGTTTTTGACCAGTCTCTGCTAAGCAGCATCCCATATGTATCAGGTATGTCAACTACCTGGATATCAATGTAATATTGGATCCTAGGATCAGATGCTAGCTGCATGTGTATATGAGTCAGCTCTCCTATTACACTCACTTTTGTTTTATCTAATTGTGTCACCTTTTTTAGGGATTTAGCAGGATGCAGTCCTAAAGCATTGCATATGGACAAGGGCATCACATTTGTAGATGCACCGAAATCTACTAAACAGTTGTGTAAATTCTTTCCAAACATCTTTATGGTAAGGAGGAAAGGTGGTGACTCACTCTTATCTCTGTATAATGTCATATGTGATGTTTTGGCAGCTTGGACAGTAGCTGGCGCCTGAGGCTTGATATTATTATCTCTAACAGCATGATCTTTATTGCTAAGATGACCCAGAGAATGAATGTCCTCTTTAGGAGTAGGATCATCCAGTGACTTCATAAAAGCTTTCTTAATTGCAGGAGTCTAACAATTCTAACAAAGACAGGCTGATCTTTATCTTTTTCATTTCATCTGCCAAGTATGTAACAAGTTTATCAGACTCCTGAGGTAAGGCAATAGCTTTTGATGCTGTATTCTATGGTGACATATATTGGGCATTTACCTTTGGAAATCTTGGATTATTGCTAGCTTTGGGATCAGGAGGTGTGTTGAAATTGTTTGGAGGTAGAGATGAGGTCAATGGACCAGTAGGTCTGTGGGAGCTACCTCTCAAGTTATAGTTATGCTTGCTAGGATATTGCTGCTGGTATGCATGCACCTCCTTATTTTCAGTAGATGGTTCATTTTCATCTTCAAAGGGGAAGACATAGTTTGATTCAAAAGCTAAAGCAGATTCTTCACATGCGTAAGAATAATTTTGATGATCAGTATAGCTTTCTAGCACTAGGGCTGAATCATATCCACAAGGAACTATTTCATTACCTTCCACCTGAGGTGGATTTCCAGAAGTATTAGATACTTATGTCTGGAAAATGCTAGCAGCAATTCTAAATTGTGGACAATCTAACTCTGCATGAGCATTTGTGTTGTGTATCCTGCACCAGTTGGTGAGGGCTGCTTCAGCAAGATTAACTCTAGTAGTCTGTTTGGCTTCACCAGGTGGCTGATTATCTAAGGGTGATGGTAATGAACCATTATTTGGCCTAGAGTTCCATACTCTAGGCTACCTCTGAGGATTATTGTTATTATTGTATCCTCTATCTGGATAGTTCGGTCTGTCATTAGAATAACTCCTATTCTGACTTGACTGGGAATAGAAACCTTGATTTCTCAAATGTGTCACTTCTGTAGTGAGTTTTCTTAGTTGAGCAGAGATTTCTTTAATTTCCTCCTTCTCTTCTTGAGCTTTGGCTACTACATTTTCACTTTGAGGCTTGAAGAAAGAGGATCCATGGTTATTGTTTTGATCCACACCTTGAGGTGTCTGAGTTTGTGCAGGATATTGTGGAGTTTGGCCATTCCCATTAGGAGGTGGCATGATACTTAATGGAGGTACTTGCAAAGGTGCAGGCATGACTGGTGGAGGTATCATAGCTCCATTAGAATATTGTTGTACTAGATATGATGCAGGGTGTTGTGTAGGATATGATGGATACATGCCAGGCAATGTAGGGAATGCAACATTTGGTGTTGGAGCAGGAACTAACTACTGATTCACCTTGATAGCTTCTTGAAAAGCTCCTGTCAAGGTAGTGATCTCAGGATGTGTTCTCCTAATGAATATGGAAGTCAATGGATCCAGAGCTGAGTAATAAATACTCCTAGCAGCAACGTCTGTTACTACATAAGGAGCAACTAACTTGGATAGCATTTTCTGGAACCTAGCATTAAAGTTGGCAATAGGTTCACCTTCAAACCTCTTGATAGTGGAAAATAAGTGATAATTCATTGAAGGATCAATTGGTACCTTGAACCTATATGTGAAAGCTTTCTCTAAGACAGCCCATGAACCAACAGAACCCTAACCAAGACTAATAAACCAATTATAAGCCTCTTCCCCTAAGGAAAAAGGAAATAATCTGCATACAACATCTTGATGTTCTATTCTGGCCCTACAGCAAGCCTCTTTAAAGGTTATGATATGATCATCAGCATCTTAATAAGGATGATACTTTGGACAAAGTTTGTCCAGATTCTTAGGCAACTCATGATATGCATTGAAGGTCAAAGGTGACTCTGCTGCAAAGAAAGACATTGCAACCGGAGGAGGTTGAGCCTGTGGTACAGCTAGCTAAGGTTGGACCTGGGGTTGAGGTTGAACAGGAGGTGTCACAGATATCCCAGAAGGTATTTGCAAATATAGGAGGAGGTTCTGGTGAAGCTCCTGATGCACTGGACCCGGGAGTATGATGGATGTCTACAGTTCTAGGTCTGAAACCTCTAACAGGCAATTCTTCAAAGATTCCTCTAGATCTAGACCTGGTATTTATCCTGTGAGCCAGGATTTCTCAATTTTGAGGCAAATTGGCTAAAACTTTGCAAATATTGGCTGGATTTCACTGGTTGAGGTGATATTTGCGGTCAGATGACTGATCAGACTGGATATTTACAAAATATTTGCAAAGATAGTGCAAATACAAGAGGATATTTGAGGTATAATGACTCTTAGCACGAGATATCAAGTTTCTAAGGCCAAAATTCTTAAAAGCTTGAATAAATTTATGTAGCTCTGGCTGATATTTGTGAATTCATGATGATCTATTGTAAAGCTTACAATATTTATGACTAATTTCAGGAACTTTACACTAAATGAGCATTTACAAGCCTATTACAGTAAAGATTTGAGCAATATTTGAAATTCAGGAATGCACTAGGGTTACCTTACTCTCTGCATCATCATACCTAAAAATAATGATGATGAGCATATTCTTTCAGACCAGGCCCTCCTTCTAGCGCCAATTTATGTTGCGTTAGGAGCGAGGAGCCTGCATAAAATGAATGATGACTGAAGCAATGGTGTCTTTTCTTGTTCAGCCCTCCCTTTAGCGCCAATTTATGTTGGTCATGATGTTAGTCATAAACAAGCATAGAATAAAAGTACACATTAACCTTTATTCATCTTGAAAGATACAATGAATTCAGAGAATTCATGATCCCAAGTCTCCGATGATTAGGTCTTAATCTTCTGACGTTACTCAGAGGTTGATGTGTGTTGCTATTTCTATTTTGGGGCCTTACATAAAGTTCATCATCATGACATTATTTCTGCAAAGGATCTTCATAGAGAGGTCATTTTACACAGTTGTTTGATCAAATGATGCAGTTATATTCAAACCTTTGCATGATATTTACCAATTATACATGCTTTAGCTTCAAATATGCTAAATATTTGCAATTATCTACGAGATGTCTACATATTTTGTGTTATTTGCTTGAGATCATCAATTATTTGCAATTATGATAGTGAAATACTCTGAAATTTAAAAGAAATTGAAAGAAATGCTTCAAATTAATGTTGAACCTTTAGCTTTTGAACCACATGCACATTAGATACAGTCATGAAGAGAAGAAAACCAAACCATATGTTCACCAGGACATTCCACAGCTAGATACAGTTGATGCTAACTTCAAAGGAATTTGTATGAAAGCAACATATGCAAGTAGACATGCACTCCAAGGGACACAACAAATCACAACATATATCCAGAATTCACACACTGATTACTCAAGATTTACTATGAATTGTAATCAAACAAGTCTTCTCATTCATTAAGTATGCAAAGTTATAGATGTATACAAAAAGCTTTGAAATGAGCCCTGAATACTTCAGCAGACAGATTTCAATTAAGTTTCGAATAATAGAAGAGAGGCATTCCTGCACCTTTTATAGAATAAGGTGAGGAATCCGTTACAAAAGATCAACGATCTTGATTTATCTATGTGTATCCACGGTCTAGATTTCCCTTTGACTATGTCAACCTTACAAAATGGCACAAGTTACCAGCTGGCAACCATCTAAAAAAACTTATTTTCTCTAAGTATCCGATGCTGATATTTACTTTATGCTGCATCATCATCTACCTTATCTGATTAATGTGCATCATCATCATGTGCATCACTCCCCGAACTTTCATCATCCAGATGATGATGACTTCGCATATGAGGCTGCATGCTGCTCCAGATCTGCTCATATAACTGCACAATTCTATCTATTTCTCTACCATCCTGAGTCTTTGCTTTGATGATGGCGTGCTTGTGTGCCTCGTATTTGTGTCTATTGCCGTCCAGTTTGTCTTTCCTGTTTTGCAGCGTCTCATTGTAATTTTCCATCTTGACTTTGATTCTCATCATTTTATCTATGACTTCTTCCGTCAAGTGAACAAGTGGATCATCGGCTACTGATTGAAAGTTGCCATGTAAAGCTTTGATGGCAAACTCTTCATCTTGATTTTCAACTTTCCCTTCCACTTTTCCTTCTAGTGTTTCCAACATTTCTGCCTCAATAGACATTAAATCATGCAACTTCATGTTGATATCTCTCAGTTTATTATTGCATCTTCTAAGTACTCCACATTCAAATTGAATGTCCTTATACCATATATCAACCAACAAGGCAGTATTATTGTTCAATACCTGCTTGTTGATAAGCAACTGAGGATTTATCCTCCTTATTTCTCCCAGGATGTCTAATATCTTTTCCAATCTGTAAGACCTTTTGCCTGTCTGCATCTGCAATTTATCTACCTTTGACCTAGAGTCACTGAGAGTATTCCACCTCTTCAAAGAGGCCTTTACCACTTCCTCAGCATTATCCAATGTGGATAACATCAATTTTCTTAGTACAGATGCCTCATGTTTCATGAGATCTAATGTATTCACCTCCTCTTGAGAAATAGCAGTTAATGGGATTGCATGTTCAGTCGAAGTATCTTCAGTATTGGTCAGCGTTCCTATGTAGGCATGCAACTGAGCAATGTGCTCTTTGTGTTGCTTATTTTTCTCCTTCTCTCTTTTCACCTTCTGAATTAAAGAATCAATAATATCTTTGCCTTCTTGACCCTCTTGGTCTTCATTGGCAAATCCTAAGTCCACTGTGCTGATCTGAAACTCATCTAAGGTATATTTACCTTTTTCTCTCTCTATAGTAGGTACTACAATCTATGCAGTCCTTCAACCAGTTGTTGGATCCCTCTTAATGGCTGAAGTCATTCTGGCCTTCCTCTTAGGTTTTATTATATTCTCAGAAAACAAGGTAGATACATCAAATTCTTGAACTTCAAAATCTACCTCTGTATTTACCTCTTTCTCCAACCATGGAGGTACCTAATCATGTTTCTCTGCATCATCATGACGTTCACCTTTATCACCTGTTTCTGTCAGCAAGTGTGATGGAGAAGGCGATTTCCTTAGTTCTTCTTCATGATGCTCACTTTGATGTTGATCCTGTGGCATATCCTCCTGTTGAGGAACTTCTTTATTCGGAGGAGCTTCTCCCTGGGGTGGAGGATCTTGTGATGTATCTATATGTTGATCATGATGATCATCCTTTTCTGTCATCACCTCATCCACTTTCAACTTTTTCTCTTGCTGGGGAACATTCACAGTAGTGGATACTTGGGAAGTCTCCTTTAGTGCTGGTGCTGGTTCTGTAACCACAATTTGTTCTGCACCTATACTACTTATTTCTTGAACTGTAGCAACATGATCTTTTATTACCTCTTCCTCATCAGCCTTCTTTTCTTGAACTTCTACTAGAGTAGGCTCTGCTGATGTATCTTGTTGACTTATCTCTGAAGTATGGCCCTTTGATTCTGCCATCTTCCCTTCTTTTGTAGGTTGCGCTTTATCAGGTGATCATGCTGGATGTTCAGGATTCACATCCTGTTTCTCTATCAAGTCTACCACTACAGGACTTGTCACCTGTGCAATTAATGTATCTAGCCCCATTTCTTGGGCTATCTTCTCTGGGCTTCTTTCCTTTTCTGTTTCCACTTGCTTTATCTCCTCCAGTACAGTTTGAACTCGTGAAGTCTTGTGAGGGGTCATGTGTGTACCTGCAGCAAGGGTTTCCATCTTTTGTGAAGCTACTTCCTTCACAACTTCATTATCGGACAAATTTATTGTCTCCTCCAGTGAGATGTGACCTTCTGCCTGTGCCTGGGAGGTCTCTTTCATCTGGTCTTCTGCCAGCTCAGTCTTGAACTTGACGATGGTAGGAAGTGGAACATTGTCCTGAAGTTCCTTATGCACTTCACTACCTGCCCCTTGTAACAATGTAGGGGGTTGCCTTATTTCACCTCTCATGGAGGTTCTTGGTCTCTTCGGTGGGGTAGACACTGCCACCTGTGGAGCTCTTCTCTTCCTTTCAAATAACAAAGGGGCCTCTTCTTCCTCAGGCTCCTCCTCCATGAGGATATCCTCTTCATCTAGTTTTCTTGAGGATTGACCCTCTTCTTGGGTCTCAGTAATTCCAGCCTCTGCTGTCTTTTCTTTCTTGGAATTTTATTTTCTTGTCCGTGGAGGTGATGCGGATCCTGATCCTGATCCTGATCCTGATGCTACTGCCTCCTCAGCTATGAACACTACCCGTTCAATAATAACCCCTTTGGGTTCATTATCTATTTTCTTGCCCCTTGGGGGTCTTTTGCTCTGTTGTTGTTGTGGAGGGAGTCTATCTCCCTTAGACTTTCTTTTCTCATTTATGAAGTCATCATACTCCCCATCAGGAATATCTTGCCCCTTCTTTTTGTTGTCCACAGTAATGGCAACACCTTTCTTCTTCAAAGCCTCTATCTGTTCATCAACCCAGGCTTGGGTTAGCTATATGGTCCTGGCAATGAAGGGGTCCAAGGATATGTCCTCCTGTATGGTGAGGTCAGGTGCAGAGATGGTATCATTATACATCTTCTTCTCCTCATACTCGTCTGTAATTATCCTGCCGTCATCTTTCTTCAATTGTTGAGGGATGGGGATGCAGTCAAAGGTTCTGACTTGATTCAGTGTTAGCCTTTGATATCTTCTTCTTCTTGCTTCTGCTTCATCTTCACAGTCAGCCCAGAAGTCTTCTAGGTGCCTTTGCTGAATAGGCTTTCCTATTATTTTATGCATCCTGCCATAAGGATCATATGGTCTTATCAGTGGAAAAGGCTGCAACTTCATTGTATTCAAGGTGACGATCACCTTCTTGATGTTCTCTGAATCAGGACACATGTACTAGCCAATAGTGACTGGAAACAAAATTGGTGGCAGCTTCCGGACATCCTTATATGTTTTCAATATTATGGAGCTCTGCCTTATAAATTCCATCAGTATCACTGCATCAGTGGGATACCTTGGCAACATGAGGGGATTTCCTTCAAAACCCTCAATCCTCATGTAGGAAAAAGTGGCAAATTGTATATACCAGGCTCCATGCCTGTAGATTATCTCCTGAGCCTCCATGCTCAATCTTTTTGTTCTGTCCTCCTCCATGGTTCTGACCAGATGCATAGAGAATGCATCATTTATTAGTTTGTAATCTTGGAGGTAATTGGTTCTTTGCAGCTAGGGATGATGATCCCAAATATGCACAGCATTAATGGTGCCTGTGACTTTGCCATCTGTAACCAGTGCATCAAATGTGCCTTTATAAGTACAGGAATAGACAATGACGTCATATAGAAAGCACAATTTGGACCTCCTAGGTTCATCAGCTGCTCATGTAGAGCATCACTTATTAGTTGGCCCCACAATGGCTTGATATCTGAATATATACACATCATGATCACACCATACATCCAATCCTTAAAACTACTAGCATCAGGCTGGTCTGTGACTCTACTCAATAGTGCAATCATGTATTGGTACTCCTCACTAAAATCATATTTGAATAAGTGTACAGGAAGCTTGGCGGCTGCAGGATATGTGCTGTTTTCAGCCCTCCATTGGTACATGTTTTTCCTGGCTTGTTTCTTGTTATTTTCATATTCTTTTTCTGATTTCTTCAGATCCACACTGTTGACCTTCCTGCCCAATGGTAGTCCAAATGCCTAGGAGAGACCCTTGATGGATAGGTCTACATATATCCTCCCATGCTTCATCACCTGCCGGGTCTCTGGGTTGTAGTTCCTGGCACACTCGATAACCAGCTCCGGAGACTCCATGGAGTACGGGAAACTGGCGGCATTCCACATTCCAGACACGAATACAGCATCTAGCATAGGACTTCTATTCTTCTCATCATTTAGCCTAGCTGACCAGGCTTCCAAACTAGTATTCCCCTGATGGGTATCTGTAATTGTGCCATATTTGAACAGGATGCCCCTCTGAGATGAAAACATGGGCTTACTGAATTCAGCCTCACACTTAGCCAACCTCTTGTCAACCATGGATGCCTGCAATTAACACAACCTTGTATGGATACTCACATGCATGTAGATAACAATTACCTTTAGTAACCATCATGCCCACTGTATTTATTCAACATCAACTTATCATGGGGTGCATAAACCAGGACTTCAGATTAACAACGCCATACCTGACCATTACAGAAACAACATGATGAGGGTTTCATTTACTTACCTGGATATGCAAATTGCCTTTATACCAGTGGACTTTTGAAAGTGCCCTTAATTCTGCTGATGATCACGCACTTCCTCTCGTTTATAAGCTTGGTTCGTCTGACTATCGCCTGTATGAAGATATGGAAGCTGGTGCTCTGTAAAAACAATTTTATCGCAAGGTAAGAACTGAAATGATGGTGAATTCACTTTTAACCATGCGCTTAGGGTGAAATTAGGGAAAACCCTGACAAATTGGATTTTGTTCGTTAATTTTCTACACGAAAAGTCAGGATTTCGCCAGCTGTTCGATCGGGTTTAATGGTCGGCGGGAACTACCTACCATGTTTGCGCACATTAAATGTTAATGGTGGCAACGGGAGCGGGGTGATATTCGAATATCGGGGTGATATATGAATATCAGGGCGATATTCAAATAACAAGATGATATTCGCAAATATCATCTCGAGTTTAATGTGATCATCCTCTTCGAGAGGAAAACTATCGTGACAAGATCGGGTGATCAACTCATCCTTTGGTTATGTTTAGCACATCAGGTGGATATTTCGATACATCGGGTGATGTTTCAAAGATGATGATGACCACATAAACTTAATGCTTGTCCCTTTTGGAATATCAGGATGACGTCATCCAGATATTCGTTCATTGTATTGACAAGGCATCATGACGTCATCGTCATGTTATGGGAACAGGATCATGTTTATGAAATATCCTGCTGAGAGGTAAATGTGATGATGATGTCATCATCATATCGTTTCTTCGTTTATCAGACTCGAATGACATCATCAGGATATTGGCTTAGGGGGATATTTCGCGGCAGGAGGATATTAAGAAATATCAGGTTACATTGTAAAATATGACCCTCGCGAAATGCATAAGGCCGCCGACGGGTAAAGGCTACTATCACCTAAAATTGACGTTCGGATATTCGGATCGCATGATTTATTGAGTGATAAATTAGATCAGGGTGATCTTTTGAAATATGAGTGATGTTACGAAATATGATCCTCCCCCCGAAAATATTAGGTTTGACTCAAACTTTGACCATTCATAACTTTCACATCCTAATGAATATCAGGATGATGTAAAAGGCAAACCTGCATGAAATTTGATGCTCTTTCTAAATATGAGGTTATTGGAATGAAATACAAACTTTGACAAACTAACCTCAGGATGATGACCTACCCAGCCTTTCTTGCATGATGATTTGCATGACTTACTTTTACCAGACCGCCAGAAGGCACAGAACAAGCCAAAAAAGTTGGGTCCCTATTTTGTCAAGTCAAAATGGGGCATGTTGTGTAACCTCATAACAGGTATATATATGTTGTTAGTAAAAACTGAAGGTATGCATTTATTTTTGTTACACAGAAAGAGGATATATATACAGTTATATATATTGTAGACACCCTAAAATGTCTAAGTCGTCGCACGCACTACTCGCATTTCGTCATCTGTTTAATCACTGGTATCTCAACGTTAATTAAATAATCTAATTATTTAATTAATTTCACCAAATTCCTCTAAATCACATACTTTCGACATTAATTAAATAAATCCTCTTTATTTAATTAATTAAATCAAATTCCTCTATTATTCTTCCACAATTAAATAATTTTAATTATTTAATTAAATCATTATCTTCTTTCCAAATCTCAAGTCTCTATTAATTAAATAAATCCAATTATTTAATTAATTCATCACAAGTTCCCTCTATAATTAAATAATTCCACATTATTTAATTAAATTAATTATTCTTCTAAATTTAAATAAATTATGCAAATTTATTTAAATTATCTCAATCCTCTAAAAATAAATACAATCAAATATTTTATTTATAATCTTCTATTCCTCAATCATGCACAATCAAATTAAATAAATTTATTTATTTAATTTCATTTATCTTCCAATTCCTCTTAAAATATCTTGTTAACTCATGTGCACAATTAGTCTTATTTTTAGAACTTTAAAAAAGGCAAAATTACAAGTTGAGTTATCTATTCAATCAATCTTGTTTTCATCATATTTTACTAAAAATATCCTTGTGGATTGACACATATCGTGTGCACATCCATCATGGTTATTTGATTTATCTCCTCCGTTGATTCCTCTGAATTATCTAGACCGTTGATTGATCTTCATTGAAACCTATATAAACTCCCCTCATCTCCTTCATTACCTCTCTTCGATCTTATTCTCAGGTATACTTAACAGCACTTTGAGCATACATCGCATCGATTGAGCAACTTTACGATCTCTTAACATTGATCTTTGAGCACTACACTTGCTTGTTGCAACTATGGTTTCGCAGAAATATTGAGCAATCCACATTCAATCCAAAGGGAACAATACAAATCTCGGTAAAAGCTTTCATGTTTCATTGATTATTATTAAATGGCTTTTATTTAGATCGGTTCTCTTTATGTTATTGGGTTTTTGATAGAGTGATGAGATGGGTCAAGGTGCTGAGTACTGGAAACTTCCTTCGTATTCTAGACTGCCTACATACCCATATCCATGGGATCAAGGTATCTTAAGATTGAGAAGAGATGATATGTAGTTTTGGTATAAAGGTCATCATAATACAAAATGTCTGTGTCTACATCAATCATCCAAAAATACATCAATATAGTACATCAAGGCTATCAAGAGCCCAGAAAATGTACATCAAGATGAACGCAGGCATCTATCCAAAATGATACAAATGGTACAATGTACAAGTGTCCATCGTGATACAAGTATGGTACAAACATGATACAATATACATGTGCATGCCCTAGCAGGTAGAGTTGCCTACCTGCTGTGGCCCCTGTCCCCCACCTGTACTCAGTGAAGGTCCCCAAGATGGTCCCCAAGATGGTCCCCCTGTTGGTCCTCCTCCCCCTAGCGTCGTGACTAGTCCTCTGACTGAGGACAGTGACTGTCCTGTCCTGCGGGACCCGGATGCTCCAGACCTGCTCCTCTCTCGATAGCTGGGTGCCTGCTGTGCTGCTGGCACTGCACCCACATAAAGACCTCTGTAATACTTTGCCTCTCTCCCTGCAGATACTAGCTCTCCCTGCAGCCGGACGAGCTCACTGTATAGGGTCCTCTGATCGGCACCCAGTGCGCGGCGTGCCTCATCCCTCTCCCGTCTAACTCTGTGAAGTGTGGCCTCTGCTGTTAGTCGCAGCTGTGCCTCTGCATCCCTCTCTCGCATAGTCTAGGCTAACTGCCCATCATCCCCTGCCGGTGCGGGTGCTGCCTATGCTTAGGCCTGTAGTGCTGCCTGCACCGCAGCCTGTACCTATGCCTGCACCTGGGCCTGTACCTGTGCCTGCATGCCTGCCTGTAGGTGTGCCAGGGCTGTCTGTGCTGCTGTTGCCACCTGTGTCTGCACCTGTGCGAGGGCCTCAGCTTGTCTCGCCTCCACCCTAGCTGCATCCCTGTCTCTCCTCAGCCGCACCATCCGGAGCTCTAATCGAGTCCTCCGAGCAGTCTTCTCCTGTAATAGTCGCTCAGCTCTCTCCAAATCTATCTCTACAGCTGGCTCCTCCTCCTCCGCCATCTCTACATCTGCCTGCTGGCCGCTGGCCTCTCCCACTGCCTGCTGTCTGGCCGCTCTAGCCTGGCATTTGATCCTGGCCTCTACACTGGGGACTAGTACCTCCCCCACTGCCCTTGCCACCCCTGGTGTCATCAACCGCACTGGCCTATGTGTCTGCCAGTATCTATCGTACTCGGGCAGTGTCCCTGGATTGGCCAGTCCTATATCCCAATCCCATCGCATGGGGATAAGTCCCTGTACCTCTGCCAATGCTGTAGCCACTGGAATCTCTGCGTCCTAGTCTCCACCCTCTCGCCGCGTCCTGGCATGCGTTGCCTCCCCCACTGGTAGTCCCTGTGGTAGCCCAAACTGCCTGAGTACCCGCTCTGGCAGGTACCTCTCTATCCCGTCTGTCCGTCTCCCGAACAGATACCGAGCCTGTCTACAGTACATCAGCTACTCGTGCTCATCCTCCCACTCCTCACACAATAACCATGGCCTCCACACAAAAAAGTCCATCTCATCGATCTGCCACCTCCAATGGCTAATAGATCCCAATCTCCGATGTGTAATCACTCCCTCATACAAAAATGCGTATGGGTCTCCCCTCCCCCGCTGGCGCTGTGTCATAGGTCTGATCACAGGGATATGCTCCCATGCCCACACCTATAGAAGTGTCACCCCTGCTGAGAGACTACTGCCTCTCCTGTACACACAGTGATGCATGTCTCAGTATAACTATCCCAGCACAGATGGACCCCATGTGTACTGTCTACCATGTGTGAACATCCCAGATAATACTATGCCCCATCCAACTGATAGTCCCCTCGATCTCCTGTCTGGACACAGGAAGCTGCCAATCAGTGACGCCACTATCCATCTGATCCTGTCGCAGAGTCTCGGGATGTCTGCCCATCGAATCTCCCCATCGTCTATCCTTAGGTCATCTGTGCAGAGGACCTCTACCAAGCCTGCCTCACCCCGCGCCAGGTCAAAGTCCACTCTCTCCCCGTCAATCTGAATCCTTAGGATGCGATACACATCCTCCAAGGTCACCATCGCCTCCCCTGTCAGAAAATGAAACGAGCCTGTCTCACTGTGACATCTCTCCACAACTGCTGTCACTAGGGTGAGATTCGCCCTAATGTGTGTCAAATGCGTAACTTGCCATAGTCCCACATGCTCCAGGAATGCGTCCTCCTCCCATGTCAACTGTACTACCTTATGTGCTATCGCATGGTGTCGCTCTCGTGACATCAGCGGTGGCATAATCCTCTGCATCCATAAGCAAACCACTTGTCAATTCTTCTATACCATATCCCCCAAACTCCTATCTACTTCTATTCTATCCAACCCCTTTCTAAACTAGGGTAGTCAACCCTTCAATCCCCCTTACCTAGGTTCCTTCTATCAGCTACCCAAAAGCGCCTTGTTTTACACAACAGCGCTGCCCTATTCTACCAAAAGTGCCTGACTGCTTATGTAGTAGCGCTAGGCTAGCTCCCCCAACCGTGACTTGTTTTTCAAACTCGCCTCACTCTGTTGCCAACCGTGCCTCTCTGTGCATCCAAAAGCGACCCGATTTCTTCTTTCCCCTCCCTATAGCGCTGCGCTTACCTACCAAATGCGCTACACTGTCTACCCAACCACGCTGCGGCATCCTACCAAACACGCTACGGCATCCTACCAAAAGTGTTGTGACGTTATTCCCAAAGCCAACCGCGCTACGTTTTTACCAAATGCGCTGCATTTTTCTACCAACTGCGCTGCGACGTGCCAAAAGCGCTCTAACCGACTACCACTAGCATCGCGATACCCTAAAGCACTTTTGGCTAACCTGAACACCCTACCTAAACCTAGCCCTAATCTACCCTACAACGACAAATGAAAGTTAGGTTTTCGAGCACTTACCACTGCCGGAGCTCCTGCTGGCCTCCTATACGTCCGCCCGATGCCTGTGCGCTAGAATCGGCATCTCTCCTCGCTGTCAGCTCCTGCCACTCTATTCTCTCTCAACCTAAGCTTGATGGCTCTACTCTTTAAATTTAGAAGCTCCTAGTGTGCAAAATGAGGATTGTGGTCCCCATGGGTCCTATTTATAGCATCCCTCCCTCATGTTCTTTTCTTCCCACCCCATTCTGCTTTTTCTCCTACCTTGTCATGCACTCGTCTAGTCGAGCGTCAACACCGTTCCTCTGTCGCTTCCCTGTCTTCTCGCTCGAGGGGGCATACGCTAGGGCAACTACTTACACTGGGGCAATAATAAATTGTATCACATCTTCAACAATTATTTTCTTTGACGCAATGCTACAAATGACATTGCATCAAAGAGGGGCAAAATGTAGACACCCTAAAATGACCAAGTCGTCGCACTACTCGCATTTCGTCATCTGTCTAATCACTGGTATCTCAACGTTAATTAAATAATCTAATTATTTAATTAATTTCACCAAATTCCTCTAAATCACATACTTTCGACATTAATTAAATAAATCCTCTTTATTTAATTAATTAAATCAAATTCCTCTATTATTCTTCCACAATTAAATAATTTTAATTATTTAATTAAATCATTATCTTCTTTCCAAATCTCAAGTCTCCATTAATTAAATAAATCTAATTATTTAATTAATTCATCACAAGTTCCCTCTTATCTGTAATTAAATAATTCTACATTATTTAATTAAATCAATTATTCTTCTAAATTTAAATAAATCATGCAAATTTATTTAAATTATCTCAATCCTCTAAAAATAAATAAAATCAAATATTTTATTTATAATCTTCTATTCCTCAATCATGCACAATCAAATTAATTTCATTTATCTTCCAATTCCTCTTAAAATATCTTGTTAACTCATGTGCACAATCAGTCTTATTTTTAGAACTCTAAAAAAGGCAAAATTACAAGTTGAGTTATCTATTCAATCAATCTTGTTTTCATCATATTTTACTAAAAATATCCTTGTGGATTGACACATGTCGTGTGCACATCCATCATGGTTATTTGATTTATCTCCTCCATTGATTCTTCTGAATTATCTGGACCGTTGATCGATCTTTATTGAAACCAATATAAACCCCCCTCATCTCCTTCATTACCTCTCTTTTCGATCTTATTCTCAGGTATACTTAACAACGCTTTGAGCATACATCGCATCGATTGAGCAACTTTACGATCTCTTAACATTGATCTTTGAGCACTACACTTGCTTGTTGCAACTATGGTTTCACAGCAATATTGAGCAATCCACATTCAATCCAAAGGGAACAATACAAATCTCAGTAAAAGCTTTCATGTTTCATTGATTATTATTAAATGGCTTTTATTTAGATCAGTTCTCTTTATGTTATTGGGATTTTGATTTGTTTAGTTTAATTTTAATCAATTTTTCCTCATACACACACACACACACACACACACATATATATATATTTGTTTATATTAAATGAATATACATCAAAGATTTCAAGTCTTAAAGAGATGTAGATGGCAAGAGGGGCGAAGGCCGTTTGTTATAGAGATAGGGCCGACGACCCACATACATCTGCCGCTGGTATTCTTTGCTTCAAGGATGTGGGGAGGCGGAGAGGGAGGCTCGCCTGAGAGAGTGGAGCGGGGGGTGTTTGGCGGGAGAAGGGGAGTAAGGGGGTGTGGGGAGGGGGTCGTGCCTCCCCCCACACCCACGAGTGTGGGGGGAGGCACGACCCCCTCCCCACACCATAGTAACAGCAGGGGTAGGGGGGCAGCGGCTGGGCCGTCGTCCCTCTGCTCAACATTTTTTTTCTTATTTATTATTTAATAATCTCTATAATATAAAAACTATTCACAGTAAGCATTGGTATTTGATTCTTTTCTTTTTTATTTATATTTAAATCATCTTCATTAATATTTATATATATATTTACACACAGTGGTATATACATTATTTTGCCAGTCACAACAGTAGGTTTAAAAAAATAAATTATTAACCAGAAATCTATATATATATATGATCATTTAGTGAAATAAAATAGTACAGACTTGCAACTTATAATGATTATTTATATACACATTTTTTTTTCTTGCAAACAAAATGGATAGGTTACTAACTCTTTTTTAAAAAAAAAAATAGAATATAAAACTATCCCTTTTGTTGAGCAACTAATTTTCTTTAAATCTTTTTTTTTCTTTGACAGTAACTAAGATGATCAGTAATATCATTTTTCTTTAAACAATAAGCATAAATATAATAGATTCTTTACTTCTATTCTCTTCTTATTATCAACATGCAATAAGATTTAAACAACATTATCCTTTTTCTTCTCTTTATGTTTAAATACAACATACTACAAAATCAACCATAACATTTAATATAAAGTAGCAGTATATTTTATTTCTGCCCAAACTTTCAACAAAACACATATGCACAAACAGTCATGTAATAAACATACATTTTCCTTGAAATACATAACAACAAATTTATATGATCTTTGACATCTTTCCATAAACACATGAGCACAACAACATAACATAATGAACATATTTTTGAATATACAATAAAGAGTATCTCACATGCAAATTTCCTTTCACACCCATACAATAAGGAGTACAAATTTTTCAAATCCAACAATAAGGCCTTCAAGGCCATGGCTCACAACAACGATCTAAAATAAAGCAACAAAGGTAAAAATGGACTTCTCCAAGGTCCATTTCTCCAACTAAGGACCTGCAATAAATACACAACAAATGGGGAACCAAGCCACTACCAAAAGTCCTCTTCCCTACCATAGACCCACTAGTGGGTCACCCTCGAGCTAGGGAGGAAGGAATCACACGGTTGCACACACACATCACAACAAGCAACACAAAAACAACTCAACAATTACCAAGGATTTACACATAACAAAACTCATGAAAATAAGTTTGATGGGGGTAGGGAAATGGACCCCTCAACTCAAGAGGCCACTCCATGATCTCAAAATCACCAAATCTCAAGGCCTCAAGCCATAACCACCAAAAATACATATCTCCAAATACTCAAAAACTATCATGGCACTCTTGCCATCAAATATTCTCAACATCAAGAAAAAGCCTTCAAGGCTATAAGTAGCACAAAATAAGGAGATGACCTCGAGGAGGTTCACTCTCCCCTACCCCATACAAGTTGAGCCTTACCTCCAAATGGAGGTGCTCTCACCAAACTCCCAACCCACATAAAAATGAAAACAACATACAAAAAAAATCTACAAACACAACATAAATGAAATATACAAGGGTAAATGGCCATAGCCATGGAGCTTACCTTCAAAAGTCCTAAAAATGGAATCACGTTTGGTGAAGAGCTCCAAGCTTCTCCAAATCTTCCAATCTCCAAATTTTCTCTAACTCCCCCAAAAGAAACTCCAAGAATAAAAAGAAAATCCAAAATGCAAGAACCCCACACTCCTCTTCAAGAGAAGGTAATATAGGCCTTCTAAATTGGTCTAGAGGAATGAGAAGGTGACACTATTAGTTGTCATTGCACCAAAAGATCGACCTGTTAATGCCTGATACAACCACTTGACTTAACAAGCACGGGAGGTGGTTAAGCCCTTGTCACAAACCACTGCAGCGCAGCGCTGAACAAGAAGACCAAGGGTCACACCTTGCAACAATCCCCCCCAGTGCAAGCGCGGGGTTTGAACCTGTGACCTCAGCTCTGATACCAACTGTGAGTTGTCGTTGCACCAAAAGATCGACCTGTTAATGCCTGATACAACCACTTGATTTAACAAGCACGTGAAGCGGTTAAACCCTTGTCACAAACCACCACAACGCAGCGCTAAACAAGAAGACCAAGGGTCACACCTTGCAACAGACACTTGTCACCTTCTCCTTCCTCATCCCATGCCACTTGCAAGGGAGAGGAAGTGTGAGGGTGACAAGTGTCACTCTCCAATTCCATCCCAATCCTCACCTTATCCACTTGTGCTCTCACACATGTGTGAGAGAACAAGTGGTGAGGTGGCAATTCCCTTCAAGCCTCCATGAGGATAAGGGATTCCATATGGCACCCTCTTATTCTCCAAGAGAGCCATCTCCCTCCAAGATGCTCTCACACGTGTGTGAGTCTTGGAGGGAGATCCCACACACTTGGGAGTCTTGGAGACCTCCCAATTCTTCTTGGTGAAGGGATCCCCAAACTTTGGGAAGGGAGATGAGTCTTTTCCAAAGCATGACTCATCTCCCACCCTTAGCTATTTCAAAATTCATCACTTTGACTAAACCTCAGTTTAGAGTGACCAAAAGTGAGTTACGCCAAGGTTTAGTTAGTCAAAATTGACCCTAGACCCATGGGTAACCACCTAGGGTAAGTTTTAGGACACTAAGGTTCACATAGGGAGTCATAAATTCACTTTAAATGGCCCAAAAATAAAAACAATACCAAGTGGTGTAAAATAATAAAAATATACAACACATGATATAAATTAATTTAAACAAAGGGGTACTAGGCCAAAATAATAAAACAAACAAGTACTTAAACAACATTTGAATCAAACATGATCCTCATCCCTCTTGGGAATGGATCGGTTTCATAGGGAATAACATATGTGTGAAAACTACCTCTAATTTCCCGTGGCCTGGGAATATAATCTTGCACATCTAGATCAAGTGTCAATCATATCATGAATAATCATAGCTGAAGCAACTGGAATTAAATTCATGCCATTGAATACAACATTAATCATCTACAACATAATTCAAGATTAAAATATATTTTCTATCTAATGTCACATAATCATCATCACATAAAGAACTAGAAATCACATCAATAAACATCATCTAATATATCTCGCATGTCTTGTCTCAACATAGCATCAAAATATGATCAAATCGAATCGCCATATGTCTAATTAATGTCAAATCAAAATCAGGAGATATAATCAAATCTACATAATGGAACAATAGTCTCTAAAAGTATGATAATGTCATCAAATGAAATGTAAAATGATCAAAATAAGGAAGGAAAAATAATCGGCCTCACACAACATGCCTATAGTGCCTCTCTAGACCAAACCCTAGTGCAAAGATAGAGAAAATGTGTCAATTTTTTACAAAATTTGAATGCAAAATCTTGAAATAAAGGGTGTTGTAAGGAAATTGAGGAGGGGTAGAAAATTATAAGGCTAATAACAGCCAATTAGTGCAATAAAATCCCTTACAACACACTTGGAGTGCCAATCTAGCAAGACGATAGGCTCAAATCTAGTAAAAAATGCAAGTTTTCAAACCCTAGGCATGAAATTTCACAAGGAGGCCATTATGGTGCAACACTACAATCAGAGATCAGACCTAATGAGTGTTTTGACAAGGTAGTAAAATCTGAGACAAGATTTTGACTACAACCCTAGCTCATGCAAAACTAGGTTTTCATGAAAAATGCGAAATTTCAAGCAAATTTTGACAAATCAAGCATGCAAATGCAATGCAAATGAATTGTAAATGATAAATTTATATATTTTGGATCATATCTAATGCAAATGACAGAAATTAATTTAGATTAGATTCCAATTAATTCAAAGTTCACAAAAATGCAAGCTTAATATGCCAATTTTTGCAAATTTTCTAATTTTTTTCAAATTTTTTGTATTTTTTTTCGAATGCACTATTGAAAATAATGAATTGAATGATAATAAATTTTAGATTTGATGTAAAAATTATAGATTTAATTAGATGCAATTATATTAATGCAAACTATGTCAAAAATCAAACCCTATAATGCAATTTTTTTTAATTTTTTCAAATATATCAATTTTTTTGTAAATTTTCAAATGCAATAGAATGAATGAATGCAAATTTGTCAAAAAACACTCAGAAAGGTGCCAAAAAGTTCAAAACATGGGTTCACCAAAATGTTTACTGGTAAAAAAGGAGAGGGTTAATGTTTTCTTTAGTTTGAATCTTCATTTCCACAAAACATTCCAAGGGCTTTTCAACCGAATGCCTCATCATCAAGAGGAGAGTCAGCTATCAGATTTGAGTTGCCACTTGGTTTTCTGCTAGGAAATTTAGATGTGATCACACAAGTTTGCCAATTAATGCCTTTATGTCATTGAAACCCTAATTTAAGCAAAACAATAATCAAATCTGTGAATTACAACAAATGCTACATGAAATAAACAGAGGGCAGAGAACCTTAACTCATTATTTTTTGCAAATAGAAAATGGAAAAATCTGGGACAATGTTGATGGCGCCCTAGTCTAGTGTGCCACTTTTTCTACATAATACTAATCTCCTTCCAGCACTGATCTCTACTACACTTTTTGTTTCCCGTGATCTAAAATTTGAGGACAAGGTTGATGGCGCCCTTGTCCCAAAATGTTAAACAATGTCTGCTTCTTTTTAGATCTGGAATCTTCAATGTCTGCCTTCCTACTCTGGAACTCCACTTTCTTCAAATCTGACACCTGTAACTTGCAATCACAAGGAGTGTGGGAGGGGGTCATGGTGTTTAGAGGCTTGCCTTAGTCAAGCCCCGGAGAGACATTCAAGTCTTCTGAACACTATTGTTAGAGAGAGTGCATGCCCTTGGGAGGTAGAGGCAAAAACCAAATGATAATGATTGATAAAGCACAATAAATGATACCTTGATGATGAAGCTCTCATGGAAGGATGAAGCTCTTCAATGCCATGAGGAGAAGATGTAATCCAACCTGCAAACAAACACAATAACAATGCTATGCTCTGTAACACAATGATAATCACAAGTATGCCAATAGTTCACAATCATAAAGTTTGCTAATGATCTTCTAGTTTCTAAATGATAAACTAATCATTCTTATATATGCAACCACTAAGATTCCCGCCAAGAATTTCATATTTGAAACTTATGATGTCGGCCTGGAGACCAAATAACAGTCACAAAGCTGACATTTCAAATTAGGGCAGACCCAAAATAGGGCTAGACTAGGGTGCTAGCACCCTTTTCCACCCCCTTGTATTTTCTCAAGATTCAATAAAGTGCATCCCTCTAGCTCCTATTTGCCACAAGACCCATGGGTTTTCTCATCGGGAGTCTAATTTAACATGCAAAATGCTCTAAATCCAAATCTAAAGACCTGGGAGCTAAACTTTTAGGAAAAAGCCCCCAAGGGTGCATTTTTATGACATAACACACACTTCACCTAGATCAACTAGGTTTACAATATATACATGATATTACATTGGTTATATTACATGTCAGCCAAAGACAACAAGAATATTACAACTACAAGTCAGCCAAAGATCAAACAACATGAAATGTGTAGAGGGCAAGCCCTAAACTGAACTACATGTAACACCAAGAAGAGGAACATGCCTTGTGGATTCCAACACATGCTTAACCTGGTCCTAAACACCCTTCATAGCATCAACCTTCAAAGAATAACATCTACACGCTTCGCACATTTGAAATAGGTCAGCCTTAAGCAAGAAAATATGAAGCTTGTAGCATGTCAACCATTACAACTTGGCGGTACTCATGGAAGATTAAACATTACTTGTGCTTCTCCCAAATGAATCAGCATGACCCATACAACATCTCAAAACACACCTTGAACTCCACACAACAAAGACTTTATGGTGCACACCTTCAACATACCTCAGTCGGCCAGACAAAAGCATAACCCAACAACACCTTCATTCTGGACCACACCTTGTTCCTGTTGTGATGTTCACAACACGCCCCATTTTGCCCCTTAGCAAAACGAGGACCCCTGCTGTCGCTTTGCTTTTTGCTTCTGCTTGTGTTTGTCTGCTTTCTGGCGGTTTGGTAAAAATGAGTCAGGTGCATCATCATCATGAAGGTCAGGATCAGGTGCATCATCATCATGAGGTCAGTTTGTCAAAGTTCATATTTTTGCTTCTGTGACCTCATATTTAGAAAGAGCTTGAAATTCCATGCAGGTTTCCCTTTTACATCACTTGAAAATTCGTCCATATGTGGAAGTTATGCACAGTCAAAGTTTTGGTCAAACCTGATAATCGCAAGTGATCATCATATTTTTATATCCTCAGTCATGTTGTCAAGGTCATCATGATCTTGATCTATCACCTGATAAAATCATGCAGTCGAAATATCCAGACGTCAATCTTAGGTGATAGTGCCCTTTACCCGTCAAATGACCTTATGCGCATCGTGAGCATCATGATTTGAGTGTAACCCGATATTTCATAACAATGAGCATCATGATATTTTTACATCACCTGATATTATAATATCATGCTGATATTATAATATCACCCTGCTTAGAAAATCCACCATCTGCATATTTGCATGCGCATGTCAAAATCCTGATGATCATCATCATCCTGATCTTTCAAGGGAGGGTCATATTTACTGATATTCGCCAATATGATGATGACGTTATCATATCCTCCTGATCTCCTTTTTGCATGATCATGATGATCACCCTATCTTTTAAGGGAGGGTAATATTCCATTCCTCAACAGCATGATCATATTTTAAATATCACCCTAGCGCTAACCTGATGATGACCTCAACTCATCCTCATGCTCCGAAGACAAAATATGATGATTACGTCATCATGATATTCGATGAGGAGGTCATCATATTTTTTATCCTGTCATGTTGTCAAGATCATCATGATCCTGTTTGTCTACCCGATATTTCGTAATGTCCTCCTGCCGAGAAATATGACCTTTTGCAAATATCCTGATGACGTCATCCCGATCTGATAAACGAAGAAGCAAATATTAGGACGACATCATCATCACATTTCCCTTCGGCAGGATATTTTCCAAAACATGATCCGGATCGCAAATATGATGATGACGTCATATTCTAAGTTCGACAAAAGCCCCGGATATCCTGATGATCATCATCATCCTGATCTTTCGAGAGGGTTACCTTGGCCGCAAAGGGGTCATATTACATTCACCACCTGATCATGCTCCTTAGGTGACCCGATATTACATTCACCACCTGATCATGCTCCTTAGGTGACCCGATATTGCATTTATCGCCTGATCTTAACTAAATATGATGATGACGTCATCATTTGCATTTTAATGAAGCCCGGATATGACGATGACGTCACCATCATTTTCCTTTCCTCAGCAGCAGGATCATATTTCATATCCTCCTATTTTCCTTCGACATGATGATGATGATGATTGTCATTCTTTTCCCCAATATACAGAAGCGAAACATCCTGATGACGTCATCTGGACCTTCGGAAGGAAGAGCATCATATTTCCAAAATATCATGCAGATGAAAGTTTTAAGTCTTGCTATCGGCCGAGCGATTTTTTTTGACACGCCGATGGGCGGGAATGTACATAGCGGTGGAATTTTAAAGCATTTTTTGGCGCCCGTGGCATTTTTTCGGTCAGCGATAGTTGACCCGATGGGTTTTGAGCAGTCTGTATGCGTTTTGAACGCGTTTTAAGAGTATTTTGGACCCGATTCCCACGATTTTGCACAGTCACCTGGATTTAAACGATTATTTTAATTTCCTGCTGTTTATGTGATAAATGTAATATTTATTGCTTGTCTTGTCTTGCAGGCTTGCAGTTGAGGAAGCAGCTGGAACTTGATCACAGTGACATCATGGAGGAAGGAAATCCAATCTCAGGAGCAGGAAGATAAGATGAAGTGTGAAGAAGTCAAGGCCATTCAAATAAAGGACAAAGTTGCAGCTGAGGGTATTACTACAACAGACAAACGAAAGTTATTGTCAAGCTGCCGGAACTTCTCAGAAGGGGCAATATTTCGCCCAGATTTGACACTGCTCAGAGATATTTTGAAGAGCTGGTTCACCTGTATTTATTGCTGTAACCAGGGGTTTGAACCAGGGGTTCAGTTAGGTTTTTTGCTGTAGTGAGGACAACCAGAAAGTCTATATATTGTGCCTCTCTACACTGTAAATACTTGACAACAGGGGCTACAACAGGGATTTTTTCTTAGAAGCACACAGTGAGTTAGCTTAGCATAGTTTAGAGGTAGAAGAAGGAGGTCGCCTGTTTGTCTGCAGGAAGGTGCACGTGGAATGTCTGGCTGCCTTACTGTATCTGTAAAGCTTGTAAGTTCTCTGTAGTATGATCAATGAAACTAAGAGTCATTCCTACATTGTAAATCATGTATGACTATTCGTTTCTAATACAATAGAATCTGGAGTTCTGCATCTATCTTCTGAGTGTTCTCCTGCTCTTCTTTGTGTTTTAAAATATTTTCTTTGAGAGCTTGCAATTTTAAATGTATGTTTGTGAAAATGCTCAGAACTTGCATTTAAGGTTTTTACTGTGGTTTTGATCAAATTACTGTGGTATTTACATAGTGCATAACAGAAACAATTAGATCCTTCGGTAGATTAAATGAGGTATAGATTAGATCTTTCTAACTTTTCCCAACCCATCTGAAATATTTAGCTGAAAATGTAGAAATCTAAAGGAAATTGTCTCAAATTTGAAGAAGCATGCATAATAGAGCTATAAGTAGACAGTTTTCATAAATAGATAAAGAAGAAAGCTGCAAAAATTCAAGAAAACCATCTAAAACTTGCAGCACAGTAACACTTTTATGCAAAGGAATGAAAAATATTGACATATCTCATGATCTTTTTGCATATTCTTAGTCCAGTAAGCCACCAAACAAACCTAAACTACGTAAGGCCCCTTGAACATTACAGCTTCACATTGACCAACTGAACTTGACCAACTGAACCATTGTAGACTTGGGATTAGTTGAATCTCAAATGATTCCTTCTTATCTTTCAAGTATAGTTTCAGTTCATTATATGTGAATTTTAACTTATTGTTATGATTGCATCAAAACAATCATCAACAGTTCCATAGATACCAAAAAACACCTTGCAGAGCAAAAGGAAACATCACAAGATCATCAAGATCATTCTCCATTAGCCAATTCACCATTTCATACAGCAACAAGTTGGCACAAGCCAACAGACACTGAAACTAGCCACCGAATAATATAGTCCTGCACTCTAGCACTTACAACTTTCTCTACAGAGGGACAAATGATATGAAAATTTAAATGTAGCACATTCACAACACACTAAACTTAACTTCTAAACCACATGACTGTTTCTTCAAGGGTGGAGGAATGCAGAGCATTCTCCCAATCAGTCTTCAACGCAACTTCTTGCAACAGAAACCTTCACCAACATCCAAAAACCAGGGCCTCCTTGTAGCAACACATACTTCCTTAGGAACAATAGGAGAGAGCATACAACATGCTACAAACCATCAGCACCATCTCCCCAACATCATCATTACTTCTAATCCTCATCTTTATGCTTCTAATTCTCATCTTAATGCTTCTAATTCTCATCTTAATGCTTCTAATTCCCATCTTAATATATTGTCATGATATCATCTCTACTGACAACAAACATACTCAATACAACTTTAATTAACATTAAACAAGGCATGACATCCAACCATGAACATCAATAACATCACTGTTAGCACACCATCATAGTATATCATTGACATAAGCATTAATGATAGCCCAAATTGAGTGTTGGCATCAATGAAAACTACATCAATGACAACCTTAGGTAACATTTGTGCAACAATCTCCCCCTTTGGCATTGATAGCAACACACACCTGCTCATTCTTCCCCTTTGACATCAAGGACAAAGGGCAACTACTTCTCCCCCTTAGAGCACAAACTCTCCTTTTCAACCTTCTCCCCCTTTGATGTACATACAGTCCTTCTTGAAGCAACTAATAGGCTCCCCCTGTCAGAAACAACCACTACTTGCTCCCCTAAGAGGTAGCCACCATTAGTCCAGGAAAAGGATATAGCATGAATTACTCCCCCTAGACAGATGCACCAACTATGCATCTAGCAAGAAGGAGGGGCAATTACCCCTAACTTATGCCAGAGATACTCAAAAGTATCATTTGCAAGAGCCTTTGTGAAAATATCTGTAATATGATCCTTTGTTGAAACTGTTGATGTATAAATTTGTGGTTCTAATCCAACAATCAACATGGGAAACTCTGAAACGTGGGATTGCTTCTTAGAGTAACCTCTAGATTTTAGGGAAGCTGGCTCTTCCATCTTTTAGTGGGGTTTGGAAAAAGGATAGAAAAAATAAGATTACAGATACAATATTAAACTACCTTCCTATGGCGATGCGCCAGATTTAAATGTATTTTGGTAACTAGCACAGTGATTAAATTCTCAGGATTTAACTATATCAAAGAGCAAATACTGCATGATTAACATAGATAGATTGTAAATGAATTTAAAATCAAAGGTGAAACTCAGAAGATTAATGCATAGACATAGAAAATATCATCAATGGCACAGAACAAAGCTTCTTTCATTAACAATTTGGTAAAGTACAAAAGGCATAAAAACATGCATGGATATATCAGCCTCCTTAGAAATAGCTACACTAAGGCGAAATGATATAGTCTGATCACAACAAGATCTCTGAATTCTCTCAATAATGTCCATGTGTTAAAAAATCTTCTCCTATTTATAACCACAAAATTTGACTCAAGATCACCTCTAACCATTAGGATCTCAATGGCTTGCACAAAACTGGAACTCAACTGGGACTTGAACTAGTACTAAGAATCTCCTCAAAATCTACAACTGTCTCTCCCTGCGCGCTCATTGGTTGAGCAATAAAATATGTGGCACTATAACTCATAGTTTTGTTGCAACACGTGGCATCACTCACAAGATTCAATCAGCTTCAAAATATGCTACATGGCACTTCCGCTTGCTGTTTAGTTTCCTTTCATAAACAAGAGACACATAGAATACTGCCACTTGTCGCCATCTGCCACACTTGAAACTTGATACGTTTCAGCACTCGAGAATCAAAATTAAGACACTTGGCACTCTCCGCCCATCTTGAAAGCTTCTATACCTTATGCCTTAAACACCTACGGCAATGACACTTGTCACTCTCTGCATCACTTAGAAACTGCAGCTTTATTTTGTGGGACCCATCATATGTTTCTTTACCTTTTAAAATTAACAGAAATAAGTGACACGCAGCACCATCCACATGAAGCAACAAAAGTAACGTGGCACCCTCCGCCTGTTTCTAAAGCCTTTTACAAGAGTCCTTCAAAGCTCCGCAGAGATGACACTTGGTAGCTTCTGCGAATAATTGAAACTTACAAAAGAAACAATGTGGCACATCCTGGCAGCATCAAAATAAAATTAGTTCAACCTTCTGCAAACAACACGTGGCACCCTCCGCAACAACTAAAAACTATGTCATAACATCTCAGGCCCACCATACGTGTCTTGTTGCCTCAAAATCTTAAAGGGATACACGCGGCGACCTCCGCTATTGCAACAAAAGGACACTTGGCGACTTCCGCATGCGAGCTGTATCAAAAGAAACTTTTCACCAAGGTCCATGACAATGATACATGGTACACTCCGCACAGGAAGAAACTGAATAAAAGAAACAATGCCAAAGATACGTGGCGCATTCCAGTAGCATCTGGAAATAATGAAGCATACTAAGACACTATTTGAGACACTTAGAAACTATTTCTGATTCTCTGAAATCTGCTTCCACATGGCAGCATCCGCATTACCTAGAAGCATTCCTCACTGGCTCTAAATATTGATACATAATGCATTCTGTATACAGGAAACAAATATCAATAGAAACTGCAGAAACTGAGCCACAAACTGAAACTGAAACAATGAGCTACAACCAAGCAAAAATCAAAATGTAGAGTTTGACTCTATAGTTCTTGGTGACTACATGGACCTCTGTGCCTGCTCAGAGAGAACTCCAAAATCAACAAAATTTTAAAATTGCACTGCCATTAACAAAGAAAAGAATCACAACTTCTGCAATGCGACTTGATATACAAACCACTCTAAATTTGATAATCCATGTTTACTCTGCAAATCTTGAAATGCAAAATCTAAATTAATGATGTCCTTATGAGAAAAGGACTGCAAAATCTACACCATAGCATGTAATTGAAATTCAAGATGAGCCATTGGAACCAAGACTACTTCTACTTCCTTGACACTAGAAGAATCACTCAGACCTTGGAAAATGGTCTAATCATTTTGTTTGGTGAGTAAAAGAGCCTTTATAGCATCAATCATTAGAACTGTACTATCATCAAGAAAAGGGGATGGCAACCCCAACTACACTAAATCTTCAATGTGTCTCTTCATATTCTTAACACCTTCTTTTACTACATCAAACAGTTCCTTACAACTCATAGCAGCTGAATTGCAACTTAAAACTTCATTTACTTTCTTTGCGGCAATCATTCTATCACTAACACCAACAACTAACAAAGTCTCATTAGTTGTGTCATAGAATTTCTACAATAAAAGCTGGGAATTTGAAACCCTCAAAGAAACAATAGATAAAGTTGCCTCAACAGAAGACGCTACTTTTTCACATAATTGTTGGGCATTTAACAGGAAAGTGAGAGAAGGCTTGAGCTAAACAATCTCTTCGGAGATTCTTTTCCATGTAGATGCATAAAGCTCTTTTACCATATTCAAGACCGCTATATTTTGTGGCCTTTATGCCAGCTCAATAGTTAATTGCTTGGTCTTCTGTTGTTCAACCATAAATTGAGCCTGAGTGGCACTATTTAGATTCTATTCTTTTAAAAGGGTCTACTACAATTATGACATCTCTTGGACTTTGTCTTGATACTTCTTCTCCGCAATGGCTTTCTCTTGTCTTAATGAAGCAACAACACTTTTTCCTGTGCTATCTCAATTTTCAAAGCTACGACCTGAGCCTATGATGCTTGATATATCTGTAAAGATACAGTAGACTGCAAATCCTTATTCAAGGTGTCAATCTCTTTACCCTTAGCTTGTATCTCTGACATCAAGCTACTATTAGTAGCTTTTTCTTTTGCTAAGTCAGCTTTAACTTTCTGCAACCTTTTTGACATCTTCAAATAATCAATGGTAACTGCTGAGGCAGTTTCATTCATCAATTCTACTCTGTCCTATGGCTTGAAATGAGTCAGATCCATGGCCACTGCATTCAATCTTGTGGTTGTGCGTTTGTTCTACAGGTTTGATCACATTAGGGGCTAAATGGGTAACAATCAAAGACTGTTGAATAGGATCAAACAAGGATTTCATGTGAGAAACAACAGGGCTCTTATTTTCTTTGTTTCTCTTCTTTTCCAGTCAAGTCTCTCTTGCTTTCCTTGTTGTGTTAGCTTGTTCTTGAAAAGTAGGAGGTGAGACAATGTGTCCCCCAGCAAAATGGATAACCTTGGGGTAAACCATAAGGAATGGTAGTTATTTGCTAACTTGGGTCAAACTGAGGCAAAGCCTGTTTGGGCATAGATGGAGAAAATAGGGGTAGCAATATGGCCTGTGATGACATAGCTGGTGAATTGGCAATTGGGGAAAAAGTTTGAAGTGGCGCAACAGAGGTGGTAGGAGGCGTGGAAGAATGGGTTACTTGGGCAGCCACCTCTATATGAGAAGAAATAAAGGAAGGGGATGAGAAACACTAACTTGGGCTGCTAATGAAGTCATAGGAACTTGTTGTTGCTGAGGCACCAACACATCATCTTCTTCCTCTTGTAAAACCAATTTACATTTTTTCCTCAAAGGCCTATCCTCTGTGCTTTTAGGATCTTCTTCTTCTGAATCAATCAATATATGCTAAAAAGATGCCGCTTTGAGACCCCCCAATGCTGAAGCTATTTGGGTTTCAGGAGATGGCGATACTATGGCCTTTTTGTTTCTGTAAAGTGCTGAGAGATGGAGGCCATGGGGCTCTAGGAACTTCTGATGCTGCATGCTCTGTTTCTTCAAGCTTCTGAGCTTCCTCTGATGCTCCTTCCTCCTCTATTCTTGAATCTCTAGGAATGTTACTTATGTCAGGGCTTGGCACTAGGGTCATGTGATATTCATCCCATATTGCTTCCCATTGCTCATTTGTTTGTACACCTCCAAAAGTATGGGTAAGCTCAGAGATTTCCTGTCTATATTTCCAATAAGTGGCAATTTTCTTAGCACTCCACTCTTTCTTCTTTAAAGTAGCTCTGAGACCAAAAGTCATCAACTTCTTGGGGTCATATTCTTGCTCCTTTTTATAAAACATCTCCCAAGGCTTAGGACCCTTACCTGCCAGATCTTTCAATTCAACATAAACTGCAGGATCATCCTGCTTTGGCGATCTCCTCTTCTCCCAAAAAAGGTGTCTCTCATGAATGAAATTTGCAGAAACCTTGTTATTGACAATCCAAGAAGCTAAGAAGCTATTTGGATCATACTTCCAATTATCTTCAACTACCAGGAAACCATAATTTGCCAATTTCCTTAATAGGAGGTTTTCAGTTTCTCTCCTCTCAATTGTTATGTTCTCTCTGGTCCAAGGAACATCATACATTTTCTTCTTCTTTTTATGACCAAAATTATTATCAATAACAAATAATTTTGATACAACATTAAGTGAAATAGGTAGGCTAAATACTTGAAAACATGATTCTGAGAAAAATTTGTGAGCTGGTCCACCATAGCCTGAGAGATTTGTTCAGAAAAATCAAAGCGGTACTCCTGTGACTTGTCCACGGTCTTAAGTCTAAAAATTGTTACAAGTTTCCAATCATGTACTGTTGAATCATCATACTGGCCAAAGATAAAAGACAGCATCACAAGGGCATCTTGAACATCGAGATTAAACTAAGCTCGACCTATGGGCAGCGGAGGCAACTAGGTATTGTCATCCTCTAAATGCATTTCAGTGTTTAGAAATTTTACCCTACTGTGAAGATTTCCCCATGTATTTTACAACTTGAGAATCGTAGGAAAGGTAGCAGTCCTATCATGATGTAAACCCAACATATCCTGAATTGCTTTAGGAGATATCTAGACCATGAAGGGACCGCGTTGAATAGAGGCAGTTGGAGGATGAAACAACTCTGCACATATGTCAATCAATTTCAGATAAGGGTGAACAACGGGAACCACGAACTGTGCCAATTGAGATGTCCAAACCCTCATTCCAAAAGCTTCTAATTCCCCTTTTGCGGCTCGTATGAGGCATGTCTAATGTGCTCCCTCCTGAAGATTTTTTGGGTTCTTCTACATATGTGTGTCAAAGATGCCATCTGCATAGTCCTTCACTTGTGTAGAATATGCACTTACTCCCATATCTAAAACTCTTGTCCTTGGATAGCTCACGTTTGGTTGCATTGGTGTAGACGCATAAGATTTGCTTCCTTTCCATTTATCTTCTAGCTCAAAGAGCCCTAGCCCTTCCTATAGTGACTGTGGCTCTGTCATTTCTATATCTCTTTTAGAAGCCTTAGAAACTCTTGATGCAAAAAGCAAGACTCAAAGAATGTAGAATGAGAAATAGCAAATGTAACAATCAGAGGGGCTTAATACTTAGGTCGGCGAGGCATAATGAAGCATTAATGACCCATCACGTCTTATTAATGGTATTAACACCAAAAGGATGGTTAGTGTATCTTTGAAAATCTGTATGGGACGGTGTGTCAAATCAATATTAAAAGCAGTGATCTTCTAAAATGATTAGGTACTTTCTTAAAGTTAAGGAACCGCCAAACGGCTTGGTAAATGCAACTGACAACAAAAGGGGCCACTGTACTGCGGACACGTGTTCTCAGAACACTTATTTAAAAAGGAAAAAGTGGGAAAGCAAAACAAAAGCAGGAAAGGGATTAGAAGACACCTAATTAACTATGATACATGGTAGGTCTCTAGACTATGTAAAATGTTTCAAGAAGATCCCATTCACAAGAATCTCTTCAGGTTATCCTTCCATAGTCTCTAGCTCAAATGCATTATGTTGCTTATAGGTATGAACCTTAAAAGGACATATCCATAATGAATCAAACTTACTGTGTCGGCCTGGTTTAGCAGCTCTCTCATCCCATTTCAGCACCAAATACCCAACTTCAAAATTTGGATTGGAGGTCTTTCTGTCAAACCAATTCTTTACAATCTGCTGATGTTTTATCAATGACCCATGTGCCCTTTCTATCTTCTCTTGAACCTCTAGTAACTCAGCAAGCCTCACATGCATCGAGCCACTTTCTTCTATCTCCAACTGTTTAAGCAACTGTAAGGCAGGAATTTCTATACTTAGTGGCATCACTGCATGCTTGCCATAGACTAGCTCATATGGAGACATCTTAGTTACTTGCTTTGGTGTGATTCTATCCGCCCATAGTGCTGAATTAAGGGACTTGTGACAGTCTCTCTGATGATCAGCCCCCATTCTCTTTATGAGTCTAATCAAGTTTTTGTTTGTAGATTTTTCCAAATCGTTGCCTTGTGGATAGTAATTTGATGAAGTCTTTAGATATATTCTATTTTTCAATGTGAACTCTGATATTTTGGTTCCTAAAAATGCTTTGGCATTACCTGATATGATGGCGCGTGGAGGGCCAAAATGGGTAGCTATTCCCTCAAGAAACTCTAAGATTACCTTTTCAGTAGCTTCCTTGAGTGGCACTGCTTCACTCCACCTTGTAAAGTAATTAGTTGCAGCAAGGATCCACTTGTATCCCATATTTGACACTGGATTAATCATCCCAATAAAATCTAAACCCCACTGAGCAAAGGATTCTTCCACTATTATGGGACTTAAGGGCAATGTGGCATTTCTTCTTCTTCTAATATAAAACTGACAAGCCTGACACTCTTTGACCACCCGATAGCAATTTGCAAATAGTGTTGGCCAGAAGTAGCTAGCTTGTGTAACTTTAATTGTAGTAGTTCTTGCTAAAAAATGCCCCCCTGAGGCTCCATGATGAAACTCATGCAATATCTTTTGAGCTTCATTGTTTTCAACACATCTTAATAGTATTCATTCAATATTCTTTCTAAAAAAACATGATCAATCAATACAAAATGAACTCCCTGTTGTCTATAGAACCTTTTTCTTATCATGGGAGAGTTCATTGGGGAAAACACCAGTTTTCATGAAGTCTATTATGTCACTTACCCAAGAATCTTGATCAATCTCTTGAAGCTTCAATACTGTTTCATTCTCTGCTTCTTCGGGCATTGACTCCTCTATGTCTTGAGTAATATATTAGAAGAGTCCCCTGCCTCTGACCAATTTAGTAGGCTTTACCTCTACATCATATTCTAAGATTTTAGGTATCCAATTGGCCCACTTTTCTATAATCTCACCTTCCATAATGTACTCTCTGACACTTGGGTGAGCTACTAATATCAGGATCTTGTTCCCTGTCACTAAATGCCTAATTTTTTTTAGAACTTTAACCATAGCATAAGCTTGCTTTTCAATGAAATTATACCTTGATTCATACTCCCTTAGGGTCCTGGAGAAGAATTCAATTGGATGTTCTCCTTCTTCCTTGTCATCTTTTTGGGTTAGAACAACTGCAACACTTTGTTCTCCTCCATATACATACATTATGAAGGGTTTAGAGAAATATGGGTTCCTTAGTACTGGGGTAGTGGAAATAGCTTTCTTGACTTCTTCAAAAGCTTGTCTCCCTTCAGTAGTCCATTTGAAAACTAAATCCTTTTTTAGCAACATAGTAATGGGCCTAACTAGCCCTACAAAATCAGATATAAATCAACTGAGAAAATTGATCTTACCCAAAAAAGATTAAACTGCCTTTTTGTTGACTAGCAAAGATTTAGTATGGCTGTGACTTGCTCTAGATCAATAGAAATTCCATCTTTTGAAACAATGTGTCCTAGAAGCTTTCCTTGGGGCACATCAAAAATACACTTCTTAGGATTTAGGGAGATTCCAAACTCCTGACATTTCTGAAAAATGGCTTCTAGGTGCTCAAAGTGATCTTTGGCAAATATAGTAAGGTCATTCAAATAGATCAGAATGATCTTATTTATAAGGTCTCCAAATGCTATGTCCATGGCGCACTGAAAAGTAGCTCCAGCATTTGAAAGACCAAATGGCATTTTGGCATATGCGAAGGTTCCCCACTTTGTAGTGAATGTTGTCTTATGTTGGTCTTCATCAACCAACCAAATCTAATTGTACCCTGATAAACCATCAAGCAAAGAAAACCTCTTTGATCCAACCACTATTTGCAAAATTTGTTCCATGGATGGCAGTGGGTAATGATCCTTTAATGATGCTTTATTCAGGTCTCTGAAGTTGACACAGAGTCTTATGTCTCCATTCTTTTTCCTTACTGGCACTAAGTTAGACACCCAAGTTGAGTGCTTAATTAGAAAAATAATTTTGGACTCCAGAAGCTTTTGTAATTCATCTACCATTAAGGGTTCAATCCTAGGATTCACTGGTCTTTGTTTCTGACGGACTTGTTTTGACCCTTCAGCAAGTTCTATGGTATGTTGTATGACCTCTCTATTATAACCATGAAGGTCATCATAGCTCCATGCAATTACTCTATCATACTTATTACACAGAGAAATCAGCTTTTCCTTTTCCTCTTGAGTAGTAGTATTGCCTACCTTCAACTTTCTTCCTTCATTAACTTGAATCTCAGAATAATCATCTTTTCTTGCCTTAAACTTCCTTTTGTCCAGGCTTACATCATTTGGGTCGAATAGGTTCTCCAGTGTGATTAACCCCTTTGGGAGCTTATTAGACTTCAACTAAATAATCTGGTCACCATATGCTTCCTCAATCTTGGGCTATAATTGATCAGCGAACTCTCCTGACTGTTGTAGAAACAAAAGCACCTGAAGATCATTGTCAAAGACTTGCCAGTTCTGAACATTATCTGGGATTTTTTGGCCTAACTATAACCTTCACTACCTCACTGTTAATGAGCAGGTCACTGGCTGGGTCAAATTGGGAACCAATTTGTGTCATTCTGTCTGCTTCAGTGTTTTGGGCTCTAGGGACAACTTCTATATTAAAAGTGTCGAAGCCATCAATTAAGTCCCAAATTCTATGACAATAGGATCTCATCCTTACATTCTTTGCCACAACTTTCTCTCTGATTTGTTTCACAACCAATTCTAAATCTCCTTTGACCACTAGATTCTTTATCCCTTTATTCTTGGCCAGCATAAGACCATGTACTAAAGACTCATACTTAGCATCATTATTTGTGCAAGCAAATTGAAAGCGTATGGCTCTAAGAATTTTCTCACCAATTAGAGAAGTGAAATATATACCTGCTCCATCACCATTTTTGCTTCTAGCCCCATCAAAATTCGAGGTCCAAATTTCTGAGTCTCTATCAGAATCTTCTTTTTCAGATACCTCCTTCCTTATAATATTTGGTATTTCTTGGCCTTCTTCAAAAATAACATAAATGCCCAAACCAGTAGAGTCATAATTTCCATAAGGGTCACTTTGCATCATGGTCATCAACTGACTATTTTCTTCTTCTTGTTGATCATATTCAGTCCATTCTCCCACTTCTTCAACGAAAAATCTCTCCTCCCTATTCATCATAGCATGTGATGCTTCAATTCTTGGAGCTGGTTCCTCAGTAGAGACAACACCTTCATCTTTGTTCCATACTTAGTTCTCAAAATCAGATGTGACCAATCAAGTGACATGTATCCTCCTATCTTAGCTATGAAATCTCTAGATAGGCATAGACCAAAGATAGGGGGAATATCTATAACCACTACGTCTTGCAGGACAGTTATATTTGGGCAAGTATACAGTTGCAATGGGAGTTATTTGATCCTTCCTATGGTTTGGACAAACTTCCCATCTAATTGCATGATCCCTTTAGGTAGTGGCTCATATTTTATCTTTAAAGTATCTACTATCTACTTTGGCATGACTGTAGTACTAGGCCTAGAATCTATCATTGAGTTGTGCAACAATTTCTTGCCCACTATTAAAATCAGATAAAATGGATCTGGCTTAGATTTGCTTACCTCTGGTGCAGCATTCAATAGAGTAGCTGACTGCAAGGGTGGAGTGTCCTTATTTTGAGTCTTTCCTTTGTTAGTACCTCCTTCCTTTGTATTGACAGGTTTGGGATCAACCTGAATCTGTAGTGCTTCTTGCAATAGTGTCTTTTGCTCAGGAATAGCCAACATATCCCATATTGACACATGGATACGGGTCTTCTTCAGCTATTCTACCACATTCATGGGTCCCAATGTATGTGTCTTAGGGTAATAGGGATACTTTTCTCTTTCTAGTATTGGGTTAGAGACTGCTTGATTCTGGGCTAGCTGAGATATTTCTTGCTTCAAAGCTAGATTATAGTGAGCCTGGAAAGAAGGGACCCCAGTAACTTCATTATTTTGAGCTTCAGGCTATTCCACCATCCTCCTCTTTGATTTGGTATAGTGATCAGACTGTACTAAGGGTTTCTTGGAGGTAGATGCTTCATTCAAGAAGACTGAATCTTTGTCTTCAATCCATGAAAACAAAGCGTATTCTAGGGTGATCTCTTCCTCTTGTTGAATAGACATACCTTATATCTGAGCCACCATTACTGCATTCTGAACACCAGGTGACTGATATTGAAGAGCATTAGACACCATAGCTTGACTTTCCATCCTTCTCTGTTCTTCTATCTTTTGTTGTAAATTTCCCCTAGGGCAATCTCTGGGCATATGGGCATTGTTGCAAGGAAAACACCAAGCATTGGCATCTTTTGCTAAATTGTTTTGTCTAGGGACCATTTCTCTACTTGGGTTAGGAGGGACAACTTGCAAAGGTGTGGGAACCATGACCAACTGATTTGAAGGTTCAGGATTATTTGGTCTTTGAGCAACTTGGTACTAGTTCGGCTGATATGGGGGTCTATTGCCTTGGAATCCCTGGTAAGGAGGCTTTGGGTAAGAAGTTTGTTGCCTTTTGAGGTTGATAATCTCATTTGAAAAGGTCCTAAGGATGTTCTTGACATCATCCATTTCAGATGGAGGGGCAGAGGGTGTTGACATAGTTAGTTGTTGAGATGTTGGGAAGGTGTACATGCACACAGGTACTGATGGTGGAGTAGGGACTTCTTGAGGCAAGGGGATAGAAATTTTTGGGAACATAGGCATAAGAGGCCTTGGAGGCAATTTTCCAGCATCTATCAGATTATTCTCAGCCCTTACAACCAACTCATATGCTTCTAGTAGGGTCTGTCCACCTAGGGACTGTATCATTACATAAATATTAGAATTGAAAGCTTTGAGATAGAATACAATAGCCATACCTGATGGTGGCCTAGCTGTAGCAAGGATTCTATCCTAGGTGTTTTGAAATCTATTGTTGAAGTCTGTTATAGCTTCTTGTGGTGCCCTCTTTATAGTGATCAATTGTTGTAGCAGGGAGGATTTATCACCCTTTTCACTGAATCTTGCAAAAAAGGTATCTCCAAGCTGGTCCTAAGTGGATATGGAATTTGTAGGCAAAGACCTATACCAATCTAGAGTCTTCCCCTTAAAAGAAGCTACTAACAGTCTAATAGCAACATTTTGTACAGTAATAACATGTACTGCACACACATCTGACACATCTTGGAGATGTTCTCCTAGTGTCTTGGCATCTTCTCCACTAAATTTGGGTAAAACTTTCAAAGCATTGGATGGAATCAGGTCCCAAGTATCTGGTGGCGTTGGAAGAATGAGGGGACTTCCATTGTTCCAATTTGCATAGTTTTGTGGTGGTATAGGTGCTCCCATGTTAGCTCCTGATGCTATTGCAACTTGATTTACTCTCCTTCTTGGAGTGGTTGCTAGTGGAGGCAATAAAATCCTTGGATTAGTGGCTGACTAAACTCTTGTTGTTGGTCTACTGCTTTGACTCCTTGATGCCCTCTGGTTCATATGATCTTGATCAAAATTCAAGAAAGGTTCCACTAGGCATGCTAAAAACTGTTGGTGTAAAAATTTGTGGGTCTAATCCAACAATCAACATGGGAAACTCTGAAACATGAGATTGCTTCTCAAAGTGACCTCTAGATTTTAGGGAAGTTGGCTCTTTTGTCTTTCAGTGGGGTTTGGAAAAAGGATAGAAAAAACAAGATTACAGATACAATATTAAACTACCTTCCTATGGCGATGCGCCAGATTTAAATGTATTTCAATAACTAGCACAGTGATTAAATTCTTAGGATTTAACTATATCAAAGAGCAAATACTACATGATTAACATAGATAAACTGTAAATGAATTTAAAATCAAAGGCCAAACTCAGAAGATTAATGCGTAGACATAGAAAATATCATCAATGGCACAGAATAGAGCTTCTTTCATTAACAATTTGGCAAAGTACAAAAGACACAGAAACATGCACAGATATATCAACCTACTTCTTAGAAATAGCTACACTAAAGCGAAATGATATAGTTTGATCACAACAAGATCTCTGAATTCTCTCAATAATGTCTGTGTTAAAAAATCTTCTCCTATTTATAACCACAAAATTTGACTCAAGATCGCCTCTAACCGTTAGGATCTCAACGGCCTAAACATAACTAGAACTCAGCTAGGACTTGAACTGGTACTAAGAATCTCCTCGAATCTGTAACCGTCTATCCCTACACGCTCATTGGTTGAGCGATAAAATATGTGGCACTGTAACTCATAGTTTTGTTGCAACACGTGGCATCAGCCACAAGATTCAATCGACTTCAAAATATGCTATGTGGTACTTCCGTTTGCTATTCAGTTTCCTTTCATAAACAAGAGACACACAGAATACTGCCACTTGTCACCATCTACCACACTTGAAACTTGATACGTGGCAACACTTGAGAATCAAAACTGGGACACTTGGCACTCTCCGCCCATCTTGAAAGCTTCTATACCTTATGCCTTAAACACCTGCGACAATGACACTTGTCACTCTCTGCATCACTTAGAAACAACAACTTTATTTTACGGGACCCATCATATGTTTCTTTACCTTTCAAACTTAACAGAAATAAGTGAGATGCGACACCATCTTCCTGAAGCAACAAAAGTAATGTGTCACCCTTTGCCTATTTCTAAAGCCTTTTAAAAGAGTCCTTCGAAGCTCTGCAGAGATGACACTTGGCAGCTTCCACGAACAACTGAAACTTACAAAAGAAACAACGTGGCACATCCTGGCAGCATCAAAATAAAATTAGTTTGCAGAATTCAACCTTTTGCAAATAACACATGGCACCCTTCGCAACAACTAAAAACTGTCATAACATTCTGGGCCCACCATACGTGTCTTGGTGCCTCAAAAGCTTAAAGGGATATACGCGGCTACCTCTGCTACTACAACAAAAGGACACTTGGCAACTTCCACATGCAAGCTGTATCAAAAGAAACTTTTCACCAAGGCTCGCGACAGTGACACATGGTACACTCCACGCAAGAAGAAACTAAATAAAAGAAATAATGCCAAAGATACGTGGCGCATTCCAGTAGCATCTGAAAACTGCGAAGCATACTGAGACGCTATCTGAGACACTTAGAAACTATTTATGCTTCTCTAAATCCCCTTCCACATGGTAGCATCCGCATTACCTAGTGTCTACCTATGAAAATGAGACTTAAAATGGATGCAAATTACACCTAAGATGCACCCAATCTCAAGTCCAAGGGACCTCAAGATTGGACTAAATCACTACTATGCTTTTATACTAAAACATGCACCCTATCCAAGCAAACTAGTGATGATATGTCCTAAATGGATGATAAACTAAACTAGACTATGTTGAATTGCACTAAGAGCTATAGATGTGAGCACTCAAATTGACAGCATAATATTGCATAAAGTGACTTGTTTCAAATGGGAGGTGGAGGCCTCAATTTATAGATTTTTGGAGATGGGATTGGAGGGTTAGGATCAATTTGAAGGATCAATGGTTGAGATTGCTTGAGGATCCTCAAGTAAGGAGAGTTAGACAAGTGGCATGTTTGGATTGGATGAGAAGGTTGCCCCAAGATTCAAGGGATGATCAATGGATGAGAATGCAAGTTTGAATGGATGGATGGCTAGGATTGAGTAGGTGTATGACATATAAGGACTCATTTATGAAAAGGTAAGGCTCAAACTTTGTGAGGAATTTTAAATTCCATGGAGGACAAGTGGAATTTAAAATTAGAGGAATAGTGTTCAAATAGTGCCACATGGAATTTTAAATTGGAGGGAATAGTGACATATGAAGTGGGGTGAAAGAAAGAGGACAAATGTACTCAATTTGGAAGATTTGCCTATTCTTCTAAAATACCACTTGTCATGTACAAATATGTACATTGGATGACAAGTGGACTTCTAGAAACACGAGGGTTTGTAATGAGGAATTAATTAAAATTAATTCATGTGCACATGGATTAGAAGAAAATAATTATGATTACAAAAAGTAATCAAAAGTGCACAAAATAGGGAATTAAATAAATATGATAATTTATTTAATTTTGGGATGAACTATAGTAAAAAGAATTTAATTTTCAAACTATAGTAGAAGAATTGATTTTTATGACATGATAAAGGTGCAGAATAAATTAATTAAATAATTAAAAATTATTTAATTAATAATCGGATTGGACGAAGTGATGCGGGTGGATTCAGGGTTGAATGCGTGAGTGGATGAAGTTGATTGTGACCATTTTCAGGTGTCTACACCTAGAAGCATTCCTTGCTGGCTCTAAATACTGATACATAATGTATTCCATATACATGAAACAAATATCAATAGAAACTGTAGAAACTGAGCAACAAACTGAAACTGAAACAATGAGTTGCAACCAAGCAAAAATCAAAATGTAGAGTTTGACTCTACAGAAACATATTCCAACTTCACTTCTTTATCTGCAACCTTCTCTCTCAAAAAGTGATACTTGATTGATATATGCTTGGTTCTAGAATGCATCATTGGATTCTTGAAAATATTGATAGCACTTGTATTATCACACAAAATAGGAATACGCTCATCATACTGTATCTTGATGTCCTTCAATGTTTGCTTCATCCACAACACTTGTGTATAGAAAGATGCTACAACAATAAACTCTACCTCTCTAGTTGATAAAGATGTCGAATCTTGTTTCTTACTATGCCATGAAACTAATTTGCTTCCCAAAAAGAAAGTACCACCACTTGTACTTCTTCTATCATCAACACAACCATCCCAATCAGCATCAGTGTAAGCACTCAGATCAAATTCATTACCTTTTGGATACCATAAGCCATAATATGGAGTTCCCTTCAAATATCTAAATATTTTTTTTACTACATTCTCATGGGTTTGCTTAGGATTAGCTTGATGTCTGGCAACCAAACATACTGCATGCATAATATCAGGTCTAGAAGAAGTCAAGTACAATAATCCTCCAATCATAGATCTATAAAGAGTCTGATCAACCTCAAGTGACTCATCAACCTTGCTCAAGTGACAACCAATAACCATAGGAGTACTTACTGGTTTGAAATCCTCCATGCCAAATTTCTTCAACATCTCTCTAACATACTTAGCCTGATAAATAAAGATACCATCATCTAGTTGAGCAATTTGAAACCCAAGGAAGAAAGACAACTCACCAATCATAGACATCTCAAACTCTTTTTGCATCTCTTCTGCAAACCTCTTACACATATTATCATCTCCACCAAAGATGATGTCATTAACACATACAACAACTATCAAAATCTTGCCTCCTCTACCTTAATGTAAAGATTACTATCTACAGTACCTTTCTTGAAACCTTGTTGAAGTAAGTACTTATCCAACTGAGCATACCAAGGTCTAGGATCTTGCTTGAGTCCATACAAAGCTTTCTTCAGTCTACACACCATGTTTAGATCTTCTGATAGGTGGAAACCATCTGGTTGCTCAATGTAGACCTTTTCCTCTAAATCACCATTCAAGAAGGGTGACTTGATATCCATCTAATAGACCTTGAAGTTCTTGTGAGAAGAAAAGGCAAGAAACATCTTGATTGCCTCCATCCTGACTACTAGAGCAAAAGTCTCCTCAAAATCAATACCTTCAACTTGTGAATAACCCTTACACACCAATCTTGCTTTGTTCCTTACAACTTCACCATCTTCATTTAGCTTGTTCTGGAACACCCACTTTGTTCCTATAACATTCTTATTAGCTGGTCTGGGAACTAGTTCCCATGTCTGATTCTTTTCTATCTGATTCAATTCTTCTTCCATTGCCTTCAATCATCCATCATCTTTGCTAGAATCAACAAAGGTTTTGGGCTCTACCTTGACAATAAGCACAAATTTAGTTGCTCACTTGCTTTTTCAAGCCTTCTCCTGGTCTGCACACCTTTGTCCTTATCCCCAATGATCTAATATGTTGAATGGTTCCTCTGAACATACTTTGTTGGAGTCTTAGGGGTCTTTTCTGATTCTTGTTCCTTCTCTTCTTTCTCCTCTTCTTCTTCTTCTTCAATGTGGGGAGGTCTATCAGATCCGTAAACTTGTGGTTCTTATGAAATCTTGACACAAATCATCATCTACTTTAACATTTGTGCTTTCAATCATCTTTCCCAATCTCTTGTTGTAGCATCTATATGCCTTGCTTCTGGTTGAGTAACCAAGAAAGATCCCTTCATCACATCTTGAATCAAACTTTCCAAGGTCTTCTTCATCTCTCCTTATGTAGCATTTGTTGCTAAAGATCCTAAAGTATCTGACAGTGGGAGGTCTTCCATACCATAGCTCATAAGGGCTCTTAGAGCTATTGACCCCCAATTATACTATGTTAACCAGGTAGATAGTAGTGTAAACTACTTCCTTCCAATACATATTAGGTAGATCTGCATCTTTCAACATTGCCCTAGCCATCTCTTGCACAGTCCTATTCTTCCTCTCCACTACCCCATTCTATTGAGGGGTCCTAGGAGCAGATAGATGTCTCCTAATACCATGATCTTCACAAAACTTTTCAAATTCATTTGAAGTAAATTCACCTCCTCTATCAGATCTTAAGCATTTGATCTTAGCATTCATTTCATTCTCAACTTTTGCTTTGGAAATCTTAAACTTATCAAAGGATTCTAATTTTTCTCTTAAAAAGTAACCCAAGTCATTCGAGAGTAATCATCAATAAGCAACATGAAATACCTTTCACCTTGTTGACTCTTTGTTCTTGTAGGTCTACATAGGTCAATGTGAATCACTCCAATGGTATTGTAGAAGAACACTCCTTGCTCTTGAAATTTGTCTTTGTCTACTTTCCCATTTAACATTCCTTGCATAATGTGTTTGCAAGCTTGGTTATCTTAGGCATATCTCTCACCACATGAGTAGAGTTGATCTTCACCATATTGTCAAATTTGATGTGTCCCATCTGCTTGTGCCACAACCAACACCCACTAGATTGATCCAATAAACAGGTTCTTCCATTTACCTCCTTTAGATGATAGATATCTCCATATGTCTTAGTACCTTCTGCAACTAATCTTCTAGACCCTGGCTTCCTGATCTCACAACCTTTGGCATGAAATGTAAGATTGTATCCTTTACTACACATTTGACTAACACTGAGGAGATTGTGCTTCACCCCTTTGACATAGAGGATATCCTCAGTCTTGTTCTTTCCATCAATAGTTATAGCACCCTTTCCACAAATTTGTATTGACTCATCACCACCAAACTTGACTGCTCCACCATTCCACTTCTTAGGGTTGATGAACTTCCCTTTGTCACCACTCATGTGGTTAGAGCAACCATTGTCAATAACCCAAGCATTTGCTTCTTCTCTTGCATGAAAAGCAGTCCACACAACCATAGACTTTTCATTATTTTTGTCAGCCTCAAGGTACTAGATTTCTTACATTTTCCAATATCACCTTTTTTGTCACCAACTTTCAAGGCCATGAAAAGTTTATCATCATTTGAATCATCATGATCCTCATCTTTTGAAGAACAACCATTCTCCCTAGAATAAAGACTTCTTTTGAACTTCTTTCTTTTGTTGCTATACCCTAATTCTTTAAAATGACATTTAGAGGCAAAATGACCAATTCTCCCATAATTGAAGCACTTGAAAAGTAACTTCCCTCTATATTTGTCGGTGCCCTTCTTCAATCTTCTTACAAAATTTGCCTCTACCTCATCAAGGTCATCATCTTGACCAACTGTTTCATCTTTTGTCTTACTAACTTTGAATATTGCTTCCTTCTTTGGAGCATCTTTGTCAAACTCTCTCATTTCAAAGGTTGTGAGAGCACCAAACAATTGATCTACTAAATAGGTATCCAAGTCCTTAGATTCCTCAATAATAGATACCTTATGACTATAAGATTTAGGGAGAGATATTAGAACCTTCTTCACAATCTCATCTTCTTTCACTTCTCCACCAAGATCTCTGATGCGATTAACTACTTAATCCACCCAGAGCATATAACAAGCAATGTCTTCATCCTCTATCATCCTCAGGGTCTCAAATTTACTCTTGAATATTTGCATCTTGGCTTGGTTTACTCTATTATCTCCTTCATAAATGATGCTAAGTTTTTCCCAAACATCCTTAGCAGAACTGCAATTCATTATCTTCAGAAGTTCTGAATCAGCTAGCCCACTCATGATAGCATTCTTTGCCTTGGCATTGCTATTATACAACTTAATCTCAGCTGGCTATGTAGGATCATTAGTAGGAGCAGTGTAACCATTCTTGATAGATTGTCAAACACCAAACCCTAGAGCGGATAGATAGCCTTCCATCCTTAGCTTCTAAAAGGTATAATTTGCTCCATCAAACTTAGGTGCCTTGTACAATCCATCAGGAGCCATCTCAGACCTTCCTCGAGTAGTTAAGCTCCTTCTGAGGAACTTGGCTTTGATACTAATTGTTCAACATACCTGATATTGATAGGGGGTGAATTAGTGTTCAAACAAATGTCAAACCCTCCAGAGCAAATTGAACCTTAATCTTTACATCATTAACAGAAACATAAAAGATCAACACAATGCACAATACCACATAACACCAGATATATGTGGAAAACCCCAAAGGGGAAAAACCATGGTGAGAAAAGTTGCTAAGAGCTACTATCCTAATCCAACCTCACAAAAGAATCACAATTACAACTTTGTTTTAGGGCTACAACCCAAGGAAGCTACTACTCCCTATAGAAAGGTTTTAGGGTCACTCCCAAGGAAGCTACAACTCCATGCAAACTTTGTTTTAGGGCTTCAACCCAAGGAAGCAACTACTCCCTGAACTGAGAACAAACTCAGAAAAGATTACAGCATGAAAGTCCTTCTACTATTTGAATCTGACAATGAAGCTCACTCCTTTTAATGATTGCAATTCTGCCTTTTCACTCCTCTTTTGATGGTTTGTCTTCTACTTCTGCAACTTCTTCAAATGTCTTCTCTGCAGCTTACTAACTCACTACTTTCAACCTCTAAGAAGTTTTACCTTTGGCTCACTACCTCCAGCAATCAGTTAAGCACACTCTTCACTTCCCTTCTGTCTCAAAAAATATCTTCAAGATGAATTCGGATATGATCTATTACTTATGCTCTTTCTCTTTCAATCGCACATCATAATGCATTACACATCCACATTTGACTCCTTGCACTCAGACTTGCAATCACACTTGACCTAGATTAACTAGGTTTATAATATATACATGATATTATATTAATTACATTACATGTCATACAAAGACAACAAGAATATTACAATTACAAGTCAGCATAAGATCAAACAACATGAAACGTGTAGAGGGCAAGCCCTAACCTGAACTGCATGCAACACTAGGAAGAGGAATACTCCTTGCAGATTCCAACACATGCCTAACCTAGTCCTAAACACCCTTCACAACATCAACCTTCAAAGAATAACATCCACACGCTTCACACATTTGAAATAGGTCGGCCTTAAGCAAGAAAATATGAAGATTGTAGCATGTCGACCATTACAACTTGGAAATACTCATGGAAGATTAAACATTACTTGGACTTCTCCCAGATGAATCAGCATGACCCATACAATATCTCAAAACACACCTTGAACTTTGTACAACAAAGACTTTGTGGCCTTTAACATACCTCAGTTGGCCAGGCAAAAGCATAACCTAGCAACACCTTCATTCCAGACCACAACTTGTTCTAGAGAAACTAGAAAACACCTTGCAGAGTAGTAGGAAACATCACAAGATCATCAAGATCATTCTCCATCAGCCAATTCACCATTTCATATAGTAACAAGTTGGCGCAATCCAACTTACACTAAAACTAGCCACCAAACAATACAATCCTACACTCTGTCACTTCAACTTTCTTTGCGGAGGGAAAAATGATATGAAACTTTGAATGTAGCACCTTCACAACACACTAAACTTAACTTCTAAACTGCATTTCCGTATCTTCAAGGGTAGAGGAATGCGGAGCAATCTCCCAATCAATCTTCAAGGCAACTTCCTGCAATAGAAACCTTCACCAACATCCAGAGACCAGGGCCTCCTTGTAGAAACACATACTTCCTTAGGAACAATAGGAGAGAGTATACAACATGCTATAGACCATCAAAACCATCTCCTCAACATCATCATTACTTCTAATCCTCATCTTAAGGCTTCTTATTCTCATCTTAATGCTTCTAATTCCCATCTTAATATATCATCATGATATCATCTCTGCTAACAACAAACATACTCAATACAACTTTAATTGACATTAAACAATGCATGACATCCAACTATGAACATCAACAACATCACTATCAGCACACCATCATAGTATATCATCAACATAAGCATCAATGACAACCCAAACTGAGTGTTGACATCAACGACAACCTTAGGTAACATATGTGCAACATATTCATGGAAGGAGGTTATGACATCTGTATGAGGATAATAATAGCCTGATTCTTGGATTCCCCAAATATGGCATTGGATTTTCCCATGTTTGGGTGCCACATTCTATGTACTCTATCTATTGCTTATATTTTCTATATAACAGAAGCTGGAGTGTAGAGATATGTTAAGTTTTACATAAGTACATAGGCACTATCCGATTAGATGTTGAAGGAGTATATAAAGTGATTGTATTGTATTCTTTATTCAAAGATAATATAGAATTGGCCTCTCTTTTTAGTGGAGTCTTTTTTGAAAGGGTTTCTCCCCATAAATCTCTATGTCATGTGTAAATCTCTTGAGTTTATTGATTTTCCTTGTTGATTTTCCTTGTTTAGATCTCCATTTGGCATTCTACTAAATTAAAAATTATATTTGCAATTAAATTTTAGATTTCCATATTATAGTGGTATCAGTTTGCCTTAATTTATAACATTTGGTATTAGAGTCTGGTCATCTTTTCTTCTTGGGTGGAAGAGTGAAGCTTTTTTATGTTGTAGTGGGAGTTCTAGTTGAATATGTTTTACAGATTTATGTGTGGAAGCCATGGTATATATTGAGAAGTTCAATGGAGCTAACTATGAGTTATGGAAGCTAAAGATGGAAGGTCTCCTTGAAGAGAGGGATCAATGGTTAGTTGTGACAAAGGATAAGAAACCTAATAAAATAGATCAAGACAAGTGGGAAAATATGGATAAGAAAGCACGGGAAACAATCTATCTTTGTCTTGCAAACCATGTCTTGTTAAATGTTTTAGAAGAGAAAATTGTTTATGATCTATTGAAACATTTAAGTGAGTTCTACAAAACCAAGAGTCTGGTAAATAAATTATATTTAAAAAGAAAATTGTTTACTCTAAAAATGAAGGAAGGTGTTCGGTTGTTGAGCATTTAAATTCATTTAATTTGATATTGATTCAATTAGCTTCAGCTGATGTTAAGTGTTGTCACCTGAATTTGCACCCTATTGTTGAAGCTTTTGGCAGTTCCAACAAATTCAATGAAACATGGGATTGGTCTCAAGGTGTGGGGCATTGCAATTGAGACCAAATCTCCAGAGAAGGTTGGTTCCTCTTTCAAGACTTAAGATCCAGAGAATGATGGCTAAATCTAATGCTAATGCTCATAGGGAACTAAGATACTAAAATTTGAAAAAAAAGGTGATGCACCAAATTTAGATTGTTAGCTAGAACTAACATAACACAACAATGATCTCAAATATTGATATGGATTCACACAAACTTACAACTTTAACATAGGTTCGAAGCAGAAAACTATAACTATAGGAGGGACTATTTTATCCACATAATAAGCTTACAGATTTCAAGTGAACACAGAGTAAAAGCATAAAGAGAGGCAAAATATCAATGATTATATTCATCATGAAGGCTAAATAGCCATTATAAAAGAAGAAGAATTCACTGCAGAAGAAATCGACACAAAATAACTAGTTACATTCATAGGTGAACCACAATCAGAGACATCAAAGGCTCAACTTCAAGCACAATGTATTAGATCTGACTAGTTCTTGTAATGCATTATAAGGTCTGAAATTGCAATGAACTCCCCTTGCCCGTGGAATGACCCAGAAGAACAACTAACCCTAAAATACATCTTTTTCCATGTATATATAACCTTTTCATCCATCGTGCAACCATAGGTGCTAAAAATCAGTCAACCACTTTGGCCAGGTGCTCACATTGCATTTAATTTGGCCCATGGCTTCCTCAGAAATCTTGCAAAATGGGACAATGGCCATGCCCTGACAGGTCTAAAAAAATTTTAGAAGAAGATCACCTACACGCACGAGACGGGATGCATTGAAGAGGGAAGGTCTGAAATCCTTCCATGGCACCTACAAATTCATTTTATCCTTCCTGTGTACTGGCGTATTGAAAGATTTAACTATTTCAACCACCTGAATCTAACTAATTTGCAACATTTTCCTTCAGATATTTAATTTGTTTAGCAACAATGGCATGATTTTAGGAAATCATGCCCTGTAAGCTTTTACAACACTTTAAAAGTGTTTATCCTTTTGTTATGGAGTAAAAAGTGTCCACACATCTTTTTACCTCCTTGTTTAGCTCCTAGGTCCCCTTTATTGCATTATACATTCAAAATATTTCTCTCGATGCAAAATTGCCCAACACCAAGATGAAATTGGATTATGGGCCCCTTTACTTAACTTACCTCGTACCTAAACAAGGCTAAAGGACTTGGGTGGTATTGCCCATGTCCCTCCTTTTAGGTCAAGGCTAATTTAAGTGTAAGTCATCCTAACACCTCTCTAGAGGTTTCTCCTTGTTGGCTCTTTTGGTTTGAATTGTCGATTGTAAGCGGGAAAACATATATAAGTGTGTTTTTGAATTCATTATCAACTAGGATGGAAAAAGCATAACTTGAGATGCAAGAGCATTCATTGTGATTCTAGAGTAGATTTGTGTATTTTTATTATGTATTGTTTCAGATATGGAGCTATCATCTATTCTTCCTTAGGAGTTGAAGGATCTTCATCATTCTAAGAGATCATCACATAGGTGATACCATTGTTTGTTTATCATCATTTGAATCATCATATTATCATTGTTTTCAGCCTCTATTCCATGAGGGCACACACTCCTTATCGATCAACAGTGTTGGGAAGCTTGGATGCTATCATGGGATTTGACTCAGGCAAGTCCCTAAACACCATAACCCCCAAACCCCTTCTTATTTTCTTGTGTGTAGGTTACATGAGTGAGATCTAGAAAATAGAGAGCTATAGGAAGATTAGGTGTAGATCAAGGTTTCAAGATCTGAAGACAGTTTCAGAGTTTTCTCTCACCAAGGACTTGGATAGTACCGCCTATGTCCTACCTTTTCTGAGTTTAGATTTGGAATCATGACAACATCCAGAACAATCATTCAGTTCACACCTTCATTAGATTCCTTTAGTTGGGACCTGGATGGTCCCACCAAGGTCCTCCGACACCTCTGCTTTTTGGAGACAGGTTCTATCATTCCTGTGCAATTAGTTTCTGGGTTTCTGTCGTATTTTCTTTGTTATAAGCAAATCATTGTAGAACTAGGGTTTCATGCATTGTTAATGTTAGGGTTCAGGAAGATCAAAGAAATAAACACTAACAATTATATGCAGATTAAATAACTCAAATATAACAATGAGGAATAACACAAAAGAGATCAACACAAAAATTTAACGTGGTTCACCCAATATGGGCTACATCCACAGAAACTCGACCATCCAATGATTTTTTTATCCAGTGTGTTGGGTCTCAAAAACGCTGGTTTTAGACCACAAGAGGGTGCCAATCTCTTGATACGTTTTTGGTCAACAAGACAAGGTTTGTGCAACTAGAAACCCCCTACTCTTTAGGCTCTGCCATGCCTAGGTGGGTGTACCTAAATGATATAGCAGATTTGGAAATCTAAAGAGATTCTAATTTAGGCAATTTAACTCACTATGGCACACAGGTGTGAGATAATTGCAGAGTTTACCAACTAGTTTCTAATAAGAATGCTTGAATTATCAAGAGTGTAGATTGGATTTGGATAAAATACTTTAAAGTTGATCAGTGCCTAATCTATTGGGCAAATGGAGTCAATGGAGAGATGATGATTATGGAGATAGAGGTGTAGGATTGGCAGATCTATTTCTTAGCTTAACTCTAACAATTGGGCAGTTTTAAATGTCTGTACCTTATACAGACGTGCAAGTTATTTGAACTCTTCTTAATAATCCCAGTGATATCCCCTTATGTTATTGTGAAGTTGTGAAAGGATTTTAAGTCAAATGTGAGGAGAAACCAATTAAGACAATTTATTTAAAAGGGTTTTAATCCACACATGAACCAATCAAATTAGATTGCTCAAAAGGTAATTTAATCATTCTGCACACAGAAACCAATCAGTAGCACCACACAACTACAATAAATGTGTATTGACAAATCAAATGTATTTCCACACTTAATTTGAATAACATAAACAACCACTTTAGAGACAGCTAAATAACATATGAACAAGATAAATCCACACAACTGCTGAACACTGAAATAGATCACCATGTAAGATCAACCTTCTCCATTATATTGCTTCAGATAATATATATTAATTGCATAAGTCTTTTGAAATATGAAAGTGGATAAGTGGGATGGATGAAATCTATCTTCTTACTAATGCCCTACCTAAATATGAAAATTGGTCCCCTTCTATGGGTCTTGGTCTCTCCTTTTATAAGTGAGAGGCAACAAGCTATGGACCCCTTTCAAAGGTCACATCTTTTAGTAACTAAAAATAACTAAAACAAAATAATAGGTGAGTTGACCACTCCATTAATCTCCCAGCAGAAGTTCGTGACCATCAAAGGCCTGTTCAAAGATTCTACTCTTTGATCTGGTGCTTGTCATGATGCCAACTGATCACTTTTACTGAGATATCTGCTCCACTGTATCTGATGTGTTCATGGTTTGACAATGACTGAATTTATCATCTAGCAGTATAGTTTGTTTCAATTCTGGTTGATAAATGCACCATCCATTTCAGTCATGTTATCGACAGGGGCATTTCTTTCAAATATTGCAATGATGCCTTGGGGTACCATATTGGTTGGTGATAATCAGTTTAGCAAAAGCAACATCCATGGCTCTCTGGAAAGTTGTACTAGCATTTGTAAGTCCAAATGGCATTCTAACATATACATATGTGCCCCAAGGAGTAGTGAATGCAATTTTATATTGTTCTGATTCTTTTACTTTCACTTGATTATAACCTGAAAATCCATCCATCATAGATAACAACTCACATCCTTTGACTCTTTGCAGAATTGCCTCCATATTTGGAAGTGGATAGTTGTCTTTAAGGGATGAGATATTTAGATTTCTAAAATCTACACATAACCTTATATCACCATTCATTTTTCTGACTAGCACCAAGTTGGAGACCCACATAGAATGTCTAATAGGCTTAATGATACCTCCCTCCCTGAGCTTCATAAGTTCTTCATGCATTTTGGGCTATAAGGTTGGGTTTATTGGTCTCTATTTTTGTCTAAAAGGTTTTGCACCAAGTTTGAGTGGGATCTCATGTTGAAACAAATCTTCTCTGTATGCCTTGAGATCATCATAAGACCAAGCAAAGACTCGCTTCTATTTCCTTAATAAGGCTATCAACATCTTCCTGATTGTTGGGCTAATCCTCTTCCTAATGTATACCATTTTTGATGCCAATTTAGTGCCCAAGTTGATTTCTTCAAGGTCTTCCTTTTTTACTGGTGCTTGTTTCATAAGAGCTCGGTCATGTCCATCAAACACCCTTTCTAGTGCTACAAGCCCCTTAGGAATTTTGTTAGTCTTACGTTGGACAATTTATTTACTAAATAAAGTTTGCTTGCCATCTACTTCCTCTATGAATGCATTGAAATCAATCTCTTGAGCCTCATATTGGTCAATGCATTGTAAGAATTTAATCAGATCCGTGTCATCATTGAAAACTTGCCAATTGTATATGTTATTTGGGATTGTAGGTCTTGTTTTGAACTCTATTTGAGATATTCCTGCTAGATTAGCATCATCCCTTTTAAGAGCTATGTTGGCTAAAAAGTTTGTCATTATGTTTCTGGATCTATCTATCCATTCTATGGAGAATGCATCAAATAACTCCATATCATCCCAGACAACATTTCTATATTGTTTTAGCCTTTTATGTTTTGATGAGTACTTGTTTCTAACTTGAGAGATGATCAATTATGGATCCCCGTATACAATAAGGAGTTTTATCTTATGTTTTATAGCGATATTCAAGCCTATCAGCAAAGCCTCATACTCAGCTATGTTATTGGTACATTCAAATGTTAGTAGGAATGAGTACTTGAAAGTCTTACTAGTTGGTGAAATAAATAATACTCCTTCTCCATTACCAGCTTTACTACACGCACATTCAAAATACATTTTCCATACGCCACATTCATCCATTTGGGCTACTTGATGTATTGGATTAGTGTTCTGTAACTCTGGTTGACTTTTCTCAATTTTGAACGCACCAAGGTCTATATCACAGAAAAAATTTACTTGGTTTTGATTAATTCATTCTATGATATTCTCATATCTTGGTTCTTTGCAAAGCTTAATCTCTTTCCCTCCTACTGGTATAGTAGCATAGGATAGATCCAACTGAACATTTCCTCCAGCTATTGCAGTCCATTATCTAGATAGCAACATTCCATAGTAGGGTGGGATGTCCACTATAGTGATGTCAATTTTATATGATGCTTTAGGGTAGGCAGCTAGCCTTATGTCTACACCCTTCATAATACCCATGACTGGGATGGATCTATTGTCCATTGCATAACATTTGCCATATGTGGTGTCAACCCACATTCCTAACTCCTTCATGATTGTTATTAGCATGATATTCATGGCTGCCCCAGAATCAATCATACAATTCCTCACCAGCATGTTTTTAATCAGCAAGGTAGTGTAAAAAGGATCTACCTAAGAGGGATTCCTTGTTAAGGTGTCACTCAAATACACTTTTGGAGTTTTAACAGTCTCTTGTCGAACATTATTTATTTTGACTTCAGGTTCTTGCTTCTTTTTTGACACATCTAAAATCATCTTGACCACTATATTTCTATATTGATCTATCTTCATCATTTCAAGCAGTGGTACTGATATTTTGACTTGGGATACTGCTTGGGCTATGTCAAATGAGGGAGTTATTGTTTGATCAACTTTTTCTCTTTTGTTATGCCCCTTTTCTTCAACTGATATTTTGTCTTTTACCTTACCCTGTTCAGTCTTTGTTGGCTCTTTAGATGCATTTTTCATATTGTCCCTATTATGACTTTGATCTTTTATGAACACACTTCTAGGTGTTCCTTGATCTATATTGACTATTCTATTTCTCAGATTATAGTTATTTTTGGCCTGTGCTACTGCAGCAATTGTGAGAGCCCTTCTTTCTTCTTCAGTTGGTTTTCTCCATTGATCATATGGTGACATATTATGATCATAAATAGTTTCCTCACAATTATCTTCCTGATTTGAGAATACCTCCTGTCTTCCCATGCTAGTGTTATATCTTTGATTTCCCACATCATATTCATATCCATCCTCCTCCGTGGATGAATACCCTTCATTTATCTGATGAGGTCTAAATGCTAGCATGTTTATAGTATGGTTATCTCTTTCTTGCTGATAGGATGTTCCTTCTTCCTGTATTGATTGTGCCACCACATAATAATCTAGTGAGTGAGGTAGATTACACACTAGGCACCATGGATTATTCTCCCCTACATGTGTTCCATTCCTTTTAAGGGGATTAGGAGTGTCTTTCCCATAATTATGCTTTCTATTATTTTCTAAAGGTCTTCCATCTTTCCAATTGGTATTATAGGGCATATCACGTAACCTTGGTGTTTCATTCCTATATTGGTATTCCTGCTGATTTTAGGGGTTGTTAGATTGTTGGGGCATTCTAAGGTTATCCCTTTTGCCAATCATCCCTGCAGCCTTCTTATTATTTTCAATACTGATAGCTGCCTTTTGTGCCTCTGTCAAGGTCGTGGGAGCCTTATTCCTGAGTTCGTACCTAGTTTTCAGATCAAAATCCTTTAGATAGATAATCAGAGCTGCCGAATCAGTCAATTTGGATCCATGTGGTATTTTATTGTGCAATTTGGAGAATCTTTGATTGAAGTCATATTCTGACTCATTCTGGTATTTCTAGATGCTTATTAGCTCATGCAGGGAAAATTCAGGGGCATATTGATTTCCATATTGTTCTTTGAATTCGTCATGGAAGTCTGCTATAGAAGTAATTGAGGCATCTGGTAAACCATTAAACCAATCCCTTGCATCTTCAGTTAGGGACATCATGAATAATCTCATGTTTACATCCTCGTACTCCATACCAATGTCCTATAATGTGCTCTTCAGTTGATATCCCATTATTCCCAGTGAATTTGGGGACCATATTTCTCGAGTTTCTATCTATAGGGTATGGATACAATTGATATCCTATTAAATCAAATTGCCTACATACACTCATTAGGTTTTGTGGAGACATATTCATAAATGGTGGATTGGGGTGATATTGGTATCCATATGGAGGCTGATGGTAAGCATTTTGCTATATGTGTTGCTGAGGGTGTATATTCTGAGGTGGTATATGTTGTTGATGTTGTGGGACACCATGATAACCTGGTGGTGGGTGATATTGGGGAATACTGCCAATATTTGGGGGTTGGGGTCTTTGTGATGACGTATTATGTTGAGCGTATTGTCTTGAATTACCTCCTGCATTATGGGGCATTTTTAAAGTACCTAGAGCAGTTGTATTATGAGATATCCCATGTGAATTGGCATTACTACCTTGTTTATGTGGAGGGACATATCTTGGAGGTTTTTTGGTTTGGATTTTTAATTGTGCCATTTACCAGTCTGTCTCATGGCTTTCCTGTATCATCTATTGTCTTCTCCTAAGCTGTTGTCTTTGCCACTCCAAATGTATTTCAATCTCTTGATTACTCATAGCATCAAAATCAACAATATGGTTTACAGACCCTTCCTAGTTTTCTTCTCCCTGTTGTGATAAAAATCCTTATCAGATTCTTCCTATTTCTACCTCCTTTCTTCATTCATCCTTTCCTCAAATTTAGTTGCTTCTTGAGAATCTGTCCTGTAACTGAGGATGTTATCATTTGTATTGATTTTTTTATGAGGTGTTGAGGGATTTCCACCATCATTGTATGCTGGGGAGTTGAATACTATAAAGGGCTATTCTGATGTGTTTACATTGTCTTTAGGCTGTTTGGGTACTGCTTCACCCCTATTTGTATTGTTCTTTCCACGAGGAGGTCCATGCTTGTCTGTCCACTTACCATTGTTTTTCTTGGGACTTTCTTGATGCATAGATCTCCTTCCATTCATGTTGGATGATATAATATATCTCTGATGTCTATTGTCTATCCTTTCTGATATGATATCTATTTCATCAGTCATAAAAATTTTAGAGTCGCCACCTACTTTTTTGTAAGTAGGAAAAAGATTGTAGTTCTCCCCAGCAGAGCCTTAAATATGTTATGATGCTTTAAGATAACTCTATGATGGAAGGCTAAAAAATGGGCTTAATCCCCAGTAGAGTTGCCAATTTGTTGGGTCTCAAAAATGCTGGTTTTAGACCACAAGAGGGTGCCAATCTCTTGATACGTTTTTGGTCAACAAGATAGGGTTTGTGCAACTAGAAACCCCCTACTCTTTAGGCTCTACCAGGCCTAGGTGCGTGTACCCAAATGATACAGTAGATTTAGAAATCTAAAGAGATTCTAATTTAGGCAATTTAACTCACTATGGCACATGGGTGTGAGATAATTGTAGAGTTTACTAACTAGTTTCTAATAAGAATGCTTGAATTATCAAGAGTGTAGATTGGATTTGGATAAAATACTTTAAAGTTGATCAGTGCCTAATCTATTGGGCAAATGGAGTCAATGGAGAGATGATGATTATGGAGATAGAGGTGTAGGATTGGCATATCTATTTCTCAGCTTAACTCTAACAGTTGGGCACTTTTAAATGTCTGTACCTTATACAGACGTGCAAGTATGTCAGTTATTTGAACTCTTCTTAATAATCCCAGTGATATCCTCTTATGTTACTGTAAAGTTGTGAAAGGATTTTAATTCAAATATGAGGAGAAACTAGTTAAGACAATTTATTTAAAAGGGTTTTAATCCACATAGGAACCAATCAAATTAGATTGCTCAAAAGGTAATTTAATCCTTATGCACACAAAAACCAATCAACAGCATCACACAACTACAACAAATGTGTATTGACAAATCAAATGTATTTCCACACTTAATTTGAATAACATAAACAACCACTTTGGAGACAACTAAATAACATATGAACAAGATAAATCCACACAACTGCTGAACACTGAAATAGATCACCATGTAAGATCAGCCTGCTCCATTATATTGCTTCAGATAATATAGAGTAATTGCATAATGTAGATTAGTGCAATCAAAATGAGATAGAAAACACAAAACAAGTGCATGAAAACAAATGTTATACCTCACTATGACTCACAAATCCAAGATAGGGTTGTACAAGCATTGTACCCAAGAGCTCCTAGATATACCCTAGATAATGAATTTAATGTGAAATGCTCTCTCAAATGCAACTCACAAGCTAGCTCAAGAGATTTTTTGGCATGGTAACATTACTTGAAAATTGGATCCTCAAATGGGTTGGAGGATGTTGTATTTATAGATATTTTTGGAGAGATTTTGATCCAAGGGTTGAGATTGATTTGGGAGATCAATGGTGGAGGATGAAGATGATGTGGAGGGCCTAGATTTCATCTTGGAGGATGGAGGGCTAGGAATAAAAATGAATTTTATATTCATTTTTGGGGAAGGGGTGGAATTAATGAGGTTGGGTGAGATGGAATATTTGTGAATTAAAAATTCACATGGGGAAGGGTAAAATGAATTAAAAATTCATTTGGGGATGAGTGGATATAAATGAGGTATGGCATGGGTAAGGGGTGTAAGAGGTATTAAATGTGATGTTGGACATATTTTTATAAAAAATTGACTTCTGTGGGATATATTTCAATTTTTTATTTGGAGGATGTGGGGAAGGGTGTTAAACTAGGTTTGACCACTTAAATGAGAGGTTACGATTAATTAAATAAGGTTTTATTTAATTAATCCTAAGGCTAGGATGAGATAGGCTAGTGTAGGTAATTACATAATGACTATTTAACTACCTAGGGTAGGGATAGGTTAATTAATAGGCTGAATTAATTAGTTAAACATGATTTAGCTAATTAATTGGGTTTAGTGAGGAGGGAGAAATTGACCAAATAAATATTGCATATTTATTTAATTAATTAGCTAAAGTTAAACGATTGAATTAATAGAATTAATCTAATTGTTAGGGATAAAATGATGAACAATTAGGTGATGAAAGGATAATTAATTAAATAAAATTTTAATTAATTGATTAGAAGGGAAATTGGTAGGTTTAGGGATGTTGGGAGTCGGTTTGATGATGAAGACATTTTTAGGTGTCTACATTTGCCCCTCTTTGACGTGGCATCATGACCTAGCAGGGAAGTAGCGTCAGGTCAAAGACAGAATATGCCCTAGCTACCAAGAAGGAATAAGATGAGTGAGGGATGCCCCCTCGAGAGGTCGCCCAAAAAAAAAAAATTTTTTTAGGTGAGCTCTCGAAAGGATGTGATGGGAGCGAAGGTTGGATAGAGGATGGAAAAAGAGGATGATGGGAGGAAAAATGGAGGAAAAAGGTTGTGATCCACACCCTGGAGGGGAAAAAGAGTGGGCGGAAGGATGATATGGCTTACTATATTTAGACTAGTGGGCCCTAAGGATGCCACATTTGCACACATTGAACTCGTGAGGAGCAGAGGAGAGATGGCGGAGCGCAACCCCAGATTCCCCTGACTCACCCACATCTCTGAGCGTTTCAGATCGTATGGCTAGGCACTGAAGGCTGGACCCCAGGTAGGGCCTAACCCTAGCTTTGTGATTTTTTGATTTTGTCACATATTTTGGGTTCAGGAATTGGGAATTAGCATTGTGGCGCTATCGCAAGATCGCGTAGCACTAAAAAAGAGTAGATTAGCCTAATCCTCTAGATTGGTGCTATCCTCTAGGGTATAATAGAGGCAGATTGGTGCCATATGCTTAGCATTTTGGTGCCATCCACTGTATTAGCGCAATGTGCGCATGGTTAAGGAGTCTGGCATTTTGGCACCAATTGATGAGTAGGGTAGCGTTATTTTCTAGATAAGCGTGATGTTTTATAGTGGCACTAAATTTAGGATTAGCACCATGTGAAGGAGTAGTGCTATATTGGATATATGTGCTATCGTGAGAACTGGCGCCATTTATTATATTGGCGCTAAGTGGAGGGGTGGCGCCATTTGTGAAAATGACATGAAGGGACTGTGCAGTGGTGCTATAATCAGAATTAGCACCTTGGGGAAATGTGGCAATGCCATCGTTAAAAATGGCACAAATTATGGTCTGTTGTGGTGCTAAAATGTTTTTGGCTTTCAACATTAGAAGAAAGGGTTTGATTAAGAAAAAGATAGGTAGATTTTTGACCAGTAATTTGTGGATGCAGGATACGAGCTCATTTATAGTGTCCTCGTGGGAGTGACGCATTGCATTTGTGATGGCACTATTTGATCAGTTTGATGATGCCACCCGGGCCCGACTGGCGAGGTTAGGGCTCTTGACAGCTACGTCGATGCCAGTGTTGCGAGCTCATAGAGCTTTGATTACCATGGTTGTAGACCGGTATAGGCTAGAGACTTGTACGTTTTTGCTTCCTACTGGCGAGATTACTATCACTCTTGAGGATGTTTATCATGTCCTCAAGTTACCTATTCATGGCCGTCAGGTGACATACGACATGAGGAGGGGGCGCAGGGCCTTGATTAGATTGTTTGGCAACGATCACATGGCTTTGTCAGCAAACGGTAGGGAGATGAGCTATGAGGGGACACTGGCGGCAGGTGTAGACCACTTTGCCTTATTCCTGTGTGCATTGATTAGTGGCGTAGTGATGCCCGATAGGAAGGGCATGGGATTTCCAGTTGGATGGGGAGAGATGATTGAGAGGATGGTCAGACATGAGACCGTGTATGCCTGGGGACTGGCGATGTTGGTGCAACTCTATCATGAGATGCATACAGTTGTCTATCATTATGATTCAGCTTTATCAGTTGGGGTTACTTTACTGCATGTGTGGATCTGGGAGCATATTGCGGTCACTCAGCCGAGATGTGGGTACTATCACTGTCTGTTTGAGGCCTTTGTGTTCCTGTATCAGGATGCTGAGTATACATACACTGGTCAAGTTCAGTATTAGAGATGGCTGCTGGATGACGTCATTCGGGTGACCTGGCGACCTTACATTGGAGTGGAGCGGTGGCCAGGTGATGATGTACACAAGCCTTTTATTTTTCAGCAGTGCTATTTGATAGGTTGAGGATACCATATGATTGACATGTATCTACCATCGTGAGTTATGTAACAGTTTAGGTTACAACAGGATGCCCCACAGCAGATGGCAATTTTTGCACGGACCCGTCGAGATGTCTGCTATTGGCATGCAGCCATACAGCCTCAGGTTTCCCTAGAGGATTTTGCGGCTTTGTAGCCATTGCGATGGGATTGGCAGAGTGTGGTCAAGGATGCAGGAACTACTCCTGCATATGAGACATGGTGGCAGATGTGGTGACTGACTCGGTTCACCGATCCGGCATATGAGGTAGTCCCTGCGGAGGAGGTGGCGGGGTCAGGGGATGAGGAGTCTGATGAGGATGGGGATGATGATTTTGATGGAGATGATTTCCTAGAGGAGGGTGAGGAGATTATTGCTGACTACCTCATGGAGGTTGGAGGGGATGGGGAGGAGAGGGAGATTGGGAGGGATGGGCAGTTGATGGATGTGCTAGTAGCAGCAACAGCTGGATAGGTTGGGCTCAGGGGAGAGGGGTAGGCAGGTGGTGGTTCACAGGTGCCCCAGCAGCAGGTGCAACAACAGATACCTGTACAGTAGGTACCTGTTGAGCAGGTCTAGATTGGAGTGGTGCAGAGGTAGGGAGGACCTCGATAGCGTGGGGGACTGCCGAGGGTAGGTAGGGGTGCTCTACCCCCACCGCAGGTATCATTGTTGCAACAGGATAGCAGGCAGAGGCGGGCACCTTAGGGGCAGGTGGAGAGTTAGGGCCTTGAGGGTCCTCATCTTGTCGGTGGCCTCAGAGTGGAGAGGAGGAGGAGGTTAAGACTCTGTGGGCATAGGTAGCCAGCCTGCTGGAGGCTTTAGAGAGCCACGAGGTAGAGTTAGTGCAGTTGCGGGGGAAAGTGGCATTATTAGATAGTACAAATGGACAAGTGGTTGCATTGCGGGCATAGTTAGCCCAGGGTCAGGGTGATATAGTAGTTTTGATAGGAGAGAGGGATGTGACACTTGCGAGGGCTCAGTAGGTAGAGGCTACAGTGGGTAGTTTGCATGCTTTAGGTGCTGGTATGGCCCCAATTTTGACACTAATGCAGACACAGTTGTCTCAAGCACATGTACAGTTGTATTAGGTACAAAGACAGTTGTTGGAGGCTAGAGGACAGACGGATTAATATCGGGCCCTTTATCACGCGGCAGTGCCTAGAGAGCAGTGTGCACCGAGCTATAGTCAGGTAAGTGGATCCAGGGCGTCTAGGTCACACAGATCAAAATTAGTTCAGTCTATTCAGCAGGTGATGGGTCCCCCATCACATGTGCCCCAAAAAGTTACACAGGTACAGGTTCAGCCATAGCCACAGTCACAGCTAGGACCACAGCCACCACCAGGGCCAGGATCCCCCACTGCATTAGAGAGAGGGTCCTCTATGTGACAGTTGTATCATTTTGGCCCTTGGAGGCATTGTATCATGACATGTTATTATATTTTTTAATGTGTATATATGAGTGGTGTATATTTTTGCGATGGTCATATATGATATGATGCTGTTTGATGGCCTATTTGTTTGTTTATGATGGTTTTATATGGTTATGATGATGCTTATGTTGATGGATGCAGTATGCTTTATGGATTATATGCTATGGATGTTTGTGTTTTTGCGATGTATTATGTTGATGTTATGGATGTACCTATTGACGTAATATGATGGATGTGATGATGGTTTACTTATTTTGTTATGTGCATGTTTGTGATCTATGGATTAGGATGTATAATGCAAATAAATGTTTAGATTAATAAACATTTATTATGGATGTAAAATGTAATGCAATGGAAATGTATGTTTATCTTAATAAACACATGTTATGTATGGAAATATGGATATGCAACTAGATGATTATAAAATGCAGCTAACTGATTATGATTGTGATTATACAATGTAACTACATGATTATGCTATGTAAGCAAATGTAACTAAATGATTATGAAATGATATATGGAATGCAATGTAAGGATTATGGAATGCAAACTAAATGTAAATTAAATGATTATATGGAATGCAATTTAAGGATTATAAAATGCACCTAAGTGTTTACAACCTAAATAATTTTTAAAATTCAACTTAAATGATATATGAGATGCAAATTTAAATGATTCTAAAATGCACCTATATGTTTACAAACTAGATGATTATGATATGCCACTAAAGGATTCTAAAATGCACCTAAGTGTTTACAAACTAAATGATTTTAAAAATGCAAATTAAATGACATATGAGATGCAAACTACATGATTCTAAAATGCACCTATATGAAATGCAAATTAAATGATATATAAACTAAATGATTCGAAAATGCACCTATATGAAATGCAAATTAAATGATTATGATATGAACATTAAAGGATTCTAAAATGCAACTAACTGAAAAATGCACCTAATGAAATGCAAATTAAATGATATGTAAACTAAATGATATGTGGGATTGAAACTAAGTGATTTAAGAGATGCAAATTAGGTGATATGTGAGATGCAAACTAGGTGATATGTGAGATGATTAAGGCTTGATACACATGATGTTCTTTGTTGGACCCTGGTTGGTGGGGCTGTGTGATAGGGGAATAGGTGGGGAGATGATAAGGGTGAATGGATAGGGTACGCATATGATTAGCCGCGGCTAGATTGGGGGGGTGGGATGGTTAATGAGGGAGTTGCTAGGTCATGAAACACCACGTCATTGAGGGGGGATTTACTTTTGCTCAGGACATGTTGAGTGAGAATAAGTTGGAGGAGTGGGATTAGTGAGGGGATTTGGAAGGGGGGATAGGCTAGGTGATTACAAAGTCTAGGCCCAGATGGTATAGTTGAATAAATGATTAGCAGGATTATTTGAGCCAGTAATAGTAGTTGCATAACATTAATTGAGAGCATTTCTTAGTTTATTATAGCAATGTAGGATACAGTTCACAAAGGTATGAGATGACCTAGGTGATGATATATATCCCACGATTGCATGGACTAGACCCGCAAACAATAGGTTGATTTCATGTGTACCCAAGGTAGTATAACCCTGCCTGGCCTAGGAAGGGGACTCATAGTGATGAGTGCTAATAGTACATATAAGGTATTGATGCCTATATATGCAAATGAGGCACATCATGCTAGAACCAACCCAGGCCTCAAGATATGAATACTATTCTTGGAGTAATGAAACCACCCCACAAGCACAACATACAGAAACAATGACCGTGTCTACTCCAGGTGTTGCCCACCACTTACCATGATATAATGAGATCAAGGTAGCTTTGGAGATGACCTAGAGTGAGACAAAAAGATAAAAATCAATAATAAAAAAGACCACCAAAAAGATACAAATAGCCTTTGTGTGCTCTTGCCAAGATACATGAGGACAAATTCTTGTCCATTGTAGGAACAATATATCGTAGGACGCGAATCCGTTGGATTTTGTTGGATAATTTTCAAAAGGTGGGCAAAAGGATAGTCAGGCCATGTGTGGGATTATAGTTGGTATGTTGATTGATGATTTTTGCATTAGGGACTATGCTTCAAGTGTATACTTAGCATGTGTATCATTTATTGGGTCCAGCAAGCTCAGTGAATGGGGATCATCCAAACGAGTTGGATGGGTGCATCTTATGTACCTGAGTACTGGATACATCCTTCGTATTCCAGACTGTGTACATACCCTATCCACGGAATCAAGGTCTTTCAAGATGCGGGCGAGATGAATATGTAGTTTTGGTATGACTTGATGATGTGGGAATGGTTTAAGATGGGTGTGATGCTGAGGGTTGATAGATGTTGATAGTCGCGAATTGCAGCGAGATCGGTGTATGGGAGTAATTTGCAGTGAATTGTTAGGAAGGATTTTTTGGATTTTGATGATTTTCTATTGCTTTTGGATTTTTTGATTTTCTATTATTTTTGGGTTTTTTGATTTTCTATTGTTTTTTGATTTTTTGTTGTTTTTAGATTTTTTGATTTTCTGTTGTTTTTGGATTTTTGGATTTTCTGTTGTTTTTGGATTTTTGGATTTTCTATTGTTTTTTGATTTTTTGATTTTCTGTTGTTTTTTGATTTTTTGATTTTCTGTTGTTTTTGGATTTTTTGATTTTCTGTTGTTTTTGGATTTTTTTGATTTTCAGCTATACAGAAGGAAGCTTACAAGGATCCTCGTTCCATGAATTAGCTTTGGTTGGGATATTGTAGGGTGGGTGATAGGACTTGATGTTTCAGAATTCCAAGCCATGGGATGTGTGCAATATGGAGTGTTGTGATGGAAAGAGGACTTATTAGATGGTAGAACTGGCCACTACACATGGCGCTTGAAATAGGTTTTCACCATGGTACCAATCCAAGGCGTCACCAAAGTGATTTTCACCATTGGAAGTCTTTATTGCACTCGGGTTTTTCTTGATTTTTTTTTTGATATTTTGATTTTTTTTATTTTTTGATTGGGGTACTCGATGGGTTATGCGTAGAATTTCTTTAGGTGTAGAATGTTCATAGGCTCATCTAGAGGTTGCCCCTCAGGTGTTGCAAGCTGGTATGCTCCTGATCCATAGGTTCCTGTGATGACATAAGGCCCTAGCCAACTGGGTTCAAACTTTCCTTTCTTAGGGTGCTCCTGCAAGTTTTTCTGGTTTTCCATAAGGACAAGGTCACCTACTTCAAAATTTTAGTTTCTGATTCTCTTGTTATAGCTTCTTCTGAGGTGATTTTGATAGGTCTGCATGTGGTTCAACGCATCCAGACGTTTCTCATCCAGTAATTCTAGTTGATGCAACCTTGCGACTCGGTATTCCTCATCACTGATTATATTTTGCAGAGATACTCTTAGGGATGGGAGCTTGACCTCAATAGGTAGAATGGCTTCAGATCCAAATACAAGGTAATATGGAGTGGCTCCTGTGGGGGTGCAAATGCTTGTGCGATAGGCCCATAGGGCAGGGTTGAGTTGGAGGTGCTAGTCACGGTCGGCTTCATTAACCGTCTTCTTTAGAATGCGGAGGATGGTTTTATTTGAAGCTTCTGCTTAACTGTTTCCTTGAGGGTAATATGGAGTGGAGAAATGGTGTTGGATTTATAATTTTTCACACAAAGTGTGGACTTCCTAGTTCTTGAATGGCTTTCCATTGTTGGTGACGATGGAATGAGGGATAACATAATGATAGATGATATAATGGAGGATGAACTTGGATATCTGGGTTCCAGTGGTGAAAGTGAGTGGTATTGCTTCCACCCACTTAGTGAAGTATTCGGTAGCTGTGATGATGAACTTATGGCCATTGGATGATGGTGGATGTATTTTTCCTATGAGGTCGAGTCCCCATTGGTTGCAATTCCTATGCTGGTGTGTGAATGAGATCTCCATGTTGTTGACATGGTAGGCATTTTTTGATAAACCGGTAGGTGTCTCATTCCATGGTTGGCAAATAGTATCCGGTCCTTAAGATCTTTTTAGCAAGAGTGGGTCCACTTGAATGTGCCCCACAGATGCCTACATGTACCTCTTGTAAGGCCACTTCAGCTTCCCTAGAGTCTAAACATCGTAAAAGCATGCCATCAAGACTCCTTTTGTATAGGGTATCTCCTACAAGGGTGAAGCGGGAGGCTCAGCAGATGAAAGTTTTTCATTGTGAGATGGATAGGTTAGGAGGGATGATGTTATCATGGAGATATAGATAGGTTTCTTGATACCACGGGGATAGGGGACCAATGACTTCGCATACTAGCTCTAATTGGGGAACATCATATGCTGGAATAGGGAGTTATTCTATCAAGAATTCATACTTCTTGCTGTCTTTCTTCATGTCGACCAGGGATTCGATGGTGGCCATGGCGTCCGCAGCTTTGTTATTTAGCCTTGGGATTTGTTCAAAGTGGATGTCATCAAAATAGTCTTTAAAGTCATCGACCATCTTTTTATAAGGCAGGAGTTTATCATCCTTGGTCTTGTACTCATTGTTTACTTGCCGGATGACTAGTTGAGAGTCTCCATACACTGTCAGCTTCTCAATTCTCTATTTGATTGCCATTCAGAGACCTGTGATAAGGGCCTCATATTTTGCCATGTTGTTGGTATATGGGAATGTAATTTTGAATGACTTGGGGATGGTGTCACCTTGAGGGGTAACAAACAAGATGCCTGCCCCCAAGCTTCTGTGTGTGTATGACCCATCGAAGTACATTTTTCATGTTTCAATTACTAGTGCTATTGTCAAGATGGCTTCGTCACGGAACTCTACTAGTGTAGGATATTCTATAGGAATGGGTGTTTCAGCCAACTAATCAATGATAACCTATCCTTTGATGGCTTTTCTCTCAGTATATTCAATGTCAAATTCAATGAGGATCATGACCCATTTTGCCATTCTCCCAGTTAGCAGATATTTTAGTGGATCGATATTGGTGAAGAGCTTAGTTTTGTGAGTGAGCATGTAGTGTCTTAGTTTTTGTGAAGTAAAGACCAGGGCTAGACATGCTCATTCAATTGGTGTATAGTTTAGCTCATAGGAGATCAGGGTGCGGCTGATGTAATATATGGGTCTTTCCTTCCCTTGTTCATCGTGTTGTGCTAATAAGGCTCCAATAGCTATTTCTGTTGCTGAGATGTATAATAGGAGGGGTTCTCCTTGCCTTGGTGGAGTTAGAATAGGGGGATTAGCTAGGTATTCTTTTAGCCGGTCGAAGGCAGCCTGGCACTGAGTGTTCCATACAAAAGTTGTATCCTTTCAGAGTAGATGTTGGAATGGTTGGCATTTATCGGCAAGTTGAGCAATAAATCGACGAATGGACTGGAGTTTTCCTTGCAGACTTCTTAGCTATTTTAGGGTTTTCAGAGGAGGCATTTCAATGATGGCTTTGACTTTTGCAGGGTCTACCTCACTTCCCCTTCGGGAGACTATGTATCCCAAAATTTTTCCAGAGGTGACCTTGAAGATACATTTCTTTGGATTCAAGCAGACATTGTATTGCTCCAGTCGGTCAAAGATCTTTGCTAATACATCCAGGTGTTCCTCTCGTGTCTTTGATTTTCCTAGTAAGTCGTCCACATAGTCTTCCATGATATGGTGGAAAAGATCATGGAAGATGACAGTCATGGTTCGTTGATATGCGGCTCCAGCATTCTTTAGGCCAAACGACATTACCACCCAACAGTACGTCCCCCATGGACATATAAAGGCTGTCTTATGTTGGTCTTCTTCTGCGATCTTGATTTGATTATACCCTGAAAAACCATCCATGAGGGATAATATTTCATGTCCTGCTGTAAGATCCACTATCATGTCAATGTTTGGTAAAGGGAAGTCATCCTTCGGGCAGGATTTGTTAAGATCTCAGAAGTCGGTGTAGCAACAAATTCGGCCATCAGGTTTGGCTACTAGTACTAGGTTGGAAACACATTCGGGATAATCAATTGGTCAGATGAACCCGACGTCCAGTAGTTTCTTCAATTCTGCTTTGACTAGGAGGGCCACCTGCGGGTTTATTTTTCTAAGCTTTTGTTTCACTAGTTTTGCATCAGGCTGTATTGCAAGGTGATGGACGACCAAAGCAGGATCGAGCCCTGGCATGTCTACATAAGTCCATGCAAAATTATGATTTCTGCGTTTGAAGAAGGCTAAGAAGTTTTCCTGCTCTATTGCGCTGAGAGATTCTACCCTGAATGTAATTTTTGACTCTTCTTCCATCCCAAGATTCATCTCTTGACCTAGCTCTACCACGACGGGTGATCTATCGGGGTATACCTTCTCTATCCCGGGAAGGCCCATGCTTCCATCTCCTAGCACCTCGTGGAGGTTTTCACCAGGAGATACATCCTTTATTTTGACTTTTTTGGGATCTGACACTACTGCGGAGTAGTTTTCACCATCAGATCCATGTTTGATTTTTATATTTTTATGACTGGAAGTAGGGGTTGTTTCCCAAAAATAGGTAGCCATATCGAGTTCCATGATGTATCTTGCTCTATGATCTCCCAGGGGGAAGTGATCTCTAACCCCCATCATTTCAGCGATGGCTTCATCATTCGGTGCTACGTTGAAGACATGAGGTCCTTGTTGGTCCTAGTCTATGAGGTCCGATATACAAGGGGCAAGTCATTGGATGAAGATGTTAGGGTGGTGACTGTGTATATGGTACATATGGATGAGTCGAAGAATTTGGTGAAGTCACTAAAGGAGTCTTGGTGGCCCATTTCATTGACATTGTTGACTTCGAGGGAGACTTTAGCAATCTCAGCTAAGATACATTCGCCAGTGGTGAGGATGCATTATCATTGACCATATCCTAACCTTTGAGTATAAGGATTTCTTGTCGCTTGGACTGGTTCCACGATCCCTTGTTCATGAAGGCCGATACTGCCTCATCCTTTATAGCTAATGTTTTTGACAATCTCTGACCCTTTGCCATAGATCTCCGTTGGTATGGTAGGAGTTTCTTGCTCTGTTTCCTCATCTTTGTATAGCCATGATGATATGTCTTCGAGCACGTCTTGATCAAGATGTTTCTTCTCAAAGGTAGGTGATGGTTTACATTTGATGACAACTATATTGCTTCTTCTTGCTTTGGGGTACCAAACATTTTAGGGTTGGGTAACGTGCCCACACAAAAGGTGCTGTGTAGGTTGTATTCCCCACATCCCATGTCACTAATCTTGATCTTGACCTCAGGTGGTGGAGGTATTTGGGATGAAGTGGTGGCAATGTTGGCGGGGTCGATGTACAAAGTGGATGTTGTGGGGTTGGATTTTGTGTTGGCTTTGTTATATGGACAAAAGGTGTGTTCATGGCCTTCCAATAAACTGCAGTATTCGAAGGGGTGGGGGTTAGCGTAGATAGTTATTTCCATGCCATTGTGAGGGAATTTTAGACATTGATGGAATGTAGAGGGGATCACTTGATTGGCATGGATCCACGGTTGGCTAAGAAGAATGTTGTAGGGGAGATCAAGATCAAGGACTTGACATTTTGTTTCCATTATCTTTTATCCCACTTGAATAGGGAGCTTGATAGTACCCTCAGATAGTCATTCAGTGTTATCATACCCTTTGATTGTTATGCATTCACTAGTGTCTACAACCACATCCGAGTATCCCAAGTGTTTTAGTAATTTAAGAGTGCACAGGTTTAGGCCAGAGCTGCTATCTATTAAGACTCTCTTGATGATATGCTTGTGGATACGAACTTTGATGTGTAAGGCATCATTATGTGAGTTTTCGGATGCAGGGAGATCCTTTTCTGAGAAGGTGAGATGATGAGGCATGGTGATATGACCCACCATGGCTTGGAATTGATTCACATTCATGTTTGCAGGAACTTGGGTTTCCAAGAGTGCTTTATCAAGGACTTCTTTATGCAGGGGTGATGTGCAGAGCAGCTCAAGTATGGAGATTTGCGCAGGGGTCTTTCCTAGATGTTCTAGGATGTTGTACTGATTGGTAGGCGATGAGTGTGTAGTTGGACAATTGGGTAGGGTATCTGATGTGGATGCGGGGGTTTGATCAGTGGTAGGGGCTGTGTGGATGGATACGTGGCCACGACGAGTTGTGACGGCGCAATTGGGTGCTTGAGCCTGAATGGTGATTGTGTTGATATGGTTAGACGATGGTTCTATCCACCCTATAATAGAGTCATAGGATGCGGGAGGTGGGGTGATGTTGTAGGCTTGATTGGATGATGAGGCTTTGTTATGATTGGACAGTGGATCCTTGTAAGCTCCTAGGTTAGTGTTGGGTGATGGTTGAGTGCTTTGCTCAAGATTAACTTTGTTCTGGTCAATGAGGTCTTGCACACAATGCTTTAACTTCATGCAATTAGCCGTCTTATGGCCCACAATGCGGTGGTAGTCGCAATAATCATTTTCATTGTACCACACAACTTTGAGCTCACTCTCTTGGTGGGGTTTAACAGTGGGAGAGTTATTAAACCTTTCTTTAGACATCTATTAAGGATATCCTCAATTGGTTCCCGTAAATGTGTGAATTGTGTTCGAGGTTTGTTTTGTTTAGATGACCCCCTTGGGATATTTACATGGCGGCATATGTTTGATTCTATACATGTTGGACATCCTTCACATCAGTGACTCCGTCATTCAAGGTGTTTTTGTTCTTTCCCCAATAGCGTGACATTTCATTTGATTGCGTGTTGTTGTTGTTGTTGGATTTGTTGTCATATAATTTGATCGAGCCCTTGGCGATGAGGGCCCTTTCTATGGTAGTACCTTTGTCAATGACTTCTTCAAAGGTAGACGCACAAAGGATCTATAGATGGAACCCTAATTCTTGATTGAGGTTAGTCACAAACATGGTGAATAATTGTCTCTCAAGAATTGGCCAAGGGAGTTCGATTGCTAAGCTTCTCCACCTCTGCAAGAAGGAAGCGAAGGATTCTCCACTCTTTTATTTTGTATTTCAAAGATCTGTCATAGATATTTAATGTTTGAAGTTATAGGAGAAATGATTGACAAATTTTTTCACGAGCTCAGGGAAAGACCTAATGCCCGGGAGAAGATGTGCGAACCACTTAGTGGCTTGACCACTAAGGCTTCTTGGAAATATTCTCATTAGATATGTATCATTGTTTGAGACTTCTAAGAAAGTGAGGTAGAACTCCCTAAGATGATCCCTAGGGTCTCCCTTTCCCTTGTATTTGTCAAATTTGGGCATTTCAAAATTTTTAGGGAAAGGGGGCATGTACAATGTCTGATCAAATGGATAGGGACAAATATCCTCAAAAGAATAATGCTTGCATTTGCCCCCAGTTTGTATATCGTCTACTTTTTGAATAAAGGCTTGTACAACGCTTGTTAGATAGGGTGTTGGTGGCATTTGTGGTGGGTAGGTGTACTGATTGATGAGGTGTTGGAGATTGGGTGGGGTTTGATGTTGGAGGTTTTGGGAGATTATGTTTTGGTATTGTGGGGTGGTGTTTTGGTTGAGTTGTGCGAGATGTTGTTGGTAAGCGTGGATTTGTTGGAGAATATGGGGAGGTATTTGAGGATTGAGATTTTGTTGTGTTGATGATGCTATGGGGTTTTGTAGATACATGAGATGAGACTGATTGACATTAGATGGGTTGACATTGGATGGATTGACATGAGATGCATTGATGTTAGATGGGTTGGTCGTGTTGTAAGGTGGTTGTGAAAAGAATTGTCTCATGTAGGCTATGGTTTGAGGGTTGAGTGGAGGCACTTGCATGCGTGAGGTTCCCTTGAATGCCCAAGGTGATTTGCGGAACGGAAGAGTTTACGCTAGTTGTGGTAGTGGATGTGATGATGGGTTGGGAGGTGATAGGATTGGAGACACTTGTGGGGATTGTAGATGTGGTAACATTAGAGCTTGTGGGGGTGGTAGATATAGCGGGAGTTGAGGTTTGAGAGATGATAGGTTCGGTGTTTGATGTAGATTGTTGGGAAGATGTGGTAGGATTGATGTTAGAGGTGGATGGTTGGGATGATGCTGTGTTGTGGGGTGGTTGGGCACCAATTTTGAGGAGGTAGTCAAGATATCTATTTGGATCTAACCTTAGGACTTTTTCAAGCATGTCCATTTTATCGGTGTCTTATGTAAAGTTCAGGACATCTAGATCGTCTTGGGACATGGTGGGGACGTTTTGTGGTGGTGGTGGTGGTGGTGGTTGCAAGAAATGGAAGGGATTTTCATTGGGATTATATGTCAGGATTTGAAAGACCGAAGGTGGGTTGTGTGTTTGATTGATTGGTAGGTTGTTGTCGTTGGTATTAGGCATCCCTATGCCCATATATTGTCCAAAATCTGCCATTGCTTGATTCTTCTTGTGTTGTGATCTAGTTATGGGCATGCAAGTGTATGGATTTGATTTTGAGGTGGATGAGAGGGGGATGGAGACCTTAGAGAATCCGGATTGATTTTGTTGGACCTAAAAGGAGATGTGGTAGTGGAAGATGAAAGGGTGGTTGTAATGTGATAAAGGATAGATTTTCACTTTGAAGAGATGAATATTCCAAAAAAGTGTCATTCTAAGGGTGATAAGAGTGGGTGATATTGATCTTTACAAAGTTTTAGACCAAAATGGTAGATGATAGATGAAGTTTGCTTTAGGATGTTTTAATAGAAGGGATTTTGATGTTGATTTGGATGGTGAAATTTCTAGATGAACTAGATGTTTGGTATGAGAGATTAGGATGATGTTTTTGAAAAGGATTTGAAGGTTGATGGATGAGCTTAAGTAAGATCTAGTTTTTTTTTGTGTTGCACAAATGGATGTTTCTCTTTGTTTGGGGTAGACTAATGACCTTACACAAAGAAGGATGATTATTTTACTTGAAAGGTTGACTAATGACTCTCCAAGCAAAATATGATGTAAAAGATGAAATCTAGATCTAGCCTTAGCTCAAAGGGATGACGGGATGTTGGTTGATGAGTCTTTAATGGGTGTTTGAATTTAGAAGATTTTGGATGCGTTTTTGATGATTTTTGTAACAAGGATGTTTGTTTGGTCTAAAAAGTATGCAAAGATTAATGAGGATGAATGGATATGAAATTGAGTGGATTATGGTATGGCGATGGGTTTGATAATGATAATGATTGATTCTCTAAGGTCAAAATGAAGGTGTGATTAGAAAAATTTGGGATAACATGAGTGGGGTATTGATGGATTTTTGGAAGGTGATTATGGATTATGGCGAAGCAGGTCCTAAAGATCACAATAGAATTTTCTCTAGTTTCAGGCAAGTCAATATGCAAATGGTGCCAATCCACATGTGAAATGGCGCCAAAAGTAGATAGAGATGGTGCCGAAACAGGTCAGTGTTGGTCGAGGCTCTAAAAAAGATGGATTTTGATGACAAATTTGGATTTGTTTTGATATGAAGTTTGATCAAATGATTTTTATTGTCTCTTGGCAAGTTTCTTGAAAGCACTTTAAGCACAATAACACACAATAATCAAGATTTTGTTTGTGAAAAGACGTGTGATTTTCTTAAACAAGCAATTTGCACAACCTAAGGTGAAGATTGGACAGTATTTGTTGAATGCCCTAGCTGCGCCTATTCAAAGAGGGTAGCTCCAGGATCTTGGTAGCATCGGCTCCCCCTTACAGTGCACTCGCTTCTCATGCATACCAAGATCTGGGTTTCCACGAAGGCTTGTCCCTCACCAAACCTTAGGATTGTCCCTGCTACCTCAGCTAAGAACTGCATGAATCGGTGCCGCTTCAAAGGTTACCCTTATGCGTCAACAAATAGAAGGTTTTTGGCTTGCTAAAACAAAAGTTTGTAGTAAGTACATTCATTTAGGTGGCCATATGTGTGGCAGTGCTACTCTCCATTATGGAGTCTCCCAACCTCTAAGGGTTACGCCTTGGAGGGTTTTGGGGGAGGTTGGTTGTCGGTATGACACAACAACACCTATTGCTTATGACTTTCGTCACAAACACATTATTTATATAGCAGCCCGAAAGAGCTTGGCTTTAGCTTGTTGCCGCTTGGGTCATTCCCACCTTTCAAAGTGGGGTGGTAGGCCCTCTAAAGGATTAACAAAAGTGACACAACCACAAAAATACTTTTGATCCCCAAGTTCATACAAGGATGCGAGGGGAGAGCATACGTATATTTTGTGCTTGTGTCACGCTAAACAAGGTTCATTTTAGTTCTTTAGATTATGTTGGGGGTGATTTTTGCAAGTGTTGTGAGAAGCTTTTGATTCCAAAGATCACCAATGGTGTGAGGGGAGAGCATACACTTTTCACCACACAAACATAATCACAAAAACACTTCACACAATTGATTTATTTTCTTGTTTAGATGAATGAAAAATGTAGATTGTTGTTCTTTTTAATCTGATGAGTTATGATGCACTTTGTGGTTCTTTTTAAGCCCAAAATCAAAATGTTTATAGATTGTTGGCAAGAACTTGTTAATTTTAGAGCACCAAGTTGAAATGTTGTCTAAGCTAAGGCACACAAAGATTTTGTTTGTTGTTGATCAATTTTAGTGCACCAAATTGAAATGTTGTTTCTAAGCTAATATACAAGGGTTCCTTTTAAGCACCAATTGAAGTGTTTGCTTAATCTAAAGATAAAAAACCCTACAAGAACTTGTTAGTGGCTCTAGAATGATGGTGATGACCTGCAAAAAGATTACCAGTCTGTACACAGAACCCAAAGTTAGCCTCCAAAAATAGCGCAAAAATAGAGATAAAATGGTGCCACTGCCAACCGTAGATGGCGCTACTGACAGAAATTGACCTAAAACCCTGACTACCCTAGAAAATAGCACTGATATACAGATAAATAACACTGATATACAACATAGTGCTAAAACAGGATACAGAATGCGCCAGAATACAAGATAGTGCTAAAATAAGATATAGAATGCGCCAGAATGACAGATACTGCTACAATATGTTACAGAAGGCGCTAAAACTAACTATGGCGCTAATATGCATATAACAAGGTGCCACTACATGTGCAGTTGAATGGTCTGGTTGATAGTGTAATATAGCACCGCTCTGGGTGCCGATAGCGCTAATACGAGGTTGAACTTGTCAGGCCTGCAAAACAAAGGTATTCCTAACCAAAATAGAGGGTTATACTACAAAGAAAAGGGGCTTGTTAGTCTTGTTAGCCTAATGAATGGAAAGCAAGACAAGATGAAAGCCAAAATGTATGTTTGGTCTTTAAGAAAAATTTGGCATAACCTCCCCCTCTTCGTACAAGATGTCTGCAAAAACAGAGAGTGAATAACCTCAGAAAATGACAGGAAGACCAGAAAGCAGAAGATATGTGTGAGTACAATCTAAGACAAAAGTGCTATGTTAAATAGCGTTAAAACATCATATAGCACTAAAATGCACCACAGATGGCGCTACTGCGCAGGTAGATAGCGCCACTCCTGCAAAACACGTCTCAAATAACAAAAACTCACAAAAAAATGATCAGATATAGACCTTGCAGGTCCCACCGGGCTTGCCAATGTAGATTAGTGAAATTAAAATGAGATAGAAAACATAAAACAAGTGCATGAAAACAAATTTTATACCTCACTATGACTCACAAATCCAAGATAGGGTTGTACAAGCATTGTACCCAAGAGCTCCTAGATATACCCTAGATAATGAATTCAATGTGAAATGCTCTCTCAAATGCAACTCACAAGCTAGCTCAAGAGATTTTTTGGCATGGTAACATTACTTGAAAATTGGATCCTCAAATGGGTTGGAGGATGTTGTATTTATAGACATTTTTGGAGAGATTTTGATCCAAGGTTTGAGATTGATTTGGGAGATCAATGGTGGAGGATGAAGATGATGCGGAGGGCCTAGATTTCATCTTGGAGGATGGAGGGCTAGGAATAAAAATAAATTTTATATTCATTTTTGGGAAAGGGGTGGAGTTAATGAGGTTGGGTGAGATGGAATATTTGTGAATTAAAAATTCACATGGGGAAGGGTAAAATGAATTAAAAATTCATTTGGGATGAGTGGATATAAATGAGGTCTGGCATGGGTAAGGGGTGTAAGAGGTATTAAATGTGATGTTGGATATATTTTTATAAAAAATTGACTTATGTGGGATATATTTCAATTTTTTATTTGGAGGATGTGGGGAAGGGTGTTAAGCTAGGTTTGACCACTTAAATGAGAGGTTAAGGTTAATTAAATAAGGTTTTATTTAATTAATCCTAAGGCTAGGATGAGATAGGTTAGGCTAGGTAATTAAATAATGACTATTTAATTACCTAGGGTAGGGATATGTTAATTAATAGGCTGAATTAATTAGTTAAACATGATTTAGCTAATTAATTGGGTTTAGTGAGGAGGGAGAAATTGACCAAATAAATATTGCATATTTATTTAATCAATTGGCTAAAGTTGAACTATTGAATTAATAGAATTAATCCAATTGTTAGGGATAAAATGATGAAAAATTAGGTGATGAAGGGATAATTAATAAAATAAAATTTTATTTAATTGATTAGAAGGGAAATTAGTAGGTTTAGGGATGTTGGGAGTCGGTTTGATGATGAAGACATTTTTAGGTGTCTACACATAAGTCTTGAAATATGAAAGTGGATAAGTGGGATGGATGCAATCTATCTTCTTACTAATGCCCTACCTAAATATGAAAATTGGTCCCCTTCTATGGGTCTTGGTCTCTCTCCTTTTATAAGTGAGAGGCAACAAGCTATGAACCCCTTTCAAAAGTCACATCTTTTAGTAACTAAAAATAACTAAAACAGAACAATAGGCGAGTTGATTGCTCCGTTAATCTCCCAGCAGAAGCCTGTGACCATCAAAGGCCTGTTCAAAGCTTCTACTCTTTGACCTGGTGCTCGTCATGATGTCAACTGATCACTTTTACTGAGATATCTGCTCCACTATATCTGATGTGTTCATGGTTTAGCAATGACTAAATTAATCATCCAATAGTATAGTTTGTTTCAATTCTGGTTGATAAATGCACCATCCGTTTCAGTCATGTTATCGACAGGGGCATTCATTTCAAATATTGCAACGATGCCTCGGGGTACCGTACTGGTTGGTGGTAATCATTATTGTTGTATCGACGAGACTATAGCTCTGCTTCCACCAACATGTCCCTTTCCCACCAATTAATACTTCTCTTTTTGGTCTATCAGTGAGACACCAGATCTCATTCCCTCAATATAAACTATTTCCACCGATACATGTTGGTTTTTAAGTAATGCATGGTTATATCGGGTTATCAGTGGGATATACTCATTCATTCTATTGATACTTATGTGTTACAATGATGTACTTACCATTGTTAGTTCAATCGGTCCATTGGGTTTATAAAACAAATTGGATTTAATTTTAGATCAGTCCTTATATATTTTCCTGCATCCCCTATTTGTATATCGCAGACATCTCTTTTGTATATCGGATACATTTTCTTCTGTATACAGGAGTGAGCCCAACCAGGTTTATGAAATGAATTGAAATTGCCTTCGAATCCGCATTTGTATCACCTTCTTATATATCAAATGCATGTTGTTTATATACAATAGCAGACCCCAGCTAAAATTCACAATATTTAATCTGTCATTCAAATCTGGACCTGTAAAAACTTGTATATCCATTGGCGATGGTCCCACATATGTATCTTCGGTGTTTCATGCATTTGTCTTTGTATCTTGTATACATACATCGCAATATACAATCACGGACTTGAAATAAAGTTCTCCAAATTTAAACTCTTTAATCAGGTCCAGACTTGTATTTATTTGTATCTTCTCACTGTATACATACAATTAAATATACAAAATCTTTGACCCTTCACCTTTGTATCTAATATACATGCTCAAATACACAAAGTTTTTATGCACTCCCTTTTGTATCTGGCATACATGCATTCTATCCAATATGTAGTTTGACCTTCGTTGACTTGGTCATAACTCTTAAAAAATAAGGAATTTTCAAGAAATTCAAAAGGCAACCCCGAATCATTTTCAATGTGGATTCCAATTTTCATCGTGGGTACCTGACATTTTTGAAAAAAATGGTGGGTAATTTTAGGTCCCAATATAGTGTAAAACAGATTACAATCTCATGAATACATCACTGTAACATACATCCCAGTCGCTTATAACTAGCTTTTTGGAAGCTTCTAGAATTAGGGTTTTGTAATTTGATTTTTCTTTTGTTGGTTAACAAAAATTAACAACCAACTTTGATCATACAAAAAAGAGGGAAAACCTAACTAGTTTATAGTACTTGCATGATCAGTCACCACATACCAACAATCTCCCACTTGGAGACTGATCCTGGACGACACCGTTGCACTTGCAACTCCCACTAGAATATAGGCCTGACGGGTTTCTTATATCCACCATTATCAGTCATGAAGGATAGCAGAAACAGATGAGGAAACCAGTTTCTCCCGTGTAACTGCCTTTGTGAACATATCTACAGGATTTTGACTTGTGTGAATTTTCTCTAGCTTCAACTGCCCATCCTCCAAAACTGACCGGATGAAGTGGTATTTGAGCTGTATGTGCTTAGTTTTTGAATGCAAAGTTGAATTTTTAGCAAGATGAATGGCACTCTGGCTATCAGTGTACAAAGGGCTATCTTCTTGTTGTTGCCCCAATTCCTCCAGAAAATGTTGTAACTAAATCATCTCCTTGCTAGCTTCCATAGTAGCAACATACTCAACTTCAGTGGTTGAAAGCACAACAACCTTTTGCAGCCTTGAAATCCAACTAACTGCAGTACCTCCTACAGTAAAAACATACCCTTTAGTACTCCTACTATCAATATCACCTACCAAATCAGAGTCAACATATCCTTTTAGAGCAAAATTTATTCCTCCAAAATAGTTTTCTTGCAGTAGTACCTCTCAAATATCAGAGAATGCATTTTACCACATTCCAATGTTCCATTCCCAGATTGCTCATATACCTGCTCACAACTCCCACTGCATGTGTAATATCTGGCCTTGTGCATACCATTGCATACATCAAGCTGCCAATTGTTGATGCATATGGTATCTTAGACATTTTGTTTTCCTCCTCTTATGTCTTTGGACACATCTCCTTAGTCAACTTAAAATGACTAGGCAAAGGTGTACTAACTACTTTTGCATTCTACATGTTAAACCTTTTCAACACCTTCTCTACATACTCATTTTGAGATAAAAATAATTTTCTGTTTGTCCTGTCCCATGTGATCCTCATACCAAGGATTTGTTTTGTTGCACCCAAATCCTTCATAGCAAATGAATTTGCTAATTTCTGCTTAAGTTCATTAATATGCTGCATGTTAGACCCGGCAACAAGCATGTCATCAACATAAAGCAATAGGATAATATAGCTCATATTACCCAATTTCTTGAAATAAACACAATAATCAAAATGACATCTTTTGTAACCTTGTTCAACCATAAAACTATCAAATTTCAAATACCATTGCCAAGGTGCTTGTTTCAGGCCATACAAACTCTTCTTTAACCTACACACAAATTCCTCCTTAACCTTGACCTCATATCCCTGTGGTTCCTGCATGTATATTTCCTCTTCCAAATCCCCATGGAAAAAAACTGTTCTCACATCTAGCTGTTCAAGATGCAAGTCTTCTGCAACCACAAGACTCAAAATAGTTCTAATAGAAGTCATCTTTACAACCGGAGAAAATATTTCATCAATTCTATACCTTTTTTCTGTGCAAAACCTTTTACCATGAATCTGGCCTTATATCTTTTCTTGCCTCCATCTTCTTCCTTCAACCTATAAACCCATTTATTTGGCAAGGCTCTTTTACTTGTAGGCAATTGGACTAAGTCCCAAGTCTAATTCTGTAGCAAGGAATCCATTTCCTCTTTCATGCCTAGCTCCCACTACTTTTTGGTATCTACCTGCATTGCTTCTTTATAACTTTCAGGTTCACCAGAATTAGTTAATAATATAGAATATAATGATGGATAAAATCTTTCTGGAGGTCTAGATATGCTTGTAGAATGTCTAACACTTGCAAGAGTCTGTGGGATAACTTGTTGTTGCTGAGCATTAGGTACCACTGGTATTTTATTTTCTGGAATCGCATCCAGCACCACATATTCCTTTTTAGCCTGTTCATGCTTCTTTTCCTGCAACTGATCCTTATACATGACATTCTCATTGAATATAACATCTCTGCTCCTAATGATTTTATGATTTTCATAATCCCATAACCGATAACCAAACTCATCTACTCCATATCCAATGAATTACATTTTTTAGACTTAGCCTCAAGCTTGGTTCTATTTTCAATATTAACATGGACAAAATCTTCACAACTAAAGGTTTTTAGAAATGAATAGTTTACCTTTTTACCCATCCATGCCTCCTCTGGAATACCACCATTCAAAGGATTTGAAGGTCCCCTATTTATTAAATAAACAACAATATGTACAACATCTGCCCAAAAGTGTAAGGTAGTCCAACATGCAATCTCATGCTCCTTGCACAATTCATAATGGTCCTATTCATCCTCTCAGACACACCATTTTCTTGTGGGGTTCCATGAACCATTTTCTGCATATAGATTCCATTGTATGAACAATATTTCTCAAATTCTCTACTGCAATCAAATTTGAGACACTTCAACTTTTTCCTTGTCTCATTCTCAACTGAAGCTTTCCACCTTTTAAAAGTTTCAAATACTTCTAATTTTTGTTTTAGGAAATACACCCATGTTTTCCTAGTTGCATGATCAATAAAAGTAACATAATAGCAAGAGCCACCAAGAGAAGATCCCTGAGTTGGTCCCCATACATCTGAATGCACAAGCTCTAATTTCTCACTCTTCTTCTCTTTCCCAAATTTGAGAAATCAGACTCTTATGTTTTCCATAAACACAAGTTTTGCATAACTCCAAGTCAATCTTCTTCAGACCTGGTAGCAACTTTCTGGAGTGAAGGATCTTCATCCCTTTCTCACTAATGTGCCCAAGTGTATGGTGCCACAATTCTATTTCTATCCCTGTAGCAAGTGTTATAATTGTCTTAGTAGCAACTATTTCTGTAGCAGCTAAGGTAGAATAAGTATTACCAGTACACAAATATAATGTGCCTACCTTTTCACCTTTAGCTACTACTAATGCACCTTTAGTGACCTTCCAAACTTTGTCTGAAAAGGTAACTATGCAACCTTCACTACCCAATTGTCCTGCAGAGATTAAATTCCTTCTAAAATTTGGAACATGCCTTACCTCTTGTAGCAACCATTCATTTCCATTCTGCAACTTGATTTTTATCTTTCCTTTTCCAACAATCTGATAGGGTTCATCATCACCCAAATATACCTATCCAAAATCACCTTGAACATAATCTACAAAATATTTCCTATGGGGTGTGGCATGAAATGAAGCCCCTAAATCTATTACCTAGGAATCATTAGCATTATCTAAACACAAATTAAAGCATCCTGTAATTTATTACTTGCAACATTAGCTTCCTTACTGACATCATGTTTTCCGTCTCCTTATTTTCCCTTTTGAGACTAGCAATCCTTCTTCAAGTGTCCTGGCTTTCCACAGTGCTAGCAATCCATTCTTCCTCTGGATTTAGATCTACCTTTCTTTGACTTCCCTTGTGACTTCCCATGATTTGTTGGGCTTTTTCCTCTCTCCTTTGTTCTTCCCTGTTCTCTACAGTCAAAGCATTACCAAATGTTGAAGTCTCACCTATGCTTTTCCATCGCATTTTCTCGTTAAGGATAACACCAACAACATCATCAAATTTCAAAGTATTTGAACTAGAGATAGAGTTACTTATAGCAATTACCAAGCTATTCCATTTTTCTAGCAAAGAACATAAAACCAAGAGATCCCTCACCTCTTCATAAAATTTCACTTTTACAGAAGTTAATTGACTGGTAATCGTATTAAACTCATTTAAATGATCTGATACAGATCCACCTTCAATCATTTTCAGATTAAACAAACGCTTCATGAGAAATACCTTATTAGAGGCTAAGGGTTTTTCATACAATTTGAGCAAGGCTTTTATTAGTTCACTTGTTGTCTTTGGTTTCGTTATATTGAATGCCACAGATGGTGCCAGGCACAGCCGAATGGTTCCCAGTGCCTTTCTATCTAGAAGTTCCCAATCCTCATCAGTCATTGTTGCTAGTTTCTTGGCTATTCCTTCCAACGACCTCCATAAATCCTTCTAATAGAGATAATCCTCCATCTGCATCTTCCATAATTGATAGTTCTACCCATTAAATTTATCTACCTTTAATTTACCCTCATCTGCCATTGCTCCCACTCAACCTTGACACTCCCACTCAACCGTGAGACCTTCCTGCAGATGATAAACAAACACAACCCACTTTGATACTAGTTGTTAGGGTTTAGGCAGATCAAAGCAATAAACACTAACAATTATATGTAGATTAAATAACCCAAATATAACAATGAGGAATAACACAAAAGAGATCAACACAGAAATTTAACGTGGTTCACCCAATATAAGCTACATCCACAGAAACTCAACCATCCAATGATTTTATTATCCAGTGCAAAACAGATTACAATCTCGTGAATACATCATCGTAACATACATCCCATCCGCTTATAACAAGCTTTTTGGAAGCTTCTAGAATTAGGGTTTTGCAATGTTGTTTTTCTTTTGTCAGTTAACAAAAATTAATAATCGACTCTGATCATGCAAAAAAGAGGGAATTTTTTTTTCAGGGGCTGCATGAGTGTCCACATACCAACAATTAACTAGTGTTTTGAGGAAAAGACTAAATTAAATCTAATCCATCTATAGTGTACATGAGCACAAGGTCAGTAGTTGAGTCTACCTTCTTTTGGTAGTGATTTGGTTTGGCCTTGTCCTTGAAAGTTATATGGAGAAGGGTTTGATCTAGTTTACATTCTATTTGTTATCATTCTCCTTTTTTCATATCAAACATTTTGGTGAACTCGTAGCTTCAAGCATTTGCTTCTTGCTGACTCTTCAAATCAAATCTTGCATTGATTTATTGCATATTTCTCATTATTCATTTGAAAATTTTGCATAATTTTGGAAAAAATGCATTACTTAAACCTTCAAAAAGATTGCATTTTGGAAACATTTTGCATTAGGGTTTTAAAAATTCTCTTGCATGATCATATTAGATACATGAAATATTCATCAAATCTGATTTTGCATAGTAATCTTGAATCATTTTTCATCCTTAATTTGAAAATTCATACTCTTTTGCAATTGCACATTGTGAATTTCAAGCCTTGGATAAAGTAGAATAGGTGACAATGTTTGATTTTTTTTAACAAGACTTTCATGCATATGATGAGCCATTTAGTACTGATGACTTTGATATGTTAGATGAATCCCTTGATGAGCTTATCTTTATTGAACATTCCACTACGATTCCTAAACCGTCATTCCTTCAAAGATTCTTTCTAAGATCTCAAGAAGAACCTATGAAACTGAAAATAGTTGTCCACTGACATTCAGATGTTCCTCAAACATAAACTAAATTGGTGCTCACTATAAGAGGTCTTCCAAATTCTTCTCGACCTCCTGGTTACATTTATAACTATGCTAAGCAAATAACAAATCAAAATTAAGTGTATCAAAATGTGTTGCAACAACCCAACTACAATATGGTATACAAAAGTCTCACATATATGGAATCCAATTACAACAAGGGTGATGTGGCTCCTCCCCAATCTAATAAGAAAAGGAAGGATCCTGAATTCATCATAACCCTCACACCACATGAGGTCACTATTCGCAACATTTATGGTCCTCTTTATATAACAACAAGAATAAATGGAAATCCTACAAGAGGAGTTCTTATTGATCCCAATTGCATGACAAATGTTATTGTTGTCGATGAGGATTGCACCCTTATGCAAAGCTGTGAAACTCTGCAATCCTTCAAAACATGGGGATAAACTCAGGCTGTGGGTGACCTATAATGAATTTGAACCTCCAGATTATGGGCGGGTTCCCTTAAGATATTCTATTTTAAAACCATGATTTCTATTTTGGAAAAGGGTAAGAAGGAAAACTATAAGGTAATAAAGTTGTAAAATTTGGTGATGCACCTAATAAGGATGGAAAAATACAAATCTGGCTCACAATAGATTTTAGAAATCTGACCCACAAAATCCAATCTTGGCATAAATATCACAAAAATATTTCTAAGGCTGGAAGATAAACTCTTTATGAAGGAAAATAATTTTTCACAATATGAAAGAACTATTTTCAGTAACACAACCTAAGACCTATGATATCACTATGCTTAACACTCGCAAGTAAGAATTGAACCTGTAACCTGTTGTAATCTCTATAAAATTTGTAATCAATAAGTTACAAAACCTCCTTCTCTCTTAAAGTGTAAAGAGCAAAAAGGAAAGAACTCAAAAAAATGAGTTACATAACCTCGTCTTTCAATGTGTAAAAGAGAAAAGAATGCAAGAACTAGCAAAACCTAAGTTTTGCTTTACAATATATAGCTTGCTCTCTCCAAGAGGCATGAAAAATAGAACTGCAGCTAACTGCCTCTCTAAAAATAATCTCTCCAAAGTGATCCACGAGAAAACCAAGAAATCCCTAAAAATAAGGGTCCAAACTACCACAATTTGAGCAAAAATAGCTCCAAGTTGATCCCCTCCATATGTTTGACCAAGAAGTTGAGAAAAACTCCTTAAATCTCTCCCTAAATCATGCAAAAAGTCCCTAAATGGCCTCAGTTAACTCAACTCATCAATTTGCAAGTTTTTCCTTTACAAAATTGATGTGAGTGGATAATAAAGTAATTTAAGTGATAATTACTTTACTATTAGTTACAATTTGCATTATTTTTATGATTTTACAACCTGTGAAAAATAATAAAGTAATTGTAAAATATTACTTTATTATTCACTTACATTGGTTTAGTTGTAAAAACAGGCATGATGAAAGAAAAAATAATTCCCTTATCTCTCTAATTACACTTGCCTAATTTGCATGATTTGAGCAAAAATAGGACTTAGAAGAAAACAAAATCCCCTTATATCTCCATGTGAGAAAAACTCTGTTATCACCCAGATTTGCACCCTTGCTGCAGTTGTGAAACTTTAGCAATCTGGAGTAACATGGGAATGATCTCGAAGTGTGGGACCTTGTGAAATGAGATTAGACCGCCGGAGAAGGCTAGCTTCCTTGACTGGTTATCACCTAAAATCTACTGAATTGCAGAGGAAAAGGGAGAAGGAATGCTTTTTAATGAAAGATGAAAACAGGAAAAACTGAAAGTAAGGGTGATGCACCAGACTGATTAAAAGAAACTTTCATAGAACTGAGAAAATGCACAGCATAGCCAAATACAACAAGTAGACATACACAAATTCAACTGATCCTAGCAGAGGTGAGAAACAAGACGATTGAAAGGAACAATATATTCACAGGAAATCATATGTAGATTCACACTAAACTAAAAATCAATAAAAGAGGCAAAATAACTTGCATATATTTAATGGGAAGGCATAGTTACAGTAGCAGAAAGCCCTGTTTGGAAACATAAAAGCCTAAATGCCAAAAAAATTTCAACCCTATTTACATCTCTCGAATGCATATATATAGCATTCCAAAAATGCCCTAAGTTAGTCACAAAAATTCGTTCCATGAGTTGTATCAGAAAATATCTGCCTGAAGGGACATCCACCTGTAGAAGTTATGGTGTGAAAATATCTGGAACAGGGGTAGGTGGGAGATATTTTGAGTCTTTAAGGTAAGCTGCTGAATCATCGATCTGCAACAATGGAATAGCGGAAGATATTCTAGGCATTGAATGTGTGCAGCTTCAATGGTTATCTTCAACAAGGAATATATGAAATATCTGAAACATGGCAGTCTAAGAGATATTTCTGGTCACTAATGCGAGCTGCTTCATCTTTGTGCAACAATGAATGCAAGAAATATCTGCATCTGCTCAAAATGGTCACTGAAATGTCCACTTGCCCAAAACATGCAAATCCAGATCCAAAATTGAAAAGTGAGAATATTCCCCTAAAAAGCCTGCTAAATGAAAGAGGAGGCAAAAACATGCATTTTTGCCTTTTGAATCATGTCAAAATTTGCCAGGACGTGGAAGATATAGGCGGTCAAAGTTTTGGTCAACTATATGTGTATATCGCTTTGCATCTGCACTTGTATCGGCCTCTGAAACTCCCTCTGAAACTACCTTTGCATATGCAAAGCGCCTTGTATGTGCTTTTATTCGGCATCTGACTCAGCCTTTGAAATGTCTTTGTATGTTCAATTGTATGTCACCTTGTATATACAATACAATGGTCACATACAAGAGTGGGCCCCTTTACTTTTATATCACCTTTTGCATGTATGCCCTTGCCACATGTCATCCCTTGATTGGTCGCTGAGCTGGTCTGAGAAGCATCACTGAAAAACTGCATCTTCTTCCTTGCATCTTTTCTTTGCATATCGCATTATATATACAAACATACAATTGCAAATATACAAACCATATGGAACTCAAAAGATTATGAAGCAAGCTTGAATTTGACATCGGGTCCAGCCTTTGTATCATTTCTTTTGCATATCAGCACATACAAGCAAAACATACATACAATTCGCGGACCCCAAAATGCCTATCCGCTGTATTTGATTCCCCAATTGGGTCTGCCTTGCATATCTCCCTTTGTATATTTCTTTTGTATATCGCAATATACAATGAACTTATACATACAAGCCACGGACTCAACGCTTGAATTTGCCAAAATTTGATTTTCAAGTCGGGTCCGCCTTGTATGTTAGGAATGCATGCTCATATTGTATGTCAAACACATACAATCTCCTTTGTATACCTACAGCCCCCACCAATTGCATCTCCTGCTTGTTTGGCACTTTGCATATTTCCATTGTATATTTCTTTGTATGTTCAAATATACAAAGAAAATATACAAACCAAAGATACATATAAACCCAATTCACATTTGCCTTGTATATCGGCTAATATACATTCACCTTTGTATGTCGGCACATATGCAAAAACCTTTGTATGTCCCTTTGCATCTCTTGCTTGTATTTGCGGCCTTGTATATTTGACTTGCATCTTTTATTTGCATCTTCGCATATACAATGCGACTTGTATAGAAGATACAAACACCTTTGTACATTCAGTGGACCCCACCAATTGCATCTTACCTTTGTATACGCGGCCTTGTATGTTGCACTTGTATATCGGCAATGTACATTGCGAACATACATTCTCCTTTGCATATTATCCTTTGTATGTGCGATTGTATATACAAAGATACAATCGCATATACAAGCCACTGTTGTATCCTGCCGATATACATTTGAATTGTATCTTTGACTTGTACGCCGCCGATGTATCCTTGTATCCCTTTTTCTTGCATGTCCCCCTTTGCATATTCAATTGTATGTATGTCGGTCATCGGAAAGAACTAGAACTTAGCTGCCGATGAACATCCTCACACCAATAAACCCTTCATACATTTGCATTTGCATATTTGCCTATATACATTCTCCTTTTTATATGGCTCTTGTATGTATCTTTTCCTTTGTATGTGCGATTGTACATACAAACATACAATGCATATCATACAAGGAAACATATACAATTGCATATGCATGTAAAAAATGATTAAGTACAAAATTGAGAAATCTCTGCGATGGAAAATACTTGATGCCAAAAGATTTTTGGGTTTTTCTAGGTTTTCAGTAAAGATTCTCAAGGTGAGATTTTTGGGACTTTTGACAAGGCATAGCATAATATTTGATGGATTCAAGCCTTGTAGGGGTGTTTTCTAAAGAATTTTCAAGGAAATTCAAGGTGAACTATTTACTCTGCATAGAGGAAAAAAAGGTCAACAATTTGGCAACTTCTATGGGATGTTTGCCTGCTAAACAATTAGACCAGTGGCCTTAAGTATCCATTGGGCATGGAGTCATACAGAGACTAAGAATATATCTTGACAAACAATTCTTCACTTTAGCAACTCAACATATTAGCAGTGAGGAACACTTGGAAGATCAAAGCAGTAGTCTTTGGGGTAAAATGAGCTCCTGCTATTCCATCATGAAATTCATGCAACACTTTGTCAGTCTGACCATTATCAATGCATCTTAGCAACACACCATTAAAGTCCTATCTGAAAAGGATGCCATTTATTAAAACGTATGGAATGGACTGCAGTCTAAAATATCTTCTCTTGGTTCTATCTAAACCTGCTGGACATTTGCCAGTTTGCAAAAATTGAGTCATGTTATTAACCCAACTTGTGCCCATTTCTACTGTATCATCTTGATGTGCATCTTCAATGGTCAGAAGCACCTCCTCTTCCTTTTTTAATTCATTCTCAAAACTGGTAGCAAGATATTCACTAAGTCCTCTACCTCTGACTAGCTTGGTTATCTTGATATCCACATCATATTCCATGACTTAGTGATCCAACCGGCCCTTTTCTCATTCACGTCCTTACCTAACAAGAACTCTTTCACTCTAGGGTGAGCAACCATCAAATGTATCTTGTTATTAGAAACAAGATGCCAAAACTTCTTGAGGCTCCTTACCACTACAAGGACATGTTTTTCAATGAAGCTATACTTCTGCTCATACTCCTTTAGCCACTGACTCAAGAAAGCGATTGGCTGTTCAAAGCCATCACTCTGCTGCTGTACCAGAATTGCAGAGATTGTATCTAGACTGCCATAAGCATACAAGATAAAATCTTTGGAGAAAATAGGGTTTACCAAAGTTGGTGCAGCCGATAATGCCTCCTTTATGGACTCAAAGCTGAGTTTGGCCTCTTTTGTCCAACTGAAAATTGTACTCTTCTTCAACATAGATGTCAAAGGATTCAATAGATTTGCAATGTTGGGTATAAATCTTTGCAGAAAATTAATTCTGCCAATAAAACTTTGTAGTCCCTTTTTGTGACTGGGTAAAGGCAACTCCATAATAGCTCTTACCCTTTCAGCGTCGATGGTAATTCCCTCTTTTGACACAACGTGCCCTAACAGCTTGCCTTCACGCACAACGAAAATGCATTTCTTGGTATTGAGAGATATCCCAAACTCTTTACATCTCTCAAATACCTACCTCAAGTGGGATAAATGTTCAGATGCATCCTTGGAAAAAACTGTTATGTCATCAAGGTACACCAACACCAATTTATACACCAGACCCTTAAAAGCCATATCCATAGCTCTCTAAAAAGTAGAGCCAGCATTTGATAGACCAAAAGGCATCTTTTTGTAGGCCATGGTGCCCCATTTGGTAGTAAAAGTGGTTTTAAATTGATCTTCCTCCTTGACTAACACTTGATTATAGCTAGAATATCTGTCAAGCAAGGAGAATCTTTCATAACCAGACACTACTTGCAGAATTTGCTCCATTGAGGGCAGCGAGTAGTGGTCTTTTAGGAAGGCTCTATTGAGGTCTCTAAAGTTGACACACAGCCTAATCTCCCCATTCTTTTTCCTCACAGGGACAAGGTTGGAGACCCAAGAAGTATGCTTGCTTGGGAAAATGATCTTTCCCTCGATCAGCTTGGTTAACTCTTTAATCATCAAAGGCTCAAGTTTTGGATTTAAAGGCCTTTGTTTCTGCCTCATAGGTTTTGTACCTAGTTCTAAATCTATAGTATGTTGGGCAATATGAGGGTCAAACCCTTTTAGGTCTGAATAATCCCAAGCAAACACATCTTAAACTCTTGACAAAGAGCAACAAAAGCCCTCATGTCCTCAGGCAAACAGATTTTACCAATTTTAAGAAGCTTACCCTTAAAAATTTCTAGCTCCTCGTAATGTTCCTCTTTGTCCTACATGCTGGTTTTACTTTTCTTTAGCTGATCATTAGTCCCAAAAATGGATTCCAAGGTTACCAATCCTTTGGGTAGCTTGTTTGTCCTTAACTGAATAACTTGGCCATCCTCATATTACTTTTTGAGTTTATCCTGATTCATCATAGAAAACTCATCCTCCTCAAACAGGAAATGCAGAATCTGCTCATCACTCTCAAACACCTGCCAATGAATATTATTGTCAGGGATAGAGGACCTATCAACTATTTTCATGTGAGGCTGCACCTTTTCTCTTTGAATATCACTGGGGTTATCAAACTAGGCCCCAATTGCAGCTAACCTATCAGCACGGGAGTTCTGATTTCTTGGAATAGAGATCAGATTGAAGGCATCAAACTCTTCAATCATGTCCCATACCCTATGCTTATAGCATTTGAAAACATCATTTTTTGTAACATGTAGCCCTCTCACCTGATATACAATGAGTTCACTGTCACCATAGACCTGCAAACTACCAATTTTCCTCTTTTTTGCCCACTACAAACCTTGAATTAAGCCCTCATACTCAACAATGTTATTTGTACATGAAAAGGCAAAATGGAAAGAAGAAAAATATCTGTCACCATGTGGAGACACAAGCATTGCACCGCCACCAGATCCATTTCTATTCCTAAAGCCATCAAAGTACCTTTTCCATACTTCATTTTGCTATTCTATCTGCTATTCTGCATCCTTTACTAGATTTGGAATTGTTGTTTCAAGCTCATGCAATATGTAAACCCCCATACCAGTTTCTTGGATGTGTCCCTCAAGATTGTCAATAACATTTTTTGAGGCTCACTCCTTTAATAGCACCTCTGGTATACTTTCAGCTTGCAGCTCTTGAGCAACCACCAGATCAGGATCATCAGAAATAATGCAATTTACATTAACAACACTTGGAACATAGGGCTCTATGTGATGATTTGAAAGCAATTCAGATTTTAGGGTTACTTTTGTGCCATATCTGGTCCTGAAAAACATGTGGGACTAGTCCAAGGATAAATATCCTCCTATATTGGCTGTGAATTCTCTTGACAAACACATGGCAAGATAAGGAGGTAAGTCTATGATGAATACCTCCTGGGAAATGGAAACATTTGGGAAGGTGTGTAAGGTGAGACCTAGGTCTTTGATCACACCTACATTATTAATAGCTGTGCCATCTAGTTGGAGTACACCTTTCTCCAGGGGCTGGTATTTCAACCCTAGTTGGTCTGCAATTTGTTTTGGCATCACAGAACTACTTGCACCACTATCCACCATACAGTTATGTACTAACTTGTCTCCAATTATTAATGAAACATAAAATGGGAGTGGTTTAGCACTTTTGTTTGGTTGTTTGCTGTTATCCTGGGATGAATTGGTAAGGACAACCCTAGTTGGGTCAACTGTTGTATCATTGGACACTTTTAAATCAGATAAGGTAGATTGCAACATCCCCTTTTGGCCTGGGATGGCTAGGGAATCCCACATAGACATTGTCACATTCATCTTCTTCATATTTTCAATGATATTGAAAGGTGGAGTGACATTTACCTTTTGTTGTGACTTTGTAGCAACAATATCAGCCTGCAAATGAGGCATTTCCCTTGCTGTTGCTGAAGTATTTCTTTGTAAAATGTGGGGAATATGGGATGTAGAAGCATCAGCATGTCCTTTCCTTTATTTGCTACTTGTTCTACCTCATAACCCCTCTTCTTGGCTCTTGTATTTGCTGCAACTGGAGTATTATCATTGTTTACACCACATAATTCACCTTCTTACCAATTTATGAAGGCAAAATCATTTTGAGGTTGATACTGCTGTTGAATAACCCCTTTATTTGGGGTGTTTGGCTATGAGGTCATAATATTTTGTACCATTAAAGCCTGGTTTATAACTCCATTTGAACAGGCTGCCTGACTATGTGGCTGATTGCATGGAAAACACCATTCATACTCAGCTACAAGGTTATTCTAAATAGAGACAAGGTCCTTAACAACATTAATGGGCACCAGATTGTAAGGCTGGAAAGGCCTTTGGTTCACATTCTGCCTGGTACCCTGGTAATTGCTTTGATAAGGTGGTCCGTTAGCTTGATATGGTTGGTTTTGCCCTTGATAAGGCTGATTTTGCCCTTGACTGTGTTGCTAATAAGGCTGTCTATTCTAGGACTGCTACTTTTTTATGTTTACTAATTCATTCCCAAAAGTTTGCAGAATATTCTCTATTTTTTGTTGGCTATTTTTTTATCTCTTTTAACTCTTGAGATGAGCTAGAAACAATAGGTTCAGAATTGGCAGTATTTGGCAATGCTGCTATAGCAGGGCAAGGGGCAAAATATGGGATGGGCAAAGGCATTGAAGCTTGAATCTTAAGAAAAATGGGCACTAGTGCTCTAGGTGCTATTTTTCTGGCCTAAATCAAGTTATTCTCTGCTGTAATAGCTATTTCATATGCATCAGGTAAACTAGTACCTCCTAATGATTGTATCATCATTGAAATATCACTATTTAGGGCTTTCAAAAAATACAAGAATGCATATTCTAACGAAGGCCTTACCATGGCAGGAATTCTGTCCCATGTCTTCTGGAATTTGAAGTTGAAATCCATCATTTGCTCCTGGGGAGCCCTCTTTATTGTAGTCATCTGTTCAACCAGTGACAAGTTGTCTGATTTATCTTGAAATTACTTGTTTAATTTATCACCTAGATCATCCTAGGTTCCTATCGTCTGCACTGGTAAAATTCTAAACCATTGTAATGCTTTTCCTTTGAATGAGGCAGCCAGCAGCCTGATGGCTACGTCTTCTTGGGTTACATGATGTACTCCACATAGAGAAGCTACGTCTCTACTGTGCTCAATGGGGGTAGTTTGATTCTCCCCTGTGAAATAGGGAAGGCTCTTCAAAGATGCCATAGGTATGACATCATGCACTGTCAAATTTAATGGGCTGCCCCCATCAAAAGCCACAAATGGCTGATTTCTTGCCATTGGAAAAGGTAGAGGTAGGATTGCTTGAGATGGTACAGGGACTACAAGTGTTACAGGTCTGAAACTTGGAGGAGTTGATTGTATCCTTTTGGAAGCTGGGGTCCTTGCTATAGCTCTCCCCTGTCTTCTAGGTGGTGACAGCTGCAAGTAATCAAATGAACTCAAACTCTGAGTTTGAATCTTTCTCATAAAATGTAACATCAGAACTGATTTGCTTGTCTTCCCTCAGTATGAGTCACCAGATATGCAAGTTTTAACCTCTTACAGGTCTGAAAACCATTGGCTACACATCAAAACTAGAAATAAAAGATAATATTTAATTGTTTCTCTAACTCTCAAGTAAAGTCCCACCAGGCGTGCCAAAAACTGTTATCACCTAGATTTTCACCCTTGCTGTAGTTGTGAAACTTTAGCAATTTGGAGTAACATGTGAATGATCTCGAAGTGTGGGACCTTGGGAAATGAGATCAGACCTCTGGAGAAGGCCAGCTTCCTTAACTGGTTATCACCTAAAATCTACTGAATTGTAGAGGAAAAGGGAGAAGGAATACTTTTTAATGAAAGATGAAAACAAGAAAAACTGAAAGTAAGGGTGATGCACCAGACTGATTAAAAGAAATTTTCATAGAACTGAGAAAATGCACAGCATAGCCAAATACAACAAGTAGACATACACAAATTCAACTGATCCTAGCAGAGGTGAGAAACAAGACGATTGAAAGGAACAATATATTCACAGGAAATCATATGCAGATTCACACTAAACTAAAAATCAATAAAAGAGGCAAAATAACTTGCATATATTTAATGGGAAGGCATAGTTACAGTAGCAGAAAGCCCTGTTTGGAAACAGAAAAGCCTAAATGCCAAAAAATTTCCAACCCTATTTACATCTCTCGAATGCATATATATAGCATTCCAAAAATGCCCTAAGTCGATGACAAAAATTTGCTCCATGAGCTGTATTAGAAAATATCTACCTGAAGGGACATCCACCTGCAGAAGTTATGGTGTGAAAATATCTAGAACAGGGGTAGGTGGGAGATATTTTGAGTCTTTAAGGTAAGCTGTTGAATCATCGATCTACAACAATGGAACGACGGAAGATATTCTTGGCATTGAATGCGTGTAGCTTTAATGGTTATCTTCAACAAGGAATATATGAAATATCTGAAACATGGTAGTCTAAGAGATATTTTCAGTCATTAATGCGAGCTGCTTCATCTTTGTGCAGCAATGAATGCAAGAAATATCTGCATCTACTCAAAATGGTCATTGAAATGTCCACACCCAAAATATGCAAATCTAGATCCAAAATTGAAAAAGTGAGAATATTTCCCTGAAAAGCCCACTAAATGAAAGAGGAGGCAAAAACATGCATTTTTGCCTTCTGAATCATGTCAAAATTTGCCAAGACGTGGAAGATATAGGCCGTTAAAGTTTTAGTCAACTGTATGTGTATATCTCTTTGCATCTACACTTGTATCAGCCTCTGAAACTCCCTCTAAAACTGCCTTTGCATATGCAAAGCGCCTTGTATGTGCTTTTATTCCGCATCTGACTCAGCCTTTGAAATGTCTTTATATGTTCAATTGTATGTCACCTTGTATATACAATACAATGGTCACATAGAAGAGCGGGCCCCTTTACTTTTATATCACCTTTTGCATGTATACCCCTGCCACATGTCATCCCCTGATTGGTCGCTGAGCTGGTCTGAGAAGCATCACTGAAAAACTGCATCTTCTTCCTTGCATCTTTTCTTTGTATATCACATTGTATATACAAACATACAATCGCAAATATACAAACTATATGGAACTCAAAAGATTATGAAGCAAGCTTGAATTTGACATCGGGTCCAGCCTTTGTATCATTTCTTTTGCATATCGACACATACAACTAAAACATACATACAAGTCATGGACCCCAAAATACCTATCCGCTGTATTTGATTCCCCAGTTGGGTCTGCCTTGCATATCTCTCTTTGTATATTTATTTTGTATATCACAATATACAATGAACTTATACATACAAGCCGCAGACTCAATGCTTGAATTTGCTAGAATTTGATTTTCAAGTCAGGTCCACCTTGTATGTTAGGAATGCATGCTCATATTGTATGTCAAACACATACAATCTCCTGTGTATACCTGCGGCCCCCACCAATTGCATCTTCTGCTTGTCTGGCACTTTGCATATTTCCATTGTATATTTCTTTGTATGTTCAAATATACAAAGCAAATATACAAACCAAAGATACATATAAACCCAATTCACATTTGCCTTGTATATCGGCTGATATACATTCACCTTTGTATGTCGGCACATATGCAAAAACCTTTGTATGTCCCTTTGCATCTCTTGCTTGTATTTGCGGCCTTTATATTTGACTTGCATCTTTTATTTGCATCTTCGCATATACAATACGACTTGTATAGAAGATACAAACACCTTTGTACATTCAGCAGACCCCACCAATTGCATCTTACCTTTGTATACACGGCCTTGTATGTTGCACTTGTATATCGGCAATGTACATTGCAAACATACATTCTCCTTTGCATATTATCCTTTGTATGTGCGATTGTATATACAAAGATACAATCGCATATACAAGCCACTGTTGCATCTTGCCGATATACATTTGACTTGTATCTTTGACTTGTATGCCGCCGATGTATCCTTGTATCCATTTTTCTTGCATGTCCCCCTTTGCATATTGAATTGTATGTATGTCGGTCATCGGAAAGAACTAGAACTTAGTTGCCAATGAACATCCTCACACCGATAAACCCTTTATGCAGTTGCCTTTGCATATTTGCCGATATACATTCTCCTTTGTATATGGCTCTTGTATGTATCTTTTCCTTTGTATGTGCGATTGTACATACAAACATACAATGCATATCATACAAGGAAACATATACAATTGCATATGCATGTAAAAATGATTAAGTACAAAATTGAGAAATCTTTGCGATGGAAAATACTTGAAGCCAAAAGATTTCTGGGTTTTTTTGGGTTTTCAGCAAAGATTCTCAAGGTAAGATTTTTGGGACTTTTGACAAGGCATAGCATAATATTTGAAGGATTTAAGCCTTGTAGGGGTGTTTTCTAAAGGATTTTCAAGGAAATACAAGGTGAACTATTTACTCTGCATAGAGGAAGAAAAGGTCAACAAACTCCTAGCTTGTATGACATATGTATTAAGGCAAAATTTCACCCTTATCACCCCACATGCAATATCAAAATGCTTTAAAAACACTTATACATTAAAATACCCCTTATCACTCCACATGCACTAAGGCAAAAATACACTCTGCGTCATTACTCTATTTTGTCTTTTTTTTTATCATGCAAGAAATGCATTAAGTCTTCATCTTCCTGCCACCTTGACTTTGTCTTTTCTTTATCATGCAAGAAATGCATTAAGTCTTCATCTTCCTACGACCTTGAGTTTGTCTTTTCTTTATCATGCAAGAAATGCATTAAGTCTTCATCTTCCTGCCACCTTGAGTTTGTCTTATCTTGTCTTCACATGATGTTTCACCTTTGACACTCGATGCATTAAAAAATGCATAAGTCATGGAAGAATCTCCTTGATCATAGTCGACCACCATGCATGATTTGATGAATCTCAGACTTTTGACTATGTTGCAAAATGATAAGGTATTTTCAACTATGTTGTTGATCACATAGGAACAAAGAGGTTGAAAGTTTATAAGGCAATTGCTTTATCTCATAATGATGTCGACCTTGGACTTTATAAAAAAAATCAATGCAAAAGAACATATGTTGTTGGCCCATGGCCCCTTCTTTGGTATGATAATTAGGAATCTTCAAGGATAAAGACTTGACCTCCGGTGGATAAGGCAATTGATTTGCATTTTATAAAATCAAAATAAAAAATAATAAAAGGAAACTCAAGAACCCATTGAACAAAAAATGAAGATGTAACCCTAAAAGTCACTTCATTTTTTCATTTGGCATTCATCTCATTCGGCTCTGTAACTCATTGCTGCCACTAGGGTTTGATGAAAAGTCTTCCTCTCCATTTCCTTGGATCTTTGTGGTTGAAACTCTAGCCTTTATGTGTAAAAGGAACGATAGAAACTCGATGAGTATGGTGTGCAAGATTTTGACTGGTATTTGTATTTCTTTCTATAGAATTTGGCTTTAATGGCTATGGCCATGGAGACTTCTTCACATTGTGTAATCTTTTGACATTCTCCTTTTGTTTCTCTGTATCTTTCATTTGCAAAAACTGAGACAAAAATGATGAAACCTCAAAAGAGGGGGCGACCATGCTTCTTTCTTGTAAATGAAAAAGGTGAGTCTCCTGGTTCTATTTTTCTTTCCTGAGTCTTATTTCTTTTCACTGTGACTTGAAAAAAGTTAAGGGGTTCTTGAAATTTATGAAGTGGGTATCTTTGCCTTATTCAAATACTTCCCTTCTATTATGGCTGTGCCTTTATCACCTTCTTGTGCTCTTTTACTCTGTAGATACAAAAATGTGTAAGGCTTTGGAAATACAATGAGGGTTTGATAAAAAAATGCTTCTGGCTGTGGCCTGCTATAATATCATTTTCTGTAGCTCTTCCTTTGACTATGAACAAGAAATGACAACGGCTTTTTAGATATGAAAATGGGTATTGTTGTTTTTGGAGTACAAAGGCCTTTTGTTGTCATGGCCATCTCAATATTTTGCATTTTTATCTCTTTTTACCAGCAAAAAATGAAACAAGGGTTTAAAAAAAATACATCTCTTTGCTCTGGTAAATGAAGACAGTGAACCAAACTCCATTTTTCTCTTTGATAAAACTATGAAAGGCTCCATTGTTTATTTCCTTACTGAAGACCATTGTGTCTATATACTATTCTTTGCATCCATTCATGTTTGATCACTGTACTTTCACAATACTGATTATAAGATATTATTACCATTCACTATTCATCCTAATCTTTTAGCATTATGTAGAGAGGATCAGTTGAAGAAGGCAAGAGTATTCTCTTTTACTACTCTTTAGCCCTGATATGCACATTGTCTTACTTCATTACTGTGTCTCTATCTTCTATAGTCTCACTGTTGGATGAAAGTAAGGTATACATCTCCTTTTTATGACTGTCTTTCTGTATTTCACATTCATTTTATGACAGCCTTAGGTCACACAAGATCTGAATATGTTCACAAAATCCAGTATCATCCTCTTGGATTTGGATAAGTCTTTAATTTGCTTGGGCAAACATCTTGATAAGTCCTCTATGGCTACACTAACCCCACTATCTCACTCTATTTATCATAGGAAATCAGTGCTCTAGTATGCAGTGGTCTTCATGAAGCCTGTAACTGTACCTTTTATTGCATTGGGCATATCGCTGTAGCTTGATCTTTGAATAGAAAATTTACACCTCAATCACAACAAAAGTGGTAAAAATTTATTATTTTAAATGCTTGTTCGTTTTTCTATGACAGCATCACAGCTGTCCTAGCTGTATTGTTGTGATAGAGTATTCACAACCCTTCTCCACTTCATGATTTTCTCTTCATGTGACTGTCAGACTTGTAGAGGTGACTGCTTCTTTTGCATGACTATTTCATGATGGTCTTGGTCACACATATGGGTGACTATTGTGGACTATACTCAAAACATCATTTTCCAACTTATGATAAGATTTCAAGACTAAGGCAATGCAATAAGGTGATATCTTTACCTATTCCATTCATGCTTGGCTATTTTCACTCATGACATGATCTTGTATATGACTGATATTCATGTGGCTGAATGAGCTTATTGCTTTAACTATATCAGTATAGTTATGACAACACTTTGCACTTCTAGAAGTTGTCCTAGGCTGGTACAGTCATTAATGACTGTCCTATCTTGTCCTCTTCCTTAGCATAGTCATTAATGACTATACTAGGACCCTGTCCACCATTTTAACACTTGTCCATCACTCGGACTTGAATATGTATGCCTTGGAAAGATGAATCAGGCTGTTTCATATACCTAATAGCAATTTTATAGTTTATTCACAAGAAAAGTGGTAAATACCTATCTTTAAATGCCGCTCCATGATTTATTGCTGCACTGTATCCCTCATTGCATGGTATTTGAATGATAATCTTCTTAATCCAAAAGTATACTGTGACTGTCCTCTACCTGCATTTTGTAAGGCTGTACCTTGATCATTTGATTTGACTATTCCACAGCATAACATCTCTTGAATGGAGCACTCTATTTTTTTATACTCTGATATCCTTTTCAAATGAATAAAAGGGAAAACATGCTGGGCTCTACCCTTATGGAGCCACATTTTATCCACATGTTTTAATGTCTTCAAATCAACAACATTACTTTTCCTATACCTGCATAGTAAACAAACAAGTTAGCATAAAAACATACCTTATGGAGTTGATTGATCCTCTTCATGATATTCTAATTTATGGCACATGCCTAATTTGACTCTTTCATATGAAATGAATGATGTGACAAGTTGATATGTCTGTTTGATAAAAGCATATGAAAATCTTAAATATCTGGAGCTCTTACAGGACTTTCCCCAATTTTTTGCAGGTTGACTTGATACAACTAGAGCCGAAGATGAAGATATGAGATCAACCATCAACAAGTACATCAACCAATAGAAGATATCAACTTTGCTCAGGCAATGATGGATATTTAATTTTATCATGTGTTCTTCCTCATTTCTTTTATCATTCAGATCTATAGCTTGCATATGTCTGCATTGCTCAGTTTAGTCACTCCCACAACTTGTGTGGGACACATTTGAACACCTCTTTTAAACATGGTCAGTTAATTTACCTTATGCACTTGATTTATGTATGTTTCCTTTCAATCAATGCATTTGATAGAATAATTGAAACTTGAATGTATGTTCCAAATATGATATGAAATGACAGTTCAAATGAATACCTTTCTTTCTTGATTTCAATTATGATCATCTGAATAATCAAATTGTCTTATAACTCCTAAAAGATAAAACATAGTTTAGATCAATTGCCTTCCTTGACCATTTGATTTCTTGACAATCTAACTCACTTGTCATGATGCTTTGACAGTCCTGATTGGACTGTTGGGTTATCATGACAATTGATCATTATTTTTGCTTTGTCAAGACATCAAATATTCACTGAATGCAAAACTTTAAAAGTTTTCTTTTACTCCTTCTGAAACAACTGCAATTAGGTTTAACTAAATTTAGTGTGAACAAAATTTAGTAACAATTATCACAAAAGAATTTTTATATATGCATGATATAGCACAAGATACTTATGATCCAACATATATAATGATAAAATCACATAATGGTTGTTTTCTTCCGACAATTGGAAAGATAAAACTTTGTATTAAGGTGGTTGAAAAAGCTCTAGAAGCACCATTCGTCATTATTCCCACCTCGGATCTCTTTCATGTGAAGTTACGACATCCTTGGCTAAAATCCATGAAAGTGGTTCCTTCCACTATTTGTTGAATGTCAGGAACACTGAGAGGGGGGGGGAGTGAATTAGTGTTCTAAAAATCTTTTCATGCACTTTAAATTTCAACCATTTCTCAAAATTAATTAAACAAGGGCATAACATGCATATGAACAGAAACCATAAAAACATGACACATGAACACCAAGATTTTTACGTGGAAAACCCAAAAGGGAAAAACCATAGACAGGTTTAGCTCTCAAATATATATTGCAATCTTTACAAACAATGATGTTCAGGCTTGGTCACTCCATGAGCCTGGAACATACTGGCTCACTGCCATGAAGTACAACTAGGTTTAGCAGGCTCACTGCCTCAACCCTAAACCTAGCAAGATTACAATTAAGGCTGTTAAATCTTGAGGGTTGTTAAACCCTACTGGAGGCTCACTGCTAGGATCACTACCTTGAAGGCTCACTTCTAGGTACAAAGTAAAATGCACATGTAAACTAAATACTGCATAAGCATCTGTCACTATGCCAGGGTGCAGTCATTTAGCAACTAAATTCTGAATCCCAAGTGTTCATTGCTGCTAATCTTCTAACTTTGCTCTACTATTTGCATGTTCGCATCCTCTTCTACACACACACACACTCACTCAACTAAAATTCATCGCTCTTATATATTCGCATCATGATTTGATCCATAGTCAGGTCGGCATCCAAGAAGTGAAATGTGTACATAAAAAGATGTAACTTATCGGCTCAATCCAATGCACTATGTGTCACGCGGACCCAAATCTTTGCCCAAATGTATTCATATACGTCGGCTCTAATCAATCAATTACTTGAATAGATCCATCACAAACTATCCTTTCTTCGCATGATTTATCTCACCAGTCGACCTGTTCCTCAAGAGCATGCTTAACAGGTTCATCTGCTGACTTACAACTTCTATTGCGGATCACAAAACACTTCCAAAATTGTATCAAGGAATCTTTACACATTCCCAATCTTACCCTTAGAACCGCAAGACATGATATCATCTTGCGGAGAAATGCAGACCATCAGAACTTAGACTTTGTCTCTGTCAAACTCTGTCAAACACTATGCTGATACTTAGTAGCTTGCAACTATCTTTCTGGTGAACTTCAGATTTCCCAACTCTGGAATTAGATACTTCATATAAGTGTTAATAAAACCTCAAAACCGCATAATAAAACACTCACCTGTGGAGGAATGTAGACCACTGCACTATACCTTGTTCACTATTCCTGCTATACCTTTGCTTACTTGGACTTAGACAATTCTTCAAGGTGACTTCTGGAGGAGGTCAAGACTTAACCTCTAAAGCATAACACTATCAAACAATGGAGAACATCATACCTGAACCACATTATCGAAACATCATCTGCAGAGGCATACTATCTGACTTACTGTCCTGTACTCAGAATACTTTCCATACTTAGCCATTTTCTACCAATCGGACCTAGAATCCAACATGTTCTTCCAAATATATCTCTTCCTATCATGGTGATAAGATATCTGACCTTGTTTCCATCAATGAAAACATACAAGTTAATACCAGAGCAGTGTCTCTTGCCAACAATCTCCCCCTTTGGCATTGATGGCAACACTTAGTGAAAAATGGTTGACTACTCCCTCTTTCTATATACACTTTATTTTTATGCTCCCCCTGAGATGATTGTCCATTTTTCATTGATCTTCTTCTCCCCCTTTGACATCAATGGCAAAGGGTGTGATCTAGAATCCAAAATTTTTGTACTCTGCCACATATTTACAAGTGCAATCTTTATCTTAATATTACATATGTTTGAGGATGTCATTGAATATGTTTTTAATTTGCGCCCACTCAACGTTCCAACCTTTCTGAGCATTATCCAAAATTTGAATATGTCCACTATAGAGAAAAGCTAAAGCTTCTGCCTTTTTGAGATCTGAAGGTATGTCTGTTTGTATAGCTACCCTAGCCTCTATAACAAGATTTGTCATTGAGTCTAGTTTAGGGCAGACTAGTCTCCTTAGTTGTCCTATTCTACTTTTTATTTGATATTTTCAATTTATTAAGTTAGTCAAATCATTGTGGATGCTAATGACTTCTGTTTCTTTATTTCTATCTGATTCTATTACTGGATCAAATTTGTTAGAGATGTCCATCATTTTCTATTCTAGCTCTTTGATCTTTTCTTCAATCTCTTGAGCAACTTTTTGCCAGGATAGACAAAATTTGTACACATCTCCAGCTTCTTTCACATCTCTTTGAATGTTGGCTATTGAATTATCTAATGAAATCTTATCATTGATTATCATTGTCTTTAATTCTTCCAGTCTTTTTCCCTCAAATTCCCGCCTTACTTTTGTTTCTGCAGATTTCTCAAAAGATTCAAACTAATTACTTACTAAATTTATTAATCCCTTCAAATGACTTACTGGGGGCATGGATGAATCCCTCTTGTGGGTGGGAAGAAGCTTCTCCAAAATCCTAGATGCTTCATCAATTAGTTCACTATCCTCAATATGTGATTTCAACATCTCTTCTTGAGCCTTTGCTTGGACAATTGAAACCCACTTAAATTTTTGTGTCAGAGACATTGTGTCCAGATTTATTGAGCCATGTAGAAATTCTGGTTTATCCCAATCTTGTTTCTCTTTCTCTAGCACTTCTTGTACTAATGCAGTAGTGTCTCTTGGCATAGTAGGCACTTCTTCTTTCTGATTTTGTTTCAGATCATCTAATTCCATATTCTTATTGGTTTCCTCTACTTGTTCAGGTGGAGGATTCACTAATTCTTCCTTTGTTTTTCTTCTGTCAGTATTATCCTTAGTCTGTTGTCTCAGAGAGGTTCTCACTTGAGAGTCATCAGTAGGTTCCTCTTTCTCCTCAGACATTCTACCATCTGTATCTGGTTCTTGACCTAAATTTATTTTCAGAGCAGATGAATTAACAGGAACACCAGTTTCTTCATTGACACCTGCAATGGGAAGATTATGTTGTTTCAAATCTTTCAAGATAATTTCTTCTAATTCTTTTACCACTTTATCAATATCACCCAACATTAACAAATTCATTCTTGTTTTAGTTCTAAACTAATCCTTGGTCTCCTTTAAGATCAGGTTTTCTTGCTTTGCAGTGATTTTCAGACATAGTTTAGTCAACACATGTTTTCTCAGCTAAATATCTTTAGCTCTAGCACTCTACTTTCTGATGCTCAAAATATTTGCTAGACTTTTTGGGAGATTAGAGATGCTACGCCCTTAATATTAGTGTACATAGGGTTATGAATAGTCAGCTTGTGGCTATCTTAACTCCTAATTAAGTCATATTATCATTATTATATTGTTATTTAGTTGTTTAGGTCAGCCTAAGGCTTCTATAGGGCTATCTAAGTTGGCCTGGGTGATATCCTAGGCATAAATAGGTATATATAGGAGGTAGTGAGTCTCATTTCATATGATATTGAGTATTGTGTTCTTACTGAAGACTATTGGACGTATCCCCCTCGAAGAGGATTAGGAGGTTGCCCCCTCGAAGTGGCATATTATTATTAAGTATTTGCAACATATTACTATTATATTCAGATATTGTGCAAGTTGTTTCATTACAAGTGGTATCAGAGCATGATCTTGGCACCGTAGAGGCAAGATTTTTTCTCAACATTGGAGGCAATTTTGGGAAGAGCATAAATTTCAGATTTTAGCGAATTTTTTAAATATTTTTAAAGGGTTTTTGAATACCATATTAAAGAAGATACAGTCCTGATTTCAAAGGAATTGAATAAAAAATTAGCGAGTTATTGCAAAATTAGGGTTTCCAACAAATTTGCTCTCAAGGCAGCAAATTTACTAATTTGTTGGATTTTTTTCTGGGTAAGTGGTATCTTGGCCCTATTAAGTTACAGTAAAATTTTTAGAGAATTTACATTTCATCTGTGTGATTTATTTCAAAAATATTGGTTTCCATCATGATGGGGCCTACAACAAGAGGCAAAAAGAATGCTGCCACACCGGGGAAATCCTATGATAAGGATGAGGAAATAAGTAAGTTCAAGGAAGAGGTTAAGAGGGATATGTGTGACCTAAGAGGAGATATATTAGATATACGAAGCATGTTAAGCACATATATGAATGAACCAAGAAAGGAGTTCTCAAGCAACCAAGGTGAAACCTTCAAGTCGGCTAATAATGACACAAATTTTAATACTCCTATGGGATCTAGGAATTTTTTTCCAAAGGTGGATATGCGCAAGTTCGATGGTAAGGATCCTCTAACATGGATAAACCAAATGGAGAATTTTTTTGAAGTACATCAAATCCGGTATGGATAAAAGGTCACGATGGCTTCCCTATATCTAGAACCAGATCAATTCATTTGGTATCATTGGCTTTGCACTCATCGGAGAAAAAAGGTTCTCACCATCTCATGGTCAATTTTTATAGAAGAACTCCAAGCACAATATAGCAATAGTGTGACAGACAACTTCTTCAGCTAGCTTGTTGAACTTCAACAAACAAGATCAGTTAAGGATTATATTCAAAAATTCCAAAATCTATCCTTAAGAGTGGATACAATTATAGAGGAGAACTTGAATGATTTATTCTTGGGTGGTCTCAAGGATCACATTCAACATGAGGTACGCATGTTTAGTCCTAGCTCAGTTTATGAGTCTTTTATCTTGGCACGCAGGGTAGAGGAGAAGTATTTGATTCCTCGAAAGCAAGGGGCTAATATGACAAGAGAGAAAGGATATTCAATACCTTCTCTTCCTTAACCTACTAGGTTGACTCCATAGAAAATTGAGGAGAAAAGAGCAAAAGGGTTGTGTTTCAATTGTGATAGCAAATACAGTCGAGGACATAAATGTAGTGAAAAGAAATTGTTCTATATTGAAGGTCCAAGTGAGGAAGAAGAGGAGGAACCCATATTAGAGGAGGATAGGGAGTCAAGTGAGGAATCACATGATTCTCAACCAATAATTTCTTGTCATGCACTCTTAGGTTTCAATGCACCACAAACTCTCAAGGTAGTGGGTTTCTTAAAGAAGCAGAAAGTAACAGTGTTGATCAACTCAGGTAGTACTCATAATTTCATCAACAAAAAGTTGGCAACTCATCTAAATTGTTTTATATATCCAGCCGCAGAGTTTCAGGTTTTGATTGCAAATGGGGGTACAGTTAGTTGTTCGAGGAAGTGTCATAGCATTAAATTATCCATGGGAGATTATCAACTTGATACCCCAATGTATGCAATATCCATGGGTGCAGTAGATATTGTTTTGGGAGTACAATGGCTTACTACATTGGGAACAATTGAGATGAACTTCCAAGAACTATTCATGAGATTTCAATCAGAAGGAAAGGTAGTGGAGCTAAGGGGGTTGAAGGCAAAATCCCCACAGATGGTAAGCTCTCATCAAATGCAAAAGTTGCTTAAGAAAGGAGCGGATGGATTTGTGGCCCAACTATGTTCATTAGAAGTCTCTCAATCTAATGCTCCTACTCATCCAGATTTACAAGCAATAATTGATTGTCACTTACTGGTTCTTGGAGATATGCCTAAAGGAATTCCTCCTAAGAGGGATCATGACCATGCCATACAACTAGTTCTAGGGAGCCAACCACCAAACATCAGGCCTTATAGGTACCCACACATACAAAAAACTGAGATAGAAAAAATTGTTGAGGAGATGCTAGAGGCAGGAATTATTAGGCATAGCCAAAGTGCTTACTCCTCGCCTGTGGTGATGGTGCGTAAGAAGGATGAAACTTGGCACATGTGTCTAGATTATAGAGTGCTCAACATGTACACCATTAAAGATAAGTTTCCTATTCTAGTCATTGATAATTTGCTAGATGAATTGAATGGAGCTATGTATTTTACCAAGTTAGATCTTAGATCTGGTTATCACCAAATTTGGATTAAGGAGGAACATATTTGTAAGACAACATTCTGAACTCATGAGGGTCATTATGAATTTTTGGTGATGCCATTCGGCTTTACCAATGCACCATCTACATTCCAAAGTTTGATGAATTCCATTTTTAAGAAGTTCTTGAGAAAGTTTGTGTTAGTGTTCTTTGATGATATATTGATTTACAACAAGACTTGAGAAGAACATTTGCAGCATGTAGATCAAGCATTACAATTACTCGAAGATCATCAACTCTATGCTAAGCCATCCAAGTGTGCTTTTGGTCTTAAGGAGGTGGAGTATTTGGGACACATAGTTTTACATGAAGGAGTAAAGGTGGACCCTAACAAAATTAAGGCTATCATGGAATGGCCTATTCCAAAAACCATTAAGAAACTGAGGGGTTTCTTGGGATTGATAGGGTACTATAGAAGATTTGTGAAGAATTATGGTCGTATAGCAGCACCCCTCACACTCTCTTGAAGAAGGATTCTTTTCATTGGAATGAGTCTGCTAATGTAGCATTTGAGCAATTGAAGGAGGCTATGTGTACAACTCCAGTGCTTGCCACTCCAAACTTCACCAAGGAATTCAATGTGGAATGTGATGCTTCTGGAAATGGGATAGTAGCAGTTCTCATGCAAGAAGGTCGACCAATTGCTTTTAAGAGTCATCAATTAAAGGGTAAAAATTAGCTCAAGCCTATTTATGAGAAGGAAATGCTAGCAATCCTTCACACAATTAAACAATGGAGGCCTTATTTAATGGGTCGACACTTCAAGGTTAAGATAGATCATGATAGCCTAAAATATTTTTTGGAACAAAGACTATCCTCTGAAGAGAAACAAAAATGGGTCACTAAGATGTTGGGATATGACTTTGAGATTGTATATAAGAAAGGGAAGGAAAATATTGTGGCTGATGCACTTTCTAGGAAGGATGCTCCAAAGATGAAGCCTTATTGTGTGCCCTTTCAATATTACAAGCAAATTGGGTGGAAGAAGCCAAAGTAGAGTGGCAAAATGATTTTGCAACAAGTAATCTCATCCAACAATTAAAAAGTGATCCTAGTAGTTCAGATAAGTTTTGTTTGAAGGGAGATATTCTTTGGTATAAAGAGCGCTTATATCTTTGCAAGAATTCCACTCTTAAATACAAGATTCTCATAGAGGTACATGAGTCCCCAGTTGGTGGTCATTCAGGATTTTTGAAGACATATCATCGGGTCAAGCAAGATTTTTTTTGGGAAGGGATAAAAGGTGATGTTTAAAAATTTGTGGCTGAATGTTTGGTTTGTCAAAGAAATAAGGGGGAGAGAATTAAGACACTGGGTCTCTTGCAACCCTTATCTATTCCTAGCCAGCGTTGGGAAGAGGTATCCATGGACTTCATCATAGGACTTCCCAAATCTAAAGGTCATAATGTCATCATGGTAGTAGTTGATCGCCTCACTAAATATGCACATTTCATTGCATTATCACATCCTTTTACAGCAAGTGCAGTGGCAAAAGTATTCTTGGAGAATATCCAAAAGCTACATGGTACATCTAAGGTTATTGTCAGTGATCATGATCCTATCTTTACTAGTCACTTTTGGAAAGATTTATTCTCATGTTTGGGTACTCAATTGGCTCATAGTTCTTCATACCATCCTCAATCAAATGGGCAAACTGAGGTTGTTAATAAATGTTTGGAATGATATCTACGTTGTTTCACTTCAGAGAAACAATCTCAATGGGTAGATTGGCTACCACTGGCAGAATGGTGGTATAACACTTCTTTTCATAGCTCATAAAAAATGTCTCCATTTTTGGCACTTTATGGATATCATCCTCCTTCCATCACATCATCATTAAAGGTGTCAACAAGAGTTCAGGTAGTAGAGGACCACTTGCTTCATCAACAATAGGTACTTTCAGGACTCAAGGAGAATTTAGCTATGGCACAAAATCAAATGAAACAACAGGCGGACCAACATTGTAGTGAAAGAAATTTTGAAGTTGGGGATTGGGTCTTCTTGAGATTGCAGCCTTATAAACAAATCTCAATGAAGCAACAAAAAAAGAATAATAAGTTGTCTCCAAGATATTATGGGCCATACCAAATCATACAAAAGATTGGTAGTGTTGCCTACAAGCTAGAGTTGCCACCAACAACAAAGATACATCTAGTTTTTCATGTTTCTTGTTTGAAGAAGGTAATTGGGTAGAATATTCCTACTCAAACAGTACTACCAGAGCTCGATGAAGAAGGAAGAATAATTTTGGAACCAGAGGGCATTCTTCAAACACGCACGAAGAAGCTGAGGAATAGAACCCTCACTCAGTATCTCATCCAATGGAAGAATTTACTAGTTGAAGAGGCCACATGGGAGGATGAGGAGTTCATTCAAAAGAATCCACACTTGGTCAGCATTGAGGACAATGCTTCTTTGAAGAGGGGGGGCATGCTACACCCTTAATATTGGTGTACATAGGGTTATGAATAGTCAACTTGTGGCTATCTTAACTCCTAATTAAGTCATATTATCATTATTATATTGTTATTTAGTTGTTTAGGTCAGCCTAAGGCTTCTATAGGGCTATCTAAGTCAGCTTGGGTGATATCCTAGGCATAAATAGGTATATATAGGAGGTAGTGAGTCTCATTTCATATGATATTGAGTATTGTGTTCTTATTGAAGACTATTGGAGGTATCTCCCTCGTAGAGGATTAGGAGGTTGCCCGCTTGAAGTGGCATATTATTATCAAGTATTTGCAGCATATTACTATTATATTCAGATATTGTGCAAGTTGTTTCATTACAAGAGATGATCTCAATGAGGGCTTTGCTGAAAGTGTTGAGATAGTTTACAGTGGCTTCCTCTAGAATCCTTCTGTCATCATCACTATATTCATCATAATGTTTAATCATAGGTCTTAGATTACCATCTACAGTGACAACCTTTACTATATCTGCAAGTGCTAGGGGCATTTTCTATCTTTTACTAGACTTATCTTTTTTGGAGGATTTTTCTTTAGTGCTTCCAGAGGCTTTGACAGTCTCAATTTTCATCCTTTTGATCTCTTCATCTGTCTCTGTCTCCTCTTCATCCTTTTCACTTATACTAACATATAATCTTTTTCCTCTTCATGTCTTTGGTAGAGAATTCTTTTGATGTTTTCTCCAGGTTCATTGATGATGTGACACTAGAGGGGGTAGCAGAGCTCCTAGTAGTCCTCTAAACATTTTTTGGTTTCTCCTTCCTTAACTGAGATTTTTTCGAGACTTGCATCGGATCTCTCTTTTGTTTTTCTTCTGTTGCTTTCTCCCTTCCTTCAATTGTTCTTTGGTGATGCCATATCTTGCAGTGATCTCTTCCATTTCTTTTCTGACCTTTCTAGTTGCTTCCAGTTTAATGAATTCAACATGAAGTTTCATGGATAGTTCTTCATAAGTTCCAAATCTTTGTTCCATGTTATCCTTGGGCTTGCTCAACATGTATTGAACATAGTTCTCTAATATTTTCCCATCTACTTCATAGCCCATTGGCATTACCTAGACAGTCCTAGGCTCAACGAATTTCATTAGACATTGATCTTTTATAACCATGAAATAGATGGTGTCCTTATACTTCTCAACAATTTTCCTAGGAATTCTTTCTCTTGACTGCATCATGCTTTGGAAGTTTTTAAAGTACCCCCATAAGGCTGTATTTTGCTCATCAACACTTCCATTGCTATTTAGATGATTTCTAATTTGAACATCTACTGGTTTATTGCTCAACCAGATCAAATTCTTCATGTTTGGTAGCTCATTCATGAAATAAAATAATAAACAAAGGACCAACGTACCATATTTGAAGGGATGATTCTTGCTCTCCTTTGTCTTCCTCAAAATTTCCATTAATTGATTTAGCAACAGCTCACATAGGTCATAATCAACATTCTCCTTTATCATCTGATAGGCAGTATAGATTGTTGTCCCTGAGATAGAGTTCTCTCGGTTGGAGAAATAAATCTTGTAGCCCAAAACCATTTAGGTGAATCTTACACCATGATCTGGGATATCATTGATAGTCAGGGCCCTCTTGTCAAACTTTTCTCCAGTGGCCTCTGTAACAATCTGATTCTTCATAGCCTTCAACAAGGGCACACTTTTAGTGGAACTTAATCCTATCACTGCCCTGATTGCTTCCTTGGTGATTTTGGAGGGCTTCCCTAACCACACAAATTCATCGTGAATTCAGGTTAGAATGTACCTTACCCATTCATCCTTTGAAAATGTAGGAAAGTCCACATACTGAATAAAATTATTTTCCTTTAGGGTTTTGTATTCTTCTTTGAGGTCAAACTAGTCATCAGTTAGATGCTTGAGATATAAATCTGTCAGACAAATGTTGTTGTGTTCATCTAAAGCAACATGAATATATGCCCTAACATCCTCAACATACAGGACTCCGTAAGGTATACCTAAAAATGCACCCATTTGATCCACTTCAGTTTCTTCATGAGGGTGTTTCTTAAACTTGGGTCGAGGGCGTTCAGTAATATCTACAATTTGTGGAGTTGCTATAGCAAAGATTCAATAGATTCACAATTAAGGTTTCTATAGAAAATACCTTGATATGCCAAATTTGGGTTTCCTTTGCCCAAATCGATCGAAGCTTTGAATTTTTGTTGCACCTTTAAATCTCTCTCTGTCGTCTGAAAAACTTCAAATGCAAAGTGAACTTTAGGACAAACAACTTGCCTTTTATCCTCCGCACTTGACCTAATTGTCATAAGTACTAGTTTTTAAGAGCTGCTTGACTTATCCCTGATGGACATAGTCAATTAAAATTGCTCTGCAAAATGCCACATCAGCTTATTTCCTTCTGATTTTTCTTTTAGAGGATTTGTCTTGTCGAATTCTACTAAGAATCTCTATGCTAAAATCCAGCACCAACTACCTTGCTGGGGAGTTTGGATTTCCAATACTACTCCCCTTGAGCCAGTGCTCACAACTCATTCTTCAAAGAAAGTATCCGCATCAGATGTTGGTGCAGATCTATTCTCAATTAAAATTACTTCCTTATCAATCCATACTTTGTCCATTTCTTCCTTGGTTTCAATCGGATCAATTTTCTCTTTTCCCTTGTCATTTTTCTGCTCTATTTTTCTCTCTTCAGAATAGTAATTTTTCTTCACATTTTTGCTTCTGCAAAATCTTGCAATATGTCCAGATTTGTTGCAATTGAAGCATACCACATTCTTTTGACCTTGATTCCTTTCATTGATTGAATTTGATCTGCATTGATTAGCCATATGTCCAAATCTATTGTATGCAAAACACTTTCCATTGAATGATTGACTGTTCCTTGTATTTTGAAAATTAGTTCTTACCAAACTTCTACATTCATTTGATCTGTGTCCCATTTTATAGCATGCATTGCACTTAATAGAATTTTGAATCACTTTACTTCTACATACAACAACTCTATGACCAATTTTATTGCAAGTAAAGCATTTACCTTTGAAGGATTGTTCATTTCTCCCATTGTTGAAACTTTTCCTAATTTGATTTCTACATTCATTTGCTCTATGACCAATTTTCTTGCAATTGAAACATTGACCAAAGAATGCTGAAATCTTTTGATTTATTCTACTTCTACACTGAGTAGCCTTATGACCATACTTATTGCATGAATTACAATAACCATTGAAAGATGGGTACCTTTAAGTGTTTGGTTGTCTGATCGGAGGTCTTCTAGGTCTTTTTCTTTGATTTTTGAACTGGTGTTCTTTGTTTTGCCTTGACTCGGAGCTTATTTGACCAAATTTTGAACTTTCTCCTTTCTCAAATCCCAAACCTTGCTTGTCATCAGGATGCCTTTGATAGATCAATAATTCTTCTAGTTTTGTAGAGGTTATCTTAAACTTCTCTTCAAAACTCTTAGCCTTTTCCAAATCTTCTTTCAATTTTTCAATTTCTTTTTCAAGTTTGACATAATCTTCTATTTTGTTTTTCACAATTGAATTCAAATCTTCTTTTATTTTTGCTTTCTCTACTTTCAAGAGATTCAGGGTTTCATTTGCTGATATTAATTGATCACTGACCTCCTTCTATTTGTCCTTGAATTTCTTGACTTGTCCCTTCAATCTTGCAATGCATTCATCAACTTCTTGCAAGTTGTCTTTCAGATCCCTAATTTCTCCCTCGAGTTTTCAAGGTCCGCAAGAACTACTTCTATTTCTTTGTTTCTTTCATAATTTCCAAACCTTCTTGTTTCCATGATTACACTATCCTAGATCTTCCTTAAGCTGTTAAACTTTTTCCAAGGAACCTTGCTCTAATACCAATTGTTGAATGTCAGGAAAAAAGAGAGGGGGGGTGAATCAGTGTTCTAAAAATCTTTTCATGCACTTTAACTTTCAACCATTTCCCAAAATTAATTAAACAAGGGCATGACATGCATATGAACAACAACCATAAAAACATGACACATGAACACCAAGATTTTTAAGTGGAAAACCCAAAAGGGAAAAACCACGGAGAGGATTAGCTCTTAAATATATAATGCAATCTTTACAAACAATGATGTTTAGGCTTGGTCACTCCACGGGCCTGGAACATACTGGCTCACTGCCATGAATTACAACTAGGTCTAGTAGGCTCACTGCTTCAACCCTAAACCTAGCAAGATTACAATTAGGGCTATTAAACCCTACTGGAGGCTCACTGCCTTGAAGGCTCACTTCTAGGTACAAAGAAAAATGCACATGAAAATTAAATACTGCATGAGCATCTGTCACTATGCTAGGGTGTAGTCATTTAGCAACTAAATTTTGAATCCCAAGTCTTTATCGTTGCTGATCTTCTAACTCTGCTTTGCTATTCGCATGCTCACATCCTCTTCCACACACACACACACACTCACTCAATCAAAATTCATTGCTCTTATATATTCGCATCATGATTTGATCCATACTCAGGTCATCATCCAAGAAGTCAAACGTGTACATAGAAAGATGTACCTTATCAGCTCAATCCAATGCACTATGTGTTGCACGGACCCAAATCTTTGCCCAAGCGTATTCATATGGGTCGGCTCTAATCACTCAATTACTTGAATAGATGTCTCACACACTATCCTTTCTCCGCATCATGATTTATCTCACCAGTCGCTTTGTTCCTCAAGAGCATGCTTAATAGGTTCATCTACTGACTTACAACTGTTGCAAGGTGTGATCCTTGGTCTTCTTGTTTAGCACTGCGCTGCAGTGGTTTGTGACAAGGGCTTAACCACCTCCCATGCTTGTTAAGTCAAGTGGTTGTATCGAGCATTAATAGGTCAATCATTTGGTGCAACGACAACTAACAATTGGTATCAGAGCTAAGGTCACAGGTTCAAACCCTGCGCTTGCGCTGGGGGGATTGTTGCAAGGTGTGACCCTTGGTCTTCTTGTTCAGCATTGCGCTGCAGTGGTTTGTGACAAGGGCTTAACCGCCTCCCATGCTTGTTAAGTCAAGTGGTTGTATTGGGCATTAATAGGTCGATCTTTTGGTGCAATGACAACTAACAGTTTGGACCACCCAAGATAGGACCTAACTGGTATTGTCATTGATGTCAACATACTCCTGTTGCATTAATGATAAGGTTTAGATGAGTCGTGAGCTGAGGATATTGAGAAAATTAGTCTCAATTAGGAACAGTGAAGAACAGTGATGACAGTAAGGAAAAAGTCCAAGATAGGATGAGGATCAAAGGGTTTGTAGATATGTGTCTGTAGGAGATCCAGTAGAGATTTCAGATGTCCGCATGAAAATATGAAGAAGTTGTGGCCACTCAAGTAAAACCAGTTCCGGTAGGTGTTCAAAGGTGACAGAGTGTAACAAGAAAGGTCCGGTGAGATCTAGAAATGAAGTTTCCTATTCTGCAGATTTACGGAAGTGCTGAGGAAGTCTTTGTGGTGTATCAACTCTATTGGTTCGTGATTTGAAGGTCTGTAAGCATCTATTCCTTTGTGACAGTAATGACAGATTGTGTTCTTGAGGTTCTGGATGAAGGAGAGAAGGATTTCAGTAAGCAGAAGAAGTGTGGATGTTCTTGGTGTTTTAGGCAAGCTTGTGGAGGTCTTTGGATCATGTCCAGTTCGTGTTGGTGGTCCGCATTGAAGTTGGAGCTCGCAATTGAAGAGTAACTTCTGGATGATGGTGTTCTTCTTGAGACAGGCCGACTGGATGAGTTATGCATCTGTCGAATGATCTTGTGAATGGTTGCCAACTTAGATGATCATTCCTAAGTTGATGCCTTGTATAAATAAGGGATTACAAAGTTAGTTTGAACTTGCCTTTTGTGTGGAGATGAGTGTGTGGTAGCGAAGAGGAGAGAGAAAGGCAAAGCATAAGTATTGAGCTTAATGGAACTCTTTCAAGCATGGTGAAGATGCTATTCTCCAGTTCATGTATGTGATATTTATTTCTTTGTAGACAGTGTGTCTCTTGTAGGGAGTGAGCCTCTTGTGAGCAGTGTGCTTGGGCAGTGAGCCCTAATTGGCATGTGCCATTTTGTTCTTTCTATTCTTCTAACAGAGAATATAATCTTGGGTTAATCACCCCGTGGTTTTTCCCTTAACCGGGTTTTCCACGTCAAAATCTTGGTGTCTTATGTGTTGATATGTTTCTGCTCTTGATTTAAACGCATTATGGTTCATGATTAATATACTGCTAATCACTGAGAAGATTTAAAGGTTTAATTGGAGAAAGTTTTGCACAACTGATTCACCCCCTCTTAGTTGTGTGCCCTAAGTCTAACAATTGGTATCAGAGCTAAGTTCCTCTAAAAAGAGCTTAACCGCTTGAGGAGATCTAGGATGTCGTCCTATAAGAAGGACAGTCCAAAGTTTGATGGAACAAATTTTAATCTATGGAAAGGTCACATGAAGTGTCACTTGCAATGCATGGGAATGGCATATTGGACCATGGTTACAGTACAGTATGTATCTCCACAGGGTGGTCCAAAAATTCCAAATGAAGTCACAGATGCTGAAAACAATCTGCGGACTATAGAAGCTCTTCTAAGCGCATTATCTGATTCAGAGCTCTCAAATGTTATTGAGCTTCCAACTGCTTTTGATATTTGGAAAAAATTGGAACTTTTACATGAAGGAGACTAGTATGTTAAATGTGCAAGGTTACAGAGTCTGAAAGGAAAATTTGAAAATCTGAAGATGAGAGATGATGAAAATATTACTAATTTTATGCCAAGAGTAAATGATCTTGTTTGTGGAATTAGAAATGCTGGTGGAGTCTTGGATGAAAATGAGATTGTTGGCAAAATTCTCAGATCCCTTCTTGCTTCTTACAAAATCAAGGTTGCTGCCATTGATGAATTCAGAGCCCATACAATTGTCACAAGAGATCAATTAGCTGGCAAATTGGTTGCATTTGAAATGACCGAGTTTGGAGATCCCCCCAAGACTAAATCTGCATTCAAAGCCAGTGCCTCTGTAAAAGGTAAACAAAGGTTTGATCTGGGAGAGAACTCAAGGAAATTGTCATGGTATGAAAAAGCAAGAAAAGACCTGGAAGAAGAAGTAGAAACTGCTCGACATGAAGCCCTCATTGCAAAGAGACTACCAAGAGGATCTAGTAAGTATGAAGGAAAATTGCGTTTTAAATGTTTTAACTGCAATAAGATTGGTCATTTTGCCTCAAGATGTCCGGAAAGATTTTCAAGGCCAAATCCCAACAGATCAAGGTTCCAAAAGAATTGTTACTATATTCATGAAGAAGATGATAATGAAGGAGTAACAAATGATGAATCAGAGACTGGAAACAAATCCAGAAATGAATGGGTGTTTATTGCCATCAAGGAAGAAGAACCACTATCCTCTGTATCTGTCAATCAAAAAGTTATAGAAAGAGCCCTGGCTGCCCAAGTTGAAGAAAAGGATGATTGGGTCATTGACAGTGGTTGCTCTCACCATATGACAGGTGACAAAAATAAGTTCATAGATTTGGAAAGGTATGAAGGAGGAGTGGTGAAGTTTGGTGATAATTCTGTTAGTAGAATCAGAGGAAGAGGAACTATTTCTTTTGATGGAAGGAACAAAACCAGTAATGTTCTATATGTTGAAGGCTTGAAGCACAATCTTCTTAGGGTTGGACAGTTGGTGGACAAAGGCTATGATCTCTGGTTCAAGAATGGAAAATGCAAGATCTTTGAAAGCTCCAGAATAGAGATTGCATCCGGTACCCAAACTAAAGGTAATATCTTCCACTTGGTTGGAACTGGTAAAAGTTGCTTATTTGTTCAAGTTGATCAGAGTTGGTTATGGCATAGGACAATGTGTCATGTGAATTTTGATAATATCATCAAGAAAAGCAATACTCAGGCTGTAAGAGATCTTCCAAAATTGGTGAAACCTACTAATATCTTGTGCAAAGAATGTCAGTTGGGTAAACTGAGCAGAATCACATTTCAAGAGTAAGGAACTATCTTCTACCAGATTATTGGACTTAGTTCATACTGACCTTTGTGGCCCATCAAGAATTAGGAGTATGCAAGGTGACAGATACTTCATGTTGCTAATTGATGACTATTCCCAGATGATGTGGGTAACTTTTCTGAAAGAGAAATCAGAAGCTTTTGAGAAATTCAAAATATTCAAGGCTATGGTAGAGAATGAAACTGGATTGAAATTAAAATGTCTGAGGTCTGATAGAGGTGGAGAATTCACATCCGGTGAGTTCATAGAGTTCTGTGAGAAACATGGAATAAAGAGACAGTTGTCTGCTCCTAGGACTCCACAGCAGAATGGAGTAGTGGAAAGAAAGAACCGGACCATACAAGAAGCATCTAGGACCATGATGATGGAAGCAAATGTTCCTCATATCTATTGGAGAGAAGCTGTCAGCACTGCAGTCTATACTCTCAATCGAGTTCAAATCAGAAGCAATACTAGTAAAACTCCTTATGAACTTTGGTTTGACATCACTCCTACTGTAAAGTATTTTAGAGTTTTTGGTAGCAAATGTTACATTAAAAGAGATGAAGATCTAGGAAAGTTTGATACTAGAAGTGATGAAGGAATTTTTTTGGGTTACTCTACTTAAAGCAAAGCATACCGGTGTTATAACAAAAGACTGAGAAAGATGATAGAAAGTACAAATGTGAAGGTTGATGAGGGAATTGAGAAACCGTCAAGGTTTTATGAGTATGATGAAGATGATCAGAATGGTGTTTTGACTCAAGGAGCCCAAGCCTCATTTGTTAGTCAGATTCAAGCTAATTTGGTAAACCAAGAAGAAGAAATAAGTTTCAATGAGCCTGATCAAGAATCAGAAGTGCAAGAAATTCCTAAAGATCCCAGGTATGTAAGACTGAACCACTCTGAAGATCAGATCATAGGTGATAAAAACAAAGGAGTACTAACAAGAAGGAGAATTGCTCAAGATTCAGAAGAGTATTGTTTGATTTCAAAGATTGAACCTATGACAGTGAATGAAGCTTGCAATGATGAAAACTGGACTAAAGCAATGGAGGAAGAGCTGGTGCAAATAGAAAAAAATCACACTTGGGATCTTGTTCCCAGACCTAGAAACAAGAATGTGATTGGAACCAAATGGGTCTTCTGGAACAAACTAAATGAAGTTGGTGAAGTAATCAAAAATAAAGCCAGATTGGTCTGCAAGGGCTACTCTCAAATAGAAGGAATTGATTTTGAAGAAACTTTTTCTCCGGTGGCAAGAATTGAAGCAGTCAGATTATTTATTGCCTATGCTGCCTTCAAGGATTTCAAGGTATATCAGATGGATGTCAAGTCTGCCTTTCTAAATGGTGACTTGGAAGAAGAAGTGTTTATAGAGCAACCAGATGGATTTCAGTTGTCTGATCATGGTGATATGGTCTGCAAGTTGAAGAAGGCACCGTATGGATTAAAGCAAGCCCTAAGAGCCTGGTATGAAAGATTAGATAAGCATCTTTTGAAGATTGGTTTCAACAAAGGTACTGCTGATAGTAACTTATATTTCAAAATTGATCATGAAAACATCTTGATTGTTGAAGTATTTGTTGATGATATCATCTTTGGAGGAAGAGATAGTATGTGTAAAACTTTTGCAAATAAAAAAAAAAGTGAGTTTGAGATGTCTATGCTTGGTGAAATGAATTTCTTTTTGGGTCTACAAATCACTCAAACAAAGAAAGGAATCTTCATTTCTTAGACCAAATACGTGAAAGAATTGTTGAAGAAATTTGGGATGGAAGATTCAAAGCCAATGAATACTCCCATGGCAACCGGATGTAAGTTGAGAAAAGATGATGACTCTCCTAAGGCAGACCAGACAAAGTACAGATCAATTATTGGAGGATTGTTGTGTCTCACTCAAACTAGACCAGATATTATGCAAGCTATTGGTCTTGTTGCTAGATTCCAAGCTGATCCTAGAGAGTCCCATGTCATGGCAATCAAGAGGATTTTTAGATATCTAAAAGGGATGGTTGAGTATGGTCTGTGGTATCCCAGTGGTGCAAAACTTAGTTTTTGGGTCAGTGACCTTGTGCTGGTCATGATCTTGATAACCATATGCTAGGAGTAGTGTCAGGATCCTATTGGTAGAGGTATTTGGATTTTGATTGCTGTCCTAGGAGTGGTATGTGTTTGCTGTTTAAGTTGAGTAGAGACTCCCCAAAAGAGAGTTGAATAGCCTGTGTGGGTGGACACTAGGGTGTGGTCTTAGGCTAAGTCAATCTCTTAAGTAGCCTTGTGTGGGCTTATAATCACATCACCTTTGAGGAAGCATTGAAATCTAGGTTCAATTGTGTGAACTTCATCAACTACTACCATTACCTCTGCATCATATTGGTATCAAAGCTAGCAAAAGCTCTAGGTAAAGTGTTATGTATCTGAAGATAGATAAGGAGTTAAAGTTTGTTGGTGACCATTATTTTGTGTTGTTAAGTTGTTTGGTTGCAGGTGCTTGGTCCATCTAGCTGCAGAAGGATGTTTTTTGAGGTTGTGTGTGTGGGCAGACAAGATGAGGTCTGTCATGACCATTCTCCAATGGAGATTAGGCTGGATAAGGGTGCAAAGAGAAACTACTGAGGAGAGAGTGGTAGGTGCATCACTAGGATCTGCTGTTGGGTGAGATGGATGGTTTGGTGAGTTGGTGTTGTGAAGCAGTAGAGAGATGGATACCTGACTGAAGAAGCACTTGATGTTACAGCCTGAAGAGTACTCCATTGATGGGAGTAGGAGTCTGAAGAGGCTCTAAAGATGATGGTAGTTTGATTTGTTGGTTGGTTGGTCACCATTTTTATTAATCTAAAGATTGGAAGATTGAAGCTAAGAAGATTGAAGATAAAGCTAGAAGAGATGCAGAAAAAGGTTTTTGTTGCAGGTACATTTCCAAGGGACTTGGAAATCTTTGTTGGTTGGTTGTATGGTGCAGGTGCACCCTAGCAAGTACATGCCTCCATGAGACAATCTTAGGTTTTTGACTTAGCATATTTGATCTCATATTGTAATAAAGTCTAATAGACCATTTGTAATGCCTTTTAGTCAGTTTAGGTGGTCATGTTGTTATATTTGTAAGTACTATTAAATGTTGTTATAAAAATGCAAAAAAAAGGTGCAATAGGATGGAATACCAAAGGTCATAGAGTAGTTTGAGTAGTTTCATTCATTTGGAGAAGTTAGAAATTGAAAGGACAAGTTGGAATGCCTTTATTAAGGCCTTGTAATCATCAGAGGATTTGTGGGTGATTGAAGGAATGAAAGTTTAATGAAGAAAACCATTGTTTCCTACATATTTCATCAGAAATTTGTTGTTTTCAGTTGTTGTACAGCCCTGTACAGGGAAGGACTGGTGCCAAGTTGATTGTAAGTGATAGTTTGATCAATCACCCTCCATTTTCTTTTTGTTTCATGCATTTTGGTTTTGTTTTGAATAAGATATTGCAATTTTGTCAAAACTGTCAAAACCCTCTGTTAGGGTAAACGGTGTGCATTGTAAATTGTGTTTCTCTATATTCAACTAATAGAAAATGCTAAAAATGGGTGAAATGATACTCCTAAGTGCATGTTCATTGATTCCAAGAGTGTAGAGTTATTTGATGGAGTTTGATCCTATTTATGTGATGCCCTAGGACTGTTCTAACCCTGTTTCATACTGGCAAAGGGCAAAAACTTGTGATTTTTGATGTTCTTAGTGTGGATTTAACATTCCCCTTGGTAGTTTTCATTGGGAAGGGTAGAATGTGAAATACTTTCATGATATTCAAGTTGTATTTGGCAAAGAATGGAGGTTCACATCCTTAAGGAAGACTGTCTTGTCAGGACTAAGTGTAACAGTCACTGTCATGACTGAGTATGAGCTAATAGTGTGTCTTAATGATATTTGTAAACCCTAGAAGGGTGTGGGACAAGATGTTTTAAGTGTTTTCAATCAATAGTAAACTTTGCAAGAGTCTCTTATTGGGATAATGCCAAGAATGACACAATGGTGACAGTTTGGAAGCCTATTTAGGCCTAATTGGTACGGTGACAGTCTTTTGTTTAGTAATACTTTCCAAAGTAAGCTATGTTGATCTTGTGGTATGTTGATAATAAGGATAATGGGTATCTCAAAAGTCTTAGATAGTCTTGAATGGAGGTCTACATTGAAAGTTATGCACTGACAGTCCCTAAAACAGGGCTACTAGGAGTTATGACAGTCAATGAAGAGATGGTTACTTGTATGGTGGGACAGACCTTGGTAAATGTTTGTTCCTATTGAATTAGTATTCCTAAGGAATAAGAAGGGCTGTGAAGTCTGGTTTGGGCCTGAGAAGTTAAAAAATAAAGTTGTACTAGGTAGAGGCCTTGGTTTATGATAAGATTGTGGATTTGAAACCCATTGTTATGAACTATGCCTATAAGGAGTTGAGTTTGTTCTTTTGCTCTGCATCACCCAAAGATCATGATTTCTCTCTTCATGCATATACAGATGCTGATTGGGCAGGAGATGTGGATGACCGGAAGAGTACCAGTGGTGGAGCATTCTTTTTGGGGAAGAGATTGGTTTCTTGGCTAAGTAAGAAACAAGAGGCAATATCTCTATCTACAACTGAAGCAGAATATATTGTAGCAGTAGGTAGTTGCACTCAAGTTTTGTGGATGAAGTAGATGCTAAGAGATATCAAAGTGGAGTATGAGGAACCTATCACAATCTTCTGTGATAATTCAAGTGCTATAAATATATCTAAGAATCCGGTGTTGCATTCAAAGACTAAACACATATCCATCAAGTTTCACTTTTTGAGAGAGCAAGTGAACAAGAATGAAGTCATATTGGAGTTTGTGCCCTCCAAGGATTAGATTGCAGACATCTTTACTAAACCTCTACCTAAGGACACTTTTGAGTATCTCAGGGAGAAGTTAGGGGTTATTGCCCCTCCGGTGATGAACTAAGGTGCACTGAGGTGCATTAGTCTGGTGGATATCAGTCATAACTTGTGATCTAGATTGATGGGAGCTGCTACTCAGGGGGAGTAGCAGGTATGATTCTAAAGTGTTGGAATTACAAGTATGTGCCCTTTGCCATTGATCTGAAAGGGGGAGAGAAGACATGTGAAAAACAAGTGGTTGCTGATTAAAGGGGGAGCAGTAAAGGGAAAGAAGACATGTGAATGATTGTTGCTGATAGGGGGAGCTGTGACAGTAAGAAGAAGTTCTTGACTTGATAGTTAAAACAGTTTTTCACATCTTATGTTGCCATCAATGACAAAGGGGGAGATTGTTGCAATTATGGACCTAACTGGTATTGTCATTGATGTCAACATACTCCTATTGCATTAATGATGAGGTTTGGATGAGTCGTGAGTTGAGGATATTGAGAAAATTAGTCTCAATCAGGAACAGTAAAGAACAGTGATGACAGTAAGGAAAAAGTCCAAGATAGGATGAAGATTAGAGGATGTAGATCAAAGAGTTTGTAGATATGTGTCTGTAGGAGATCCAGTAGAGATTTCAGAGGTCCGCATGAAAATATGAAGAAGTTGTGGCCGTTCAAGTAAAACTAGTTCTGGTAGGTGTTCAGAGGTGATAGAGTGTAACAAGAAAGGTCCGGTGAGATCTGGAAATGAAGTTTCCTGTTCTGCAGATTTACGAGAGTGCTAAGGAAGTCTTTGTGGTGTATCAAATCTATTAGTTCATGATTTGAAGGTCCGCAAGCATCTATTCCATTGTGACACTAATGACAGATTGTGTTCTTGAGGTTCTGGATGAAGGAGAGAAGGATTTCAGTAAGCAGAAGAAGTGTGGATGTTCTTGGTGTTTCAGGCAAGCTTGTGGAGGTCTTTGGATCATGTCCAGTTCGTGTTGGTGGTCTGCATTGAAGTTGGAGCTCGCAATTGAAGAGTAACTTCTGGATGATGGTGTTCTTCTTGAGACAGGCCGACTAATGCATTTGTCGGATGATCTTATGAATGGTTGCCGACTTAGATGATCATTCCTAAGTTGATGCCTTGTATAAATAAGGGATTGTGAAGTTAGTTTGAACTTGCCTTTTGTGTGGAGATGAGTGTGTGATAGCGAAGAGGAGAGCGAAAGGTAGAGCAGAAGTATTGAGCTTAATGGAACTCTTTCAAGCATGGTGAAGATGCTATTCTCTAGTTCATGTATGTGATATTTATTTATTTGTTGACAGTGTATCTCTTGTAGGCAGTGAGCCTCTTGTGAGCAGTGTGCTCGGGCAGTGAGCCCTAATTGGCATGTGCCATTTTGTTCTTTCTATTCTTCTAACAGAGAATACAATCTTGGGTTAATCACCCCATGGTTTTTCCCTTAACCAGGTTTTCCACATCAAAATCTTGGTGTCTTATGTGTTGATATGTTTCTGCTCTTGATTTAAATGCATTATGGTTCATGATTAATATACTGCTAATCACTGAGAAGATTTAAAGGTTTAATTGGAGAAAGTTTTGCACAACTGATTCACCCCCCCTTAGTTGTGTGCCCTAAGTCTAATAACAACTTCTACTGTGGATCACAAAACACTTCCAAAATCATATCAAGGACTCTTTACACATTCCCAATCTTACCCTTAGAACCACAAGACATGATATCATCTTGCAGAGAAACGCAGACCATCAAAACTCAGACTCTGTCTTTTTCAAACACTATGCTGATACTTAGCAGCTTGCAACTATCTTTCTGGTGAACTTCAGATTTCCCAACTCTGGAATTAGATACTTCATATAAGTTTTTACAACACCTCAAAACTACATAACAAAACACTCACCTTCAGAGCAATGCGGACCACTGCACTATACCTTGTTCACTATTCCTGCTATACCTTTGCTTACCTAGACTTAGACAATTCTTCAAGGTGACTTCCAGAGAAGGTCAAGACTTAACCTATGAAGCATAACACTATCAAACAAATGAGAACATCATACCTGAACCACATTATCGAAACATCATATACAGAGGCATACTATCTGACTTACTGTCCTCTACTCAGAATACTTTCCATACTTAGCCATTTTCTGCCAACCGGACCTTGAATCCAACATGTTCTTTCGGGGATATCTCTTCCTATCATGGTGATAAGATCTCCGAGCCTTATTTCCATCAATGACAACATAAAAGTTAATACCAGAGTAGTGTCTCTTGCTAACACTATTCACAAGTGCTTAAATCTCCCTCATAAAGGTCGAGTGCATGTTATTCACCACAGTGAATTTAAACCATTAGCCACTTGCAAAAATTTCAATTTGGATTAATTTTTGCCACAACCCATTTAAGAAAACCAACCAAGACAATAATAATTTTTCTTGGCATATCAAAAGTATAAAGCAAAGAAAATAGTTGAATTATCATATGGCAAGAATACTCCTAGACCCTGTCGGTGCTTCAAGGCTACAATTCCTCTTATCCAACAATTAGAGAGTGAAAAGCAACCCAAGCTAAAGGATTCACATCGACTGAAAGGAAAGGGACTTTTTTCCAAAGTTCCTACTCCGCCATCCTTAGAAGGATCAGGAGAAAACCTTCAAGAGCAAAGCAATTCATCACAAAATCACAAAATCACTTTTGTACCAGCTTCCTCTTCAAAAATACTGAAGAATGCAGGAAATCATGAACCCTTGATGGTGGACAATCAAACTCCCTTGGGAAATATAACAAACAAGACTAGAAGAAATAGAAATGTAAGGGAAATAAGAAGAAAGTGCCAAGCCTTAGTTCAAAAAATGTCACTACAAGAAGAACTAAATGAAGAAATTTCAAGTTGGGCTATAGTGCCCTATGTACCACCTATTTCATATGAAGATCAAGATTGGGAAGAAGATGATTTGATTAAGGACAATGGCTAGCGTGGTTGCATTCTAAGTACCACCTCCCCAATAATGAATCAGATAAGTATTTCTCCCTCATTCAGCCACCCTTGATGTAGCACCTCTTTGAGTTGCTCTCAAAGGTGGCCTCCTCTTAGATATATATAAATTGGTGTGTTGTGTTCCCCAATGTAGTGTTAAATGTTTGTTTAGGTCTCCTTGGATGACCCTTGATACTCTTGTAAGGTCAAGGATATAAGGAGACCACCTCCATTGTGACATTTCTTTTATTTGTTTCTCTATTCTTCTACACTTATCTTGTTGCAATTGTTGTGTGTGGTGTCTTGGGGGCATAACATTGTGGAGGGTGTTTTGGGGGCATCCTTCCACGTTAGGGCCCTAAGTCACTTTTGTCTCTCTCATTTTTTTTGTGATTTCATTCTTTCATTGTACTTGTGGATCTACTAGTCGACGGATGATGACAACAAATATACTCTTCTGATAAGGAATGTGCATCCCTAAAACAAGAAAATAAAAATGGACCCAGTCCATATATGAAGACAGGGGTAATTTGTTACTGACGTTTGACTAGTAGAATCACTTTATGTCATGATGTGATCATGTATCATGTTGTGAAATTGTTGTAATAAACGTTTGGAATACTCTAAATCTGCTTGTATGCACTTTGAAATGTTTTTGTCTCACCTTGTAGCTACACTCGGTTCTGAGATACCTGAAGTATAACCTCATGGCTATACTCGGTTCCGAACCCATAAGTATAGCCTTAGTTTGTTTGAGTGGTATGATGCCTTGTTTCCGTATCAGTTTCATTAAATGATTGGGTTGTTATCTTAGCTTAGATTTTCTAACTGAAGCTTGTTTTGATTATCTTTCATATACATGCATATTGTTGATCAATGGTTGTTAACAAATGATTTATTGATGTGTATCTATTGTGATTATTAGAAACAATTCAGAGATTGTAATCACATGTCACTTTGGGGCATGGGCTTTGCAAAAGCTCATGTTCCCTAGTGTGTTTTCAACCTTACCTTAAACATGATTGCTACCGGCAAGTGAGAGCATCCACTTTAATATGGGGGCATATATTGTGGTAAATCCTTGGATATCTTAGATATTGTGATAAAGTGTGTTGCGTATGCTACCTTTTCACTAAAAGGCATCTCCATGATGCAGGTTGGGCTGTATACTTTGAATTATGTGTTTGTGTATACTTCCTTTTCACTGTAAGGTGTCTCCGTGATGCAGGTGGGGTTGTATACTTAGTTTTTGTGTGTTGCATATGCTTCCTTTTCACTGTAAGGCATCTTTGTGATGTAGGTAGGGTTGTATACTATATGCACATGCTTCCTTTTCACTGTAAGGTGTCTCCATGATGCAGGTGGGGTTGTATGTTTTTGAAAGCCCATATAGGGAAGGCAGGGTTGTGTATTGCATATCCTTTTGAAAAAGTACTCTTGCGGGAGGTGGGGTTGGGTCTTGAGTTACTCAATGCCCTTAAGCATGTTTTTGGCAGTCATTGTAGCGTAGCTCAACCATTAGGTGTATTTGGCATGTCCTAGATGGTGGAGCGTAGTCATGAGATCCTCCCTATCACCTGTGTTTTCTATGTATAAGACTATAGTGGGTCAATGACACACTCTACGATGCTCATGTATTCCATGTGTTTTACATGTTTTGTGGTGGTGCATAGAGATGAGCTCCACCACGTTGTGTGTCTTGTGTGTTTTGTGGTTGTGTGTAGTGATGAGCTCCCCTCATGTTGTGTGTTTTACATGCTTTGATGGCAGTGCTAGTGATGAGCTCCCCCCATCACCTGTTAGTGTTATATAATTGCTTAATCATGTCTTCTCTTCATGTATGCTTCATGTATTGCATGACTGCATTCATGTCTTCTCCATGTATTGCATGCTTCTTTACTATCTTCTTCATGTTTTGCGTGCTTGTTAAGTGTTTTCTTATGTTTGCCTAAGCTTGGGGGCTAGATATGGTCTTCCAAACTTAGGGTGTGTTTTTGGCTCTAGTGTTTGATGTGCTTGATGTGCTTTTGACCATACTTTAATGGGTGTATTGATCGTAAGATCATACACACATTAAAGTGGGGGTTAAATGTTATGGAGTAAAAAGTTTCCACATATCTTTTTACCTCCTTGTTTAGCTCCTAGGTCCCCTTTATTACATTATACATTCAAAATGTTTCTCCCAATGCAAAATTTCCTGATACCAAGATGAAATTGGATTATGGGCCCCTTTATTTAACTTACCCCAGACCTAAACAGGGCTAAAGGACCTGGGCGATACCATCCATCTCCCTCCTTTTAGGTTGGGGCTAATTTAAGTGTATGTCAGCCTAACACCTCTCTAGAGGTTTATCCTTGTTGTCTCTTTTGGTTTGAATTATGGATTGTAAGCAGGAAAGCATATATAAGTGTGTTCTTGATTCATTATCAACTAGGATCCAAAAAAAGCATAACTTGATATCTTGAAGTGAAGCAAGCAAGAACATTCATTGTGATTCTAGAGGAGATTTGTGTATTGTTATTGTGTGTTGTTGTAGATATGGAGCTATCATCTATTCTTCCTTATGAGTTGAAGGATCTTCATCATTGTAAGGGTTCATCACATAGGTGATATCAATGTTTGTTTATCATCATTTAAATCATCATATTATCATTGTTTTCAGCCTCTACCCCATAAGGGCACACACTCTTTATCGATCAATGGTGTTGGGAAGCTTGAATTCTATCCTAAGATTTGACTGAGGCAAGTCCCTAAACACCATAACCCCCAAACCCCTTCTTATCTTCTTGTGTGTATGTTATAGGAGTGAGATCTAGAAAATACAGAGCTATAGGAAGATTGAGTACAGATCAAGGTTTTAGGATTTGCAGATAGTTTCACATTTTTTTCTCACCAAGGACTTGAATGGTACCACCCATGTCCTTCTACCTTATTTGAGTTTAGATCTAACATCAGGACAACATCTAAAATAATCTTTCACTTAACACCTTTGGCAGATTCCTTCAGTTGGGACTTGGGCAGTCCCACTAAGGTCCTCTGACACCTCTACCTTCTGTAGATAGGTTCTATGATTCCTCTGATCATCCATGTGTAAGTAGTTTCTAGGTTTCTATCCTATTTCCTCTGTTATAAGAAGATCATTGTAGAACTAGGGTTTCATGCATTGTTAACCTAGGGTTTGAGGAAAAGACTAAATTAAATCTAATCCATCAATAGCATACATGAGCACAAGGTCAACAGCTGAGTCCACTTTCATTTGGTAGTGATTTGGCTTGGCCTTGTCCTTGAATGTTATATGGAAAAGGGTTTGATCTAGTTTACATTCTTGTTATCATTCTCCTTTTTTCATATCAAACATCTTTTAATTCTGCCTCTGGTGCATTTGAATTTCCCCTTATTGGTGAATTTTCCCTATGGCAAACTCCCTTTTCCTTGTCTTCCTTCACTTTCCTTCTCTTATCCCCCTTTGGTTGGTGAAATCTTCATTTGGTGAACCATCAAGTTTCCTTTGTTTTCTCCTTTTGGGCCTTTAGTTGGCAAATCACCCTATCAGCGAACTTGAGAAGCCACGAACTGATTGGTGAGTTTGCAATTTTGCCGATCAACTGATTTCTCCCTTTTGTTTGATCTTTTGCCTCCTTTTTGCCTTATCAACAAATCTTCTTGTTCAGAAACTTGCCCTACTTTTGCTTTTTGTGCTTTGGCTACCAACTTCTTTCCTTTATCAGTAAAATCCCCCTTGGAAAACCTTAGCTTGTTTCCTCTTTTCCTTGTTGGTCGGCAAAATCTTGGCTTGGCAAACTGCCTCTTCTTACCTTACATTTCCTACTTCATTGCCTTATTGGTCCATCGCTCTATCGACAAAATTGGAAAACCACGAACTTGTTGGCAATTTACCCAATTCGTGAACTTTTCGACCAAGCAATTGACTTCCCTTTCCTTTGTCTTTGGCTGACTATCATCTTTCTTGCAACTTCTTCCTTCCTCTTTTCCTCTTTAGTCGGTGATTTTGTTGATTGACAAACCATTTGGTTTGCCAACCCTTCTTTTTTCTAACAACTCTTCCTTCATCCCCTTGTCTTTGCCTTAGAGAAATCCTTTATCTTCCCACTACCTTGCCTTCCTTAGTTGACAAATTTGCTGATCGGTGAACTTGTCGATCAACAAACTTTGAGTTCACCGAACTCAAAATTTGCTGACTAAGGCAAACTTCCTCTTGCCTTAGAGAATTCTGCCCACATGATGGTTCCTTTAGTTGGCGAATCGGTTAATTAGCGAATTGGCCAATCGGCAAACCAAAGGTTCACCAAAGCTAAATTTTGCCAACTAAGGCAAAAAATAAAGGTAAAATACTTAGAAATCTTGGGATTTTGAAAGGGGACTTCTTCCATTTAGGCTTTCTCATATCGGATATTTCTAATGGAAGATGGGATTTTTTGGGAATAAGACAACATTTTGGCAACTATGTAGGGGTGTTTGCCTGCTAAACACAAGGATCCAATGTCCTTATTAATCCATTGGGCATAGATTCAGAAAGGCCACTACAACAAACTGAAATAGGGGTTGGCCAAACCAACACAAAACTAAACATGCCTCCAGACCACAAAACAAAACAAAACAAATAAAGCAAACAAGATCCTAGTGAGGATGATGCCTGTGCAAGAGCACTTATTAAAGGGAAACCTAAACTACAAACAAAACTAACCTAAACTTAAACTAATAACAAGGAAATGATCTCAAACAAAGCCATTAATTGGTTTTTTAAAATAACTACCCTTTCTCAACAATTTACAATGGTTTTCATGTCTGCAAAAAGTTAAAAAGAGGTGGGGAAGGGATGGGCATACAACAAAATGGTGAAATGCTTCCCCAAGGACAAAGAAAAACTCACCTATCCATCTTCATTGATTGGAAATATAGCTGCTTGGAAGTGGATAAATGGGCTAATATAGCCCTTCTTGACACTCAACCTCATGCCTTGAAGCAAGCATGGCATGTGGGGACTCTTTCTCATATGTTTCCAGCTAGGCCAAATGCCTTATAGGGCATCCCTTTGAGATGACATGCAAGTCAACAGAGTTAATCTCATGCCTCTGCTTTATTTCTATCTTCTCCTATTGGTTTGAATGTTTTGACTCTTGTATATCAATTGGAGGAATGACTACCTCCTCAATCTACTCAAAATGCTCATGATCTGCCTTACTAAGAGGAGTTGATTTACTATCTAGATTTGAGCATAAAACATCAATCTCATGAAATGAGCCTCCTCCAAGTCCTCTGCACTCTTTAGTATAGGGCTGCTTATATGCTCCTCTCCATGAGATGGGACCTCATTGTTATACTTGGCCCCAACCTACAATAATTTGCCATCATTTCCACTGCCCCCATGCTGCTTTAGAACCTCTGACATCTGCCTATCCTCTTCATATTCAATGAAACTAGGTAGTTCCTGAAATAGAGTGGCATCATCAACCCCAGTAGCAATCTCTGCAACAACTTCCTCCTTAACATCCTCATCCTCTTGCCAATTCAAAAACACACATTCAACCTGCATTTGCCTTTGTCACACCATAGCCTATTGATTAGGTCCAACCTATAGCTTTGGGACTATTGATGGATTGCATGGATGGTGCCACTCATAACCTTGAGCCAGGTTATTTTGAATTGGAACAAGTACACTTGATGTACTTGTAGCAGTTGGGTTTATGGAGTTCAGGGGTCTAACATAGCTTGTTTGATTTTGTCTTTGATTGTTCTCCTGACAAGGTTGCCTGCTAGGCTGATAGGGCTGATTGGGAGCTTGGTATGGAACATTAGCTATAGGAATTGGTTCCATAATTGGATGAAGGACTGGGGACTTTGGAAATAATCACATTGGAGGCATGGGAGTAATCTTTCCAGCCATAATCAAACAATTCTCTGCCCTATATCTACCTCATAGGCATTAGGTAACACATCTCCTCCTAAAGATTGGATCATGACAACGATATCACTATTCAGGGATCTCAAATAATACAAGAAGGAAACACTAGGGGAAGTCTCACCAATGGTGGGATTCTATACCAAGTCTTTTGAAACCTAAAATTAAAATCCACAATGGATTCATAAGGAGCCCTTTTAATAGTGGCTAGTTGCTCTATCAGGGACAAATGATCACCGTTATCTTCAAAATGCTGTTAGAGTCTATCTCCTAACTCATCCCATTCATGAATTAAATTTATAGGGAACCCCTTGTACCACAAGAGAGCTTTCCTTTCAAGGAAGAAGCAAGGAGCCTTATTGCAACATTGTTTTGGGTAACATTGTGAATAGAGCATACATTGGCAATGTCTTGGATGTGCTCGGCAGGGGTTGTGGAATTTTCACCAGTGATAAAGGGAATAGCCTTTAGAGTTGGAACTAGGATGTCATCATATTGTGCAAGGTTGAGAAGGCTTCCACCATTGAAGGCCACAAAGGGTCTATATCTTGGCAGAGCCATGACAGTGGTGTGAATGTTATGAGGGGTATATGGAAGCCTATTCTTGATGGAAGGAAAAGACCATGACTTCCATAAAAGCTTGACATACTGGAGAATTTAAAAGCATAGATACATCAAAATATTCTTTTTTTTAAAATAAGGGTAACATGTCTCCTTTTGGAGACTATGAACATACCAGAAGAGAGTCATTAGGTGATTTGAGAACCTTGAGGATTGGAAAAGACCAAGAGTATCACCAAACTCTGATCTTTGATGGAGCTTTAAGCATTGGGGCTACTTTCACCAATAGATTTATTTAGTAGAGTCACTATGGTGCTTGTTGAATGCTTTCACAACTGCACATGAACTAAGAACATCAACAAATCTTCTTAGTTTAACTCTTACTCAGAGTAGAGAGTTCTATCAGGAGTGCCAAAAAGTCTTATTTTTCCCAGGCCAAAATAGCCAAAAAAATACCATCTTCCATCGTAAATATCTGATCTGAGAAAGCCTAAATGGAAGAAGCCCCCTTTCAAAATCCTGGATGATTTCTAAGTATTTTGCCTTTATTTTTTTCCTTAGTCAACAAAATTCAGGTTTGGCAAACCTTTGGTTTGCTGATTGGCTAGTTTGTTGATTGGCCGATTCACCAACTAAAGGAACCAACAGGTAGGCAAAATTCTCTAAGGCAATAGGAAGTTTGCCTTAGTCAACAAATTTTGAGTACAGCGAACTCAAAGTTCATCAATTGGAAAGTTCACCAATTAAGGAAGGTGAGGTAGTGGGAAGATAAAGAATTTCTCTAAGGCAAAGACAAGGGGATGAAGGAAGAGTTGTCAACAAAAAGAAGGGCTGGCGAACCAAATGGTTCATTGATCAACAAGTTCACTGCCGATTGACAAGTTTGCCAATCCATGAAATCGCTAACTAAAGAGGAAAATAGGAAGGAAGAAGTTACAAGAAAGATGATAGTTGGCCAAAGACAAAGGAAAGGGAAGCTGATCGCTTGGTTGAAAAGTTCACAAAATGGAGAAATTTTTGATAGGTTCATGGTTTTCTAATTTCGTCGATAGGGTGATGGACCAACAAGGTGATGAAGCAAGAAATGTAAGGTAAGAAGAGATGGTTCACCAAGGCAAGATTTTGTCTACCAAAAAGGAAAAGAGGAAATAATCCAAGGTTCACCAAGGGGGATTTTACTGATAAAGGAAAGAAGTTGGTGGCTAAAGCATAGAAAGCAAAAGCAAGGCAAGTTCGTGAGCAAGAAGATTTGCCAATAAGGTGAAAAGGAGGCAAAAGATCAAACAAAATGGAGAAATGTTGGGAAGAGCATGCAGAAGATATCAATTAAATGTAGATAAAAATTAAACAAAGGAATAAAAATGCACAGAAATAAAATAGCGAGAGACAATTTTAACGTGGTTCACCCAAACTCGGGCTATATCCACCAACAAAGAGTCCAATATTATTATCCAGCAAATAGAACCAATTACAACCAGTAATCTCATGCAACCCAAATCCACTACAATGCACTACAAATACAATACAAAATAGAAACCCTAACCCTTAGCCTTTTTTATGAAGACTTATGTCAGTTACAAAAATAGGGTTTTTTTATGGTGGCCAATAGAAAAATAACTGTTGACACCTTTATAAAATAATAGGCAATTTTTTCTTTGGGGGCGCTGCCCCCAGCAAGCCCTGTTGGGGGTGTTTCCCCCAAACCCCCACTGTGGGCTCTGCCCTTGGGCCTCGCAAGAGGGGCTCTACCCCCGTGTACACCCCCGTAAAATACTTTGGGGGGAAACTGCGTTGACAAAAGTGGGGAAAATTTAACCTCTAAGTCTGATTAGGCTCCATATAACAACAATCTCCCACTTGGAGACTGATCAGACTCCACACCATATCATCTCCCACTTGGAGACTAATTAAACACCATTGCTCCTATAGCTCCCACTAGAAATAAGCACCCTGGCCTTTGCTATTCTGATTCTATTGTTTTCAATCTCGAAGGCCAACTGAAGCTGAAGAGGAGCTCAGCTTCTCCCTAGTCACTGCCTTCGTAAACATATCCGTTGGATTTTCATCTATATGTATCTTTTCCAGCCTTAATTTTCCATCCTCCAACATAGACCAGATGAAGTGATACCTCAGCTGTATGTGTTTGGTCTTTGAATGCAATGTAGAATTCTTTGCAAGATATATGGCACTCTGGCTATCCGTAAACAAATAACTATTAGCCTATTATTTGCCCAATTCTTCCATGAAAAATTGCACCCATATCATCTCCTTGCTTGCATCTGTTGCAACTACATATCCTTCCTCCATGGTGGATAGAGCAACCACCTTTTGCAACGTTGAGATCCAACTCACCGTTGTCCCACCTATAGTAAAGACATAACCTATAGTACTCCGCCTGGTATCAATACCCCCTACCAAATCTGAGTCCACATAGCCTGCTAAATTAGTATTAGAGCCCCCAAAACATAAATGTTTATTGGATGTACCTCTCAAATATCGGAGAAACCATTTTACTACATTCCAATGCTCCAATCTGGGATTACTCATATACCTACTTACAACTCCTACAACATGTGCAATATCTGGTCTCATGCATAGCATGGCATACATTAAACTCCCTATAGATGAAGCATATGGTACCTTGGACATTTTTTCTTCCTCCTCTTGTGTCTTTGGACACATTCCTATAGTCAATTTCAAATGACTGGGCAAAGGTGTGCTGACAGCTTTTGCATTCTCCATATGGAATCTCTGCAACACCTTTTCAACATAATCAACCTAAGATAGAGTCAATTTTCTGTTCTTCCTATCTTTGCAAATTCTCATACCAAGGATTTGTTTCTCTGCTCCCAAATCCTTCATAGCAAATGATTTTGCTAACTGTTGTTTTAACTCACTTATGTGATACATGTTAGACCCTGCTACAAGCATGTCATCAAAATATAAACATAAAATAATCACTAGTAGAATATTGGCAAATAAATGACTACGTGACTAAAACTTTTAGTCACAACAACTAAAAATGACTAAATTCTAATCATTTTTTGCAACACATCTATAAATGACTAAATAAATGATAATTAATGACTAATTTTATCATTGGGTAAAAAACACAACTAAATAATTAGTCACACAAATCAAAAAAATATTTGAATTGTAATTTCCCTCTTTCCCACAATTGAGAAATGTCATTACAATTAAAAGCCATACTTAAAACATTTGGAAGAAATTTCTCGCCTTCATCCTTCGCGGCCAAGGGTTTCTCATTGGAATGCTACGATTGCATGATATGTATGAAATGGGTTTGTTGAAAAAGATTCATAAGCTTTCAAGCAAATGCAATGGTAGGTGTAAAGCTAGACTCGACAACATTTGTTAGCATCCCCCTTGCATGTGCCAAAATGGGAGCCTTGGAAAAAGGTATGGACACCCATCGTAGGAAAAAGGATAGAGGAGTTATTTGGAACCCTAATAGTTGCAGATACCATATGGGCATTGGCTGGAAGGGCTTGGTTTTGAAGTTTAGTCATTGGTATATTATTTGATTTAATCTTACTAAGGTTTGTGGAAATTAGTTGAGAGGGAATTTGATTTTTGTTTAGTTATTGGCAAACAAGATTGATTAATGGTGGTTTGCAAGCAAAATTTATTTGGTTAGATACTTTAATTTTTGAGGTTATTTCAATAGGTTTATAGTTTTGAAACACATCTGGAAATGATTGTGTTTAGATATTTGGAAATAGAAGTGGATTAGTGAATGAGTTAGAAATAAAGAAAGGAGCAACATCTCCACTCTGTATACTTGTAAAGAACTCTCCTAGGAAAATGTTTTTCGACATGATTACTAGAAATGGCCCCAAAAATATGTTGTTTGTCTTTTTTTTATGTTATTGGTGATAAGCTATTTGCTTCAAAATTAATTGTATGATCTGTGCTTATCTAGGTTATTATTCAAATTCATCCTCTCAGTGGCATTGAAGTCTCTTCTCAAGGTCATTTGAGGTGTGTCAGACAGGATTTCTTGTTCTAATATAATTTTTCATGTCTTTACAGGAAGAAGTTTCTTGATTATGTGGGAAGCACAGTGGAGAGGCAGAACACCTTCAAGAAGAAGATTATGGAAATATAAACTTTCTCGGATCTCTAGGAGCATATGCATATGATTCAAGGGGTGCGACGAGCCCATTTCTTAGTTATAAGAAGGCTCCTCGAATATGCACTTTTGTCTGAAGTGTATTTCATGGCTTGCTTTCTTCTTTCTAATTTTGAGTAATCAAATATATTTGCCTTATTTGCAGAAAAAGGATTTGGAATTTGCACTGGTTGGAGCAATGAAAAGAGAGCAAGCTATGGAAATGTAAATGAAAGCTATGGCTGCTGAAAATGAATAATTAAAATGCTTGGTAAGTTTTCATATTGTTTGAAATAAAAGAGAATTTTAAGATTTCATTAATGGAATCATTGACGGTAGGAGTTGCTTTATTTCTGAAGTGTTCTAGTCTTCAAATTATAGTCTAAGAAAGCTTTATATTGATTAATGGTCAAGAAGGTCAAGAAGGTCAACCATGCACACATAACGATCAATTGTAGGTGTAATATAATAAGGGTTACTAATCTGATTGAAGTATGTACAACCCTCATCCACTGAACCTACATGGCTGCATGCATATAGAACACAAGCAAAGTTTACAATGTTAGGATATGTTTCAGAGTGCTTCATTAATTCAAATATTTTGAGGTCATCCATGTAAAATCCATTTTGTGCATATCTCACAATCATTGCATTCCAAGAGATGACATCTCTTTGATCCATTCCATCAAATAGTTCACGTGCCTTATCTATACTTCCACATTTTGCATACATGTCTACCAGAGCATTTCCAACTATAATATCTGACAAAAATCCCCCTTCCATTATGTTATGATGGATGTCCATACCCTGTTCCAAAGCTCCCAGTTTGGAATAGGCAGGGAGGATGTTGGCAAAGGTTGTCGAATTTGGATTTACACCCTTCTAATTGCATTTGCTTGAAAGCTTCTAAAGCCTTTTCAAAAAATCCATTTTGTGCATATCTTGCAATCATTACATTCCATGAGATGACATCTATTTAAGGCATTCTGCCAAACAATTCACATGCCTTGTCAATGCTTCCACATTTTGCATACATGTCTACCAGGGCAATTGAAACTACATTTGACAAAATTCCTCTATCCATTACTTTTTGATGGATGTCCATACCTTGTTCCAATGCTCCCATTTTGGTGCAGGTAGGAAGGATGCTGACAAAGGTTGTGGAATTTGGCTTTACACTAGCCAATTGCATTTGCTTTAAAATTTCTAAAGCCTTTTCAACAAATCCATTTTGTGCATAACCTGTTCCCGTCTGGTACCATACCAAGTGGGAAACTGGACATTTCTGAGAACATAGTTTAAAGGCATCTTGAATATAGCTGCCAAAAAATCTCCTAATTCATGACATTAACATTAAAAATCTCATGTTATAACCACCCATCTATATTTGGAATGTAATTTTAGTTTGCAGACACATTATTCATTTGTATCAATCTGTTATGAGCCTAAACAAATTTAATAAAGTTTTGGCCAATAAATTTGTATATAAAATTTCAAAATATTAATTTCTGAGATATGAGAGACAACATATATAAGATGCAAACTTTTTACTAGGAACAACTAGTATAACTTGATTTTGATTAGAACCAATAAATAGAAAAGAGAAAGTCATAGAAGAGCCAGTCTTAATTTTTGAAACAACCAATGTTTCATTAAGCATGATATTGCATTATTTCAGTCTAAATAATCATGCCCTTTTTACAATGTGTCTTACCATGCCTTATAGGCAAGGAAACCCTCTACAAAATTAGCCTATGTTTACTTTATTCTAAGGCAAACTCTGCTTTATTTTGCTAAAAAAGAAAAACTATCTGTAGCAAATCTATCCATAGCCTTTTATGGCTCTATTTGCTTTCTTCTATCTTCCTAGGATTGATTTATGTTTTCTTGTTTCTATTTTCCCTAAATAGCTTAGCACCTGATTCTAATCTTATTTTCCTAGAATATATTTATTCTTGTTTTCTTTCTATGACAACTTTGGCCTTATTATAGTTTGCCCCTTCTGAATTGGTCTGTCCCTACATTTTTTTGAAAGAAGGCAAATATATATATTTCTAAAAAAGGATATACTTACAAAAGCATCCACATGAATAGTCCTCATGCAAGAGGAAGTTGAGAGAGAAACTAGACTAGAAACAAAGACAAGAGAAAAACAAACTAAATAGAAAAAGAGAGACTCTGTGAGGACCGCCCTTTTTACTACTGTTGTTATGACTATTTACATGACTGTTATTGTTACTTTTTATGTTTGTGGGATAGCAGTTCCCGGAATTGTCAAACTATTAAACTTTATTATGATTTCGGAAAAACTAATTGGGTGATGTTTGGATAAGTTTACATTTCAGAAAAAAAAAAAAAAGAAAAAAAAAAAGAGGATTAATTAGGTGATGATGGAAAATTGTAATATGATTTCATTTATGTTAATTAGTACTATGTCATGATAATGCATGTTTTCAAGTTGCTTCGGCTATGATGATTTTATGTGGTTACTGATCTTGTAATTTAGTGTGTAGGAATTACTAATCGAACCACAGAATTCGGAGATCATTCCGCACCTTGTTAATTGTTATTCCCTGTTAAGCCGATCTGGTTCCACGAGGAACCAAGATCTCTTGTGTTTGATGTAATGATGTAATGTGGTCTTTCGTATGGTTGAGTGGATTAGGTTACCCTCATGTAACATTATTTTATATTTATGTTGTAAAAAAAGGATTGAAATTGAATTTCTTTATTTAATTTAAATTTATGAGGCCTTTTCTTGTGCTTTACCTTGACCAGGGGTGTCTTGTATGGGTTAAAGTTGACCCTGGGTTATACCCCATGGGTCCAGGGGCCCATTTGGCATGGGTAACCCTTGAGTAACCTCCATCTAGTCAACTTAACCTTCCCCTGAAGTTAAGTGGCGAAAATTGGAGGTAGGAGGGGACATGAGGGGTTGTACCAACACCCAACCCATCCCCTCTACATTCCCCAAGGTAAGAGATGCCATCCATTATTGAAGGATTGACTTAAAGTCACCCCTTCCATAGTGAGATTCCCCCATGTGCTGTGGGGACACCCATGTGAAGAAGGGAAGAAGGGGCATGGGTCACCTGTCTTCTTCCCCCTTTAACTCCTTTTATTTCTCCCATGCGTAAGAGGAATCACATGAGGAGAGGAATAAGGAGTACTCTTGGGAAGGGTGAGTGACATAAGCCACCAGGGTAGAATAGTGGTTTTGGGGGAGAGTGAGAAGGTGACAAGTGTCACCTCCCCATTCCTCAAAACTGAAAAGAATTTGGTTATTTGTTTCCAATTTTGGGATGGGAGGGAGTTAGTTGAATTTTGGGGAAACTTTCATTTTGCCTTACAAAGAAATAGCAAAGTTAGTTTGTAGGAGAGAGAAGGGAGAAGGAGTTGGTGGCTAAGGTTGGAAGAGAACTCTGTGGGCTCAGCAACAGCTTCATTCCAGGAAGGCTTTGTAAGGTTGGTTTGAATTCTACCTTTGTTTCGTATAGATGAATATGTAATGTGTGTGAATTTGTGTTTAGATTTGTTTTCTATGGGGTTTGTTGTCGGGTTGTTTGACAGAGCTTCTCCCACTTGGGAGAAATGCTCATCAAGTTTGGGGTAGGGGAGGAGAGATCCTCCTCGGGTGCATACCTGTTTCCATCTTTTGGGATGTTGAAAGCCTTGAGGGCATGTATCTGTGTCTGTATCTTTGACTTGAGAGTCATATACAGATTTCTTACAAATTTGTGATCAAACTTGGTTTGAGACCAAGAGAAATTGTATTGGTTAACTTATCTGTCAGGGTGACACTCTGGAGTCGAGTGTGTCCACTCTCCTGCCCCTTATGAAACTCACTGTAGTTGAGTTTCCGTGTTGTGTAAATTACCCACGGGTGTTTGTGTGCTTTGGGATTGTTGTTGTTACTGTTGTGAAGTGGAGTGTTTGAGTACCCAGGTGTGAGTATGGTCTCCCTAGCTCGGGGGTGACCCACTTGCGGGTCTACGGAAGGGAGGAGAGCTAGATGAGTGGTGTTTTCTTCTTTGTTTGTCTTTGATACGCAGGTTTTCTCTTGGAGCTTCTGGTTGGCTTGGGAGGAGTTATATTTATGCAGAAACATTTATTTTTCTTTGTCATGAGAATTAGGCCTGGTTCATTTTATAAGAGTTGAAGAGAGAGCACCTCTCTTGTTATTGTTGTAATTTATTGTTACTCTGGGTGTGAGGGAAATCACCTCCCTGATCTTGTTATTAATGGACTTTTTCTTGGTTGTCACAAGCTATCAGTTGTATATTGGTTGGGAGAGGGAAGTTCATAACTGGGAAGTTAGTGGTTTGTATCCATGGTTTAAATTCTGTAATATGAATGTACTTAAATTTTCAAGTTTGTTGCTTGTAAACCTTGTTAGGTAGCACTTCATTTGTGTTTCAAGTATTACTGAAAGGAAGAGTTCATTATTTAATTGCAATCTAATCCGAGTTTGTTTATGTATTTGAAAGTTTGGAATTGCTTAATGAGTTGAAATGGACATATATTAATTGCCGAAATATACTGATTTAAACTTCATTTTCTTAAGTGTATATATATATATATATATATATATATATATATATATACACTCGTTATTTAATTCTTACTGGATCATTTTAACTAATTGAAAGAAACTGAATAACTTGTTTAATGTGACAAAATTATGCAACATATATATATATATATATATAATAGTTGCTATTTATTTATCATTTTTTTAACAGCATTATGGGAAATTGAATAAATGGCTTAACTTAAAAAAAATAAAACCAAAATTAAGTGATACTGGGAAATTAAAATAAATAAATAAATATATATATATATATACATTTATATTTAATAATTGTTAGTAAATTATCATATAATAGATACTGAATATATATTGTTGTAACTGAGAAAATGAAGCATTCTTATGAAACTGAAGTGTGTATATATATATATATATATAAATTATTAAATATCTTTCATTGAATGAGTTTGAAATTCAAACTAAAAAAATTCAAAATATTAAGAGGTCGCTGTGTGTTTCCACACAGCCGAGGCAAGTTCACGGTGGGCGGTGGGGAGTAATCCCCACCGCAGTCTCTGTTTTATATATTAGAGGTGTGGGGAGGGGCGGAGCCCCACCCACACCCCACATCATGGGATGTGGGTGGGGCTCCGCCCCTCCCCACATCCCCCCTCCGCCGTTACACCCCGCGGAGTTCCGTGCTAAGTGGTCTCCGCTACGACCCTCACTGTGACCTCCGCAGTACCTCTAGCCTCCGCCACCATGTGTGCTCCCGCGGCCATGGACATGGCCCTCCTTGCCCTCGGTCGGGCCTGCCTTCGACCCTCTGTGCGGCCGACCCCTGCCGCCAGTCCCCTGCCACAACCAAACAGAAAATGTTAAGTATAAAAAAAAAATGTTAGGGCTATTAGCCCTAACATACATGCTATGGTTCATTTAAATAACAAAATAAAAATATATATATATATATATCTATATCTATATATATAGATATATATGTGTTGGCATAATATATGTCATATATGTATATATATATATATATATATATATATATATATATATATATATATATATATATATATATATACATACTTGGTTCATTAAATAACAAAACAAATATATATATATATATATATATATATATATTATGTTTAGAAGGGGAAATTGTGAATAAATAATAGATATATTTAGTTATATAGTTCTATATGTATATATATGACATATATATATATATATTTATATATATGGTATATATATACATAGGAGAGGTGTCTTGGGCCATTTTAAGAGGCCATCTCTATCATTCATAACAAGGGGATGTGCAAAATTAATTAAAACCAAACTATATTTTCACAGTTAGGTTTATTTAAGTGTTGAACACAACAACCAAAGAATTTAGGTTTCCATGATCAGGGTTTTATAAAGTGGAGAGCCTCCTACATCTATTTACAATGTTATACGAGTCACAATAAGAGTATTAATAATACTGATTAGTAATAATAACAACAGTAATTATAGATAAGAGAAAATAAAATTATAATATAATGAGAGCATAAAGGAATATACTGTGTTACCCGGGAAGAGTTTCTCGGAAGTTTCTCTACCAACATAATGTTAATAACCAGGGAAAATGAAGGAAAATGAAGAGGAAAATTACACGTCGCCTTGCTTAAAAGATCACTGGAAATAAACTTAAGAAGCCATCACAGACATTCCATGTGGCCATTTTAATCCCAACTGTAGTAAACGACCTCATAAGTAAACCTGTAAGAGAGTCCGAAGAAGAAAAACTAACATTGGAAAACACAGAGGAGAAAATGCGCGACATTTCCCACATGGGATAAGAGAACTAAGTTGACGGACCCTTCTGCTAAATCTGCTTAGGAACAAGTTTAATTAATACAAACGAAGAGGAGATACCGTGATCGGAGAAGACTAGGAGACCGAGTCCAGCGAAGTAGTAAACCAGTCTATGTGACCTAGACCATCCTGAAGTTAGGTTTAATATCAACAATAGCTGCAGTGATAACCCTGATTTACGTAAATCATGAAGAAAGGACCGGATACACATAAAGAAAGCATAGAAAACGAAAGAGAGAGAGACCGAAATATAAACACACTAAATTAACAGAGAAATAGTTAAGGTAAGGGTGATAAAAATACAATCAAAATTAAGAACCAGTGAAAAGGGAAGAGAGAGCAAACAAACCGCCTTGTTGAGAATGCTAAGTCGTAGGAGGAGTATGTTTCAGGAAACAAGAGAGGAGACAGACAACCGTGCCTGGCTGAAAAATGACTAAATAGGGAGATCACTAGTCGGTTTAGTCGGAACAAGGCATCGTGGGAAGTTGTGAGTCTATCAGCGAACCACGTGCGTAAATGAGTGCAGCGTAATTCCCACTAACGCCGTAAGGCGTTATGCTGCCGGAAATTGCCGAGGTTTAGATTTAGGAACTGTGGTAATCTCACTCTTGTAATGACGTTAGCAGCGTCGTAAAGACCCTCTTGTTGATCTGTATGCGTCTGGTTGCACGCAATTGTACTTATATCCTGCCAAAAATTGTAGTGTTTTGCCATGAGAGAACACCGTCGAGCATGCGTACGCATGCGAAGGGGTTTTTAGGACAGTGTGAGAAAATTTTTTCATAACTCGTGTCATAACCACATGACAGATGTGGCTATGACACGTGCGATGTGTGTTGTGACCACATGGAAAATGTGGGCATGACAGACTCAGATCACAACAACTATCCTTTACAGAAAAAAGAAAAAAACTAAAAGTAGGTAACACTTAAGCTTAAGAGAGCAGTGCACAGTATTCCTTTGGTTGCATCAACAGGCACTAGATCAGTTTTCTAATTGCATAGATGGGTCTCTTGAGCCACTGTAAGAGCTAGAAGACAAATCCTTTCCAATCCTCTACATCTAGTCAGATGTTGGAGATCTAGGCTAGGGATGAGATTCTAGGAAAGATCACCTTAGTAGAAGCTTATATAAGGCATCATAGGAGCAACATTTTGCCTTGTGAGGGTGAGTGTAAGACTCTTTTCATACAAGGCATCAACATAATGTCTTTTAGCAATATCCCTATAACAAAAATCCTTGTGTTTATTTGATGCTTTTGAAACTAGTTACAAACAACCATTATTTCATTGTTGAAGATAATATGATAAATATAGTTTGTGAGAATGGGTGCATTGAGACCATTCTCCTTCACCTACTTTGTAAGACTAGCAATTGTAGCCTCCAAATTTGGTAGACCATTTATGATAGTAGCAGTGTTGGTTTGTCCCTCAACATTGTGCTATGGAAGAATATCTTGGTAGGGAGGAGGTGGATTTCCATACCCTTGCAGCTGTGAGGGGAGCCCTAAATCCCATTCTATTTGAGAATGCTGATGGTTAGGCTGATGTTGGGTGAAACTTTGGTGGTTTTGGAGGAGGTGGGCAATTTGGGAGAAATGGCTGAGGGGAGGGGATTGGAGGATTAACATGCCTATTGAGGATTAAAGTGAAAACCTGTGTAGGTTGAGATCTTAGGAGTTAGGCGACAAGACATAAATGGGGTTTGGATTGAGCGTGAGGAGGGGTGGCAGGGGGCTGTTGGTTCAACATGATAGCATGATTGGGAATGAGATTGGAAAATGAAGGATTTTGAGAAACAAGGTCTTCATCATCAATCTTAATAGTGCTTTGAGAGAAACAAATTCCCAAAAGTATAGCAGGGACCAACTGAAGGATTTGTAAAGTGCTGCATGGCAGTATATGAATCTTTCCTATGATAGATCTTGCAAGGGATCCTTATGACGTTTGATAGATCGAGTAATTTGAATGGATTTAATAGCCTTGGGCTTCTACTCAGACCATCATTAATCTCATTTGTGACAAGTTGATGTTTAGGGCTTAAAAGTGTACTTTTAGATCTACCTTGACCCATGAGCGAAATATGAGGTTTATTATCATTAGGTAGGCTATCATGGGATACGAAAGGCGTATTTTTGGTGGAAGATTTGTCAATATTTATGATAGAAAGGCATTTTTACAAGATACAGGGTAGGTGAACATTAAAAGTTTCTACCCAGGTCTGATACAAAACAAACCAGTCTTCTTCATCACTATAGCATTCATCTAAAACCCAACCAACATCTACCATAAGTCTATATTTACAAACAAGAAATCAATTGCTGCATTTTGCATATAGAGATAGCTTGTAATAAAATCTTCTTCAATATATTAGGGAACCAACAAATGAATGTGGGACATGCCCACTCATGTGAGCAGCAGAGTGCACCATCAAACCAAGGTTGTTGACTACTAGTTAGGTTTAGCATTTGGGTTAACTTAGAACTAGTAGTGATTGGGTTTTAAATTGAAGCATTCTGTCAAACAATTCTTGTGCCTTTTCTATGTTTCCACATTTTGCATTCATGTCTACTAGAGTATTTTAACATAGGCAGGGAGGATACTGGCAAAGGTTGTGGAATTTGGATTTACACCAGCCAATTGTATTTTCTTTAAAATTTATAAAGCCTTTTCAACAAATCCATTTTGTGCATATCCTGCAATCATTGCATTCTAAGAGATGACATCTCTATGACCCATTCCATCAAACAGTTCACGTGCCTTATCTATACTTCCACATTTTGCATACATGTCTACCAGAGCATTTCCAACTATAATATCTGACAAAAATCCCCCTTCCATTATGTTATAATGGATGTCCATACCCTATTCCAAAGCTCCCATTTTGGCGCAGGCAGGGAGGATGCTGGCAAAGGTTGTAGAATTTGGATTTACACCTACTAATTACATTTTCTTGAAAGTTTCTAAAGCCTTTTAAAAAAATCCATTTTGTGCATATCCCGTAATCATTACATTCCATGAGATGACATCTCTTTGAGGCATTTTGACAAATAGTTCACATGCCTTGTCAATGCTTCTACATATTGCATACATGTCTACCAGAGCATTTCCAACTATAATATTTGACAAAAATCCCCCTTCCATTATGTTATGATGGATGTCCATACCCTGTTCCAAAGCTCCCATTTTGGCACAGGTAGGGAGTATGCCAAAGGTTGTCAAATTTGGCTTTACACCTACTAATTGCATTTGCTTGAAAGTTTCGAAAGCCTTTTTCAACAAATCCATTTTGTGCATATCCCGCAATGATTGCATTCCATGAGATGACATCTCTTTGAGGCATTCTACCAAACAGTTCACATGCCTTGTCGATGCTTCCACATTTTGCATACATGTCTACTAGGACAGTTGCAACTACAACAAATGACAAAATTACTCTATCCTTCATGCTTTGATGGATGTCCATACCCTATTCCAAACCCTCCCATTTTGGCATAGGTAGGGAGTATGCTGGCAAAGGTTGTCAAATTTGGCTTTACACTTGCTAATTGCATTTGGTTGAAAGTTTCTAAAGCCTTTTCAACAAATCCATTTTGTGAATATCCTGCAACCCTTGCATTCCATGAGATGACATCTCTTTGAGGTATTCTATAAACCCCCTTCCTGTTCACCTGCATGGTCTTTGGTTGGTGTTTGCGGGAATGCGGGGAGAAAAGTAATTCCACCGCTCTCTTGTACCACAATTAGGGTTTGCATGTGGGGATGCAGTGCTCACCAGGCTGCCTCTCACAAGCCCACAAATAAACTTGAGTCCCTGCGGTGATGAGAGAAAGGACAATATCAATCCAGAAGAAGTTGTGGCTTACGGGGTGGCTCTTCAAGCCGCGACCTTAAACACCTTTTTGTTGAGTGTGTATCTCTAGGATTGCTCAAGATAATGAGCAACTGATGAAATCCTCAAACACCTTTTTGTCGAGTGTGGGTTGCTATCTCAGGGACAAAATATTAATGCCAAGCAGGTTTGTTAAATATTATGGCCAAACATATATTTTAAGTGAAGGCGTTAGAGAACCTAGGGAGCTGCTTATCTCTAGCCATATATAGGTTGTGAGGAAAGCATTGTGATTGTCTGAAAGTCTCCTCTATAGAGGTTGTATTATATGTTGTGGTTGCCACCTTCCTACTGGTTCAAGATTATGTCTATAATAAGCATTGCATATCGACCGTTAGAAAACAAGTGAAGAGTTGATATTAGGATACATGGACATTGAGTTGTTTTGATAGCATATTATTTCTTAGCATGCCCTTATCACTGGTATTTGCATTTGGGGTGTGGCCTGGGTAGGACTAGCAGTGTTTATTATTACCACACTTCTTATAGTAGGCCTTCTTGTTCAGTTGACATTTGGGTGATATGTCCAAGGCAAAAAGCTATGCATTTGAAATCTTGTTCCCTATGGTTTCTTTGAGGCAGAGAGTGAGCAAAGAGGAAGTGGGTACAACAATTGCCAATGCACTACATTTTCAAGTGGAGGACAAATGGGTCAAAGAAATTTACACTAAGGTGCTTCATACACAACACGTAGAGCAAAAGTGTATCTCAAGATATCATCAACAATTTAGATGGTGCTCAGGATTGGGTGAAGCTATGTGAAGGCTTAAATCAATTGCAACACAAGTTGAAAGAGTTGTAGGCCAAGTATCAAAATATGAAGCTTCTATTTTTTTAAATGTTATTTTAAAATATTTCCATTTACATTTGTGATTTTAATTATTTCAATTGCTTCAATAGGTCAATTTTGTGCAATAAAAGTAGGACAAATATTTACCATTTTTGTTGTGAATGAGGTGTAAAATTGCTAGTGACTGTTTAATTATTGAAATAGATGATATTTAAATAAAATGCTTTCAAACAGATCATGTTATGAAATTGAATATGAATTGTTCTTTTATCTTGGAGCTATGTTAAAATCTAATCATTTTGAATATTGGATATATTATTTATTAGTTCTTACCTCTATGAAACGCACACTTATATTTTCATCTGATCATTTTCCTATTAGTGTGTTTTGAAATCTATGTCAAAACCAATTAAAATCATCTGCTCTAGGGAAATTAAACCTTTATTAATTCTTGATTTTCCTTTATTTTTCTGCACTGAATATGAAAAGTTTCTAATTTTTGTTATTGGTTAAGGCTGTTTTTTCCTAGTGGAATGAATTCTAAAAAAATCAGAATTTAAAAATACTTCTTTTCTCTTTTGTAATGTTGTCTCTATGGGCATCTATGGTTTTACTTCTGAGAATTTGATCATTTCTCTCTCCCATCTTGGGTGAGGCTCACCAAGCAAGGAAACTCCCAATCACCTTCACATTAATCCAAACACACACACACATTCACTTGCTTTCTCAAATAAATCAGATTGAGGTGGTATGTTAGCTTTGGTTGTCTGCAGGAAGGTTCAAGCCATGAGCGTGGAATATATTTTAAGGTGTTTGAGGAGATATATGACTTATCTAATGCTGACACTACATCTTCTTCTAACTTTTACTTTCATGTCATTGTCTTTGAGTTGCACAATGAGTAGGTTTATTTGTGCATTATCCTTTTTGAGAAAATCTTAAGGCTTCTAGTATACTTTATTGTGTATGCATTGATGACTTCTCTGCTTTGAGTATTCTTTATTTTTGTTATAGTGGATATTTATGCATCTCTCATTTGCTTTTGTAGCATACTGTACTAGTCTCTTATTAGCCCATCGGGTGTTGAAGCAGTTGGAGATGCATGATGAATATGTTGGTGATGAGGAGGTGATGCATGAGTTATTTGATGCATTTTCTTGTCTTCTGTGGAAGAGTTATTAGTTAGGCAGAGGGTTTAAGGAAGTCTTAAGACTGTCTTCCTCTTGACAGTAATCACCATGCTACAGTCTAGATTTTTGGATTCTCAAGAAGCTTATAACAGATGCATGTCAAACTATTCAAGGGCCTTTTCCACATTGGTAACCATAAGTATATGTATTCACTGTCATTGGATCTCTAATGCTAAGAGTTAATACAATAGATCCAAATTACCTATCCCCTGTTTTAGTTTCCAAATTCTAACAATATCCTAATTGCCTTATGGTAACAGTGGCCTAACAAGGCTAAAACAATAGCTATCAGAGATAAGGACAGTTTATTGCTATAGGTAACAATTCACAGAGGCAGCTTATGAACTAGAGCAAGTTGGGTGCATGAGACATGATCTCTACAGAGATGGCAATGTGATCTTGAACTAGGACAATGAGCTTCATGGGACAGTCATGGATTTGTGAAGAAGACATCTATAAATGTCTTTGTGCTTCTATGCTTAGTGATACTCAGAAAATTGGTTTTTTGCTCATTCTTTGAGCTATGTATTGTAACCATGAAGGTTTTTTTAGCAAAGAGAAAGCATTGTAACTTATTTTCAGATCTGTATGCTATTTGTAAGCATTTTTTATCAATAAAACAAGCTTTTTTAACCTTCTCAATCTATTTCATTGTGCAAGCTTCAAAATATACTACTAAATATACTAATGACTAAATGCAAGCTTCAAAATGACTAAATATACTACTAATTGACATCAATTTATCATTAAATTGACTAAATATACTACCAATTGATAGAAATAAGTGAACAATGAATAAATATGACTAAATATATGACTAGTGTTAAATCAGTGAATAAAAATGACTAAATATACTACCAAATTGATCAAAATGATGATTAAAATTAATGACTAAATACACTACCAATGGACAAAAATCAGTGAATAAAAATGACTAAATAATTGACCAGTTAACAACAATCAATGACTAAATTAATGTCTAAATATATCAGTGAATAAAAAATGACTAAATAAGTGACCAGATTACAACAATCAATGACTAAATATACTACCAAATCGATCAATCAAAACAACCAATAAATGACTAAAAATAGTTTAGTCATCAATTTGGTCGTGTTATAAATCACTGGCAATAAACTACTAATGGTCACGTGACTATGTTTGGTCATTTATAAGCAGTTTTTAGTAGTTTTTTAGTAATATATTGCTCTTTTTGTACTAGTGAATGTAGTTGTTATTATCCAGCCTCTTAAAATAAACACAATGGTTAGAATTACACTGGTTGTAGCCATGTTCAACCATAAAACTATCAAATTTTAAGTACCATTGCCGAGGTGCTTGTTTCAAGCCATATAAACTCTTCTTCAATCTGTACACCAGTTTCTCCTTACCTTTGACCTCAAATCCTTGGGGCTGTTCCATATATATCTCATCCTCCAAATCACCATGGAGAAAGGTAATTTTCACATCTAGCTATTCCAAATGCTAAGCTTCAGTAGCCACAATACTTAAAACAGTACGAATAGAAGTCATCTTATCAACTAGAGAAAAAATCTCATCAAAATCAATGCCCTTTTTCTGTGCAAATCCTTTTACAACTAACTTGGGTTTAAATCTGTTCTTACCTCCATCTTCTTCTTTTAGCCTATAAACCCATTTGTTTGGTAAGGCCTTTTTACCTGTAGGCAACTTGCATAATTCCCAAGTCTATTTTTTTAGCAAGGAGTCCATTTCTTCTTCCATTGTATGTTCCCACTGAACATTTGTATCCACCTATAGAGCTTCATCATACCCTTTTGGTTCACCAGCATCTGTTAACAAAATAGAATACAAAGAGGGAGAAAATCTGTTGAGAGGTCTACTTGTCCTTGTTGACCGTCTAACATTCACTAGAGTTTGTGGTATTTCCTGTTGCTATTACAGAGCATGAGGAACCACTGGAACATCGCTATCTAAAGTATCATCCCACACCACATAATCCTTTTCTTTCTTCTCATGCTGCTACAACTGATCTTTGTACAACACTATCTCATTGGATACAACATCCCTGCTTCTCACAATTTTTAGATTTTCAACATCCCAAAGCCTATAACTAAATTTATCAATCCCATATCCAACGGAGATACATTTTTTTTGATTTTGCATCCAGTTTTGTTCTATTTTCAGAATCTACATGTGCAAATGCTTCACATTTGAAGGTTTTGAGAAAAGAATAACTCACCTTCTTACCTATCCATGCTTCCTCTGGAATACCACATCCCAAAGGAACTAAAGGAACTCTATTAATTAAATATATAGTGGTATTAATAGCCTCTACCCACATGTTTAAAGGTAGCCCAACATGCAATCTCATGCTCCTTGCACACTCCATTATTGTCCTATTCATATGCTCACCCACTCCATTTTCCTGTAGAGTTCTTGGAACCATTTTCTGCTTACGAATTCCATTAGAGGAACAATAATTCTCAAATTCTTTGCTATAATACTCACCACCATTATCATTTCTAAGACATTTCAATCTTTTACCCATCTCATTCTCAACCAAGATTCTCCATTTCTTAAATGTTTCAAATAAATCAGATTTCTACCTAAGGAAATAAATTCAAACCTTCCTAGTTGCATCATCTATGAATGTAACATAATACCAAGAGCCATCGAGAGAAGTGATACAGGGGCATCCTAATGCACTCTTTTTGATGTAAATTGCTGTCATGTGCTAAGATTTGAGTTTTTATTTGTTTGGTGTCAATAAGGTCATGTAAGACCATTTGGAGTCATTTAAATCCATTATGTAATGTTTTGGAGTCAAAAGTTGCAAAAACTATAAAAGTTGTCAAAAAGTTGTAAAGTTAGTTTGGGAAGTTAGGAAGTAGTTTTGGGTTATGGAAATGGATGTAATTATATAAATATGTCATGTAAACATGAACACAAGGGTTGGAGAAGGTTGGAGAAGATGGGAGAGAAGTTGGAATAAAATATACCTCATTTTACATGTTCAAATCTATGTTTTCTCTATGAACAATGACTGTAATTCACATGGTACAGACTAGTATGGATATGTATGGTCCTAAAACTAGTTGGAAAAGTTAGAAGACAGAGTTACCTTTTGAATTCAATTGGTTTGGTGAATTTTCATTGGGTTTTGTGGAAATTATGCCATTTTTCATCTTGACAGGCCTGAAAAGTTTATTTTCTAAAAGTTTGCAGTCTGAAAACATGTCAGTATAGACATGTATGGAATTATGGAGGCTTGAAACCAATTGAGAAAGTTATCTGTATGCTTTAAGAGATGAATGCTTTTTTTGAATCAATTTCATTGAGTTTTGTGTGAGTTATGGCATTTTTACTAACAAAAGGTCTAAACCCTACCTAAGGTTTCCAACGAATTAGAATATTTCATATCTTTGATTCCAACCATCAAAACATCATGAAAATTGGTGGAAAGTTCTATTTTAATATATTCTAAAAACCCTTTAAAGTAAAATCCACGACTGGCATTTTTTGAGGAGTTATATAAGTCTGCGTGTTTCCATTTATGAGAAAAAGGTCATAAAACCTTAGTTCCATGAGGGTTTGATAAGATCTATACTTTGTGTGAACATGATTGGTTAGGAATCAATAGAAAATGTTGTAATAAGATTGAAATACCAAGACACTTATGCATCATGTTGGTTTTCCCTTGTTGAATGCACATTAGGCTGCCATGACAATATTTCCAATATGATCTAGAATGCATTTAATCATTGTTTGAGATGAATTAGTTTATGAAAGTTGTCAAGTGAATCAAGTTTTTTGCATTTTGTCATTTTTGGTGATGGATCATTGTTCACTTGTGTCAGTTTGTGCTAAGTGAAGGTTTATCTACATCATTTTTTATATCAGAGTCCAAAGATCTGGGAACGGGAAGTTTTGGAAGTTGTGTATTGTTTTTGATAGGTTGAAGTGAAGAACTTGGATGCCAAAAGACTAGGTAGTGAGGAAAAGGAAAGAAAACCTAGGTGAGGTATCACAAGAAGACTCTAAGAAAAGTGAAGAGTTAGCAAGATGCAACAACAAAATCAGAAGGGGAAGATGAAAGACAATAGGATAAGCATAGTTGCAAAATTTGATAGGACAATGGGAGAGTTTGAAAAATGTATTGAGCTTGTATTGCAGCAGTGTCTTAAGAAAGCATATCAAGAAAATGTTTGGAATTGGCCAATGAGAAAGAATTTGAAGTGGCCAATACAAATGATTATTCAAAAAAAAGAAGGGAACATATGGTTACTTTGAAAAGAGAAGATGAAACAACGGAAGAAGAGACATTCATTGACACGGGCATAAAGAAAGATCAAGAGTGTCTTCAAGAAAGTGTAGAAATCATGGAAGAGCAATGTTCTCAAGAAGACACAAATGCAAAGGTCCATTGGCAAAAGGTACACTCAAGAAACTAGCAGGTTGGTGATGATCAGACAGTTGACAAGAAGATGGGCATAGTTGAGATCAAGGAAGAACCAAGACAACAAGCACCAGGGGATAGTGAAGAGGTAAATTGGCTTTGTGGTTTTTTAATAATGTTTGTATAGATGCAGCCCACAAAGAGAATGATGAGGATGAAGACATGGACAGCAATACTATGGTATATGAAAGTGACATAGACTATTGGAGTCTTGCAATTGAGAAGATCATAAGGAGGAGGTCCAAAGAGCAAGCATGAAACAAAAGAGTGAAGACCAAGAATCATAAAGAAGATCAAATAAAGCATGGGAAGGATCAAGATTAGGCAAGATAACATCTAATAATGCAACACAATCGGAAGAAGTGAAAGAAACACCGACTATCATTTGAGATGGAACTCAAAATTCTTTTTCTTGGGGAGTCTGATGCAGGGGCATCCTGATGCACTCTTTTTGATGCAAATTGTTGTCATGTGCTAAGATTTGAGTTTTGATTTTTTTGGTGTCAATAAGGTCATGTAAGACCATTTGGAGTCATTTAAATCCATTATGTAACGTTTTGGAGTCAAAAGTTGCAAAAAATGTAAAAGTTGTCAAAAAATTGCAAAGTTGGTTTGGGAAGTTAGGAAGTAGTTTTGGGTGATGGAAATAGATGTAATTATATAAATATGTCATGTAAACATGAACACAAGGGTTGGAGAAGGTTGGAGAAGATGGGAGAGAAGTTGGAATAAAATATACCTCATTTTGCATGTTTAAATCTATATTTTTTTTTTCTGTGAACAACAATTGTAATTCACATGGTATGGAATGGTATAGATAGGTAAAATCCTAAAACTAGTTGGAAAAGTTATAGGAAAGAGTTATCTTTCAAATGCAATTGGTTTTGTGAATTTTCATTGTGTTTTGTGGAAGTTATGCCATTTTTTGTCTTGATAGGTCTGAAAAGTTTATTTTTTGAAAGTTTGCAGTCTGAAAAATGTGTTAGTACATACATGTATGGAATTATGGAGGCCTAAAACTAACTGGGAAAGTTATCCCTATGTTTTACTAGATGAATTATTTTTGTTTCAATTAATGTTATTGAGGTTTGTGTGAGTTATGGCATTTTTACTAACATCAGGTCTAAACCCTGCCTAGGGTTTCCAACGAACTAGAATATTTCATATCTTTGATTCCAACCATCAAAAAATCATGAAAATTGGTGAAAAGTTATGTTTTAATATGTTATAAAAACTATTTAAACAAAAATCTATGAATGACATTTTTTGAGGAGTTATACAAGTATGTGTGTTTCCATTTATGAGAAAACAGTCATAAAACCCTAGTTCCATGAGGGTTTGATAAGATCTATACTTTGTGTGAACATGATTGGTTGGGAATCAATAGAAAATATTATAAGAAGAATGACATAAGAAGAAACTCATGCATCATGTTGGTTTTCTCTTGTTAAAAGCACATTAGGCTACCATGGTAATGTTTCCAATGTGATCTAGAATGCATTTAATCATTGTTTGAGATGAATCAATTTATGAAAATTGTCAAGTGAATCAAGTTTGTTGTATTTTGTCATTGTTGGTGATGGATAATTGTTTAACTTGTATCAAGTTGTGCTAAGTGAAGGTTTATCTGCATCAAGAAGATACTTGAGCTGGTCCCCATACATCTATATGGACAAGCTCCAACTTTTCAACTTTCTTTTGCTTCCCATCCTTATGAAAACTAACTCTCTTTTGTTGCCATACACACAACTTTCATAGAAATCCATATTAATACATTTTAGACCTGGTAAAACTTTCTTAGAATGAAGTACCTTCATACCTTTTTCACTCATATGCCCAAGTCTGTTATGCCACAATGTTGTTTCAGAACCTGCAACAACTGTTTCAATCTCTCCCTGTAAACCCGCAACAACTGTTCCTGAACCTGTTTGATTTTTCTCTATAGAAACTAAAGTAGAAGGAATAGTATGACCTATACAAAGATATAAGGTACCTACTTTCACACCTTTTTCTACTATTAAGGCACCTCTTGAAACCTTCCAATTTTTATCACTGAAAGTAACTATGCAACCTTCATCATCTAGTTGCCCTACTAAAATTAAATTCCTACTTAGCCTTGGAACATGCCTTACCTCTTGTAGTAGCCAATGATTCACATTCTGCAACTTAATCTTAATTCTTCCCTTTCCAACAATCTGACAGGGTTCGTTATCTCCCAAATAAACTAGCCTAAAATCCCCTTGGACATAATCAAGAAAATAATTTCTATGGGGTGTAGCATGAAATGAGGCCCCTGAATCTAAAACCCAAGAATCATCAACATTATCTAGGGAAAGAATCAAAGCATCATCTTCAGATTTATTACTTACCACATTTGCCTCCTTATTGCCTTCTTGTTTGTCTCCTTCTTTATTCTTCTGATACCAACAATCTTTCTACAAATGACCCAATTTTCTACAGTACCAGCAATCCTTGTTTCCTTTGGATTGGGACCTCTTGTCCTTTGATTTTCCTCATGACTTCCCATGACCTCCAAAACCTTTTCCTCTCTCCTTTGGTTTTCCTCTGCTTTCTACATTCAAAACACTGCCTGATGTGGATCCACCTGAGCTTTTCTATCGCATTTCCTTGCTAAGGATAACACCAACAAGATCATCAAATTTCAAAGTATTTGAACCAGAGACAAAGTTACTTACAACCATTACCAAGTTATTCCATCTTTCTGGAAAAGAACATAAAACCAAGAGAGCCCTTACCTCTTCATCAAACTTCACTTTTACAGAAGTTAACTGACTGGTAATCATATTAAACTCATTTAAATGATCTGTCATAGATCCACCTTCAATCATTTTCAGATTAAACAAACACTTCATGAGAAATACCTTATTTGAGGCTAAGGGTTTTTCATACAATTTTGCCAAAGCTTTCATCAGTTCATTTGTTGTCTTTGCTTCTGCTATATTGAATGCCATAGATGGTGCCATAAATGAATGCTTCCTAGTGCCTTTCTGTCCAGAAGTTTCCAATCTTCATCAGTCATTGCTATCAATTTCTTGGTTTTACCTTCCAATGGCCTCCATAAATCCTTCTGATAGAGATAATCCTCCATCTAAATCTTCCATAACTCATAGTTCTACCTATTGAATTTATCTACCTTCAATTTACCCTCGTCCACCATTGTTCCCACTTAACCATGAGACTCCTACTCGATTGTGAGACCTTCCTGCAGATGATAATCGAACACAACTCGCTCTGATACCACTTGTTAGGAATAACATGCATAATATATCAATTAAATGTAGATAAAGATTATACAGAGGAATAAAAATACACAGAAATAAAACAACAAGAGACAATTTTAACGTGGTTCACCCAAACTCGAGCTACATCCACCAACAGAGAGTCCAATATTATTATCCAGCAAATAGAACTGATTACAACCAATAATCTCATGCAACCCAAATCCACTGCAATGTACTATAGATACAATACAAAATAGAAACCCTGACCCTTAGCCTTTTTTATGAAGACTTATGTCGGTTACAAAAATAGGGTTTTTTTAATGGCAACCAATAGAAAAATAATTGTCGATGCCTTTATAAAATAATAGGCAAATTTTGCTTCAGGGGTGCCGTAGGAGGGGCTCTGCCCCCCTGCACTCCCCCATAAAGTACTTTGGCGGGAAACCACATTAAAAAAAGTGGGGAAAATTTAAGCTCTGAGTTTGATTAGGCTCCATATAACAACAAGAAATTGGTGGATCAACACAATTAAAAACTCACCAATTAGTTTGTGGCTTCTCAAGTTCACTGATAGGGTGATTTTCTGACTAAAGGCCCAAAAGGAGAAAACAAGGGAAACCTGATGGTTCTCTAGATGAAGATTTTGCTGACCAAAGGGGATAAGAGAAGGAAATTGCAGGAAGCCAAGGAAAAGGGAGTTCTCTAGAGGGCAAATTTGTCGATAAGGGGAAATTCAAATGCACTAGAGGTAGAATTAAAAGGATAAACACTTTTAAAGTGTTATAAAAGATTACAGGGCACGATTTTCTGAAATCATGCCATTGTTGCAGAACAAATTAAATGCCTGAATGAAAATGTTGCAAATCAGTCAGATTCGGGTGGTTGAAATAATTAAATCCTTCAATGTGCTAGTACATAGGAAGGATAAAATGAATTTTCAGGTACCATGGAAGGATTTTAGACCTTCTCTCTTCAATGTGCCCGATACCCATGCATGTAGGTGATCTTCTTCTACTTTTTTTGCCCAGGACATGACCACCATTCCATTTTGTAGGATTTCTAAGGAAGCCCTGGGCCAAATTAAATGTAGCGTGGGCACCTGGGCAAAGTGGTTGATTGATTTTTAGCACCTGTAGCTGCATGATGGATGAAAAAGTTATATATACATGGAAAAAGATGTATTTCAAGGTTAGTTATTCTTCTGGGTCATTCCATAGGTAAGGGGAGTTCGTTGTAGTTTCAGACCTTGTAATGCATTACAAGAACCAATCAGATCTGATACATTGAGCTTGAAGCCGAGCCTTTGATGTCTTTGATTGTGGTTCACTTATGAATGTAACTGGTTATTTTCTATCTAATTCTTCTACATCAAATTCTTCTTTTGTAATGGCTATTTAGCCTTCATGATCAATATAATCACTAATATTTTGCCTCTTTTTATCCTTTTACTCTTGAAATCTATAAGTTTATTCTATGGATAAAATGGTCCCTCCTGTAGTTACATTTTTTTGCTTCGAACCTCTATTAAAGTTGTAAGTCTATGTGAATCCATATCAATATTTGAGATTATTGTTGTGTTATGTTAGTTCTAGTTAACACTCTAAATTTGGTGCATCACCCCTTTTTTCAGATTTTAGTATCTTCTTCCCCTTTCCCCTGTGATTATTAGCAATAGATTTAGCCATCATTCTCTAGACCTTAAGTCCAGAAAGAGGAACCAGCCTTCTCTGGAGGTTTGGTCTCAATTGCAAGGTCCCACACCTTGAGACCAATCCCATGTTTCACTAAATTTATTAGAACTAGCAAAAGCTTCAACAACATGGTGCAAATTTAGGTGACAACATTAAGATAAGTAAGGAAGATAAATGCATTATGGTTCTATGTTCTTTTCCATAGTCATGTGAGAATATCATTCTTTCTATTAATGCTAATCTTGAATATCCCAATTTGGATTCTCTTGTTGCAACTAAATGCTATCACAGGAAATGAGAAAGAAAAACATTATGGATAGTTCAACAGATGCTCTTCATGTTAAGGGAAGGTCCAAGTAAAGAGGAGGATCTAAAGGAGAATAGAAGGGGTCTAAAGGCAAGTGTAAGGTTAGATCTAAAACTCTTGGTAAAAAGAATAGAGTGAAGCATTGGAATTACAGAAAGAGGGGACATTTAAAGAAGGAATGTAGAAATAAAAAGAAACAATGGGATTTCACTATAGAAAAGTCCTTGGAATCAAGTGATAAAGCCTTATTTTCTTCATGTAATATTATTTCTAATGAACGCTGGTTGGTTGATTGAGGATTCTCTTATCACACGACTCTTCATAAGGAGTGGTTTTCCACATATGAAGAATATGATGGAGGTAAAGTTTACCTTGGGGATAACAATTCATATCTGATAGTTAGACGAGGCAAGGTACAATTGTGTTTTAGTGATGGGAGGATAAAAACCCTCCCTAGTATTTTACATATTCTTAGATTAGAAAGAAATTTAATTTTGTGGCTAAGTTGAATTATTTGAGAATGCATGTAATGTTTGATAAGCATGGTTGTAGGTTGGTGAGAGGAAGCTTGGTGGTAGCAAGTAGAACAAGGTTGGCAACTCTGTTTAGGTTGAATGCCACTTTTGTTTATAAATCCACCAATTTGATTGAAAAATATGAAAATATATGTATGTTGTGGCACTGTAGATTGAGCCACATAAATGAAAAAGGTATCAAAACCATTATTCAAATAAAAAGTTGCTTGATGGTTTCTCCTATTTTGATGAGTATTTCAATTTCTATGAGCATTGTGTGTTTGGGAAACATAACATAGCATCATTTCCTTTAGGAAGTAATAAAACAAAGAATAAACTAGAAATTATTCATAACCTGATGTGTTTGGTCCTATGGATATTGATTCTATTGGAAAATCTCAGTATTTTATGCCTTTCATTTATGATGTTTTAATGTTTACTTGGATTTATTTTATGAGATAGAAATATGAATTTTTTACTAAGTTTAAAGAGTTTGAAGTCTTAGTAGAGAACTAATCAGAACATGAGATAAAGGTTTTTAGATCTAATAATGGAGGGGAATATTATTCTAAGAATTTGATGAGTTTTGTAAACATGCATGTATAATAAGACAAAATACTACCCCATATACACCTCAACAGAATGGGGTGGCAGAAGAACTAAAATATAATGGAAAGAGCCAAAAGTATGTTAAGTAGTGCATAGATGGATAGATGCTTTTGGGAAAAGTTGTGAGTACTGTTGTTTACTTGATGAATAGATCTCCTTGCAAGGCTCTTCATTTGACACCTTATAAAGTGTGGCTAGTTCGAGAAACCTTTTGTTTCACATTTGAGGGTTTTCGGTTGTGAGGTTTTTGTTTATGTGCCTAAAGAAAAGCATGTATAGTTGGATCCAAAAGCACATAAATGCATCCTAATTGGATATGATGAGAATGTTAAAGGTTATAAGCTTTGGAATCCTCTAACCAAGAAAGTTGTCTATAGGGATGTGATTTTCGAGAAACTTAGAGTTATTTTTTATCCTGAACAACTAAAAGATAAAGAAGGGAACAAGATAGTGCATTTTAAAATTAAGAAAGAAGATGCACATGTGGAAGAACAAAATGATGGATTTGAGGATGGAGAGGAAGAAGAGGGTTCAAGTGAAAGTTATGAGTAGGATGATTCTAAAGTTATTGAAGAGGTTGATCATGCAAAAGAGCAAGAGGAAGAATCCCTTACTCCACCCTTGAGAAGATCCACAAGACAATGAAATCTAGTTGAGAAGTATAGCCCACCAAATTTCCATTGTATGTTTGCTTTGTTAAGTACTGATGATGAACCTAGATCCTACAAGGAAGCTATTCTTGTAGATGATAGTGAGTCTTGGTAATAAGCCATGACAGAGGAGATGATGACTTTAGATTATTGTGACACCTTGGATCTTGTTCATTTCCCCAAAGGAAGGAAAGCCATTGGATGTAAGTGGGTCTATAAGAAGAAATTTGGAGTAGAAAGTTCATTAGAGAAGTACAAGGCTAGACTGGTGGCCAAGGGCTACTCCTAGAGAGAGGGAGTTGATTTTGGTGAAATATTCTTTTTTTTTATTAAATTATCATCCATTAGATTTCTTTTATCCGAAGAAGTTGCTAATTATTTTGAAATTAAGAAAATGGATGTTAAGATTACATTTTTGCATAGATATTTTGAAGAGGGAATTTATTTGCAATAGCCAAAAGGATTTGAGGTAAAAGGGAAGGAACACTTGGTTTGTTATTGAAAAGATCTCTTTATGGTTTGAAACAATCACCCTAGATGTGGTATCAAAAATTTGATTCCTTTATGTTGAAATTGAGTTTTGTAAGAAGCAAAAAGGATCATTGTGTTTGCATTAGATGTATTGATGATCATTGTGATGCCCACATTTTACATGTGGTCATGAAACATGAAATATCAAAAAAAATTTCAACCCGAATCTAAAACCCTCTCATGTGCCACATGCACACTCGGTGACATACACACGTAACGTGGTTGTATTCGTAACACACGATAGGCATGCTACACTAAGGCAGGAAAGTCAATCAGGATGCAGGGTAATGCGCAACTCCTTTCACGTCCCCTTGATTATGACAACAACTAAGGGGGTGGTGTCGCATCTTGCATCGTCATGAGGGGTGGCCTCTATTGAGAAGCCATCCCTAGGGTTTCCTAGGTGAAAGTTGGAAAACAATTTTGACCTAAGTCAAAACCCTAACCCTAGAATTAATTAAACAAATTAAATTAAACCATAATGTAGAAATAAAAGGGACTATAATTTAGTTTAATCTAATCTAACATAAATAATCTAACCATGGAATTAAATGAATTAAATCCTTTCAAAACATCATACTTATTATGTCGTAAAATATCCACCTAGGACTTTTACCTCCTAAGTTTAGCTTCCGGGTCCCTTGTTTTACATCTTGCATGTTCATTTTGACTCCTGAAAGAAAATGGCTTGAAACCCATGTCACATGGGGCTTGAGGGACATTGTTGCATTTAATCCTACCTTGAAATAGGACCTGAGGACATGGGCGCTCATGCCTTGTCCTGCCCTATTTCAGGTAAGTCCCAAATTTGAATGTAGATTATGTAACAATTAGAAGGTTCCGTTGCTAACATCTTAAGTTTGAATTACAAAATTTGTAGTAGGAATGCATATATAAGCATGTTTAAGGTTTCATTTGTAAACTAGAAGATGATTATGAACTTTTGGTGAACTTATGATTTTAGAGCATTCAAGATATTCATTGTTGCAGAGCAGAATATTGTTGTCGTGTTTGTGATTGTAGATTTAGCTTCATCTTCTCATGTGTTGAAGGATTTTTATCTACATGCAAGCTACACCTTTGAGATGATATCTATTTGTGTTTGAATCATTTATCAATTTATTTTTGCCTCTATCCCATAGGGATACACACTCTTTATTTGACAACGGTGTTAAGAAGACTTGAATGTCCTTCCGGTGCTTGACTGAGGCAAGCTCCTAAACACCACAACCCCCAACCACACTCCTTATTATTGCAGGTTATAGGTATCAGATTTCATGGAGTGGAGTTGCAGAGGAAGGTTGCAGAAGATAAGGATTCTAGATCTGGTGGAAAGAAGCAGCTTGGTGCACTTTCAGGACAAGGGCGCTAGTGGTAGTGTCCTCCAAGGTTGTAAACACAAAAATCTATGTGATGGTGATATTTAGCATCTGAATAAGTCCCAACATCCTGATGAATATCCTGACTTGGACTACAATGTGAGTGGCAGTGTCCACATTTTCTGCGATAGAAACATAAAGAACAGTGATCATTAGTGTCGTAAGGAGGCTGAAAACCCCCGAAGAAAACACTGCATTGGACTAGGGCGCAAGTGACAATGTCCCCAAGTATTCTACATCACAAACTTAAAAAAATGGTCAGTAACTAATCTTTGCCTATTGTCTTGGTCTGCGAGCATTTGTCGTAATTTATCCGTTTGCTTACAATTTTGCATAATTAGGGTTTTGATCATATTTGAGCATTAAATTAATACATTAATTGATAATTTCTGAGTTTCCATAGCATTACAAGTGACACCCAACTTGTAGGTGAATCCTATTGCAAAAGGTGTGATTCAAATTGGTTGAAATGTCCTTGAATGTTTGTAGTGAAAGGAGGATCTAGCCATCAATCTCATTCCCCCTTTTTCCTATTAAACAATACTGAAATAATTTGAAATGGGGGAAGCTTAAGTTAAACTATGAAACATATCATTTAACCAACTCAAATGATTTTCCCTAACATTTACTAACCCAAATTCTCATCTATAATCCATATCCTAATACTGGGTCTCTGAAAATTTTGACAGCATAACATTCTCGGGCGTTAAATTTCCTAAATTTTTCAGCAACATAACATTACTAAAATGAACTAGGTATAATTTAAATTAAAATAAAATAAATCAAACCAAACTATAGAACTTTAGAATAAATTACACCTATCACTTAAGTGAGTTTAGGGAAAACAAATAAGGTTTAAAAGTTGATTAAAACACCCTAATAATTAGGGCAACACATATCACCCTAAATTTAGTTTATAAAAGCACACAATTATCTCATTTGACACACACAAAAGTTTTCTTTTGATTGCAGGTTGGAGGAAAAATGGAGAGAGGTTGGAGGAAAATTAGAGAGAGAAATCTCTTCCCTCATGGGAAGATTATTTCTCCAAGGCTATAGTTTGCTAAATGTTTTTGTTTTCAATATTTCTAGTTTTCAAAAGTCCATAGTTTCTATTTCCCCAATACCACATCTTGTCTAAAAGTTTGAAACAATTTTCCTCCAATGCTTTTAGAAATGAATGTTTAAAATAGGACAAACAATGTATTTGTTTTTTGTTCTAAAAAGATTAACAATAGATTTAAATAATTTGCCCCCCCTTCTTTATAGTTTTGAAAATGCAAGCAACAGTATATATATATAACAAATACAAACTAAATATGATCTCTTCTTCTTTTTTTGCAACAAGAGGGTCTCAATTATATATATATATATATATATATATATATATATATATATATATATATATATATATATATATATATATAATGGGGAAAAGGCCCTCTGTATATACACATTTTTGTGTATATAGAGTTAGGTATATGTATGTATGTATAGATACACACACAGAGAACAATAAAAATAGAGGTTTTTATATTAATGAAACAAAGTATAAAATGTATACTGCAGAGTTTAAATTTGAAATAAATTGCAGAGAACAAAAAGTATAATAGAAGGTTTTAAGATTAAAATGCACATAAATATTTATAAAAACTGCAGAGGTAAA